>OZ030391.1:3720000-4386666 GCA_964023965.1 Melinopterus prodromus | reverse complement strand
TTCGATTTAAGGTCCACAGACCTTAAATAAATAAAAATATGAATGGCTTTCTGGTTTAAGAGCTGCTACTTATGATAGAAATTATAGGAAATCTTCTTCAATTCGCTTAGTAGAGACACTTTACAAGTGTTGTCTCACATAAACCAGTTTAAAATAGGCACCTAGCGTGTTCAGTGTATCAGCTAACATATGAAACATGGCGCAGTCGGTAGGATTTACTCGGTATAGCGATAATATAATTTCAAAGGGCAACCGTTTTGAAATTGAGAAGATCCGGCCAAATAGACTTAAAAAGCAAACGTCAAGACCATGAAGGATCGATTTAAGGTCCACTAACAAATAAAAACTTTGTGGGTAGAGTGCTGATACTTGTGGTATAAATTATAGAAATTCTTCTTCTATTCGCTTAAAAGAGGCACTTTGCAAGTGTTTTCTCAAATAAACTATTTCAGAATAAGCACCTAACGTGTTTAGTGTACGTCCTAAGTTATGACTTATGAGACATGGCGCAGTCGGTAGGATTTACTCGGTATGTCGGTAATATAATCCCCAAAGTTTTGAAATTGAGCAATTCTTGATTTCAATGAATCAATCCAGGCGAAATAGACTCAAAAAGCAGACGTCAAGACCACGAAAGTTCGATTAAGTCGCCCGGGCCGATTTTAAGTGGAGACGTCAGTCACCAGAGCACCGCAGGATTAAATTTTATTGCCGTAATTAATACCAAATTAATTGGTTTTCATTACTCTAGGCAGTTATTGATGTTCGCCGCATAATTAAATGAAAAGTAAAGTCTGCGACTTAGGCAGACGGCCGCCGCCGCCGCCGCCTCCGACCAAACGAAGCGAAATTAATAGCCCAGACCGAAATTTTAATAAGGTCCTTAAATTCAACCCCAGAGGAGAAAAAGGAGCCCGTGTAACATTGGTGTAGAGGAGGAGTACGTAGACGAAAATGTTATATTTTTTTTTTGTACTTACCGACGTATATTGCAGTGGAATTATGGTGTGGATCGTATGGACAGAGGGCTTGTCCTTGTTTCTCCTTTTCCATGGTGTAGTTGCCACTTAAGACGTTGTATTCCCTGCAGAGAGGTTTGAAGGAGTTTGTGCCGCACACTAGGAGCCTTCCTTGAGCGGTTTTCGCCATTATTCTTACGTAATTTTGGCAGTTTTCCTGTGAAATAAAGAAACAGTCATCAGTACAGAAGTCTGATGACTTATGACGCGTTTGACATACTTTTAATCATAAGTTCCTGTTTTTATTACTCATTTTGATCGATAATTAATTGTCTAACATGCCACAATTTTATGACCTAACATAAGAACGTTTTCAAGAAAGAATGGTTGAAAACTAAAATATATATATATATATATATATATATATATATATATATATATATAGAGGAGAAAGGTAATTTGTCGGGCAATTCCGTCATACGAAGAAGCAACCATAGACACGACAAATTACCTTTCTCCTTTAATATCTTACCGTCGATAAACCTGTTTTCCATATATATATATATATATATATAATACGTAAAATTGTTTGATCGATGAGTAAAAAGTATAAAATTCTTATTCGGGTATTGCGATCCTCCTTAGCAAGATAATAAGACAAACTCTTTTCTTGAATTGCTATATTTCGAAACTAGTTTCGTTTCTTCTACAGGCATTACACTAAAATGAGACAAAATATAACTAACAGAACGAAGCAAAAACAAGAATATACTCACAATTGAGTCATATAAACTAAAACAATTTTGATAAAACGGGCGACCCATGTGAATGGCAGTTACATAAAATAACAGAAACGGCACCACGTGTGGACATACGGACGATTACATTGCGACTGACCACTGGTGCCACCAAGTAAAATGCGGAAAGCACTTCGAGCGAACAAGCAAAAACACAAACACGCCCATCAAAACAAAGCGGTGATGCCAACAGATCAGTCAAACATTAAGGTTATTAAAATTAAAAACATATTGTTGAATTATTCTGAGTCAATTTCTGTGATCGTTTAATGTCTAAATCAATAATAAATGAGTAAATATTGCTCAAGTTTTCCAAATCAGTCTTATAATTTATTGTATTTTCCGTTGTTCTAATATGGTACATTTCCAAAAACATGCGATTGTGGTAGCCTGACTCCCTGTCCAAAACCCTGACATTATCAAAATCAAAATCATGTGAACGTCTCAAGAAGTGGTCAGACAAAGCACATCTTGACTTGCCAGTGTTGCAATCACTCTTATGAAGAGAGATGCGATTTTTCAACCACTGTGAGGTAGTACCAACATATCCAGCTCCACACTGATTGCAGTCCACACAGTACACAACGTTCGACTGATACAACAACGGGTCCTGATCTTTAATTTTACTAAATATAGCATTAATTTTATGAGGATAATGAAAAACAATTTTTTTATTCTCTGGTAAAGCATTGTTAAAAATTTGTTTGAGTCTACCACTAATCATGGGGATCGAAGTCAGTTTAAGAAAACTAGGATTAATTTGCAAAGGTTCGTCAAAAATACTTCTGGCAAAATTATTCGTTGAAAACAGGAGTTTGTTCACTAATTTTAAAGGGTAACAAGTATTAATGAAAACCGTCTTCAATTTTTCCAAAGAAACATCAACAAACTCGGGACTACAAATTCTTTGGATTCTGTTTTTCATACCTACAATGGTGTTTATTTTGTGGTTGAACGTGTGACTGGAATGGAAGTTAATGTATCTGCCAGAATATGTTGGTTTGGTATACCAGTCCGTAGCTATAATGCCACACTCTCTGCGTATAACCCTACAATCAAGAAATGGGACACAGTTATCAGCTTCTAGTTCTAAAGTAAACTGGATATGTTGATTAAAATCATTGAAACTTGTCAAAATGGTGTCCAACCCATCCCGAGGAACACATGCAATAATGTCGTCAACAAATTTGAAAATAAAGGGGAGCTCAAAGGGCAAACCAGGAATAACATTATCCAACACATAATCCATTACCATAACAGCCAAAATCGGGCTGATCGGTGAACCCATAGGTGTGCCAAACCTTTGACGGTAAATTTGTTCATTAAAAGAAAAGTAAGTATTATTGAAAATGAAATCCAAGGCCGCCAAAAAGGAATCAAGAGTGAAGCTGCAGTGATCCCCAACTAAGTCCCAGTATTGTCTGGTTATTGATGCTACCAACTGCAAGGGAATGTTAGTGAACAAGTTTACAACATCTAGAGAAACAATTACATAACCATCAGGGACACGTAAGCCTCTAACCCTCTCAACAAAGTCGAAAGTGTCCTTCACATTATACGGAGTTCTGTGTTGAAGGGACTAACTCAGGATCGAGGCCAAGAAACTGGATAACCCATAAGTAGCTGAGCCACACGCAGAAATTATCGGCCTTAAAGGTACATTCTGCTTATGGATCTTCGGAAGGAAGTAGCACTTGCTTAAATTGGAATTTCTTACAATCAACTTTTTATGGAGGTCGTTGTCGATGTGATTTTTGTTTTTTAAATCAACAAGAAGTTGGTTAGTATTCTTTTGTAAAATTTGTATTGGGTCTTTATTTACGGTCTGATAAGTATGCGTATCACTCAACATGCTTTGCAACACTGGCAAGTCAAGATGTGCTTTGTCTGACCACTTCTTGAGACGTTCACATGATTTTGATTTTGATAATGTCAGGGTTTTGGACAGGGAGTCAGGCTACCACAATCGCATGTTTTTGGAAATGTACCATATTAGAACAACGGAAAATACAATAAATTATAAGACTGATTTGGAAAACTTGAGCAATATTTACTCATTTATTATTGATTTAGACATTAAACGATCACAGAAATTGACTCAGAATAATTCAACAATATGTTTTTAATTTTAATAACCTTAATGTTTGACTGATCTGTTGGCATCACCGCTTTGTTTTGATGGGCGTGTTTGTGTTTTTGCTTGTTCGCTCGAAGTGCTTTCCGCATTTTACTTGGTGGCACCAGTGGTCAGTCGCAATGTAATCGTCCGTATGTCCACACGTGGTGCCGTTTCTGTTATTTTATGTAACTGCCATTCACATGGGTCGCCCGTTTTATCAAAATTGTTTTAGTTTATATGACTCAATTGTGAGTATATTCTTGTTTTTGCTTCGTTCTGTTAGTTATATTTTGTCTCATTTTAGTGTAATGCCTGTAGAAGAAACGAAACTAGTTTCGAAATATAGCAATTCAAGAAAAGAGTTTGTCTTATTATCTTGCTAAGGAGGATCGCAATACCCGAATAAGAATTTTATACTATATATACTTATATATATATATATATATATATATATATATATATATATATATATATATATATATATATATATATAAATAATGTAATACTGATAACTTTGGTTTTGGAATGGTAAGATAGCATAAGATAACGTAAGATAGCGTTTTCGATAGAATTCTTAGCGCTGAATACAAATACGGACTTAGTTGCAATCTATGGTTGCAGTAATGTAACCAGTAAATCTATGGCAGGTTCATAGCTTTTCTAGTTTATTTTTTGTTAAGAACCTCCACACTATACTTAAAGAATAGATGTTGGTACTTTAAGAACGCTTGTGAATAAACTCTTAACTAAAAACTAAATACTTCGAATGCAACATAGTATAATCCTCGATAACAATACATAAGTAACGCGTTGCCAACAGTCAAACTATAATAATACCGGTACAACGCAAATGAATAATACGACTTCGTTTGTCCGAACTCCAGGAGAGACTGAACGGTTATCCAAATTCCACACGCACTCATCGATAAGAGTCACCGCACCGGTTATAAAGATTCGCCCATGATTCATGATTCCCTGTCGATTGCTACCAATATGCAACGTTTAAGGTTTGTTATGAGACGCATCTGAGGTTGACGTTTCTCGAAAATTTACTGATCTATGTAAACAATTTCTTCTGCTACTATAATATAATCTCTAAAAGACTAATAATCCAGTCAAATTGTGTTTTTACTAGGAAAGTTATGGGGTAGTTTTTAATGTCTTCCATTCTTTACGTTTTTTGGGGTGCTGAAGCTAAATCTGAGCTTTGCTAGTAAATAACCTCGCAAATCACCATTAAAGTGCGTTAAATTTCCTAAAAAGTTTACTCTTAAGTTTTTTTTTCTCCGTCAAACGGTTCAGGGTCGAAAAATGAAAATTTGCGTCTTTGATCTGTCTCCACAAAAATACACTAGTTTTACTCCAAAACTCTAAATTATTGTTAAAAGCTGTAAATTAGTGAACTCCTCGTTCCAATGCACTGTAGATTGGTTTAAACTATTATGCCATGTCCAGTATCTACTATAAAAACAAAATCACAATTTTGTTTTGAACGTCTTTTCATTTCCTTTATTCTCTCCAAACACAAAATGTTCAACTATCGCTTGAGCCCGAACGGTTTGTGAGAGAAAAAACGTAAATAGCGATTGTAAGAAATTTCATGCACTTTTATTTAGAATTTAGAGGTAATTTACGAAAAGTGGTTCGTTTCCGAGTTATAAGCAAAAAAGGCAAACAAATTAAAATTTTTACTTTTTTCTGCATTTTCGTCAATTTTGCTTCAATGTTGCTTGGAAATTTTATTACCATACCTCAGTTTCGGAATCAGCAACCTAAAAAACATATAAAATGAAACAAATAATAACTACCCCGAGAATTTTTCCCCTAGAAGTCCTTTCGACAAAATTGATAAGAAAATATTAGGGTATTGCTATTGAAAAAAGCACGTAGGTTGGTACATTTGTTTGCAAACTGTTGTCAACTGAGACGCTGCTTTTGTTTATTATTGTGTAGTTAGAACTAAAAGCAATACCGGATGCCACCGGCAACATAACCTCACAACCGAGGTACGATGTATGACAATTGAACACACGAAAAACTCAAATTTCTTGTTGGTAAAATTTGCAATAAATTCACACTAATTCATTAATAAACCTTGTAGCTAAATTTGTGGATAGAAAATCCATTGTTAGTGACGCAATATTTGATTAAGATTAAGCGGTTATGGTTCTATAGCGCAATAAAATCACCATCATCTCATGCGTTGTCATCTTGAATAAGCATAAAGATTTTTTTGAAGTTTCTGCATGGTATTTCATTGATTGGACACGGTTTTGCACTAATTTGGCTCGGCGTTGCAATAATTGGGCTCGGTGTTGCACTAATTGGGCTCGGCGGAGCATAATTGGGCTCGGCTCTGTATTAATTTGGTATGGCCCGGTATTAATTGGCTACAGCACGGGGCACCAGAAATCGATCAGTACTAACCTATAAGTGATTTAAAAAAACAAATACATAACAGCAATATTATGCCAAACTGTTGTGTTTAAACTGTCTACCCAGCTGAAATTCGATATGCCTCGCAGAATTCCTTCCACACAAATGTCCCTCCTGCATTTTATGCTGACCCGTGAGGTCACATCTCGAATTTCCATTTCGCGCGCCCTCACAAAAATGCGACATATGTAAATTTGAATTAGAAACGCGCAGTGCTTCGGGACGCTGAATTCCAGGACAGCTCCACCGCGAGGTGGTATTCGCCGCAATATTCGCATTTTACACGTGGGAATATCCCTGTAACCCAACCCAACCCAACCCGCGGGGTGGCAGATAAGGGCTTTTGCGTTTGAACGCACGGACAACCTACCTTCCTCCACTACTACTACCGCTACCACTACACCAATCCTTCGTCTAGATAACCCGCCGTGAGATGTGTGTTTGATAACTCGAGTGTACACTAATGGCAGAAACGGGAGAACGGATGCGGACACGCCCAGGGGATAATGGAGCTTGAACGCATTAGTTAGCGTAAATAGACTAAGGGAGAGGAGTGTTTTTGGACTTCGAACGAGCGTGATGCTTCTCGCTAACGAAGAATCGTTACATTTCCGCGACGAGATGGGTGGTTATGAACGTTAAGATAAAATTGTATGATGATTTGATAAGGATATTAAAAGAATCTAACGTTGTGTATGATCTGGGTTCGAAATAATTGAGTAGAGAACGAAAATAAAAAAGGATGCAGTGATAAAACTGGATAACGACAATCCAAATCTACAAAGAGAACAATAAACAACGTCACATATTGTGCTTGTGGAACAACAAGCCGCAAGGTGAAACGTTGGGACCTCTGCTATGGGACCAATTCCATAGAATTGACACTAATGGGTATTTATGATTATCTTCAGTTTATTTGGCCTTTGACACCAACCAAGCAACTGAAATGAAGGAAAGAAATATAAATTCTGTAAGTATCAAAAAGAATATAAACCTGAATAACATCCATATTGAATAAGTTATAGTCGAATATAACAATATAAAAACTCTGGGGGCCATGAGCTTTGTAAAGGGAAACTGAAAAGGTGTTTTGGCTCTACCCTTGCGCTGAATATGAATTGGGACTCAAAAGTGGTCCTATCCAGTGGCCCAAAAGGTTTTAAACTTGCTTTTTTGTTGAAATATTGAAGTCAAAACCAGTCCCAAAAGTTGTAACCTAAACGTTTGACTGATCTTGATAATTGAGTGTTTTGCTAAAACTTAATTTTTTTCAGTATAAGGTAACTGCAATTCGACTTCTTTTTACAACGCTACAGGATAACAGTAATTAAGCAAATTCAAATAATTAGGCTGACTAAAACTGCTTTATATTTTCTATATAATACAGTGTACTTACTCTTTTAACCACTATTATTTACAAATTTAGAGGTGTCGGAATTAGGTACAGGTAAATAATTAGGCAAATATAGCACGTCCTTAAATCAGACATGTGTATCGGAATTGTGTACATGGTTAGAAGTAATACATATGGCTCTATTGCTGTCTTTACACAAGAAAATAACATATTTTACATCGTTTGCTAGATTACAATTAATTGTACGGATTTTGTCTAAATTCCGACACGAGTGTTGGAATTTACGGTCATCAATAATCCCTAATAATTACACTAGCAGCAGAGAGTAGCGATTTTGGCATAAACACACCACCTTTGGAGATAACAGTTGAACTCGTACCATCTCCATTTAAAAAATCATTATTTTGGCCTGAAACACTCAAATAAAGTAAAAAGAAACTGAAAGTGACATTTCTATGTGCTTTATGTCTTTCTATATCGAGTTGTTCTAAGAGGTCCATATTTAACTTCTCTTACATTTATAGACAACTTTTGGCTCGCTTGAATTAATACAGTGCTCTATATCTAATCTATGTTGATATAAATGTGATAAAGATCCGTTTTTAAGTTGTACACAATGTCACCCTGGCTTTTACTGATTCTGGGCCGTTTTTTTTTTTTGTAGAATGTGGATCTGAAACAGAAATTGTGAATTGAGTCCATGTTTTGAAAAAAACAAATATGCTAAGAAAACCGCAAAAAATCAAAATTTTGTCTTTTCTCCTCACACACGAAACACAGTTCCAAATTTCTACTTTCAGATTCAAATTCAACGAAAACAGTATATAACCTGAGTCGTGTTTAGTAATTTTTTATTTTTTTTTTGCCAGCTCATATCATTTAATAAAAATTCTCTACTGATTTGTTCAATGATCTATCTTTAGATATAATCAACATTACAAAACAGACACAAAAACACATAATAAAAGGAAATTCCGTAGATTATACTTTCGCGGAAATATTTCTGACAGTTTTTGCGCGGCGTCGCACTAATTCGGCACGGCGTTACGTCAATTGGGCGCGGCATCGCACTAATTGGGCCCGACTTTACGCAAATTGGGCACAGCAATTCACCCCAATTCAGCACAAACGCGAATCTGAACGCCGCTTTCCAAACAAATACACAATAAACCATAAAACACGCACCGTATTTTCCCATCCATTAATTTTCCATCGCATTATTCCTTCAACAAGACGTCACTTATTGCATTTCACCCCTTCGTAAGTAATCTAAAGCAAAAGCAGTGAGACAAACAAGTTCAAACTGAATAAACATGGAGCAAGTCGACTGGGGAATATCCTCCTCTATCTGTTCCGAGGCTATATCGGTGGGCGGGGGTTTTCGGCGGGTGGGGGGGTTTCGGTGGGCGAGAGTGAGTTCCGTCAGGTTCGCGGAGGCGATGTTTCAATCGAGGTGAGCTCCTGGGGCCCCCCAGCAGTAATAAACCTACATCGCGGTGGGCTGTGCGCTGTACGCGACGCTCCGCGGTCGATATGCCTCGCTAATTTATAGAGAATCGCACTAATGGCTACACGGAGCTGATTATTTATCCCCGAAGGGGCCAGAAACCAATTAGTGGAGGACCCGCACTATCTCTGCCTCTTCAAGGCTCTCTATGTATCTATCGAACACCGTGAAGGAGATGGGAGCAAAGAAAAAGGTGGAAGTTGGTCGTGAGGAAGATATTGTTAATGAATACGTTTCGCTTTTTTGTGGGATTGACCACCCAACTTGCATACTGATTCGTGGCTGCTATTAAGACGGTCAATTTGAAACAATTGAATTGTTTCGTGTATTGTTTTTAAATAAGTATTTCGTGTTTTTTTAAAGGATTTGTGTTAATCTGTATACTTAAATGCTTTTCTCATATAAAATGCGAGAAAAAAACGACCCTTTACTTGATTAGGTGAGTACGTACCACTTTTACACAACGCAACGCATTCTAGCACTAAACGTTAAAATGTAAATTAGAGTTTGCTTAAAATTCTTCTTTAATAATTTAATATATGTATGAAACAGGTAATTTTCAAAATTTAGTAAAGAAAAAGATATTGTGCCCATTAAATACTATAAAATTATAAAAAAGAAAACAAAAATGTTTTTGTTCATCTGCATGAAAAAAAAATTAAAACAAAAAGGGATCTGATAACAGGCGAGATTTTAAAAGGATTCCTTAAAAAAGCCATAGTAAAAATAACTAACCTCTGCAACGCAGTATTTAGGCTTAAATTTGTGCCATCTGTTTGGAAAACTGCGGAGGTAGTGATGATTCCCAAGCCAGGAAAACCACCAAATGAAGCATCCTCCTACAGGCCAATTTCTTTACTGCCCACATTGTCAAAACTGTTTAAAAAGCTACTTGCAAAACGACTGAAACCAATCTTACATGAAAGAAACATCATACCCACTCATTAGTTTGGATTCAGAAACAAACATTCCACAATTGATCAGGTGCACAGAATAACAATGATCATCAACTTTAGAAGAAAAAAAAAAGTATGCTCCTCCATATTCCTGGATGTGGCAAAAGCCTTCGACAAAGTTTGGCACGAAGGTCTACTCTATAAGCTGGATCGGCTACTATCCTTCGAGTATAGCAAACTATTAGGATCATATCTTTCTGACAGATACTGCCGCATAAAGCAAGATAATGAGTACTCAACCCTCAAAAGTATAAAAGCTGGAGTACCACAAGGTAGTGTACTTGGCCCAATTTTGTACCTTCTATATAGACATGATCTTCCGCAACCAGATGATGTTACCGTTGCCAAGTTTGCTGATGACACTGCTATCATGGCAGTAGATACAAATATTGAAGGAGCAACACTAAAACTGCAGAATGCTGTCAACGATATTAGTGATTGGATGCAACGATGGCTAATTACATTGAACGAAATCAAATCCGTTCACATAAACTTTACCAAGCGAATACGATACGTTCCAGTTATAATAAATAGCACTACCGTACCCCACTCTAACACGGCAAAATACCTCGGTATGACGCTATACGCCAAGCACCGCTGGAAAGCACATGTTAAAAAGAAACGAGAAGAATTGGGCATAAGATACAAAAAAATGTACTGGCTTACTGGTAGGAAGTCGTCTTTGTCGACATATAATAAACTCCTACTTTACAAGCAGATACTTAAACCTGTGTGGACCTATGGTATCCAACTGTGGGGCTGCACTATGCCAAGCAATATCACCATCATTCTACGCTTCCAAACTAAGGTGCTAAGAAACATCGTGGGTGCACCGTGGTATATAAGAAACAAAAATCTACACGGGGATCTTGAAATGGAATTAGTAACGAACGAAATTGGAAAGTTTGCAGATAATCATCACAAGAGACTTCTGCAGCACACCAATATCGAGGCAATCCAGCTTCTTGACAATTGTGACAGTGTGCGAAGACTCAAAAGAACCAAACCTTTTGCGTTGGTAAAGTGAAGTTAAAAAAGCAGAGCACAGTGTTATGTGAGTGATAGCTGATAGGTGAACAAAGCAGAGTAAGTTACACCAATGGGGAACACTTAATATCGAACACTTTTTATACGTTGCAATTTAGGTTAGATTAATATAGCTAGATTGTCATCACTCATCAGACTAGGTGTTATCCACAAGTACCTATGGGGTGCTGCTAATTAATAAAAAAACTTCACAGCGTTAAGTCAGCAACTTTTGAACATACTGGATGCTATATGAGGTTTATCAGTAAGCAAATAACATCCAGAAAGTCTGTGCCTTCAAAGGTCATAGCACAAAAGTCAACTAGAGTGCTCCGTTATTTTATGTCTTGGACGGAACCATTACAGTGGCATATTAGGCATTTTATCCAAGAGTTTCGTCTTATTTACTCTTATTATTCGTTAATTCAATCGTATGTGGGTGTATGCTTACTGTGGGAAGGGGGGGGGGGGGTATTTTTAAACTCAACGCTCCCTCTATAGAAAGCGAACGTGGAGCGTATAGTTTGAAAATAGCCTCCCTGGACAGTGTCCTCTCAGCACTCCATCGAACTTACATCACCTAATTTTAACCATCCAGAGGTAATTTAAATGATGTTACTCTTCATGTATACCCACAAAATGGCCGGATTTCGTTCCATCTATATATACACCGGGGCTATTTAAATATTCTAAGCCACAGACGGCTAAATCCGAAGATTGTAAGCGAACGCTAAAACTGAACGATCACTAATTAGTCTCGAGCCGGTAGCGTTTGCCACTATAATCACTATGATAGCGTCCTGAAAATTACTCCACCCTTAATCTGCGCCGTGCATTCGTTACGGCAACCTCGCCCAAATCCTTCGTACGATCCTTCCGCGTAGTCAACGGCTCTCTGTACCACCCACGGCCGGCCCCCGGCTGGAAAATTGAAGATTATCTATGAACTCGGTCGGACGATTCTGTCGAGCTGACACAAAATTAAAAGGATTCCTCGGCGTGCCAGACGTGGATAACTACTCTAACCTCATCCCTTAGTCATCGCCTCTCCTTTTGTACTTTACCGACGACGACGCCCCCGCCCCCGCCGTCGTTGCGCTGCAATGCTGAGCATTGCAGCAATCGTTGGAACAGTGGAGCGGTAATTGTCTGGCTCGTGGTGTTAATTAATGGTTATTTGCTTGGCATGGTATAGCACTGCCGCCTTGCCACCGGTTTTGCATATCTACGAGCGACATATGGAAATCATCTGGATAGGTGCGAGAAATTATAAGCTCGAGGATAATTAAACGGGCAGGAAGGAGGTTTTGCTCCAACGAGCTAAACCGGAGCAAAACTGCAGCATCGCAACATAAAAGAACTTGCTTGCTAGATTCTGGTGAACAAAACTGGGCCCAAGGCACCACCCTGGGGCACAACTGTCTTAACTATTCGATACGAGTAATCGCCTATCTATTTTTATTATAAATAATGATAACATAAAATCCATATAGATAATTACAATAGTTGAGCGAAATATAGGCTTACTCCAGCCCATCATTTCGGATTTAAGGACTTAACTCGAAAAAAAAAGGCCAATCTTCTTAGAACTGGCTTTTGAGAAAATCTGGCGTGAAAGACTGCGTGAAAAAATGCTAGAAGTCACGAAGAAAGACTTGATGGATCAGAAGACTCTAGAGAAAGAAGTCTTTAGTTAGTGTAAATGAACTATGGGTTAATTTCTGCATTCCTATGGGCTCATTGGGTCCATTGGGCCCTTTGTGCAAACTTCCTTGGCCACTCTGGTCTTAAAAGAATTTTAAGTTTGTCCTGATGCAAGTTAGTATCGAAAAGACACGCCGACAAACCCAACTGCGTCAGTTAGACAACTTCGTTCTATCGATCCTGTTTTAAATCTATCACCACGCTGTCAGTACACAATAAGCTTCTGTGATACAAGCAAATTCTAAAACCCGTGTGGACGTATGGTGCTCAACTCTGGGGATGCACCAAAAAGAGTAACATTAAAATTGTCCAGACCTTCCAAAATAAAGTATTAAGATGCATTTTCAATGCGCCTTGGTGCATTAGGGACGTTGAGCTCCAAAACGACCACAAAATGGAGTTTATGTACAGCGAAATACAAAAAAATGCAAGAAGTCACGAAGAAAGACTTCATCATGGATCAGAAGACTCAAGAGAAAAAAGTCTGTTTAGTTACTACAAATGGCCAGGGTTAATTTCAGAACTCATATGGGTCCATTGGGTCCTTTGTGTAAACCTCTTTGTTCACTCTGGTCTTAAAAGAAGCTTAAGTTTGTCCTGATGCAAGTTGATGCAAGAAGTTGATGCCTGATGCAAGAATCGAAAAGAAATGCCGACACACCCAACTGCGCCAGTTATACAACTTCGTTCGATCGATCCTGTTTTAAATCTATTTAAACTCTTACGGAACATTGGGCCCTTTGTGCAACCCTCCTTGCTCACGCTGGTCCTTAAAGAATTTTAAGTTTGCGTCCTGATGCAGGTTCGAATTGACACGAAATACTGAGATACCCGACTGCGCCAGTTATGAACCTCGTTCCATCGATCCTGTTTTAAGTCTATTTAAGTCATAACGATTACAATTGCTGTTCATTATAAACAGAATCTGAATTTTTAAGCTTATGCAATTGTCGTACGACATAACATCCCTTAGAACTTGCACTGAACCAATTTGAATAAAATATAAATACGTAATTGTGTGCGAGATAATGCCTTCCTGATTGAGTTTGGTACGTCGTTTGCGGTTAAAGCCGCAGAATCCACTCCCTGCGTGAGTTTTACCAACCGGAATGAACGGATTAAGCAGTCTAGCAGACATCTATGGGTTAAACGAACTATAGCCAGACGCCTGGATTTGCTTGCTCATTTTAACCGCATAGAAGAGTTTTATAATTTTAACAGACGATTTGAAAATATCACACACATTGCCTTTAAAATCACTGCGATATGATAAATTATGGTTGCGGTGTAATCTAAATAAAAAAAAAGATCAGTGGGATTATTATTCATGTATTTTTTTTTGCGGGGAGTCGCAAATTTCATAAATTACAATTAAAGTTGGAAAAATTTACAACGCCCCGGGGACGGGGTTAACCCTCGACCTCGTTTTCAGTCGGCATTATTTTCACGAGCCTGAAAGGGTTTCAGGCCCGATGATGCATGGCCAAGCGAATGAGCTGATGCCGCTTAATCTGACCTCCCTTCCCACTCCAGTATTTTTAATTAGAGTTGATATAAAATACTTTTGAGATATGAGCTTTCGCTGTATAATACGCGTGAAAGAAAAAAAAGGTTCCTCAACTAATTAAACAATTTATTAGTTTTTTTCGAGTTTTTGTATTTCACACCAAGTTTGCTTTAATAAATTTATTATTAGAAAGTTCAACTTTTTTTCGAGCAGTTGTCGAAAAAATTATAATGTCTTAAAACAATGCGGTTAGAACTTAGTTGATTATCTTTTTTAATCAGAAGACTAATATTGAATAAATGACCTTAAAAATAAAACTTCAGTTTTCTGTTGTTCCTATACAATAGATGCCTCGGGTACGCTGCAATACCTTGTATCAATAATATAATTTTTAAGCAGGATATACACAAGCATTCAATCGTTAAAAATAATCCATATATAATCCACATATAAGAACTATCAAAGTACAAGCAACGGTTTCAGTTGGTTTCAGTGGGAATTATATGCTATCGAGAAAGGGCAGTTTGCGACACAAAAAGCAATCAAAACATTTGTTTGAAGAAGGTGTGATATCATTACAAGTTATTGTAAATCAATGTTTCTCATTGTGAATTGATTGTAGGTAGGGGAATGAATCAATCACAATAATTGAACCTGACGACTCTTATTTACGATGTGATCTAGGATTGAAACTTATGCCAATTGCGTACAGACCAACGTTAATAATATCAAGGGGCGATGCAAGCTTCTGAACACTTGATCACCTATTGAATCGTTGAGATTTAATATGAAGAAGATGTTCTACGCAAAATATTGTGATTTTTTGTTTCGGGGTGTTTTATTTGCGGTGGTACCATTTTGCTCAGTAACTTCAAGCATAGTGCACTTGCAAGCCCCTACGTGCTCTTTGATATGAATGAGTTTTCTTCTGTTCTACACGCATGTCTATGAGAGGGGCTATGGACCGATTAGAAGTACCCGTACAATTTTTTGGAGGAGCTCCAATCAACAGTAGACTACATACTTAATAAAGGGTCATTATAAATGTCTGTAGTCGAGGTAAGCCATGCCCATGTTAGTACATTTCTGGCGCTTAGCACAAACAAATATCAAACTTATATTAGGTTATTCAACCAATTTAACAGTTGCGCATAGAACAATAGTAACATAGTAGTATTCAGTTCATATGAAGCGGCAAACACAAATTTTTACATTAGGTGTCACTGCCTACTTTGACTACAATCATTTATAATGATGTATTTTAGATGTATAGGGGTAAACAGCAAATACCTAGTTTCTTAGAATATAAACGTCACCGTCGTCGAAAAAGATTTAACTTATTTAAACGGCATAATACGCTCTATTTGGCTGTTACCACTTATCTTACCACTTACCACTTATCTTACCACAAGGATCAGTACTGGGTCCATTATTGTTCATTACTTACATTAATGATATTAAAAGCTGTTTTGAGGAAAATGTTATGGTTAACCTGTTTGCTGATGATACAGCAATTTCGGTTAGTGGGGATTCATTAGATGAGGTCATGACTAGAGTGCAGCATCAGATGGATAATTTTGAAGTGTGGTTAAATAAAAACTTTCTCTTTGTGAACACTAAAAAAACCAAAATTATGATATTTGGAAATTATGACGGTAGTTTGGAAGAGGTTAGGAGGGTGAAATTGTTTGATGAGGAATTAGAGTATGTGACGCAAGTCAAGTACTTAGGCTTGTTAATTGATGATAAATTAAGATTTAGTAAGCATGTCGATTTTATAACTCAAAAAATAGCTAAGAGAGTAAATTATTTATATAGAATTGGGTATCATTTATCTATGTTTGCGAGGCTAACAATTAATTTATAAGGCAATCATAGCTCCGCTCTTTGAATATTGTCCCACTATATTGTATTATTGTAATGAGACAAGTAAAAATGAATTGCAAAAACAGCAAAACCGAGCAATGCGAATTATACTTGGGGTGAATAGACTATGTAAAATTCGATTAATGGTGGATTGTCTACAGTACATGACCATAAACCAGAGATTGCTGTTTAATAATATGATATTTGTGTTTAAGATGTTGCATGGTATGCTACCAAAGTATATGTCAAGTAAAATAAGATTTATTAATGACGTCCATACCTAAAACACACGTGCTGCAACAGGTATTTATGTTAAAGTTTCAAAAACAACGAGAACGAAAAAGTCCCTTTTTCATGATGGTATGATCATGTACAATAGCCTGCCATTGTTTATTACGTCAATAAACAACATAAAGGAATTTAAGGTGATACTCTGTTCATATGTAAAAGCACATTTTGTGTAAGATGTTGTCAGTTGTTAGTTGTATTAGAGTTGTATTTTCTGGGTTGGAATGGTTGTTTTTGTTTATTTTGGAAATGGTACTTAAAGAAATAGGGTGTTTAGTTATTAGGTTGTATTTTGGATTTTATGAGTGTTATTGTTATTTTTAGTATTATTATTGGTTTTTTTATTATCTGTACTTGTGTAATTATGTATAGCAGAGAGTTGCTAAATAAATATATATACTACTCTTATAGCGTTGACAAAATTGTGCTCTGGTGTGCTCGAGTTTTACCAAAAGAAAACGCTATTAGCATTTTACCTTCGCCATTTCTCCTACTACACCCTAAAGTGTTGTAGTTAGATGGTTAAAATTATTTATTATTTATTTTTCTTTTATTATCTTTTATTTATTTTACTATACGTCTAGTTTGTCAATTATTTAATTTTATTTACTTATTGACATTATTATCATTTATTCATTATTATTATTAGTTAATATTATTAGTTAAATGACAGCCTATTGGGGCTGCCATAGTGGCGTTATAGAAGTGCTCAGAATCGCTCAGAATACCCGATAAGCATATTTAAGAGTATCTATAAGGGTATCTATAGCCAATGAGGGCTCACAGAATCGCACTATTCCTTATAGATTTATAACAACTGATAGGTTTTACCTTATAGAGGTTGTACATATGCACAGAATCGACCCACTAGATGTTAACTTTGAATTTATTATCTTACCTTTCAAACAATATTACGGTATTGCACAATTTTTCTTTAGAAAAGAACACATGCAAAACTAAAATATTATAAAACTCAGGTTTGGCATACATGTCATAGATCAGCCTGTATAGTTATTGACTGCATTGAGTGATATTGACTGCAAACAAACTTTAAATCATTTTCAGAATGAAATATTATGTAAAAACACAAAAAATGGTACAGATTCGGCATGGTTCTCTCCTATTAATTCACTACGAGCATCATCCCTTTTAACATGCTTCATCACTCATGAAGCCCGTACAAACCCTAAGCTTTAAAATCCAATCCACAATTCAATGAATTCGTCTACTCGCCTCCTCCTCCACGAAAAAAAAAAAAAACAAAAAAAAAACGAAAATCTCTAGAACTCTCCGCTTTCCTACTTCTTATCTCGCAAATCCGTAATTCCGCCGACTCCGTACACCATCTATCATCGTATACGAGTACCAAAGGAACGAGGGACAAGATAAAGCTGTTTGCGCCGAGCCGTTATTATTACCAAAGACCGGCATTCAAGGTTTCGCCGGGCCGGCGAGCGACGCGCATTGTGTTCGGCGTACGAAAATACGTCTAACCTCCGCAATTGTAACATTAATTCTCGACTTGTCTTCAATTTCTTGCCGACTCGGACGCCGTTTCGGACCGCATAGTACAGAGGGCGCTGCTTCTGTCGCTTCGGACGGACGCGACACTGGAGGTAATTGTCCGTTGTCACGACATTCGAGCGAAACGACGTTTGCGACCGACGACGACGCCAACGCTGGAAGAGATAAATCGTTCCGGTGCAATTAGATTATGACCGTGATAGTTTTATTTCTGGGATTGTATCGGACGTCAGATGGTGAGGTTTAATCCATTTGTTGCTAAATGGGGTCGGATTTGATACTGAAAAGAAACGATAACGTAGAGGAATTGTGTTGAAGTAAGGAAGGAACTGAACTGAAAAGGACGCAAACTGAAGCTTGAATTACATTATACATACTAGTTTCGTGCAAGTTTCATAACTAGAAGCGCTGGTATGAAGTTTGATAATGTAATAATTCAGAAGACACGTACTAGAAGATAGTTTCAAAAACTAGGACCGGACCTAGATTATCTTCATTTATATTTATTTCCTGTAGCAATAAGACAATAAGACACAAGTGCAAAAAATTCAATTAATTTGTTATCCATTGTTTAATAAAAAATTGCACCTACACTTCAGGAAAGTTTATTTTATCGTTAATAAGAAAGACATAATGCCGCGTATATTAAAGCTACGACCGTTTTTTACGTGTTTACAGAGAGTATGTTGTGGCAATATGACATTTTAAACTAGATAGCCTTTAGTATAAAATGTCTCGATCTTTTCGAAACCATGAAAAACATAATCATATATAGTACCAGTACTGCTGTAGAAGCATCGTACTTCACGCATTAGCTGGAAGAACAGAATAAGTCCAGGACATACTCTGTTTTTCCACTCATTGCATGGAGCACGGTTGCTTTTAACAGATGACGTCATAGACATTAAAAATATGACAAGCCTATATTTTTTTAATGAATTTGACAGATCTTTTAATTGTCTTAATGATAGCATAATATTTTTATGGCCTTACATCAGAAAATTTTCGAGAAAAGCACAATTGAAGGTTATGAATTCAAAGTGACAAAATCTCCGGAACGGCTCGACCAAATTTAACGAAATTTTGGAATTAAGTATTTTGTAAGCATGTGAAGTCACTGGCGTTATTATCGTTGATGCAAAGTTTACAGTTTCTGAGACATAACCTCAAACTTTTGAATTCAAAATAGAACGGCCTGTATATTTTGACATTTTCTGTTACAGTCTTCCATTATTCAATGTAACTACGCTTGTGACAGTATTATATCAAAAATATCTAGAAATTAACAAAAACCTTTATTACCTAGGTCTCAAAATTAACAAAGAAAAAATTAAAAAAAAAATAAAATAAACCGATCAACTAGAGTCGTTGCAGTAGAAAATGTAATAATGTTTTGTTGTCTATTTCTTCTTTTTTACTTTTTTGACTTAAGTAATAAAGGTGTTTGATAATTTCTAGATATTTTTGATATAATAACGAAGACTGTAACAGAAAATGTCAACATAAACAGGTGTTCTATTTCAAATTCAAAAGTTTGAGGTTATATCTCAGAAACAGTAAACGTTGCATCAACGATAGTATAGTGACTTCACACGGTTGCAAAATACTTAATTCCAAAAATTTGTTAAATTCGGTTGACCCGTTTTGGAAATTTTGACACTTTTATTTCATAACCTTCAATTGTCTGTTTCTCGTAATTTTTTTATGTAAGGTCATATAATATTATCCTACCACTAAGACAATTAAAAGGTCTGTCAAATTCATTAAATCTGTTAAAAACAATTGAAGGTAAAAAAATAATTTGATATCATAAGGTGTACTTTGATAATTATAAACAGCCGTGTTCGAGGATTTTTTAAAATAGCAAAGCTTTCTTGAAATTTTCTCATGTTTCCATACTTTGTGCGCTCACTGTATAGATGGCTACACCACACTTTCAAACTATCAAAAGAAACTAAAAATCATCCAACATGGTCATATAAAAACCCAATACCTAAAATACTAAAATACTAAAATACCTAAAAATTCCTAACTTAAGAAAAGTGATGCACTATTTACAACGAGATTTTGAATTTTATTACCATATTACTTCTTGGGAAACATAAAATCATCATGAAGACCAATGACAAGTTTAATAATGTTGTTTTTCTTTATTTTGTTTTAGTTTTAATTTTGTTTCTAATATTAAACTTGTTCCTCTTTTCGTCTTTATGCATTTTTATTTACCAGTTGTGCTAATAGCATATTTTTTTCAACAAATAAGTCATTATTATCGATAGACTTGTCGTTGACTGGAAGAAGAAAACTAGTGCAGCTGATGTTTTATCTAATTGCGTATTTATTATTGCGTTTTGAACCAAAATTTACTTCCAGAACAACTGCAAATGAAGATTAGTACAACTTTTCTGTGCTTACCAAATTCGTAAAATACACAGCTGCCGAATTATACAGCCTTTTTTACTTTCCGCAAACGCCTGATTTGGACTTATTCTGTTCTTCCACTCACTGATTCAATTGAAGAGAATGATGTAATAGAACTTCTTATTTTTTTGCCTTTGGAATTATGTCACCCAGGTTTGACATGTGACGTAATGAAGACTTTAGTAAAGCAAATTATAAATACAAAATAAAAAAGTTAAAATTTGATGGCAGGAAAGGAATGAACAAAACTAACTTTTTCATTTTTTTGCAATAAACATGAAATAAGGCAAAAACGCAATATCTATAATATACACAGCAGATAAAAAAGCATAGAAAACTTATAGGAACTTATAGGAAACAAAAACTTGTTGGAAATACAAAATGTTTCTAATCATTTTTTCCCCTTTCATAAATCCCACCCTCCAACATCCATAACGGATCCCTTAGCCATCTCCTCTCGCAAAAAGTAAAAGATTTTACAAGCCATAAAACGATGAATGAAGCAACTTCGGCGATATCATCAAAAGTGGCGATGCCTTCCCTCTAAACCTGCCCTCTCGCGGCATAATAACGATTTTTTTTTGGTACGAAATACACGATGAGAGCTTACCAAAGAAGATTACTTTTTCTGTAGCCCTACGCCCCCCACCACCCGCGTTAATTCGATTCTCCCTTTACTTAGGCATATAAAAAGGCATAAACAGTAATAAGACAAGAACTAAATCGCTACCCGAAAGCCGTTCACGTAACGTCGGGGTCCGGTTTAAATGCCGGCATAAGTGCCCAATTACGCTATACGTACCCCTCTTAAGAAGGATCCACGGAACCACTTTCAGTCGTTAAATTTGAGTGTTATTTTGCCGATTTCCATTTAATAGAGTATCAGGTGGGTAGATGCAAAACGGACATGGGATACCCCATGGAGAAATTGGTTTATGTTTCAGTGGCGCGAGATAGAAAAGTTATGAGGGAAGTCATTCAAAATGTGCCCGTATACAGGGTCCTGCAACTAAGCTCCCGTCTTCTGTAGCTCACTTACTCATTAAGCTAAGAGTTTGACATTTTGCAAGCTTACCCTGTACTTCAAGGTACAATTCAAGAAATTATTTTTTATTTTACAGGATGTTCCAAAAATGTGCAACGCCATGGTAATATATTTTTTTAAATTGCATGCTATACATTTTTCTACACATTTGGAAGCCTTTTATGGTTGCCTACATATCACCAAAATTTTATTGAAATCGGTTGAGTGACAGCAGCGTAAAAAAATAAAAACAAAAAAAAAATGATTTTGCATCGTAGGCTTTAAAAATCAATAAAAACCATAAAATGCACCTCGTTAATAAAATTTTGCGACGTGCTTATTAAGTTAGATGTAATAGTCTCGTTAGCCAAGTGACATTGATCCTAATTATCCAGGGTGACCAAAATCGGGTGTCAAACTTGTCAAACTTCAAAGCGTGTTATTGTTCTTATTTTAAATTGGAACCCATAAATTTTTTTATGTGAAATGATGCAGAATTAAAAAATAAACATTGTTTCTAAATACAACCCCATAAGAATTCCCAATATTTTAAAACTTATTCGCCAAAAACTCATTTTTCAACGATTCCAACGGCAATTTTAGATAATAAATATCGTACGAGGATTTGAAAAACAATTTATTTCATAAAAAATATTAGACGTATTTTAGATTTGAGTGTACTTAATTAAGTAGTTATTCAAATGCTAAATTTACTGCATAATTTACCTATAGCGGTAAGGACGGAAATGTGGCTATAGGTAAATTTTGCAGTAAACTTAGCAATTGAATAACTACTTAATTAAGTACAGTAAAATCTAAAATACCTCTCTGCGTTATATTTTATGTAATAAATTGTTTTTCAACGCCACGTACGATATTTATTACCTAAAATTGCCGTTGGAAACGTTGAAAAACGAGTTTTTGGCGAATAACTTTTAAAATATTGGGAATTGTGATGGGGTTGTATTCAGAAACAATATTTATTCTTTAATTCCGCATAGTTTCACCTAAAAAAAAATATGGGTTCCAATTTAAAATAAGAACAATAGCGCGCTTTGAAGTTTGACAAGTTTGACACTCGATTTTGGTCACCCAGTATAATTTGGATCAATGTCACTTGGTTAACGAGACTATTACATCTAACTTAATAAGCACGTCGCAAAATTTTATTAACGAGGTGCATTTTGTGGTTTTTATTGATTTTTAAAGCCTACGATGCAAAATTATTTTTTTTTGGTTTTTATTTTTTTCCGCTGCGGTCACTCAACCGATTTCAATAAAATTTTGGTGATATGTAGGCAACCATAAAAGGCTTCCAAATGTGTAGAAAAATGTATGGCATGCTATTTAAAAAAATATATTACCATGGCGTTGCACATTTTTGGAACACGCTGTATAATAAAAAATAATTTCTTGAATTGTACCTTGAAGTACAGGGTAAGCCTGCAAAATGTCAAACTCTTAGCTTAATGAGTAAGTCAGCTACAGAAGACGGGAGGTTAGTTGCAGGACCCTGTATATCACAATCAATGAAAGGGTGCGGTGAGGATATTGAGGATCAAAATGATTGAAACGAAGAACATCAAATTAAGAAATTAACTTAAAACGAGCAATTATAATTTGTTGAAAATCTACAAGCGTTTAATATTAAATAATCTAGCAATAAACAACTATTGTAGACGAATAAAATTTCGAGAAGGAAAACAGGATAATTGAGGAATTACCCTGTAAATTTAAGGACTTTTTAAATATTATTTAATAAAATTTGTTATTAAGAAATGTGCCATCTGTGCCATCGACATATGACGTGCCATCTATTGCTGGACTTTGCTGGTATTTCATACCTTTAAAAAATTCCCCCATATTCATAATAAGACGAAAAATGATCAATAAGAGCTTTTCATTTATTATTAGAAATGAGCAACAGAAAAAGGAAAGACAGGTTGCTACCTTAAATTTAACAAAGTAAACTTAACAAACAAAAAACAATAATAATACTTCTTTACAATAATAAAGTCTTATAAAACTCTGTAGTGAACATATGTAGTCCAGCATGTACTTTCTAAAGTCTCCGGTCTATCTTTATAAACCCTATTTTCCAACATAGCCCATAAATAAAAATTCGATGAGCTGATGCCCGGTGAACGTGGGGGCCATTTATTTGGTTGTCCCTCTTCTGTCAATCCAACGATTTTGGAAATAATTATGGAATACTGAGGAATACTCATGTTATAACTGATATAACTGAAAAATCTAATATAACTCTGATATAGCTCTGTTATCTAGTGATACCAACGTAAAAAAATATAACCAATAAATTCAATCAACACAACTACTAAATAAGATTGATATGATAATTTATTCCTTAAAATTTTCACTACTTTTATCGCAGTCTTTTTAAAACCCCCGGCTCCTCCGCCAAAATGTAAAATGTGTACCTACGGCCGTATTAAGCCGATTTAGGTGTAAGTTAACATCAAATTAACACAAAGTTAACACGAGGGGCTATAATAAAAACCTCGCAAGCTTTCAGCTCGGCTAACGACGTGTCAGAACTCTTTTGTATTACCAAATTTGCGTCACATCTGCAACAAGGTGTTCCAGCAGTTAACCGCGTTCACAGCGTCGGGATTATTAGTAATTATTCCCATTAAAAATTTACGAGCGCACCTTTTCCCGCTGGAATTATCCGCAGGCGTCCTCGGACGACATCAGAGAGAAACTAAAAGTCGCCAGGGGGCGCTCGCACCACCGTCCGGGCGGTTGTCCCCGTAATTAAGTTAAATGGGATAGTTGCCGGCCGCTGCAGTGTTTGGAAATAAAAGTTTTATGAAAAATTAACGAGCGCGGGATTATTAAAAACGTACGCGAGCGCGGTACGAGTTTAAATAAGCCGCGTAAATCCGCGTGAGCGTAGTCCGTAGAAAACGGGCAAAGAGTTTTCAAATTAAGTGAGACTGTTTCGGAGGAAATTCGTAGTTAAAGTTTCTACTTCTGCGTCTTTTAAGTTCTGAACGTTCGCCGTTGAGCTATGAAGTTTGAGAGAGCGGTCCTCAGGTGCTGTGCAATAATTAATAACGGAAGTTGCTGGAAGCTGAGTATAGTGAATAAGCAAGCCTTGTTTCAGTTTGTAAGTCCGGAAAGTTTTTCTTGTTACCACACGGCGGGCGGAGCTGTGATCTTTGAACGACTTCTAATGGTAAAACGTAAGTAGATGCGCAAGAAAAAAAATATGAGTCAACTAAAATATTGCCAAACGTGCAAAGTGCCTGTGTAATTGGTTATGGAAAATTCGGAGAGGACTTTTCTACTAATCAAACATTTAGTAGAAGGATTGGAAGGAATTCAACTGTTTATCGCTATTTTGAGGTTTGATTCATTTTAGTATATTTAGTTGAATTTATTTTAATTTGATTTTTCACAGTTGACATCTACGATGTGATAAAAAGCCTGCAGGAACAAGGAATCTAATTTTGGTTTAAAGAAAGTTATATCAACATTGGTGATTCGGAAGAGTTATTGAATTAGACTTATCGTATTGGTCACCCATAAGTCTCGGTAACCCGTAATGAGATCTTCAATTTCATATGCAAACGTACCCAGTTATATTACAAAGGAGACGGTTTCCAATCAAGGTCTGTTTTGCTATAACCATAAATTCGGACAAACTTTGGATTTTGTTGGAGTTTATTTACCTCAACCCATTTTTGCACACGGCCAGCTAAATTGTAAAAAGACAAAGTGTCTTTTTCAAGGGCGATTATTAAAAAAGATCTAGGCAAATTAACAGGTACATGTTACGAAGAAATATTTAAATTTGTAAATATTGCTTTTTTACTTATTTTATTGTTTTCTTTAATATATACATATCTATACAATGATGTGCAATTGCTGAACCAATATATATTATAGGAACATTCTCTGTAAAGGAACTAATTTAATTTTTAGCCTCAACAATATGTTTTACATAATTATTTATCACTGCTGATTTCATTATCACTAGTAATTTTCCCTTTGGTTCGTAAAATAATTAAGTTAGGTAAAATAAAGTATGTCTACAATTTAATAGAGGTTTGTCTATTTATTTGTTTTACCAGTTATCTTAGCAAATTAACTAAATAACATGAAAAAATTATTTAAAAACAGGAATCTTATTATACATGTATTACACATTCTGCAATTTATCTACAACGTTATTAATCTACAATACCAATCTGTATAAAGAGTGACCAACTAAGAAGAAGGGTATATAAAAATAACTTTTTGGAAAATCAAAGTTTTAACTTGATATAAGTTTTGTCTATGAACCCACATATAATATCAACAAGATTGACCCAATTAAGAAAAAAATGGTCTCCCACAAGAGGCCTAAAGTTTATAATTTGTTTGTTTTTTCAAGTTGAAACTATAGGTTGTTAAATAGTAGCATAAGCATATTACTCTACTGGAATATTTAGGTCTCCTTCCTTCACTTGGCATAAAATTGAATAATTCTGACAAATGAAGTTTTTTGTATTCCATGTAAATTAACTGGGAACAAAATCTATCAACTGTTTTTTGTTTCAAGTGACAAACATCTTTAATAAAATCTAAAAGAAAAGAAATATAAATATATTTTAATTTTATTTTTTCAATGTTGTAGCTGCTGGGCCAACAACATGCCATCAGATAAATAGTAAGTCGATGTTAAATTTGACAAATATAAAATTTACATTACAGGAGTTGATAAACATCTGGTGTGGTCAGGCACTTGACTTTATAATACTATATATAAAATTAATAGTTTAGCTGCATGAGATTCTATTTGATTGAGATCGGTCGCGTCTGCATTAAAATAAAACTAGTGTTTCTTGTAACTGTGTTTTTTTTTCCACAAAAATTTACATATTGGGATGAATCAAAGTATCAAATACCAAAATATAAATAAAATTAAATTATAATTTTATTATAATCCGGCGTAAAAAAAACTATTTGTATGTGTTTGTTTATTAGATAAATGACCACTAACTAGTTATAAATAATGAATATTTTTGAAAGAAAGTTGTTTGATTTATTTATACCAACACCAACATTTGTACCAATTTGAGGTTTTATTTTGGTTTATCCACCGTAGTATGACAAAGTATTGTAATCAGGGTTGATATGTTTCAAACAATTTGTGTTAAAACAGTGTTTTAAACATGTTTTAAAACAAACGTTTTGTTTCACACTATTTTTTTGAAACAAATTTTAACCAGCTTGTTTTAAATGTTGTACTTGAAACGTCTTTTAAACTACCGATATTTGAACAGTTTTTGTTGTTTTTCATAAAATATTACTATACAATATCAGTGGTAGCAGGTACAATAAGGAATGAAAAGACCCATTAAAATGCTTACAAATAAAAGAATAACATAATAATATCCACTAAAACTTAAGACATTAAAAAAATTATCGGTGACGTCATAAGTTAATAACAATTGAAGGTTCAATATTGAATTTTACATCCAAAATAAACATACATGGGGACGTTTTAAAAAAAAATCAATCCGATTTAGAATTTTTCCTATATTTCCTTATTTTACGCGGATTGACGAAATAGGTAAAATCATTAGCTAAACTGTAGCGAACTGCTGATATTTTCTTTCAAATTGTTCTTAAAGAATCGCACTATTATTTTGTTGATTTTGTTTACAATGCTAAGAAAAAATCATTGAAATCGGTAAATATTACTAAAGTTATTGAACTAAATGATTCGAAAATTAAACTGTATCTTTTTCAAACATTCATTATTTTGAATATAATAAAGTTATAATCTGTATACCGAAATTTAAAAAAAAAAGTATTGCAAAAGAATATAAATGCAAAGTTAAAATTGCAAAGCAAATTTTGTTTTTAACTGAATATATTTTACGAATATTCAGACATTGAGATTAATAAAAAAACAAAATTTTGGGAATTTATATGGCTTTTTAACACAGTACTTGACAAACTGCCTAAGTTTCTACATAATCCACAGGGTCCCTAACAGATCACTCAAACATGATGCTGGTATAACATCAGGTATTAAATCCTTTAGGACATTTTTCCAAAATCATGTGATAATTTTGATTACTTTCCTTATTACGTACTGTAATAATCGCCTAAATCAAGATCACAAAAGTTACATATCATCAAAGTGTGCCAAAATTTTAGTTCTAGATTTCTATCCTGAAATTTATAGAAGTTGACGAGTCAGTCACTGTCAAAGTAGTCTAAATTAACAAGAAGACATAACAATAAATGTCAGAAAAAAACATTATGGGGCCCTAGATTATTAAAATAAATTAAGTACCGACATAAACAATTCTCATCTTCATAAAATTATTATAGCGGCGCCATTATAATGCGAAAGGTGTGTAAATCATTTAAACTAGTTTTGTCGGCGCGCTACCAAAGTTCGCACCGCCAACCTCGTTATAATATTTAGCCGAAAGTTTTAATTATATCTACACATAGCGCGCGCTTCATTCAAAAAACCTGCACATTTCACAACGCGCAACTTTGTTGACGTGGCAAAATGTTTCATTACGTCGCATAATCTAGAGAAATCTCATTTTAAATACCAATTTTATCTTATAAATATGTATTTTTGTGTGAATTAATAACGGTGACAATATTTTGGAGACTGTGGCGAACTTAATAATAAAATTATAAACCCCTAACCACAACAAGTATTTTAGAACCTAAATACATATTTCAGCAACTATGTTGCCATCTTCAGTAGAACCTAAAAAGAGGAAAAAAGAGATTAGCACTTCATAGTATCTTTACTGGATATCGTCCAAGCAAATTGTATCAAATGTCATGAATGTGAAAAAGAATACGTAGGCCAGACTAGAAGAACAATTTTAACTAGGTTCAAAGAACATGTAGCTCATTTTAAAAATAATCGTTTATAAAAATCTAGTGTGGCTCAACATATTTTAGACACAGGTCATAAAGTAGTGACTTAAAACTTGTAAAAGCTGTGTCAAATAATAGGGAACTAAACAGTTTGGAAAGTATCTTTATTCACTTGAATAGAGATAAATTAATAAATTCAGACAGGGCTCCTATACCTAGTTCGCCATTGTTTGACCTGCTTTAATTAAAACTTGTTTTTTACGCTTCAATGATCAAAATTCACTGAGGTGTGAACAACAAATGGGTATATATAGGGTAATTTTTAACATGGACGTCACTTCCACTAGTGATTTGCTTGGACAATATCCAGTAAAGATACTATGAAGTGCTAATCTCTTTTTTCTTCTTTTTAGGTTCTACTGAAGATGGCAACATAGTTGATGAAATACGTATTTAGGTTCTAAAATACTTGTTGTGGTTAGGGGTTTATAATTTTATTATGAATTAATAACCATTAAAAGCTTCTAGACAATATGGGTGCACGTTGTCTATATTTTCTGGTGATCGAGATCGAGTTTTGTTGATAGTTTTCGCTGTGTTCGAAACTGCGTTATTTACAGAGGGAAAACGAGTGTAGTTTTGGAAGTATGAGCGAAACGAGTTACTCTGTAGCTAGCTAGGATCTTCCATAATTGAACTCAATATTTCGAAACATCTGCAGCATATGAATACGGGGAGCTTTTATGATAGCCGGATCCTTTCTCTGTGCCGTACTTCTGATACAACTTTTTACGAGGACAACTTTTATAGGAAGTGCCCGAAGGCGAACTTTGTTTACGTTAGACGATAAAAATGTTACGATTATATATTTCGGTTTTTCTTTGCGAGACTATTTCAGAAGGAGACTGGATGTAATTCATTCGGTTTCATGTAGTATTTACTGTGCTATTTAACTGATTGAAAATTTATGGAAATTTATGTATTATATTATATTAGGTATAGTAATTGTTTGATGATAAATCTTACCTCGTCTTTTCCCTTCATCTCGCACATTTTCTTGTCTGGGTCGTTGGAGTACCATTGCAGTTTCTGTTGTTCGGATAGTTCTGTGATAGTTAGGTTGTACACTAAGTTTCTGAAAACAACAAAAAGAAATACGTCAATAAGCGACCTAATCATCATGATTAAATAATTTTAACAAGTTTGATGAAAATTCGCGAATTATGACCTCCTTTCTACCCCCCAGTACAAACTTAAACCTTTTCCAACTTAAAAAGCACATGTCACCACCAAGGACTTGGAGTAAAGCCCAATGTCCTTTACACTGTTTAGTAACGTATATGAAATAATTCCCTGCAAATTTAATCAAAATGCGTCAATTATTTTTAGAATTAGGACATTTCTACTGCTTCCAATACACACATCTACAACTTCTTCCAACTTAAAAGGATCACATCTCACGTCCAAGGAATTAGAGTGAACCACAATGTCCTTTACACTGTTTATTAATGTATATTAATTAATTCTCTGCAAATTTGATCAAAATTCGACAAGTATTTTTAGAACTAGGGCATTTTTACTGCTTCCAGTACAAATTTACAACTGCTTCCTTACAACTTCCAACTTGAAAAGTTCAGATTTTACGTCGAAGGAATTGGGATAAGCCCCACTGTTTATTTTACATTGTTTATTGACGTATATTAAATAATTCTCTGCAAATTTAATCAAAATTCGTCTATTATTTTTAGAACTAGGGTATTTTTACTGCTTCCAGTACAAATTTACAACTTCTTCCTTACAACTTCCAACTTAAAAAGTTCAGATTTTACGTCCAAGGGATTGGAATGAACCCCACTGTTTATTTTCCATTGTATATTGACGTATATTAAATAATTTTCTGCAAATTTGATCAAAATTCGTCAATTATTTTTAGAACTAGGGCATTGTTACTGCTTCCAGTACAAATTTACAAATTCTTCCTTACAACTTCCAACTTAAGAAGTTCAGATTTTACGTCAAAGGAATTGGAATGAACCCCACTGTTTATTTTACATTGTTTATTGACGAATATTAAATAATTCTCTGCAAATTTGATCGAAATTCGTCAATTATTTTTAGAAATAGGGCATTTTTACTGCTTCCCGTACAAATTTACAACTTCTTCCTTACAACTTCCGACTTAAAAAGTTCAGATTTGACGTCCAAGGGATTGGAATGAACCCCACTGTTTATTTTACATTGCTTATTGACGTATATTAAATAATTCCCTGCTAATTTGATCAAAATTCTTCAATTATTTTTAGAACTAGGCCATTCTTACTGCTTCCAGTACAAATTTACAACTTCTTCCTTACAACTTCCGACTTAAAAGGTTCAGATTTGACGTCCAAGGGATTGGAATGAACCCCACTGTTTATTTTACATTGCTTATTGACGTATATTAAATAATTCCCTGCTAATTTGATCAAAATTCGTCAATTATTTTTAGAACTAGGGCATTTTTACTGCTTCCAGTACAAATTTACAACTTCTTCCTCACAACTTCCAACTTAAAAAAGTTCAGATTTTACGTCCAAGGAATTGGAATGAACCACAATGCTTATTTTACATTGTTTATTGTCATATATTAAATAATTCTCTGCATAATTTGATCAAAATTCGTCAATTATTTTTAGAACTAGGGCATTTTTACTGGTTCCAGTACAAATTTACAACTTCTTCCTTACAACTTCCAATTTAAGAAGTTCAGATTTTGCGTCCAAGGAATTGGAATGAACCCCACTGTTTATTTTACATTGTTTATTGATGTATATTAAATAATTCTCTGAAAAATTTGATCAAAATTCGTCAATTATTTTTAGAACTAGGGCATTCTTACTGCTTCCCGTACAAATTTATAACTTTTTCCTTAAAACTTCCAACTTGAAAAGTTCAGATTTTACGCCCAAGGAATTGGAATGAACCCCACTGTTTATTTTACATTGCTTATTGACGTATATTAAATAATTCTCTGCAAATTTAATCAAAATTCGTCTATTATTTTTAGAACTAGGGCATTTTTACTGCTTCCCGTACAAATTTACAACTTCTTCCTTACAACTTCCAACTTGCAAAGTTCAGATTTTACGTCCAAGGAATTGGAATGAACCCCACTGTTTATTTTACATTGTTTATTGATGTATATTAAATAATTCTCTGCAAATTTGATCGAAATTCGTCAATTATTTTTAGAACTAGGGCATTTTTACTGCTTCCAGTACAAATTTACAACTTCTTCCTTACAACTTCCAATTTAAAAGTTCAGATTTTACGTACAAGGAATAGGAATGAACCCCACTGTTTATTTTACATTGTTTATTGATGTATATTAAATAATTCTCTGCAAATTTGATCGAAATTCGTCAATTATTTTTAGAAATAGGGCATTTTTACTGCTTCCAGTACAAATTTACAACTTCTTCCTTACAACTTCCAACTTAAGAAGTTCAGATTTTACGTCCAAGGAATTGGGATGAACCCCACTGTTTATTCTACATTGTTTATTGACATATATTAAATAATTTTCTGCAAATTTGATCAAAATTCGTCAATTATTTTTAGAACTAGGGCATTCTTCCTGCTTCCCGTACAAATTTACAACTTCTTCCTTACAACTTCCAACTCGAAAAGTTCAGGTTTTACGTCCAAGGAATTGGAATGAACCCCACTGTTTATTTTACATTGTTTATTAATGTATATTAAATAATTCTCACTCAGCAAGTTTATTCAAAATTCGTCTATTATGTTTAGAACTAGGGCACTTTTATTGCTTCCAGTACAAATTTACAACTTCTTCCTTACAACTTCCAACTTAAAAAGTTCAGATTTTACGTCCAAGGAGTTGGAATGAACCCCAATGTTTATTTTACATTGTTTATTGACGAATATTAAATAATTGTCTGCAAATTTGATCGAAATTCGTCAACTATTTTTAGAACTAGGGCATTTTTACTGCTTCTAGTACAAATTTACAACTTCTTCCTTACAACTTCCAACTTGAAAAGTTCAGATTTTACGTCCAAGGGATTGGAATGAACCCCACTGTTTATTTTCGTATATTAAATAATTCTCTGCAAATTTGATCGAATTCGTCAATTATTTTTAGAAATAGGGCATTTTTACTGCTTCCAGTACAAATTTACAACTTCTTCCTTACAACTTTCAACTTGAAAAAAGTTCAGATTTTACGTCCAAGGGATTGGAATGCACCCCACTGTTTATTTTACATTGTTTATTGACGTATATTAAATAATTCTCTGAAAAATTTGATCAAAATTCGTCAATTAATTTTAGAACTAGGGCATTTTTACTGCTTCCAGTATAAATTTACAACTTCTTCCTTACAACTTCCAACTTAAAAAGTTCAGATTTTACGTCCAAGGAATTGGAATGAACCCCACTGTTTATTTTACATTGTTTATTGAGGTATATTAAATAATTCTCTGCAAATTTGATCGAAATTCGTCAATTATTTATAGAAATAGGGCATTTTTACTGCTTCCAGTACAAATTTACAACTTCTTCCTTACAACTTACAAATTAAAAAGTACAGATTTTACGTCCAAGGAATTGGAATGAACCCCACAGTTTATTTTACATTGTTTATTGACGAATATTAAATAATTCTCTGCAAATTTGATCAAAATTCGTCAATTATTTTTAGAACTAGGGCATTCTCACTGCTTCCCGTACAAATTTACAACTTCTTCCTTACAACTTACAAATTAAAAAGTACAGATTTTACGTCCAAGGAATTGGAATGAACCCCACAGTTTATTTTACATTGTTTATTGACGAATATTAAATAATTCTCTGCAAATTTGATCAAAATTCGTCAATTATTTTTAGAACTAGGGCATTCTCACTGCTTCCCGTACAAATTTACAACTTCTTCCTTACAACTTTCAACTTGAAAAAAGTTCAGATTTTACGTCCAAGGGATTGGAATGAACCCCACTGTTTATTTTACACTGTTTATTGACGTATATTAAATAATTCTCTGCAAATTTGATCAAAATTCGTCAATTATTTTTAGAACTAGGGCATTTTTACTGCTTCTAGTACAAATTTACAACTTCTTCCTTACAACTTCCAACTCAAAAAAGTTCAGATTTTACGTCCAAGGAATTGGAATGAACCCCACTGTTTATTTTACATTGTTTATTGGCGAATATTACATAATTCTCTGCAAATTTGATCGAAATTCGTCAATTATTTTTAGAACTAGGGCATTCTTACTGCTTCCCGTACAAATTTACAACTTCTTTCTTGCAACTTCCAACTTAAAAAGTTCAGATTTTACGTCCAAGGGATTGGAATGAACTCCACTGTTTATTTTACATTGTTTATTGTCGTATATTAAATAATTCTCTGCAAATTTGATCAAAATTCGTCTATTATTTTTAGAACTAGGGCATTCTTACTGCTTCCAGTACAAATTTACAACTCCTTTCTTACAACTTCCAACTTAAAAAGTTCAGATTTTACGTCCAAGGGATTGGAATGAACCCCACTGTTTATTTTACATTGTTTATTGGCGAATATTAAATAATTCTCTGCAAATTTGATCGAAATTCGTCAATTATTTTTAGAACTAGGGCATTCTTACTGCTTCCCGTACAAATTTACAACTTCTTTCTTGCAACTTCCAACTTAAAAAGTTCAGATTTTACGTCCAAGGGATTGGAATGAACTCCACTGTTTATTTTACATTGTTTATTGTCGTATATTAAATAATTCTCTGCAAATTTGATCAAAATTCGTCTATTATTTTTAGAACTAGGGCATTCTTACTGCTTCCAGTACAAATTTACAACTCCTTTCTTACAACTTCCAACTTAAAAAGTTCAGATTTTACGTCCAAGGAATTGGAATGAACCCCACTGTTTATTTTACATTGTTTATTGACGTATATTAAATAATTCTCTGCAAATTTGATCGAAATTCGTCAATTATTTATAGAAATAGGGCATTTTTACTGCTTCCAGTCCAAATTAACTTCTTCCTTACAACTTCCAACTTGAAAAGTTCAGATTCTACGTCCAAGGAATTGGAATGAATCCCACTGTTTATTTTACATTGTTTATTGATGTATATTAAATAATTCTCTGTAAATTTGATCAAAATTCGTCGATTATTTTTAGAACTATGACTCTTTTACTGCTTACAGTACAAACTTACAACTTTTTCCAACTTTAAAAATTCTTATCTCACCTTTAAGGAATTGGAGTAAAGCCCAGTGTCCCTTACACTTATTTATTTACACTATTTAGCCCCTAACAAGAAAACAAGCCAGTTATCAGCCACGATAATCTCACACGCAAAGTTTAATTTAAAAATATTATGCTGGTAGGTTGTTTTTTACTCCTATTTATGTCGCTTTCTAGATTTATTCCTTGCGTATGTCCAGCAGCACCAACAAACCAAAAAACCGTACTTTGTGACCCCATTTTGGACAACCGGGAGTACACGTGTGTATCAGTGATGCCACAAACCCCAGCAAATCCCCAAAACCAAGCAAAATTCGAGCTTATTTAAATCTAACATACAACACAGCGATGAATAGGGTGTTATACCCCATGATACAACACCACTAGGTCCTGTATACGTAAAATTCGACTGTCCTTTTGTCGCTGTTCGCGATGGAAGGCAAGCAGCCTTCGTTGCGAATTTAAATTAGTTGACAGTGAGAGTGGGGGGGTGGGGGGTTGTTGTATCTGGCATACGAGGATGAGATTGCGTGCTTCTGCTTCAGGAGATAAGCGAATTACTGTGCGAATACTGTGCGAATACAGCATATACGGGGGAGGGGTGGTTCTTGTGGACTCTCGTATGTATTCGTGGACTGAGGGCTGGGGAGGGTTGTATTATGTTTTGAGAGACGAGACTGCGACTCTGCACACGCGGCTCGATTAAACCGCTTGGCGTAAATAATAATATCTGTGTGGATACGTTGATACATCTAAGTATCTCCGCTAAAGCCCGTTCGTATACGGTCGGTTGTCCTAATTCCTGTTCGGAGGATACGTCGTGCTGGTGGGGTGGATTATTATATGGAATGGACGGATGATGATATTATTTCTATGGTATTGCGAATGAGTGAGGAGAGTTGATATGCATAAGGAATAAGGATGCTTCAGGGGGGATTTCGGGTTTTTCCTCTAAAATTACCGCTGTTTTTAAAATTTTTATGCAATAAATCGATTCCAAATTTGGCACAAACATTTATTAGAGACATAAGAATTGAAGCTTTAGGTTGTTGTTTTGAGTTTCACCAAACGCCGTTCTAGCAACTCTGACGGTGACAAGTTGTTGTAAGTCAAGCTGGTGGCATTATCGACATTTTTATCAAATGTAATTGAATTCATCTAGAGTTTTCTCGGCTTCGGTTTTTCGCATTTGTATCAACACTGTGATCCTGCAGGGCAGTACATATACTGGGGATTTTCATTCGTCCAGATCTTATGATAGAATTGGGTCCACACAGCATTGGACATATTATCAACAGTCTGGATGTCTTCTGGTTTGTAAAACATAGAAAGTTGTATATTCTTCTTAATGTACAAGCCGCATCTGACCCAGTGCTCCAACCCACAGCCCCGCGGAATATGTCTTCGGTGGAATCCACTATTTCTCCCGCTGACCCATCATGTTCGCAGTACAGTTGTCTGTATGTACTTCGATAGAATTGTCATGTTGCCAGATTCTGATTCCCAAAACTCACAGGCATGGCAATAGGAAAATTTCACGGCAAACTCAACCACTTTGTTAGTATATTTCTTCATAAGTAGGTACTGTGATCCCATACAACGGAAGTGTAATCTGTCTTCTTCCATATTCCGTCTCCAGACCAACGCACTATAATTTCTTCGTCTTCCGCTGTCGACAATAATATATCGGCAGACGTACTAGCAAATGCTTTTCTTTCACGAGTGTGAATTCCCAGAAAATTTTCTCTTTTGTTGTCTATCAACATGTGAAGGAGTTTTTTCTTGAGTGTTTCTGATGCATGACTGTTCACGAGAGAGTTTCGCAGAAATATAAACCACACACTGCAAGATCACTTGGATTGAAAAAATTTGAAATCGAGCGGAAATTTGTTTGAATTATAACTTTGCTAATGTTGCAAATATTGCCTTGAAACTTTGTACACACATTCTTAAGACCTTAAATAATAAAAAAGAGTATAGAAAAAAATCGATTTTTTCATGAGAAAACCGGAATCCCCCTCCTTAAGATGAATAAGAATTTAATTTTAAAAGTGTTTTTTGTTTTTGTCTTCCAGCTTTTTGAGGCGTCCACTTCATCTGCTTGTCACATTACTTTCTTATGTTCTAAAAACCCTGCCACAATGGAATGTCTTTGTTTCGATTTTGAAATGCCTGCATTTTGAAACGTCTGCATTTCTGACCAAGCAATTGCCGGTTTAGATATGCAATGCAATTAAAATAAACTTTGCAACAATGTCTAATATTAGAAAATGGAATAACAAAAAATGAAGTTCAAAAGAGATCATTTGAGAACTAACATAAAACTGAAAACTAAGCTGAACTCCATTATAATGGAAATAAATAAAAAAAATATATACATTTTGAGTTATACTTCAATAAAAACTTGGCAATAGAACCTTTAGACTCGGTACGTTGACACTACAATGTTTTAATTTAATAAATTTATTACCTCATATCAAGTCAATACCAAATATCAAGTCAATTTTGAAAAATAGCGACAATGTTTTTGGAATCGGTGGAGATGATGACGAGACAACATATTGACTTATTAATTTGAAATTTCCACAACATATGCTTCAATTTTTTATCATAAAAATTGGTCCGCCAGATTTTTAATTAATTTGTCTTTTCTATTCGAGAACGTTACAAAAATCGATAATTGCTCCACTTTTTGCTTATATGGTCGCAATTTTTGTTATATAAATAAAAATCTGATGTGGTCAGGCACACGACTTTATCATACTATTTTTAAAATTAATACTAAATGAGATTCTATTTGATCGTAATCGGTCGCATCTGCATTAAAATAAAGCTAGTTAGCCAGGATTTGACAGATACATTTTACATTTACATCATGCGAGCGATTTATATCCGTTATGTGCGAGTCAAATACGACGTTTTATCTACAACGCATAAATTCCATTTTATGCAAAATATTTGAAATGCATTTGTCAATGATGGCGAGGCGAACTGTCAAACAACTGTCATCCACGCAGGTTTTGACAGACTTTGACACTAGCGTTGTATAATGTCATAATGTCATTATTATACAACGCTATTGTCATTATAATCATTGGCGCGTATAATGTTGGGGATTATATAGTCATAGATACGTATGCAATTAATTTATTATATGTGATCATACATAAAGAAATAAATTGGTCAACATATAAGGCAAGACATTAATACTTGAATCGGAAATTGAATAACTGTTTTTTACTTATTAGTTTTACGTTTACTTGTATTAAGAACCCTAACATCGTAAAATAGTTAATCGACATTCTTCTCGCTTGTCCTTATATTTTTTAAACTACTTCCTGTTAATAAGGATATGTAATAACAAAAGAAAAAAGAACAAAAAATACAAGAAAACAATTTTATAGTTTCGGAATAAAAATATGCATTGCAAAAAGATAAGTAATAGTGATTAATTATCATTCGCTTCCTAATTTAGTTTTCTATATACTGGCGCGTTTTCATGTTTCACGAAACATTTCCTTGTAAGGTTGCAAAAAAAAGAGAACGAGCTATACGCCGGCTCTGTACTTACGAGTTTATGAAAACACGAAGTTCGTCTTAAAAGTATTGTGGGGAAAGTTGTTTTGTGATAACTATTATTACCATTTCTTTCTTATGCCCAAAATTAAAATTCAGTTTTCATGGTACTCCAACATGCGTGACGATTTTACTTTCTGATAGAAAACTAAGCAAGGTTGCTATGGCGACCGCGTTAGGGAATTGTTTCTCCAGCGTTTACCCGAACAATCAACATAAACAAGTCAATCGAATTCACTTGCGTCACGAACAAATTGCATTGTCTCCACAGTACCTGTCTCACACACACACCAACACAGATACACAGTACATACACACACACACACATACACACCTATATATATATATAGTAGCGAATGCACTCCGCATCCCTGCGAGAATTCACCCGGTTAAGAAGTTTTCTCCTCTCCACTTGTCACTTGGCGCGATACTAATCGCTTATCTACTGGGCGTCGGCAGTAAAAATAGTCCATAGAGGAACTAGAAGAAGAGACGAGACGGCCGATCGAATCGGTAATCTGTACACTTCCCCGGTTTTGATGATCCTTTTTACGACCGACTTATAGCCTGACGACACTCCGGGGGTGTAGGAAGAAGCGCGGCGAGCGACGCCATTTCGGCAAGAAAATTCACCAGCGGCGCAGATTGAAGTTTAAACTGCATCCAGTCTGCACGCAAAAACTGTAAATCTACCGCTAGGTTCTCGCGTAAGAACCTCATCCATATTCGGCGAGCTGACGTCGCGTCGTCGTTCGCTCGATGCGGTAATGTCAGTTCTTGCAGTCAGATGGCGTCTTGCGATTTTGCACTTATCGGTTTGTTGGTCGTTAAGTACCGAAAAGAACTTTCCTTCTGAGGTTATTAGATCCACTGTGATATCACTCAAAAACCAAGGTTTAGCAAGTGGGCGATAGCTATGCTTTTGGCGTATTTTTGCGTATTATAGATGCACAAAATAACTGCAGAGGGTCTTGTTACACAGCCTGACAAAGGCAAGTCTTTGTTTAAATTTCTTTAAAGGTTAATCTGTAATGGTCGAATAGCACTGTGGTTCAGAAGAAAACAAAATATCCCTTTTACGAGACATAGTGCAAGTTGTAGACACCCCGAATACTTCAATTTAAAAATGACGTTTTTTGATACTCGCATGTAGATAATAAAAGATTCACAGTAGAACATTTCCAAAATGAATTATTTTCAGATTTATTTCATTTTAACATTTGATAACCTGCTTTGATCTCTTTTTTGTAAGCGCATTTAAATTTGTTATCGAAATATCAAATTTTAATCCTCGTCTAGAGTTTTTCAAACTTCCCAATGTCATTTCGCGTAAAAATTTCGTACACAAAGAAAAATATGTGAAGCCATTTGGCTCCATTTGGCTGTTTCATGTAACCAACAACGTTATTGTAAAAAAACGCAGTGCAATTGTTACAAACTACTTTTACTGTAAAATTACAGTAATTTTCCTGAGCAATTACAAAAATTGTCGTGTAAAATTACTTAGATAATCTTGTAATTTGACAGAAATATGGTAGTATCGAATAACCAGCGATCTTACAATTTTAACTGCAAATTCTCTGTTTACACCATTTCTGCTAATGCTTTGTTACATTAATTATCTGTAACTTTATAAATATTTATCTCTGTGACTAAATTTATTTGTTTTTTTGTTCAACGCCTTAAATAGTTACAACTGTTTCAATTACCACCAAAAGAAAAAAATCACTAATAAGCTCAATTATAAAACTAAATGAATAAAAAATAAGAATCATTCATTTTGTGTAAAACGTTGCATATGGTCTTATTGAAACCCTTAAGAAGTCCATAAATTAATATAAATAAAAAATAATTTATTCTGTAAACCAAAAAATCAGTGTAGAACAGGTCATAATTTGCATCAATTACCAAAAGAAATAATATAGCTTTCTCATTTCTATATTTTCTGTTCAAGTTTGTAAATAAGAATTATTATTTTAGTTATTTTTCATTGTCAATCTTTTATTAGAACTTAAAACTGTTGAATTTCACTCCAGTCTCCGGTATATTCCGGTTCAGAATTGAATTGCACAGCAAAATTTTCACTCCAGGTTTGATGAATTAGTACAGATAATTGTTATTAACGAAAAAAAAAAAACCACATAACCAAAGAGTCTTCTCGGTGTTCTTCGTTTATAGATCTAATATATCGACTGTTTCACATTTAACACGTTAACCGCCGCAATGGTACACATTTTTGGGCACCGGTGGGCCAAGTCATTTTATTACTTTATAATGCTTGTTTTTAGTATTATTATAATGTCTTATAGAAAAAATTAAGAAATAGAATGTTCTCTGCCTATAACTCTGCTACGCAAGAGTAAGCCACGCGGCGCGGCATCTGGCGATAATATTAGGTGTGTTCCAACAAAGAGAAAATACCGTCCAGGTACGATACCACGTGTTAGGCCAGATGTGTCAGCACTACTTTCTTCATTGAGTTGGCGAGCATAACACAACTGGTCGATCACAGACCACGATACCTGAACGGCGTTTTCTTCGTGTTGGAACAAACCAGGGAGTCTACTCTCGTCATATTTTTGAAGCGAATGCGAGACTTTTCGAATGGAGTGGGGATATCACCGGTTGCCCTCTGGTACGTATCTAGGAGCAAGTTTGCTTGTTGCTAAGAACAATAATGCACGCGCCACGCCCTTACGCTTCAATCAAACGTATGGGAACGTATGGGCGTGGCACGTGTCTTATTGTTCTTACCAACAAGCAAACTTGCTCATAGATACGGGCAACCGGTGATATCCCCACTCCATTCGAAAAGTCTCGCATTCGCTTCAAAAAGATGACGAGAGTAGATCCCCAGTTATCGAAATAGTTGTGCCCTGCAAAAAGAAGCAGACTCATACTGGCATTTCCCCCAGTTGATGCATTTGTGCATTTCTTGCACCACAATTTCTTTCTTGTGAGCCATTGCAGTTAGTTAGTCTTATTGAAATGGGTGATGAACAAAAGCAGCTTCAGGCTTTGATGTATGAACTATTATCCGATGAAGGGTCTTCAGAGTCAAGTTATCAAGTTAGTGAAAATTCAACAAGTAGCGGTTCGCCTCCGCGACCACAAAAGCGGAAGAAAACATCATCGGCTCCGGTTCCGACGTCGTCGGTTCAAACTTGTTCTTCTACAACTAGGGATACAATCAGTGAATCAATAGAAAGCGTTATTCAAAATTTTGCATTTAGTGATGATTCCTCAACAGACGACTTAGATCCAGATGTGGAAACCAATCTGAGATGGGCTGACATTACTGGAGCAAATCAAAAGCAGTTTTCGCTTACTATGAATGATGAAGGGGTACCAAAAAGTATAGAGTCAATGCGTGACCGTAAACCAGGCGATTTTTTTGCCCTATTTCTTGACACCGAACTGTTGGAATTGATGGTTAGCGAAACAAATAGATACGCTAGTCAGAAATTATCAAAGGGAACACGGTTGCCTTTTGCAAGAGTCTCCAAATGGAAAGATACAAATGTGGATGAACTGAAAGTATTTATTGGTATTCAGGTTTGGATGGGGTTAGTACAAATTCCGAAAATTACTTGTTACTGGGTCACCGGTTGCCCGTATCTATGAGCAACTATGCTTGTTGCTAAGAACAATAACACACGCGCCACGCCCATACGTTCCCATACGTTTGATTGCAAAGTATGCGCGTGCGTTATTGTTCTTAGCAACAACCTAGATATACGAACCAGAGGGCAACCGGTGATATCCCTACTCCATTCGAAAAGTCACGCGCCGGAGCAAAGTTTTTTGTCAAAGTACTATAATATGTAAATTCTATAATGTTATCTACGTAAAATAATATTACCTAATATTATCTATATACGTACACCTTAGGCACACAATACCCAGAAAGAACAAATCTGGCGGACCAATCATGTGGTGTTGTTTGTCATGCTCAGACCTATTGAAATGCAAAAGCACACAATGCCAGCGCGAATGAAGTTTGAGCGCGTAGCTCTGAAATCAAATCTGCACCGCGAAGCAAAGGTGGCTCGCGTGGCCCTAGTGCTAACGCTAGGCGCGAAGCACACTTGCGTCGCACGGCAGTTAACGTGTTAAGTGGACCAGCTAAGATTATATTGATCGGCTTTTTCCTTGAAAACGGTTTTTAGTACCTTCCATTTTGTTCTTTATTGAGTTGGTGAAAAATTTCTGGGAAGAAATTCAAATGTGAATGCAAAACGTGAATTTTGACACATCGCAGCCCGTTTCACCTTAGGGACTTAAAAACTCCTGTACAACTATTGCATTCCGAAAAAATATCGTAATGAAATAAAACTATTCCAGGTCAAATACTCCTGAAAATACCCTTTAAATACATTTAAAACACCTAAATTCTTAGTATCAACGAATGAAAATGCACGTATCAACTTTCTTTAATTTAAGTTTCACTCAAACATTTTTTGTATGTCAAACTAATATGGAATTTTCTTGCCCGGACGTTGTAATATCGAGGGGTCCAAATCAAAAATTGTCGATGCTTTGACCTTTTTATTAGTCCACTATTTCGCCGATAATTTTTGGCTTCATCAGGAACCAAAATAATACACAACAATGACATTTTGCAAAAAGAAATACAAATCAAGCAAAAACTTAACTAAACTTATTGCGATTGTCACATATAACTCTTTTTTCGACTTTAACTTGTGATTTTGATGTGTTGTCTGTTTCAGTTGCATTTCTTACCTTGGAACTCGAATATAAAATTGCTGATTTATGACCACAAATAAAAAAGCTTACATTAATACACAACTGGTTATTCGTTATATGGATTCCAAACACGGTCTAATATTCATGAATATTATCCCCTCTCATTATTTCTCGTACCCCATAAATTCATCATTCACTAACTGAAGCAGTATCTCGACTTCATGGCAATGCGGACCCAACAAAGCCCGCAGCAAATTGCATTGTTCGCATAGATCATTTCAGAGTAAACCCTGGGTGGTTCGATTCGAGAAGAAAGAACAGCCTTTTGAATTATTGAAAGCCAACGTTGGAATTGACCGGAAACATACGATAGTATCGTCCTCGTCGCTGAGACTGCATGTCCGGCCCCGATATCTCGAGCAATTGTTACCGTTATTGCGGCGGACTGCCGTCCGCAAAAGTGGACGGGCGGGAGGGGATGGGCATTTTTCAACAATTGTTGTCCCGATCCGCAGACTGATTGCCAATTAGAGCGGTAAATGGAATCGCCAGCGACCCACGTTTTGTCTCCTTTTCTTTTCGACGTTCACCGAAAATCCGCCGGTCTTTTCAGCCCTGTAATGTTTCGCTATCAACTTGCTACGCTTGCAATCTCCGAGATATCGTATAAATAGAATTATTGGCGTCCGAATACTGGGTGATTTATAGATTGTTTTCATTTTGAGTGTTATTCATATTTGGAGTTGTGCGAGGATTATTATTTTTTTGACTGCAATTAGCAGCTAATAGTTCTGCGTTACAAGATTGTATTGTCTACGAGCTCTGGTAAGTTCAATAAACTTATTTCGTTAATAATATGGATTCTCCTTGGCGAAGACGTCTCTTTGCTGTTTCGCGGTGGCTACCAACTGCCAGAAATCTCTATGGTGAGGGCGAATTTACTAGAGAACGAGAAGAACAGAAGACCGGAAGACGAGAAAATGAGAAGACGAGAAGACTAGAACAACGAGAAGACGAAAAGTTATAAAGTAGAGAACACGAGACGACTAGAAAACTAGAAGACGAGAAAACCAGAAGACGAAAAGTCATAGAAGATGAAAAGTCAAGAAGTAGAGAAGACGAGAAGACAAGAAGACTAGAAGACGTAAAGACAAGAAGACGAGAAGACGAAAACACGAGAATTCTAACAGATGAGAGTACGAAAACTCAAGAAGTAGAGAAGACGAGAAGACAAGAAGGCGAGAAGACGACAACACGAGAAGACGAGAAGATGAGACGACGAGAAGACTTAGAAGATGAGAAGACAAAAAGACTTAGAAGATGAGAAGACGAAAAGACTAGAATTCTAGAAGATGAGAAGACGAAAATTCAAGGTGTAGAAACGGCAAGAAGACAAGAAAACTAGAAAACAAGAAGAGTAGATGACCTGGAAGACAAAAGGACAAGAAGGCGAGACGACGAACACACTAGAATTCTAGAAGATGAGAAGACGAAATGTCAAAATTGGAGAAGACGAGAAGACTAGAATAGAAGACTAGACGACGAGAAGACGAAAAGACGAGAAGACAAGAAAACTAGAAGACGTGGAAGACGATATGACAAGAAGACGAGAAAACGAAAATTCTAAAAGATAAGAAGACGAAAACTCAGGATGTAGAGAAGACGAGAAGACAAGCAAACTAGAAGACGTGAAGACTAGAAGTTTTAGAAGACGAAAGGACAAGAAGACGAGAAGACGAAAACACTAGAATGACTAGACGAGATGCGATCACGAAAAGTCAAGAAGTTGAGAAGACGAGAAGATTAGAAGACTAGAAGACGAAAAGACGAGAAGACAAAAAGACTAGAATTCTAGAAGATGAGAAGACGAAAAGTCAAGTAGTAGATAAGACGACAAGACTAAAAGACGCGAAGCCGAGAAGACGAGAAAACTAGAACACTCATAGACGAAAAAACAAGAAGCCGAGAATACAAAAAGACTAGAATTCCAGAAGACGAAAAGTCGAGAAGTAGGGAACACGAGAAGAGTAGATGACTAGAAGACGAGAAGACGACAAGACAAGAAAACTACAAGACTTAGAAGACGAAAAGACAAGAACACCAGAAGACGAAAACACTAGAATTTTAGAAGAGGATAATTTAAGAAGTAGGGAAGACGAGAAGACTAGAAGACTAGAAAACGAGAAGACTACAAGACAAGAAAACTAGATGACTTAGAAGACGTAAAGACACGAAGACCAGAAGACGAAAAGAATCTAAAATCTAGAATTCTAGACGAGAATACGGGAAGACGAGAAGACGAAAAGACGAGCAGACTAGAAAATAAGAAGACTAGACGATCAGAACAGAAACGAGAATAAAAGACAGTGATTGACCACTGCGACTACATTTAGTGATGTCGCAGATGAATTTTGATGGTAAAGATAATGGCGATAATCAAGTAGTATCGTGGATTGAAGATGATGGGCATAATGCGGAATTATTTGGCGTTGTTTATGGAAGTTATTATAAATGGGTTGTCACAGAAACGAATAAAGGTTAAACCAGGAATTATCAACATGCTACAGCACGGGCAATTAAAATGTTTAATGATCTTATAATCCGACCGATTCAATACAATTAGGTAAGTTGTGAGAGCGGTTATTTAGGCTTTTCAGAACAATCTATAGCGTGAAAGTGTGCAGCTGCACCCCCAATCACAACAATTCGCATAAAGTGTGGAATCAGGAAATAAAATGCTTCAAAATTGTATTAGATTTTTTTAATACACTTGTCACAAGTGTATTAAGTACATTATTTGTCCAAATGTTGTTAGTTTTCTTTAATTAATAGTATCCTTGGTTGTCATTATAACTGAACATACTTTTGTCCTGCTAGATTCGCAAAAGTTTTATACTGTAAGATAAGGTAAGGTAATATTTGTGTTTAGAATATCACAGCTAACCAACTAAAAGAAATATTGAAACAATTGATTTTTGATTAAATATCCCGTTTTTCATCAAATCACGTGCAATTGGAGAACGTCATTCCAGTACGACACAACCAAGCACCACAATTAATAATCCCGTAGCAATCGACAAAAAAACACAGCGCAAAAAACCGGTAACGTTCGGACGGCCATACCGGTCGCTATTGATGACGCGGTCGAGTCAGGACGAATCGCCCGCACAGAAACTGCAGTTTTTAATCCTAGCCGAACAATGAATTTGTAACGAAATGCAATCCATCGACCGGAAATTGCAATCTACGAGACCATTATTCCCCAACCTCCATAACAGAGGAGAGCGATAGCCTACACCAACTCGACCAGTACCGACGACGCGAAGTAGGCCTTGGTCCAATCATAGAAAGAATCAAGCGAAGGCAATCGTCTGCAGTGCTGACCCCTAACGACCGAATGTCTACTCGCATTGTCTTCGAGGAGCTTGAAACAGCCTACAACCCCTACGTTGCACTTATTGACCGCTCCAAGTGTCAAGTGGGGTAGTCTGGAGACGTCTTGGTTCCTAAATCCTAACAAGGATTGTGTAGTGTATTTTTAGGAAGGTTATTTGTACGGTGTTATTCATATCATCGTCAAATAAGTATGCGTGTACCGCATGGAAGCATCTTGGGGCCATTTTTCTTTATGCTCCACATTGTTTTGCTCCATATTCAGATGATATTCGAATGTAATGTAACTTTCTTTGGATAACTCATCTGATCGTCTTCTCTACTTCTTGACTTTTCGTCTTCTAGTCTTCTCGTCTTCTCTACTTCTTGACTCTTCGTCTTCTCAACTAGAATTCTAGTGTTCTCGTCTTTTTGTTCTTTCGTGTTCTAAGTCTTCTTGTCTTCTCGTCTTCTAGTTTTGTTGTCATCTCGTCTTCTTGAGTTTTTGTGTTGTCTTCGTCTTGTCGTCTTCTAGTTTTTAGTCTTCTAGTCTTCTCATCTTCTTGTCTTATCGTCTTCCAAGCCTTCTGGGGTTCTTGTCTTCTCGTGTTCTAGTCTGCTATTTTAGTCCTCTCGTCTTCTCTACTTCTTAAACTTTCGTCTTCTCCTCTACTAGAATTCTAATGTTTTCGTCTTGTCGTCTTCTAGTCTTCTCGTCTTCTAGTTTTCTTGTTGTCTTCTTGCGTTCTCTACTTCTAGAGTTTTCGTCATCTCATCTTCTAGGATTCTAGTCTTCTCGTCTTCTTGTTCTTTTGTGTTCCAAGTCTAGTTTTCTTGTCTTCTCGTCTTCTAGTTGTGTTGTCATCTCGTCGTCTTGAGTTTTCGTGTTCTAAGTCTTCTCGTCTTATCGTCTTTTCGTCTTCTCGTCTTCTAGTCTTCTCATCTTCTTGTCTTATCGTCTTCCACGTCTTCTAGGTTTCTTGTCTTCTCGTATTTTCGTCTTCTCGTGTTCTAGTCAGCTATTCTAGTCCGCTCGTCTTCTCTATTTCTTAATTTCGTCTTCGCATCTTATAGAATTCTAATGTTTTCGTCTTGTCGTCTTTTAGTCTTCTTGTCTTCTAGTTTTCTTGTCTTTTTGCGTTCTTTACTTCTAGAGTTTTCGTCTTCTCATCTTCTAGAATTCTAGTGTTTTCTTTCGTCTTGTCGTCTTCTCTACTTCTTGACTCTTCGTCTAGAATTCTAGTCTTCTCGTCTTCTTGTTCTTTCGTGTTCCAAGTCTTCTAGTCTTCTTGTCTTCTCGTCTTCTTGTTTTGTTGTCATCTCGTCTTTTTGAGTTTTCGTGTTCTAAGTCTTTTCGTCTTGTCGTCATCTAGTCTTCTAGTCTTCTCGTCTTCTAGTTTTCTTGTATTCTTGCGTTCTCTACATCTAGAGTTTTCGGCTTCTCATATTCTAGAATTCTAGTGTTTTCTTTCGTCTTCTCGTCTTCTCTACTTCTTGACTCTTCGTCCAGAAGTCTAGTCTTCTCGTCTTCTTGTTCTTTCGTGTTCCAAGTCTTCTAGTCTTCTTGTCTTCTCGTCTTCTAGTTTTGTTGTCATCTCGTCTTCTTGAGTTTTCGTGTTCTAAGTCTTCTCGTCTTGTCGTCTTCTGGTCTTGTCGTCTTCTCCTCGTCTAGTCTTCTCATGTTCTTGTCTTATCGTCTTCCAAGTCTTCTAGGTTTCTTGTCTTCTTGTATTTTCGTCTTCTCGTATTCTATTCTGCAATTCTCTTCTCTCATCTTCTCTACTTCTTAAAATTTCGTCTTCTCATCCTCTAGAATTCTAGTGTTTTCGTCTTCTCGTCTTCTAGTCTTCTCGTCTTCTAGTTTTCTTGTCTTCCTGCGTTCTCTACTTCTTGAGTTTTCGTCCTCTCATCTTCTAGAATTCTAGTGTTTTCTTTCGTCTTCTCGTCTTCTAAGTTTTCGCGTCTTCTCATCCTCTAGTCTTCTCATCTTCTCTACGTCTTGACTTTTCGTCTTCTCATCTTCTAGAATTCTAGTCTTTTTGTCTTCTGGTCGTCTTGTCTTTTCGTCTTCGAAGTCATCTAGTTTTTTCATCTTGTAGTCTTCTCGTCTTCTAGTCTAGTTGTCTGCTCTAGTTCTTATAAGTTTTTTATTATGAAAATCTTATAGATACAAGAAAAAAATTTACGAAACCATTCACAGAAAAAAGAATTCATCCCCTTTCAATGGCGCCGAGGGAGTAAAGCAGCTCGACGGAAAATCCATTTATTGCGATCTCTCTTTCGATTCGTCGGTCATAATTATCGTTTTGCAGTAAAGCCTGTTACGGGTGCAGACGCCCCAAAGATTTTCGCATTGTTAAAAGAGCGGGAGTCACCGTAATTTGCCATCCCATTAGGTAGGTGAGCTTTTTGCCGATGCGGCTGCGGTTGTCATCCCCCCCCCCCCGTTCCCTGATGATGGCGTCTATACTTGATGCGACCATTAGCGACTTTTTCCCCGCAGAAAAAATAATTGGATTCTTTTTTTATGAATTTATATAGAAAATAAAAATATTAATACATGTTGTCTCAGTAAGAACGCAAGATTTGAATTTTTACGTAAACATGGGTTTCTTTAGCAAAGTACTGAAATATTTATTGATTTATAATCAATCTAGATTCGAGAGGACTTCTGTATTTAATTTTCAAAACGTTTGCTGATGAAGTCGTGGTGTAATATAAATTTGAAATTTTATTACCTATTTCTAGTGAGTGTCAATTTAGTGTTGGTAGTGCAAATTGTATCCTAATAAAAGCTACCTTTACGTTAGCAACATTTTTCTTTATTTTCTTCTTTATTGTTGTCCTTTATTGTATGCTATTCAATGAATAAGGTTTGTACCTATACGCAGTGTGATATGGATAAGTCGTACAGTACATCAAGGGTGGATGCATGCATCGCTGGCAGCATTCCCATTCTTAGAAAATGCGGAATATCTGGACCATATCCGCTCAGAAAAATGTCCGGCTTTGGTGTACGCCCGAGGCTCCGTACGTGTAGTTTGCGATTTCAATTTCAATGTGTCCGATTTGAATATAGCCGACTGAATAGCAAAACTTGGATCTCGGACAAAATACGGTTGCATTTCTGTCTTAAATCGTTTTCGATAACTTTTCTGCTAGGCAATCTGTCCGATATTACTTCCGGTTCGATCTATTCTACAATTTTGCTAAACTCTGATGTTTAATAACTTTTGTTATTAAGGCTCCCGTCTCAATTCAAATAGCGCACTGTAGCAAACTTCTCTCCAAAGCTTGACGACAATATTTTGGAGACTGTGGCGAACTTAATAATAAAATTATAAACCCCTAACCACAACAAGTATTTTAGAACCTAAATACGTATTTCAGCAACTATGTTGCCATCTTCAGTAGAACCTAAAAAGAGGAAAAGAGAGATTAGCACTTCATAGTATCTTTACTGGATATTGTCCAAGCAAATCACTAGTGGAAGTGACGTCCATGTTAAAAATTACCCTATATATACCCATTTGTTGTTCACACCTCAGTGAATTTTGATCATTGAAGCGTAAAAAACAAGTTTTAATTAAAGCAGGTCAAACAATGGCGAACTAGGTATAGGACCCCTGTCTGAATTTATTAATTTATCTCTATTCAAGTGAATAAAGATACTTTCCAAGCTGTTTACTTCCCTATTATTTGACACAGCTTTTACAAGTTTTAAGTCATCTACAACTACTTTATGACCTGTGTCTAAAATATGTTGAGCCACACTAGATTTTTCAAAACGATTATATTTAAAATGAGCTACATGTTCTTTGAACCTAGTTAAAATTGTTCTTCTAGTCTGGCCTACGTTATCTTTTTCACAGTCATGACATATGATACAATATATACCAGATTTATCAAGTACATCTACCTTATCCTTTTGGTTTCCAAGAAGGTTTTTTATGCTATTATGACTCTATTATGCTATACAGAGATTTTGTGATGTAAAAATACTTCTCAAACCCCTTGTATATGCACAATCGAACGGTATTTTAACATATTTCTTCTTTTCTACAGACAAAGTATTTAAAGTAGATATTTGATTTACATACATTTTTTGATTCTGCTTCTTAATCATTCTATCAACTATTTTCTCAGGGTATCCATTATGTATGACAACATTCTTAATAAACAATAATTCTTGCTGATATCTATCTGCGGACAATGGAAATTTCAATAACCTATTTACTAAACAACTAATAAAAGACAATTTTTGTTGAAAAGGATGCTGCGAATCATTAGGGATAAACCTGATTGTGTTAGTATCTTTCCGATACACGTCAATTTCTATTATATTTTGGCTATTCCTGACTACCAGAGTATCTAAAAATGGAAGTTGGCCGTTAACTTCTTGTTCTACAGTAAAGTTAATAGTGTTGAATTTAGAATTCAAAACGAGAAGAAAATCTTGAATACTGCACTTCTTGGTGTCAAAAATGGCAAAAATATCGTCGACATACCTAACCCAAGTCTTAGGGAAATATGGTGCAATAGACTTTACATTGGTTTCAAATCTGCTCATAAACAAGTTGGCAATAAAAGGTGAGAGACAGTTACCCATTGCAGTTCCCTCAAGTTGTTCAAAGAACTTTCCGTTTATTTGAAAACAATTTTGAGACATACAAAGGGCAGTCCATCTTACATACTCATCTATTTCTGACGGGTCAAAGTTGTTATTGCTCAATAATTCCCTAAGAAACTCCAAAGTTTCCGGAATAGGCACACTAGGAAACAGTGAAGCAACATCACCAGACTGACCTGACCAGACCTGCTCTCCCACCAGTCGGCAGCCCCACTATAACAGGCTGCCCCACTCAACCGACGTTGGCAGTGTTGTCGCGTGATACGCTAGTTTCTATAGACCTATGTCTAATTTTTGCGGACACAATCTGTTTTTTAGTCCAAAAAAATGCAAATGGCTCCTTGGCCTTGCGAGGCGATATCCGCCATTACGGATAAGCCGGCCTACCGGCCTATAATGACTTGTAAAATTTTCGAATCGTTTATCAGGCAATTTCCCTTATGGCTTAATGAAATTAAGCCTCCGGCAGATATCGCCATCGTCGGCTATATAAACCGGGAGGCTTTCCGCCGACGCTACCGATATCGACGCTGCTCCCGTTTTAATCAGGAGACAAACTGTAAATCATAGCTATAAATTTCCGCTGTCGAGCCGAAGTGCCGTCCCATAGCGTACCTACCACTGCTAACTCCACCCCCATTCCAACCTAACCCCGTTTATTATCCTCCGCGACCATTAAACTCCGCCATCCACCTATTAATGCTCGAAAATATTTCGTTTCTCCGGTCACATTAAATATATTTGTTTTGTTTTGTTTCTTTTTTGTGTGGCGTCAACAGTATTCCGTAGTGATTTGTTACCAAATCGAACAGCATTGGTTGTTATGAATTATGGATACAATATAAATTTGTGAACATCAGAAGTGGGATAGTCAACATCAGAAGTGGGATAGTCACCGTCATAAGTACTCTTTTTTTCATTTTACGATTTATTAATCTAAATACTATGGCAAACCATTGCGATCACTACTGACCGTATAACCTAATATGCGATAAATTTTCAGGTTATGCTAGTTATGCTGAATTTGATGACGTATAATAAACGTATGATACCCTATTTCAAAGTTTTAAGTAGCTTCAAGGTTAGTCGTTATTTATAAAACACTGTTTACCTGTTTAGCGTCCATTCTTCATATTTAAATCTCTGTTAAATCTACAGATTTATAAAAATCAGACTGCAACGACAAGAACTGTTACCTGACATATGAACCTGACACAATGTATATGTCTTAAGCAAATGGTTATTTTTGGCAAAAGGCTTTTACCTAGGTAAAAGCTATTTGCCATTACAAATAGATTTAAAGCTATTTGCCTAGGCAAAAGTATGTGCCTCTCTTCCTTCCACGCTCTGTCGGTTATGCTCATTTGTAGCACTCAGCATACTGTTAGATTTTCAAATTATGTGATTATTGATAGCGTTATTAACTTCATCTCCCTTTCTTATCACAACAATACCCACTTGGTTCGGCTATTGTGTTTGGACCATCACAGTAAGCCTCTGCAGCATATCGATGAACCATTATGAAGAAATGCAAAACATTTCAACACACCAAATGTTCACTGAGTTGTACATTTGTACCGCATGATTTCCGTATGCAAAATAGGAGCTAGGTGATATCATCATCTGCATCGATGCGTAAAATCGTCCAGTCGATAAGAATTCAGATATTTAGTGTTTTTCAGTCTAGTATAACTTTTCCTGGTAGAGGGAAACTAAACATTCCTAACCTAGAAGTCTTGTTTTAGTCGAATAAAATCCATATCTCCGCACTCTGAAGATTTCAGGTTGACGCCGTTGAATGGAATACCACTGTTCTACACGCAAAAGTTAAATTGGTTGCATAACCTATTTCAAGATTGACAATTGTTGCGGATAGCGGCAAAAATTTTCTAACATCGAAGTACCAGAATATACCCTATGACCGAGGAATGTCCAAGCTCACAGAAATACTTGCTGTACAACGTAATTCTGCAATTGAATGATGATAAGTGTTACTTAGTTACTTGTTGATCAAGCAGAACTACCTGACTAGAGGAAGTCAATAGGCAATAACTGAAGCAAAACACTACAAACAAACACTTGTAATTGAATTGTGTGTGTTCCGTTAAACTCTTTTTAAACCATAAGTTATTATGTTAATTGTACTGATATAGATTGTTTCTGTTTGTGCCTTATTCTGCTAATTAGTAGGTTTTTGTTTACAATTGTTTAGTGTCCATTGTGTCTACAAAATTAAGTCTTATTGAGGAGCCTGTGAGGATTTAATTGCAGTCAATGGCTCCATCTTGTGCATTGGTGGTGAAGGTGTAGTTACCAATCCTTTTACAAGTTAACTTAAATGATCTCTATTTCCTCCTTTTTAAATAATAATAAACCTTTCCTCCATTTGCTACATATTTTTGTGAGTATCGACAAGCTTTTGATGTTACATCCCCAGTATATGCTAAATTTTCCATCTCCGCTCTCTGATTACACAAGACGAACGGAACAAGCCCGAAACCAAGAAACTTCACAAAATTATATTCATATCGATCATCCGCTACGTCTGACGCAGCGTCTAATTCGAACTCATCATAACAACGTCTCGCAAAGTTGGCTACACATTCCCGTTTCGTCCGCCAGGCCAAAACTTTCCCTAGTAGCTGAAATCCTACCGGCGCAACCCTGTAGTACGTTCGGGAACACCTCTCCACGCGTTTCTACCGCTGCTAAACTTCGTCGGCTCGAATCTCACCCTCTCCGCCCCTTTTATAACCTCTTAATTAATCCAAAACGCGTTCGAGAGTTATTTAAATCTTACGCTCACTTCTAGCAGCCGTCAAAACGGTTTCGAGTACTCATCCAGACGGTACTCTCGTTAGAAACGCCGTGGAGACGAAGGTTGACAATGGTGACCGATTTGGCGGCAGACAGGCCACGTGGGGGTGCATTAATTGAACGTCATTTAACGGCGGACTAATGAGGAGGCGGCGGTGCAGCAAGGGTCTTCATTTGGCTGAAGTCGAACGTGCAGATTTAACGAGGCCAATGTTTAAATTTAAATTTAATGATGATAGCACGCGGATTTCGGCGGCGGAGGTTGGTCTACACTTAAATGTGTGCAGTTTTGCCAACGCTATACTAAAGAATATTGTGGAACTATCCCCACGTCTATTAATACTAAAAGCGTGAAACTAATCGGAGACAATTTTGGACGAATATTCCGGGGGCCAAAAGATATTATCGGACCTTTAGTTTATAATTCCCGAAAGGCTACCGTGGATTCCTATCCGTTCTGTTAACCATTAGAGAGATTAGAGAGACAATATTTTAAAATTTTTATTAAGATTGCGTCAGTTTTAGTTTCAGTAGCAATTTCAGCTGTAAATTTACATTTTTTAAGTCTATTAATGCAATGAACACTGCCCTGAATATCTATCTCATTAAAATACGTCTCTGAAACATAGTTTCTACTTAGCAGGTCTGCTATGTACATTAGTTTTCCTGGTAAGTATGTTAAATTTAAGTCAAAATCTAGTAGTTTTAGTCTCATCTTTTGTAATCGCGATGATGGTATTTTAATTATCTCTTTTTTCATTATACTAACAAGAGGTTGATGGTCACTCTGTACGTTTACTTTAGTACCCCACACATAATTCTTAAATTTGCGGCAAGAAAAAACTACACTCAATAGTTCTTTCTCGATTTGGGAATAAGATATTTCTGTGGGTGTTAAACTTCTTGAAGCAAAGGCAATTGGCTTATTATTTTGCAAAAGACAAGCACCCAACCCGTCTTTAGATGCATCACATTGTATGGTTAGTTCAATATTAGGATTGTACTGTGATAAAGTAGTTTGCTCTGCAACTAGTTTCTTTAGAGTTTCAAAAGATTTTTTATGGTTTAAATCCCACGTCCATAATGTACTTTTCTTGAGCAATTCTCTTAGAGGTGCACTAATGATTGTCATGTTTGGGATGTACTCTCTTAAATAATTTATACAGCCCAAAATTCGTTGTAACTCTACTTTGCTTGTTGGGTCTTTGAGTTTTAAAATTGCTGTTATGTTTTCTGTATCAGCCTTAACACCATCTTTATTAAAAATATGGCCTAAATACTTGACTTCTGTTTGTTTATATTGAAGCTTTTCGGAATTAAATTTTATATTATATTGTTTAGCTCTATCTAGCACAATTTGAATTAATTTGTCATGTTTTTCCACCGTTTCCGTAGCAATCAGTATATCATCGAAATAAATGACAATATCGTTGGAATCAATATCACCAAAATATTTGTTATTAAGCTTTATAAAGGCTTCTGGAGCGCACGATAAACCAAAAGGTAATCTTAAAAATTTATAATAGCCAAATGGCGAACTAAATGTGCATAAGTCTGTACAAGACTTTTCCAATTTGACGTGCCAGAATCCCTTTTTTATATCAAATATGGTATACAACTTTTTATTTAGTAGTTTAAATCTTATCTCTTCAAACGTTGGAATTAAATAAAATTCTCTTTTAATAACTTTATTGAGATCGTTAGGGTCTAAACAAATTCTCATTTTGTTATCTTTTTCTACAACTATTAAATTACTAGCCCACTCTTTAGGATTTTCAACTTTTTCTATGATTTTCTTTTTTTCTAAACTTTCAAGTTCCGTTTTTAATTGAACTGTTAATTTTTGTGGTAGTCTTCGCGGTGGTTTAATTATACCTTCACTGTTTTCCATGATTTTAATTTTATATTTATCAGGAAAGACTCCAATTCCTTTAAATATTTCAGAATGTTTCTTAATTAATTCATCTTTGTAGCATATTTTATTAATTGAATTCACCTCACCAGTTTTACTAATTAATGTTAACTTTAAACAACCATCAAGTCCCAGTATTGGTTGTAAATTATCTTTTACAATAACAAACTCTAATTTAATTTGCAAATCTTTAAATTTAATATTTAATTTTACTTTAAATAATGCATCGATATTAAATCCTCCATAAGCTTTTAAAATTATATCATTCTTAAATTTTCTAGCATTAATATTCATTTTATTATACAATGTTAGTGGCAAAATATTGACTTGTGAACCGCTATCTAATTTAAATTTTATAGTACACACATTTTCTACAACTAACCTTTCTGTCCAGATATTAATACTATTAACAAACATTTCTATTACTTCTTCATCTTCGTCATCGTCTTCCTTCTGTAATTCTAGGACTCGCCTCTTTTTTCTGAATCTGCAACCTATAGAAAAGTGATTCGGTTTACGACAATTATTACAAAATTTTCCAAATGCGGGACATCTGCGTTCTCCATGCCGTGTTCCACATTTTTTGCATTGGTATTCCTTGACAATCTTTTTTGTTGCGTCTTTTCTTGAGCTTAGGGCATCAGTTTGAACGATATTTTGTAGTGCTTTTACTTGTACTTTGCTAATTTCATCAGCTCGGCAAATGTTGACAGCTTTTTCCAGTTTCAATTCGGGTATTCTTAATAGTTGTTCCGTGACGTCGCTGTTATTAATCCCCAGTACTATTCTATCTCGAACCATTTCATCCTCTTGACCAAACTCACAGGACTTCACAAGCTTCTTTAGATCGGTATAAAAGTTGTCGAATGACTTTGATGGACCTTGACTTCGCTTATAAAAAACGTATCGCTCGTATATTACGTTTCGCTTGGGCCGTATGTACGTTTCGAACGCATGCTTTATTTTTGCAATCTTTTTCTGGTCTGCAGCAGGAATATTAAAGGTGTTATATAGTTCTAAAGCATCCTCACCGATACAATTCAGGAATATGGCGACTTGCACTTCTTCTTCAGCCTTGTTTTTTCCGGTTGCCGTTATGAACAAATCGAACGCCTGACTGAATTTCCGCCAATTATTAGGGAGTTCTTCGTTAAAGACCAGAGGCTTCGGTGGTCTAAATCCTTCCATTTTATTACTTCTTACAACTTCTTCTTACTTCTTACTCTTTCTTATTAATCTTATTATATATTCACGATGTTCGCAGCGCCATGTTATATGCCTACGGGACAGGTGCTATTGATACGACTACATGTGATATACTGGTTTATTATATCGGTGGTTGGTAACATATATGTACAGGTATTATATACAAACAGTTATACAACCAAACATACATCAATAATAATGCAAAAATTTATTTTGAGAGGCGATAATTTTTTTCGATTTTTGAAAAAAATCGGTTGAAATTTTGAATGTACCTCGAGAAAGAAGATATTAGTATATAGAAATACGGTTAGTTTAATAAATCGACCCGCGACATGGCTTATTTATCTATTCAAATGTCTATTTTTTCAGGAGAAGGGATACACATTTATTCCAATGCGCGGTACGGGTTGTATAGCCGTCGAAATAAAGAAGTTAACATGACCGCAACTAACCTACACCAAGCGTAGGTCGGAGATTGTCGGTCGTCGTATACCTGCTAAAGTTTCTATCATAGATAGAAAAAAAGTTGAAAATGAATTATAATTGATTGTTTAGACAATAGGAAGAAGTTTTTAAATGAATAATGTCCCTCTGAGGTAATAAACTGCCATTTCGAACTCAGAAAACAGGTTTGGAAGTGATTTGGAGGGGATCGTTACTTTCTAAATACAAAATAATAACCCTAGTGTCCATAAGGGAAAGACTGATATATAATAAACATAATACCAAAAGACGCCCCCCCTCTGGATACGCCCATGCAAGACCCAATAACATAACAAAATCATCTCCATTACTCCTTACGTGTGAAGAGATACGATCCTAAACCGCGATTACCCCACGCTCTATCTAAAAATATCATAATCCACAGTGCAGACGTTGCAAAATCGACAGCATATCCCATCCATAGTGCACCACCATTATAATTCCATACACGGTACCGCCGGAGAAGGGCTTACACAAGCGCCCGAACGATGTAAAGTCCTTAGTTTCGTTTCCATTCCGACGTTGGCGACGTCGTCGTCGTCGAGAGATGGGCTAAGATGCCAAGGCAGAACAAGACGTCCGTGTAATCTAAACAAAGCTGCCGGTTTTATCAAAAGTCACGACGTGACATCAATATTAGACGTGGAGGAGGACGTGGCCTGTTGGTCGGAAGGAGACCCTCCAACCCGCTAAAACCGTATAAGAAAAAGTAAATTGGATAGTTGTGTGCGGGCGGCATTTTTTATCCGTCTGCGTGACGTGCCTACCAGTAAACACGTCCGTGACGATTTGAATTGATGGCCGTTTAGCATTCGCGTCTTCCACGGCGACGCGACGACGTAATCGTGTGTTTTGGGGACGTCCAGATGGCCGACGAATGTTTAAATGTAGGTCCGTTAGGTCTGCCAGTAACCAGTAGCCAGATCTAGTCAAAAAAGTCGGTAAATCGCCTGTCTGGGTAGATCGCTGCACTGAGTAGATCGCTAAATTGGTAGATCGCTAGACTTGAGTCTTCTTATAGTCAGAAAAGTAGTTAATCATTTTCAATTTAAAATAAATTAAAAAGAAAAAACACAATTAAAGTTCGACTTCTTCTGAAGCTGACGTAATTGAGGCGCGTTCCTTAAGAGGGGTGTCCAACAGCTGATCGATCGACAGCGGCTTGGTTGCTATATAAGTGAGGCATTTTTCGGCCAAACGGATTTGGGTGAAAATATGTGTATTCAAACAAAAAATGTATTTGTCTTTCAACGATAAAATTAGCAAAAACCACAGCACTATGAGAAGAAGCGCCGCTAGGTCTCACGCGCAATATTTCGAAACAGTTTAGTACCAATGAAAGTGTGGTTATGTTAGTAGTTTGTTCTTAAGTATGCAGAATGACGTTGAAGAATTGAACATTATTCTTATTTATAACTCTCGAGAACTCTCGCACCGAGACGTCCCGTTGCCATTTTGACGATATCAAAGACTGAAGTGTCATTTTATTGACCAGTTGTGATAGATACTCGAGCTAAAGTATACTCCCAACCAATATCCACAAATTTACTCAAATTGAAGGGAAAAAAATACAAAAACGGGGAAAAATATCGACGAAATGGGTAGCCTAAGCTCCGAGGAATCGAATTTCGTCCAATTTTCCAGAAAGAGCTGATCGTTGTGTACCTGCTCCATGTAATTTCTACAAGTTTCGTCCCATCTGTAATTTTATATAATACCCTCTTCTTAGTTTAATCATCTCGACCAATGATTTCTACTAGGCTTCTATTGGCCGTTTTATTGGATGTCTTTCTTGGTGGTGACTTTTTTTCTAGCCTTATATACTAAAACTAACGACACCTTTTTGGCATAGACGTCGCGAAATTGTCGATTTCGCTTAAACGCTTTTGTCGAAATACTTTAGCCCGGCTTTTGAATATACACGTAGACCGGCATGGTCGAATCACCGTACCCTCTATTAACTGTCAAGGAAGAGTTTTTGAGATTTTGCACTTTGAGTCGCGAGAAAAATTTTCCATCCGCCGTAAAAGTCGATAAAAATTGAGTACGTCCATCATCGGCCTCCGCCAAAACAGACTGTTGCCAGGGTAACGAGCAATGTCCGCGCAAGCGCAGTCTGACGGCCATGCGGTGTTTGACAGACGGCGCCGAGCCGCAGTCCCGTTACTCGCGGCGAAAACGTTCGACGCAGGTAAAAATTGATAACGACAATCTCAAAATACGTTTGCTTAGGGCGATTTTGACCACGACGCGTACAATCGGATTTATCTATAATAAATATGCGGTTCACAATTGTTAACGAATACCTACGTTAGTAGGTAATAAACATAAAATAAATAAACCTTTTAATGTAGTAGATTTCACAGTAGTAAATGACGTGAATGTAGAAACTTTGACTGATTTATAATAGTAAGTTTGTCAAAAATATAATTGTAGCTAAATCACCACCCGGACAAAAACATAAATCAAATAAGTGACAGCTGATTCTGAAATGCTTTTGTCCTTTGTATCTGAATCTGAATGCAGTCATAGCAAATTACGTAAAAATTTTAAACATTCGTTTTTTAAATAAAAATAAACAATTAAGAAAAAGCAGGACGTCACAGAATGGTGAAATAGACACGACTCTTTATGATTGTGCTGTGAGGTTAAAACTTGTGTGTTATATAAAAGGGATAATTACCTCAAAATCTAGACCCAATATAATTTAATCTGATAGCAAACAAACTATTTCCATATTAATGAAAGCCCGGACAATATAATTTTTACTAGCGTTGATAATTTTCCGGGCAACCAGCTTGCTATCATCTCAAAATGCCGTATATAACTCTGCGTATTGTTGCCGAGCGAAAATTACTAAAAAACGGTCAACGAGAAATAACCGAGGACCATATTTATTTCATTTTTATCGGTCCCCGCTGCAGTTCTCGTTTTTACAGTGGCGTACTCCGGGGGGTAGGAAGTAGAGAGGCCAGCAAGCAGCCTGGCCATGTCTCATTCGGCGAAGATATCGCGTTACAGGCAGACAATTTAGATAATGAACATTCCTAACTCATTTACATTGCGAATGCAGGTCACAATTTATGTCCCTCGTTCTCCTCTCGACTGCATCTATCCCAGTCTGCACTGCGGAGATAACTGGGCCTATTTAAATTAACTACTCTCGTCTACTTTAAACATCTAGTTGGACTTTTATGGAAGCTTGGGGAAGTCGGAAGTAATTGTTTCGCTACGTTTTCTCCGGATTTTCTATAAGCAATTAAAAAGGTACTTTTTCGTACGCGAAATGGTGAGAAAAACATCGTCGACTCAATATACTATAATATAGACTAGAGGTATAGAATCAATGCAATACGATTCTATACCTCTAGTCTATATTATGTATTTTGATTTGGCGTGTTTTTCTCACCATTTCACGTTCGAAAAACTGCGTTCTTAGTTGCTTATAGAAAATTTGGAGAAGCCTTTTCGGGCGCGCGAAGCGCGGCCGTCGTCCTAAATGGACCGTTCTACGTTGCGTGAGCTTTTGAAATCGACGCAAAAAGGCCTCTAGGGCGCTTTTGCTTAAAAATTTTCCAAAAAGCGAGCGATTTTGGTGAACGCGCCTCAACATTCCAACAGCAGTTTATTACGCGTCGTCATGGTTGCCAGCTAAGAAACGTCAAAAGCGCAGACATAACCTGCAATTTGTTGATTGTTATCTTCACACAACGTCCGTTCCAAATAACCTCTGAGAAACCTATAACGTATGTTCTACGTATATGAATAATTAAGAATTCGCATTTGTCTTTATTACGTACGAATGAAACCTACTACGTATGCATACAAGCATAATATGGTATGATTTTACAAATTATAGCAGAGATATCGGAAATTCATTGGTGAGTTTGGGTGGTTTGGGTAAGTTTTCCTACGTGTTACAGCCACTGAACTAAATAATACGTCCGACCTTATGTCATTATGTCGATAAATTGCCCACAAAATGCATTTCTACAAGAATTCGGACGTTTTAGCCGATTAGTCGACAGATGGCCCTACCAGCGCTATTAAACGTCAGCCGTACATAACCTCTGCATAACCTAACATATTTATGTTTATAAATATGGATTCACTTTGCCGACTTTGCTAATACAAATGGCATATCGTAAGTTTATTACATGTTATTATGAAGGTTTGTTTACGGTAGTCCACATTTATTAAATATTTTTAGCATACATACACAAGTCATTCTCCCGTGACCGAATGCAAACAATATAGATGTATTAGAGACAACAAAAGGTAATGGAAATAGCTACATGTCAATATCAATACAATAAAGTAATTGTTAGTGAAGCCAAGTGTAACATGAGCAGAACACGATGTAAAATTTTGCCGCAATGGGAAGGAAGAATTCTGAAAACGGATAACGTTGAAAAAGTTAAAGTAGTATGATTGGGAATTGATAGCAGGCCAAAAAACAAGCCTATAAAGACTAGGAATGTTGTCCTTAGCATGATTTTTCTTCTAACGGTGATCACTCACACGAAACAAAACAGGATGCTTGCTTTACGTAAAAGCTTTTGAAGATTCATCACATAAAAGAATTTGAAGAAAACGAACCATTTTTTATCAACATTATTGTGGAATTTATTATTATAATAAACCTTTGTGGATCTATACGTTTCCGGTATTGTGATCACAGGTAACCCTGAATAGTAATTTAATTCACATTTCTTTAGGTTAACTTTACGTCTGTGACAAAGCTTACTATACGATTTGAATTGTCAAATGGACATTCCATGAAAAACTTTGAAGAGAGGAAGAACATTATTCTAATGCTAATTATCTCAACGTTTATTCAGTGTCTTCCTCAAGTAATTTCCAACAAAAAAGTTAAATCAACACGGATTTAATTCGGAAGAGTTATTGAGGTGCTATTTATCGTAGAAAGTATTGAAAAGTGTGTGCATTCCTCAATCGTAAGCCAATGTGACCCTTAATGTGATTTTCAATTTCATTGAAACATCCGTACTATTCATACTACAAAAGCGGACAGTTATTTACCTCATCCCGCTTTTGCACATGATGAGCAACATTTTTTAGGACTAAAAGGCTGGACTTCTATGTAGGAATAATCGAAATGTATTTAGGGGTAGGTCAAATTAATATGCACACGAGACAAAGAAAAATTTAATTTTGTAAATATTCCCCTTTTTTTCTTATTTTGTTTTCTGTAATATGTATATATTTATATATACGATACTGTGCAATAATAAATTATCGTATATGTTTTTGCAACAAATATTTTTGTACAAATATATATGAATGTTTTCTGTAACGGAACATATTTTTTATTTTTAGCCTTGATCATATTTTTTACAAATTATTTATCGCTTCACACATCATTGGATATTTCATTATTTATTACTTAACTGGTTGTCTCTATGAATCCACTAGGTATAACATCAAAAATAGTGTCCTAATTAAGAAAAACTATATCACCCTCAAGAGGCCTAAAGTTTATAGTTTTTCTCAATAAATGTGTTTTTTTTTGGTAGTAGGGGTAAAGTATCTGTCCTGATGAAAAATGTTAACAATAGGTTGTGAAATAATAGTAATAAAATATTACTCTAATGCAACATTTGGGTCTTCCGCATAAAATTGAGTAATTTTAACAAATAATGGTTATTTTTGTAAATAAGCTCAATGGTGCTGGGAAAACAATATACAAGTTGATAAAAAGTAGTTTCTATGGTCCTATGTATACAACAAAAAAATCACCTAAACAAAAAATAATCAGGTCTTCTGCGAGGGGTCTATAATTGTTTCATGTTTCTAAATTTTTAATTAGATCATGTGTGTTTCTTGAAAAAAAAAAATCTGTTTATCGTCGTAATTTGCATGGATTATAAAAATATCATTTTCTTTAATTTACTCAATTTTATGCAATTTAAGTAGGTTGTATTAGAATTATTTATGTTTATACATTTAGTTCACAACCTATTATTGTTAAAATTATTCAACTTGAAAAAATGTTTTTTTTTTCACTTGCGGGAGATTTTTTTTTAATTAAGGCAACTTTTTTGTGGTTAATATGAGGCCATAAAAATAACTTTACATCAACTTGAAAATTTGATTTTGCAAAAGGAGTCTTTTTTGTAGATACCCACTGTCTATGTGGTCTATCGATTCCTGCGATCTACCCAATAGGCGGTCTATAGGTCCACTAGTCTATATTATAGTAAAGTGAGTTGACGATTTTTTTCTCACCATTTCACATACGAAAAACTGCCTTCTTAATTGCTTATGGACAATCCGGAGAAAACGTTTCGGTCACCCTCATGGAGGAAGGAGGAGTCGGCCTAAGCGCTCGGATATGGGACCACTTTCCCCACTCCGGAGCTACTTTAATGTCAAAGTGACATTCGCAACGTTGACGTGTTATTATTTTATCGATTTTGCTTATTTCACTTTGCTTAAGGATAGTATGGTGAATTTGTATGAAGATATACATCAAAAACTAACGTCTAATTACGCTGTTCGCAGCTGCAACAGCAGAAAATCAGCTATAAACCCGATTTCGACCGGGGTAACATTTCATCGGTAAGTGACTGTATATGTCAACAATGTACAGGCTTGTAGGTACTGGCCGCACGCACGAAAATTTTTTGGGATATGTTTATTACATATGTTTTATAAAAATTAGATTAAATAAATTATTAAAAGTGTTCATATAGCGTTTTTATATAATGTACCCACTCGGCCCATTACAATATATTACAAGAAAACTTTCTTGAAATTTATTACCAATTTCAGAGTTAGTCCGGACCTGGCAGGCGGCCAACTGTTAGGCTACTTTAGTGTCATGTTAGCCCCGCCCCCGGGGTCATTTTCTCGCTGCTAAAAGTATAGCGTAAAGCGACTCCATCTTCCTCCATGGTCACCCTATATGGACCATTCTACGTTGCTTGAGTTTTCGCAAACCACGCAACCAAAATGCGAACGAATATTGCGAAAGCGTCAAAAACGTAACCATAACCTATTCATATTGCAGTAGGCGTGCCACGTACAGTAATAATTAGTTTGTGATTAGCATTCAGCTCTATCTCTTGTTCTTAAATATCCCATGCCTACCTAAATTTACCACCGATTTAGTTCACCAAACAGAAATGACCCGACAGTCCCAGATCGTGTAAACTGCCCCACACCATACGTTGTCCCTTTGAGGTGACCCTTACTCGCAAATTAGGACGTTGGAGTGCGTTTCGGACATCCCTTTGACCCGGGGCGCCCCAAGCGATTTTACGCGAGAGGTCAGCCTAATTACGACATCCGTGTGTCACATAACTGTCAGTGGAAGGCCTCTGCCACGAGCCGGCCGGGTTAATTACGCAATCAGAGTAAGACGTCGCGCGCCCCCACAGGCGGGGCAATGAAGATGCCGGAAACGGAAGCGCCGCTATCCCAAAAATCTGACCTTGATGAGTTTCTAGTTACCCCGTGGAAGAAAGTTTAAAACTGTTGGAGAAGTGAAATGACGGAGGGAGTTTTTCGAAGGAAGGGTGGCTGGCAACCCTTTTCGGAAGTAATTGAGATCTCAATTTTGGTAGGGCTGGCGGAGGGAGAGAGGGAGGGAGGGTGGTTTAGGGTAACGAGCTGGCTCGATGCTAAATGATGAAAGACTTCTTTGATAATCGGCGTGAACAATGCGTGAAGTGAGTCATTAGCGAGTTCAAACGGCAACCCTTCTTAACCTGATTTGCGTTGATAGGTACTGTTAACTGTTTTTCTTTTTGTGCGAAGGGAACTGATTTAAAATCAATATTGCGCGTCTACATTAATGTACCAGTCAGAATAGTTCATATTTGTCAGAACGTAACACAGCAGCACTATGATACGTTCACATACACTGACGTTCGTAGACTCTCACATGACTCGTATCTCCATATTTGATTGAAAATACAGTATTAAATAGTTTTTCTTTATTAACTAGTGAACCAGTTGTCAACCTTTTATACTAATATATAGTTAAGTAATTAATAATAATTATTAAGTAAAACTTAATAGTGTTTCAAGGGAATGCAAAACCAAAACGCTGCCGACTTTTTGACAAACTACCCTTCCATTTGTACAGTCGTCGTTTATATTACCGTAAGATGTAATCTTGATCTATTTTGTGGACGGAATTCAAAAACAATTCCGTGTACGGGGAACATAAGGTGCACATAACCTAAGACAGTCGTCAAAATAAACCTTCATGCGTTGGATTACTTCTAATATAAGCAAAATTCACTTTCCCGGTCCGCTTTATTGTTCATCTGCGTTCCCAGTCCTATTTTGACTCAAATGTCTTTTGCCGCAGGTGTTTATTATTATTATAATACATATGTATGTATGTTTCAGTCCGTTCTCCTAAAAATAGATATGTGGATAGATATATAGACCATGTCACGTGTCGCTTTAGTAAACTTGCCGCATTTTTATATGTTGTTATCGATTTGAGCTTGTTTTCGGTGACCACCAGCCCTAAATCTGGCTCCCGCAGCGCGCTGTCGCGACTGTCAACAATGGTCGCTCGGTAACCGACGGATTTGGCAAATTTTCTGACGTTTCTCGAGGTACAGTTATGGAAAAAAGTATGTTCGTATCGCTATCGCAGGATTTGAAAATAGTATGTCGGTTATATATTCGGTTATATATTCCCTCGGCCTGGCCGCTTCACAAAAAGTTGTCCGTCACGAGGTGGTTTTTCGGTGGATGTAATGTAACGGAATTTAGTTTATTTTGTGTCCGATCTTTTCGTTAATGTGATACCTTCATTGCAATGTAATAAATGTAATATGACCAGAACATTTAAGTTTAGGAGTAGTGCATTTACTTAAATATAAAATTACTTTTATAATAATATTAATAAACATGAAGTTTGATAATACGATACGAACATCTGATATTAAGATATTGCGTAATATCACGACACATTATTTAAATTTATTAATACAGTATCTAATACACATATTAATTACGTAAGTAAATGCCTTTGCCCAGCAGTGGGATAACTATGATACTTTATAGCAGTTAATGTTTCAATTATCTTTCATGAGATCTAATACATGCTTGACAACCAAAATAATATAAAATTATAGCAATAATATATGCAGGCTGTCCCACGTTTCTTCTGCAAAACATTTCTTCGGTAAGCAAATTACTTTTTCAATTCATTAAAAAGTTACAGCCGTTTGAATTATTAACAATATCTTATTTTAAACGGCTCCAACTTCTGAAGGAACAGAGAAAACCAATAAAACCATATGAAACTTATTACTTTCTACTTTATAGAAAAAAAAAACGTTCTAGTTTCATCTTTTGTTCATTTATAATTCGAATTATTAAAATTTTACTTATAATTAATTAACAATTTACTTAAGAATACTGAAAATTAGGTTATTATGTCAATAATGATTAATGTCAAATATTATTTCAAATCTCAAATCTGTAGTAGTTTTGGACATAGAGGGAACTAATTTTAACAATAATGTCATCTAAATGTTCTTTTAGATGGTCGTATATTTTGGTTTATTTATTTCTTAATACTAATTATTTCATATTTACATTCCATCAAAATTCGTCGAAAATTTAGAGCTTGCTTCTACAAACAATTATCAATTTTTGTAAATTAGTAATATACATAATTGTCATTATTTTCAGTTATCAGATATTTGAAAAGTATTGCTGTAAAGTTTAATACAAAATAATAATATAAAAAGATTGTAATGATACATTCATGCTATACAAAATACATCCTTTCTGGTTATTAAGTTAAACTGCAAAATATCGTTGAAGCTAAATATCTCGAAAACACCAGTAAATCACAAGTAACAAATTACCATAAATACAAATTTAAAGCAATTTAATTTTATTAATTTATTTCTATATTGTGAATAAATGCTAATACATAAAAGTTCTAAAATAGCCTTCAGTAAAAATATTCACCACAAGAAATTGATTTTTGTATTTATTAACGAAAATAAGCTATTAGATGCAATACGTTTGTATAGTTTGTTGAGTTTTATGCAATATCTTGAAATGAAATTTTCATTTTATGTTATATAATAAATTATATTTAATAAAAACACAATTACATTGCAATGTAGGAATTACATTAATTTATTACACATTAGGCTAATAAATTATAGAAATGTATAAATCATTATAAACCAATTCAAAGCATTCGAACAAGGTTTCTCAAATAATAAATTTCCGATATACGAGTATGCAGCGTAACCGGACAATTTTTTGCACTAAGCGGCCGACCGGACGACTAGAGTAACAAAAAACTCGTACATGGATGTAACATCGACACACTGCTGAAATACGGATCAGAACATACTTTATTCCACGACTGTACATTCAACCTTTCAACCGATTTGAGCGAAAATCTAAAAGAATTTCTCGCCTCGCGAACAAAATTTTTCCATGGTCAGTTTATTTGTGAAATTGCCTTATAAATTTCATGTTCGAGATATGTAGTTTGTATTATCTAAAGGTGCATACAGACCTCCGCGCCGCGCCCGCGACGCGCCCGCGCCGCGCCTACCACGCGCCGGTCGCAGTGGGCGCGCGCGCCACCCGCGCGCCGGTTGCAGTAGGCGCGCGCGCCGGGCGTAGTGGGCGCGCGCGCTTGTCACGGTTGGCGCGCGCGCCAGTTTCGGTTGGCGCGCGGGTAGATCACGGCTCTCGAGCATGCGCATTACTCTCTCTCTACGAGGGAGGGAAGTACGACGATTATTGCGGTTTGTAGTTGTATTTTGTCTGGCTTTTCAACATCGTCATCCACCTAGTGGTTTTGGTGATTGTGTGATAAAGTTGTAAGATACTACTTTTAAAAAACATTGGTTTATACGAAATTTTAAGATAGGCTTGCAGTTGCATTTTTTTTAACGCACAAGTGAATATCTCTGATACATTTTGAAATACAAATTCCTTAGTATTAATACATAATAATATATAAAAGACATTCCATAAAAAAAGTATAGTTTCTTCATGCACCTACATGTACTGTATAACTAAAAATAATTTTGCGTACATTTCTTTATAGATAATTGATCAACATTAACGCATAGTTTTCGAATCGTTTTTTGAGACCGAGGTCCCCTTGAATTTGCACAAAATACGGACATTCTGTTTTAACGGTTCATTCACGTAACCATGTTGACATTTACATTTGCTTTAAACATCCTGAATAGCCAAATAAACATACATCCACAAATAAATGTAGATACATACTATGTCCTTGGTAGCAAGTGCCAGTAATAAAAATTGATTTAACCAACCATTAATTGATTGTTTTAGACGAAGCTTAGCTTTTCCTGTCCCTACACATTTTTATGTTCGCTCGCTCTCCCTGTAGGTAGACAATAAACTATCAATTGTTTTACGTGCATCTCCTGTGCAATTATTCTTAATTTTATTTGCAATATCCTACCAAGCATTTTTTTAAAAGTCACTTTTAGAATAATTTTTGTGGGTAGGATCCCATAATATTTTAAATTCTCTGTACATAACTATAAAAATTAAGCTGGCCACTGTCCAGGTCATCTGTCCACCCTGCAGACGACATGGCTCTCCGTTGACGTCCCAAGTTGTACTGCGACTTGCGAGACCATTTGCGCTCGAACAACAAAATATGATATGGGACTGGCGCCTGGTCTCGGCGAATGCTGCACGAGCGCGCGATCGTCGCGTCGCAGGCGCGCACGCTTCGCGTTGCAGGCGCGCCGTGTCGCTCAACCGGCCCGCAGGGGGCTCGGCAGAGGCGCGCGCGCCTATACTTTTCGACGCGCCAGGCGCGCGCGCCGCGCGGCGCGTGAGCGTCGCGGGCGCGGCGCGGCAGGTTTGTATGCACCTTAATAAACCCACATTTGTATAAACAAATACCATTGCCTTAACTTTTTTTTTCGCATCGCCTAAAATTATGATTTAGATCGGTCTGACCAACTGTTATTGTGACAGTGACATCATTTATATATTGGGATGATTTCCAACGTTTGAATAATAAAATAATATTCGTTTTCGATATTTCATCAAATTACAGTTTCCTTGCGACACACAGTGGTAGGAAATCAGATTAAGAAATGGAGATAGAAATGTGGTTAAAAAAATTTGTTGACTTTGGGAAATTTAATATTTTAAAAAGAAATGTAGCTCCCCAATTTCCCGAAAAAAAAAAGATTTTGAATCATTTCGATTATTTCGAATAAATGATATTAAAAACGAATAATATTTTATTATTTAAGCAATGGAAATCATCCCAAAATATAAATGCACTTGAGAATAACAGTTGCCTAGACAGATCTAAAAGATGAATTTTAAGTGAATTGCAAACTAAAATAGTTTAAACAAATGGAATTTGTTTAATAAAAAGTGGGTTTATTATATAATATAGAGAGTAGGTATATTAGATATCTCGAAAAAGAAATTATAAGTTAATTTCACAAAATAGCTGACTTTTCTAGCATAGTAAGAAAAAAGTTGAAAATGAATATAAATTGATTGTTTAAACAATAGGAAGAAATGCTTTAATGAATAATGTAAGATATAAAGTAGGAATAATTTCCCATTTCGCTTAGAAAACAGACGTCAGATGGATTTTTGAGAAAAACAAATTGTTTAAGCAAATAGAATTACTTTAAACAAATGTAAATTAACTGACAAATGTTTAAAACATTCCTCTAGATTTATAGTAATAACTTCTATAAGGAAAAAAAGACTGAAATGATTAGAAGCATCAATTATCTGAAAAATGTACATTTTTTCATTTAAGGGTAGTCTTCAGGGCACTATGGAGATGGGTTGGGGGCGTCAAATCTATAATTAAATATATATTCAATTAAATATATATTCGAATATATATTCAATTTATATATTAAATATATAAATCCATAATAGTAATATATTAAGTAACTAAAGTTACTGCTTGGTCTATAGATTCCACGCACGAGCTGTGTTTATGTTAAATTTAAGATTTACTTGAAAATTATTGTGACGTTTTTAATCACGGTCTTTGACTCAATATTACTTTTTACCACAATATTTAAAATGGCCACAAAAAAACAATATCTCAAAAGAAAAACTCTACAAGCAGACCATTTGCGGGCAAAATTACAGCGACTGGAAAAGTGGGTGGTGGACACAAACGGTCGCCAGTAGGGAAAGCCAAAGAAAAGTCCTGTGAAGATGACAAAAAAAAATCGGAAGACTCGAGGAGCTGGTAGTCGTGCGCGGTCATTATTCGGATAAAGAGGGTAAGTGCCCTTAAAATTTTTGCCTCGTAAGGGACGCGACATTAGTCCGAGCCGGAACCAAGGGTTGCCCGTCGATGGTTCTTCGGCACGCAGGCAGACCGGGGTCCTACAAGGGCACTCACCCTGCCCAAATTCGAGCACCCTCTCGTCGCAAAACAAATACTCCGTGCCGCGAACAAGCGTTACTGTAAATTATGGGGTTATTTCTTTTGCACCCTCCACTACAAGACTATCCCGAGGGGTGGACCCGAAAGAAATGACCTTAAATTTATTGTGGCAATTGGTGAATAAAAATAAATTATTGGTGAGAATAAATCCTTTGTGGCATAAGGGTTGATTGCACTTCACAACATAAGTACCTTAGGAACTAAGGTAGTTCTACAGGACCTGAGGCAAATTGCAATTTTTAATAGTTTATCTATTTACATGATGATTCTAAATGTCAAAGCATTTTGTTGTGTAAGATAAAGAAGACAAATTTGTATATTCTTTGTTTGGTTTGTCTTGCATTTTTTGTTTATTATAGATTGTCATTGTAGTTTGAAAAGCTGAGATTAATTATTTTTCATTGTTTTGTATGTAACTTGGCCTGATGACGGACATGTAGCTGTTTGAAACCGGTAGCCACAAGACCACAAACATAAAGACGTTGAAAGAATTTGCTAGGTAGGTTGGAATAAAAGTTTGAACCTTAAACTTGATAATTAGGTAAAAAGGTCAAACGTGAGCCAAATAAATTTAAAATTCAAGTCTTCATGTCAGTTTACCAGAAAACAGCATAACAGCATTTAGGAGGAGAATCACTAGGCACAAGCACAAAAAGCTTTTAAGATCCATTTCCATGGCATTTGGCAACATTTGTTTGAAGCCAGAAGCATGGACACTGTTACAAAATGTTCCAGGGAGGGGACAAGATTTTTTTTTTAGTAATAGGGGGTGACATAGTGTGACTGACTATGCTATTAATTATTTTGTAGCGTTTTAGTCTTGTGTTATTTGTTATAAATGATATTGATAGTTAGAGATGTTATTCTTAATTGTTAGTATTCAAAACTGAGACACAGCCAAAATGAAAACGAAAAAATATAAAAAAACACACCCCATATTGTTCATTAATGATAAAAATTGCATTCACTCTGAAAAATCTCCGTTGCTTTTGTGGTTGAATCATTTTTACACATTATTTTATGTTATTAGCCACGGTTGTGACCCCTGTATGGGTGACCAATTACCTATAAAATATTGATATTAAGTGAAATGCAAGAAAATTTGCAGCCTTTCTATCGTTTATTAATGTGTCAGTAATAACTTTTATTAGCAATTGTTTGTAATTTATATTTTGTTCAGAATCACTGATCTTTTATCCTACACAGAGAGAAATTTTTGTTTGATTCAAATAAATATGCATTGACTCAAAGAAATTTGTTGTTTCAATAGAAACAAAGAAATATTTATTTGCGGATAAAAACGCAAACAACTTATGTTTCCAGTTAAAAAGTTTGCAATTTGTGTATTATAAGAAATGAGATTTATTTACTTGAAATAATTATGATTGTGTTGAGTGAAAGAATTACATTTTTTTAAATTAACAAAATTGTTGGTCGAGTTAAAATGCTTAAAATTATTAATTTGTTGAAGGAATTAATAGACAAGAATTTTTCGGAAGACTCGCCATGTGTCACCTCCTTTTTGGGATGCCGCGCATCCTCGCCCAGTGCTTGGTCTTCCCAACCCAACATATAGTCAAGGTTAAGTTAGTAAAGTGTACTCTGATTTGGAATCGTAACTTGAATCTGCAGGGACTGTACTCTATAAGTTCTATACTGTCGATCACGCGGCTTTATACTCTCGATATGTACGAAGTGCGAGAAGAGAGTTTACAGCGCCATCTAACAATACAGTTGGATGACATTAAAAATATATTTATTTGGATCAAAATATGATTTCTTTGGTGGAAGTAAACCTATTTTAAAGCCAAAACAAAAATATTACTTTAAAGGAAATAAATCTCTTCTTGTGTACAAATATATTTATTTTAATCAAAATATGATTTCTTTGGCGGAAGTAAACCTATTTTTAATCCAAAGACAAAATATTACTTTAAGCGAAATAAATCTCTCCTTATATACAAATTTATATGTTCAAAATTATATTTCATTGGTGTAAAGAAACGTTTTTTTTTAAATCAAAACTAAAATATTACTTTAAAGGAAAGTAATTTTTGTTTGTATCATATATATTTATTCCACTTAAATAAATATTTCAAATAAATTAATCTCTGCAAGCAAATAAACTAGAGTATTCAATGAAGTAAATATTGTTGGCGTCAAAGAAATATGTTTTGACCCAAAAGAATAAGTTCAAACAAATACATTTCTTTGAAACAAGAAATCTTTTCTATCTGTGTAGAATTGAAGATTTGGTCTCATTGCTAACTAAGATTGTAGAATTTTTATTACTTATTAATATACTGGAGTAAGTATTGTTAATTTTCTATAAGACTCTCCAGCTCGTGTTCATCGAGCAACGCTTAAAGTATAATGAACAATTGTCAACTTTCAATAAACACGACTATAGACTTTTCAATGTTGTCCATTTTCTCTTTATTTTCTGTTTTAAACATTATCTCTCAATAATTCGACTGCGGTTGCCAACAAATATTATGTCTTTCTCCTGCTTTTGATGAACACGAGCAAAGAATTCTTATAACAAATGAATAAAAATATTTGGCGAATAAAACAATTGAACTCAATTAACAAGTGCTTTATTAACATCTTGCACGTCAGAGGAGTTTTCGGCGATTAACTAGATTTCTACATCATCAACCTCGAAGAAAATATCAATATATTATCAAATTAATAAATAATGCGAGGCAATATTGGTTGGGTTGGGTTGGGATTCACTCAATTGTAAAGAAAAGAGAATGAACAACCAAAGTTACAGACACAAAATGAACAAAATTGATAATATAATTCTATAATGGTATCAATCGAGCATCCGAGAAAATGTCTTAATAACAAATTGGTAAACAATAAAAAGGCGATAAGATTATTTTAAAACTTAACCGCATTAACGAGAAACAATGACCAATTATAGAGAAAAACTGGGAAAATTTTGTGATAACGATCATCGACAACGAAATTGTTATTATTACTATTATACGTAAGCAGTTGAAAGGCGACAGTACTAGTCAACTAATTATGAAACTTAACGCTAATTATTATGTATAAGCTGCATAGGAAATTATTATACAGACCATACCGACAATAGTGGACACATTTTTTAACGTACTCATGTCCGAAAATGTCCAAATAACATTTGTCTGACTTTTCTATTATTTATCTTTGGAAGGAGTTAATGAGAATCATTTTATAATTTTCGTACAAATTTTGGCCACTTTGGGTTATCTTTAATGCTATTTAGAGACGTTAAACAAATAAAGTTGCACATAGAAATTATTCGTTTTGTAATATATAGCTAGCTATACTTTACACTACATACTTTTCTAATGCAGTTGCTAAAGTTGGCACCAGTTTCCGGTTCTATGCAGTATCTATTATCTATATGGTGTCAGGTGTGTATCTGGGCATGAGTTCGGTATGAAAAGTTGACTATTCACTAAACTTTATCTATATTTTTCATTTTATTTTACTGTCTCTCACCTTTTATTGCCAACTTGTTTATGAGCAGATTTGAAACCAATGTAAAGTCTATAGCACCATATTTCCCTAAGACTTGGGTTAGGTATGTCGACGATATTTTTGCCATTTTTGACAGCAAGAAGTGCAATATTCAAGATTTTCTTCTCGTTTTGAATTCTAATTTCAACACCATTTACTTTACTGTAGAACAAGAAGTTAACGGCCAACTTCCATTTTTAGATAGTCTGGTAGTAAGGAATAGCAAAAATATAATAGAAATTGACGTGTATCAGAAAGATACTAACACAATCAGGTTTATCCCTAATGATTCGCAGCATCCTTTTCAACAAAAATTGTCTTTTATTAGTTGTTTAGTAAATAGGTTATTGAAATTTCCATTGTCCGCAGATCGAAATCAGCAATAATTATTGTTTATTAAGAATGTTGTCATACATAATGGGTACCCTGAGAAAATAGTTGATAGAATGATTAAGAAGCAGAATCAAAAAATGTATGTAAATCAAATATCTACTTTAAATACTTTGTCTGTAGAAAAGAAGAAATATGTTAAAATACCGTTCGATTGTGCATATACAAGGGGTTTGAGAAGTATTTTTACATCACAAAATCTCTGTATAGCATATTCGACTCATAATAACATAAAAAACCTTCTTGGAAACCCAAAGGATAAGGTAGATGTACTTGATAAATCTGGTATATATTGTATCAAATGTCATGACTGTGAAAAAGAATACGTAGGCCAGACTAGAAGAACAATTTTAACTAGGTTCAAAGAACATGTAGCTCATTTTAAATATAATCGTTTTGAAAAATCTAGGGGTTTATAATTTTATTGTATTTTACACTTATTTTTAATAAACAGTATACTGAAAAAAAAAATTCAGCAGTGCACAAAACTGCGAAGTAATGGCACACCGAATAGTTTCGCCATATAGTTAGGTTAAAAATTCAGGGGGGGAGCGCCCCCCTTGCCCATATGTAACGGCGCAAGAAGTAACGCAGTAACAGTTACTGCTGAAGGCTGCAGTCACTTGTTGGGCATCTTCTTAAGTGCCACAATAATTTTGCGCGACATTCAAAGCAGAATCACCAATGAGCTACTTCAAGACAAACCAAAGAACAACCAGCACCATAAAAACTTAAGGTCATTCATTTAACAAATATTGAAAAACAATCGTCCATAAGCATGGGGTTAGAACTGCTCTTGAGAACGAGATATATAATAAATTTCCTCGCTCATTCCAAAATATATAATCAAAATTTCCATAGGACAATAGTTAGCAATAGTTAGCAGGAATGGTCCAGACAATAACGACTTCCTAGAGTTGTACCGCGCAGCGCCACCGGCGGTCGTTATCGGAATGACCGTAGATTTTAGAACTTCAGCAATACTCAGCCCTCCGTCCTCATGAACGTCTCTGGTTAGAACATGTGTGGACCAATGTCGACCAATGAGAGTCACACACAACAGTGCTCAGCGAAACTACTTTTCGCCGAACCAACTTTATGCATTGAAGTGAACTGGCGACGTCTGGCTAGAAATGGTGTAATAACAGCCTCGAATAAATCTCCGTCGATCAAAATCCGCCACCAGGACTTTAGGGGAGGGGGAGGGAGAGGTCGGTTTCAATTACAGCGTCGAAGTTTTTCGCGTTTCCCCAGTTTTGCCACGAATTCTTTCGCGCGAAAAACTTTTTTCATATCCGTCAAAGGCAGGAAAAAATGGATGAGACGTTTATCGCATGGCACGAGATATTCGATAAGGTGAAGGACGCGTTCGGCTTTTTTATTCCGCTTTAGACGATAGCGTTCTCATATATAACGTTATTACGTAAAAACGCAAGTTTGGAAGAAACGCCTGGTAATAATTTGATGAAATTTACTCGCGCCATGAATAATATATAACGCGGGCATATTTGCTTGCTACTTGTATTTATCTCGTACCTTCAAATCGGGTAATTTCTGGCTGTCAAACGTTTGACGGCAGATGGAAAATTTTATTATAAAGGATGTTGTACTGCTATTGGCTAGGAACATCTCCATATTTATCATACGAGATTTCAATTCTGATGTGAAGTTTTAATTGTGTTCTTTTCCAATAGAAAAATCTGATGTGGCCAGGCACATGACTTTATGATACCATATATAAAATTCGTATCTGCATTAAAATAAAACTAATTTCACACAACTAAATTGACAAGCAAATCAAAAACCAAAAAACACAACTGTAAAAACTTACATACAAAGGTCACAAACTAACATATATGAGACTGCAGAACAGATTTCTTTTTTAGATATTTTGATACTATTGACAGTAGGTATTGTCAAAACATCAGCGTTTGACACTCCTGCTGTCATTAAAATGAAACTTATTTGTTAAATCTTGGTTAACTAGTTTTATATTAATGCAGACACGACCGAACTCGATCAAATAGAATTTGCTCATGCAGCTAAACTATTAATTTTACCAAAACTTGTCGTAGATATATTTTTTTTAGAATTTCCTCTACTTTAAAATATTATTTAACTATTTTGACAAAATTGCAGAACTGGCGGCTCATTTCCAAAATCGTTAACGTTGTAAACATCCAGTTCCTTTGGACCTTTTTGAACCAAAAGCAGCTCTAATTTTAGTCATGAAACTTCTAAATATGAAATCAATCGTTACCTCTATAAAAATATAATGAACAGCTTAAAAACGACTCATTGAAAAAAAACAATACATTTCCAATACTTTAAATAAATCAGCATTTGAAAATATAAATATAAGCGCTTTTAATAGTCTATATTGTACCATGAGAAAAATATAATGCGCCGTAGGAAGAATATAATGTGCATTAAGCTTTGCAACCTGTAGCGTACATACAGTAAGCGAGTAAAGTACGAAAATATGGGAAAATCTCTGAGAAGTTGTGTCATTTTAAAAATATCCTTGTAGTAGACGTCGATTTTTAATTATTAAAATACACATTTTTTGTGCTTTAACGTCATCACCTTTTTTTAAAATAGTAACACAATTTTTTTCTTACTGAGTTTGGTAGATCATTTAATTGTGTAAATGGTACCGGAAAATTTTATTGCCTTACAAAAATTACAGAAGACAATAGAAAATTGAAAAATGTATAAGTTAGAGAAAATAAATTATGGAAATAAAATATGAAATTGCGTTTTGGGTAGAAGATTGCGCTGAAAACTAATCTAATAAAATAATTTAATTTTCCATCGTGTGAGGTTTTCGAAAAAAAGTGGGGAAAAAATCTAATAAATGCAATTTGGTAATTTTGACAAATTTATACCAGGTGAACCCATTGTCCTAGAAACCTCAAAATGGTCTCATAGTAAACCTTAATCTTTGTACTTTTACCTGAATTCAAGCTTAGATTCGTATAGTCAATGTTGGAATTAAAAACCTCTTTGATCCGAGGAATAATATTATTTCCTTAGGAACCCGTTTCGATCGTTAGATCATCATCAGCCTAAATCTAAAAACACAGGAGCAATTATAAACTCTTTAAATTATGGTCATGGACAATGTTACATTTTAAAAAACAAATAACTTATCGTCAGATATGAAGTTAAACAGTTATAATCTTCGTATAATAAAAACACGTGCATGGCTTTGCAGAGTTGCAATGGAAATGAAAAGGAAAATCTTAATAATAAATATATTGGGTATGCAACAAATATCACAGACATTAAAGTTTCGTATTTCGTCCCACAGAGGCTAAAGGATATATTTGAAAAGAGGTTGATATGGAAAATTAATTTGATCGTTGTGTAACCGAGTAAAGCTTTATTTGATTTTAGCTTCTCGATTTCCTATTGTTCGAGTAGATCTAGTTTAAGACCTTTTTTACATTTGTGTAAAAGTTTGAAATTTTCATAATCTAAGGTATGACCAGTTTCCAATCTGTGTTTGAATAAATTTGAGATATTTTTGGTTTTATGTCCACTAAATCTTTGTGAGATCTTCCTTCCTGTCTGACCTATGTAAGACGAAGAACAAACAGTTGACAATTAGTTATCCATTCTAGAGCACAATATGTAATTTTGTATGAAAGTTATTTATATTTATTTAACGCACAATATTTATTATTTTGATGCTCAAAGTATTTATTTTATTGCATATATCTATTTAAATAATGCACGCTTAAATCGCACCCTTAAAAAAAGATGGTTTCGCCCGACTCTACTTAATTACGTTTAAGTTATAGCAACTCACCTAATCAAGTAATGGTCAAGTAATTATATCGCCCCATGCCACTGTTACCAATAATATCAAAGCTGTTTGAAAAGCTGGTTCAGTAAACAGAACAAACCTATGTTTAGAGGGTGGGAACTAATTTCAAATCACCAATTTGGTTTTAGAAAAACACATTCCACTGTAGATCAACTCCACAATAAATAATATAATACAGAAAGCACTAGGCAAAGGACTGCTGTTTACTGTTGAAACCGATAGTAGTTTGGATATCTCTTATAAAAACAAATTGAATGTTGTTTTCGCTTTGTTGTACCTGATAGATTAAAAATATCATTTAAATTGCCCTATGTAAAGGGATATGTTTGTTGTAACGGAAACTCTCGTTTCACCCCATTATCAAATAATTATATTACACGAAAAATAATACCTCCCCGTTTTATATCGAACTCGCACGCACCGGCTACAATAAATAAACAAATAATTCCGGATAAAATGCGACAGCCATTTTCAATTCTGCATGCATATTGAATTAACACCGGCACGCATTGTGTTTGTTTTATAATGCGTCCGAAATTAAATTAATTCACTTTTGCGAATTGGGGCCTCGTCGTTTAGATCAATAGGGATGTTTCCGCCCTTCGTGTCCGAACGATTCGCTATCTAGAATAACAAAGCCGCACTGTGATCGATTTTTACCTTTCAGCTGGACGAAATTATTTTCTTTTAGGTAAATGAACTTAAAATGGACGTTACATAAGCGGAAAAATTGTGAACAAGAAATTTCAGTTATACAGGGGATGTTTTGAAGGGGTTGAAATGTGTGTTTGGTGTTAAGATTCGAAAGCATCGTGAGTATGATATTATACCTAAAAATACAGGAAAAATTAAAAAAAACAACACGTCTTGGGGCCTATGGGTTGGGTTTTGAGGGTGGTGTAAAAATAAATATAGGTAGATTTAAAGTTCTGAAACCTGCTTATTATAATAATAATACTCCTGTAAAAATACCTACAAAAAATAGTAAAGAAAACCCAGTTAACAACAGGATTTTGACGGGATTGAAATTACTAATCTTTTTTAAGAAACTTTTACTATTAGGAAATGTTTTTGCAAACGATATTTTTTTAGTAATAAAATAGGATAGAACTGCTGTATGAAATACGCCAAGCTTGAATCTTGTTGAGAAACTACATCCGTGCCTTTGAGGTTTTGATTGTCCAAGTATAATGCACGGATTTAATATTCATACTAATGCATCATCAAAATAAATGATCAATTTCAGATTTTTAAATATTTGTGGATTCTGCCTTTTTTTCATTTACCCATAAAGATTTTAATTTATTTTAGATTTTAATCGATTATTGCTTTTTCCCATAATAAAAGATAATATTCGTACTAGAACACAAAAAAAATCTGAAAATTTGATATGGCCAGGCACATGACTTTATCATACCATATATAAAATTAATAGTTTAGCTGCATGAGATTCTACTTGATCGAGATCGGCTATGTTTGCATTAAAATAAACCTACTAGAACTAGACAGATATATTGATTATATTTACAGTAGGTAATGTCCAAACATCAGCATTTGACACTACCTACTGTCATTAGAATCACAATATCTGACTAATCCTGGTTAACTAGTTTAAATGTAGAACGAGCGATCTCGATGAAATAGAATTTGCTCATGCAGCTTCACTATTAATTTTACCAAAAAATGTCATAGTCGGAAATTGTTCAGAATTTCCTCTACTTTAATGGTAAAAGATATTTACCCCATTTTTTAATCTAAAAAAATCACAAAATATGCAGAAATGTATTCAAAAACAGGCATATTTTACTCATTAATAAGCAAATAATTCAATTATTAGACAATATGGACTACAATTTCAGTCGGACCCAAAGTTCTTTTCTGGGCAGGGTTTCATCAGTAAAATAAAATGAAAAAATTGCAGCCAATATCTAATAAGCATAAACAATGGCCCGACGGTGCATCATCTAGGAATTTAACATTATTCTGTGGAAGTGAAGCAGTAAGAAAAAAAGAGAAACAAATGAATTTTGCAGTGTAAAGAGGATCCATGTTTTAGTTTTAGTTTTAGATCAACGGTCTGCACGTCCACAATTTTTAAAAAATCGCTCTCGCGAACGATAGGCTCGCAGTAATTATATCAATTGTTTGTTTTTTGATTGGGAGAACTTTGAAAATAGTAAGTCACACAGATTTGACGGTTTAGTTTGCTATGTTAAACTAGAATAATATGATTCAGTTACTGAAAATGTTTATTTATGTATCCAATATGTATTGTGTATCTAATAATATTGTCACATAGGGTCGTCCAGAGCATAAATCATAATCAGTCGCGAGGTTAGTTTGTGTTTTGGGAACCTTGTTCTAGGAATATGCAGCGATAAAACAACAAACATAAGTCGACACCAGGAAGGTCGGCTACAACCCAATACCTTGGAGAGCTACTATAAAGGATTAAAATATGCTGTATTGTAATCAGACTTAGATCGGTGTTAGTACTAATCTGTATTACACCAGTATGTAATCAGTAATTAGTTAATCATCATCGAGTCAGTTATTAAGTAGTTATTAAGAAGCACACATATGTAAGACTATAAGAAGATACAGCAATTGTTAAAACGTTGTGAGGTCGTAATCCCTGCGGGGGAAAGTAAACGTGGTAACCCACAAGCGGGTAACCATCCTATATCTATTTAGGCTAATTAAAAATGCTTTATATTTTCTTAATAGTATAGCGCCAATAAGCTGAAATTCATACGAAAATACAACTTCAAGAAAGTAGAAGGTACCACCACAAGTATCCTCCATTATATCTAATGATTCATCAAAGATCGATCTTTGATTATTTCTCTTAATATCCAGTGTAATTCAAATTACAAGTGCGCTTTTTTTTTTTTAATTTTTTTAAATTATTCTCCAACTAACGAAGCAAAAAATACCACCGAGCACCATCGAGAGCAACAACCCCACCCGGACCCTCGACGAGAGAACCGGATAAAAATAATTACAAACGAAACCGTCAACAAAATAAACACAAAATAAATTAACCCAATATTTCAATTCTCATTTGCGCGCCCCTGAGCGAAGCCAGGGTGGTAGCTTCAGGCTGAACAAGGGCTGGTAGCGAAGTGAGGGAGGGGGTGTTCTGAAACAAATTAACTGTCAAAGCTGGGTAGCGCGTTTATACATTAGCCCAGTTCCACGAATTGAAATTTAAAAATTAATTTTAATTTCAAATTTATTAAAACAACGCGACGGCGCGGCGTAGGCACTCTCATAACGAATATACATAACGATTTGTTTAATGTTAGCCTCCCTAAACATGGGTATATCGTAATGCGACTGTTCGCAAATGGAATCGACTATAAAGCCTAATAAACTTGTGTAAAATTGACAATTTCGGTTATTTTTTAGGGACACGTGTAGGTACTTAATTGCCATTAAACTAGTAATTAATAATGATTAGCATTCGAGCAGCATTAACGGTTATGTAGTTAGAGTTTGGCCATTTGGTGTGTGTGTGTGTGTGTGTGTGTGTGTGTGTGTGTGTGTGTGTGTGTGTGTGTGTGTGTGTGTGTGTGTGTGTGTGTGTGTGTGTGTGTGTGTGTGTGCGTGTGGCTGCAATATGACCTACATGCCCTATATTGGCCGAGTATTGATTTGTGATGTGTTAGTTAGGTTGCAGCATATTACGGCATCGGAATTAATTGACAATTTTACGATTTTAATTATGCGGAAACTGATATTAAATTATCCATACTTGCCTGCATTATAATGTTAATGTGAGTTATGACATCGGGTCATTATTTATTGAATAAATAGAGCAAAACTATTACTATTTTTAATTAGAACTACAGGGATTTTATTTATTCTAACCTTGAAAAGGGGTAATAAATAACATGAATTAGAAATCACAAATCAAATATCATAAAACGATAATATTGAAAAATAACTTGTTAGAAAAGAAGTTTGCAGTGTGATTTTGCCATTTATATTTTTATATTTCCGTAGTGCAGTTAAATACTATAATATCGATGGTATTAAACAGTAAAAAGTGAAGAAATCCGAAAAAATGCACGCTGTTTCTTAGAAGTTTATAAATGTTCACAATCAGTTCATTTTTGTTTTGGCCATTTCAAAAATACACATTGCAAAAATGAGTTTGTATAATTTTTGAGCTACTGGACAATCTATGAACATCAATCAAAAAGGTGCTCATTTACTAAAATATTCTAAAATATTTTAGTAGTTAATACATGACAAAACTGAAACTTCTGAAAGAAGTTACGAATAGGTTTAAAGTGTATTTGTTTATTTCTACCACAAGATCATATTAAATAGCATACATTTTGCATTAAAAATATAAATCATTATTGCTTATTCCCAGTCATACATATTATGTAATCTTAAAATTACCACGATAATATTTCGTTTGCAATACGGCGCGGCGTACGGCTCGAAAACAATTTTTTGTGGGCATAAGAATATATTTTTCTGTGTAGCATTTACAACGTTACTCGACGTTAAACCAATCCAACAAAAAATATCAAATTAAAATTCGTTGTCGAAGAAATTCTTCAGCTATGAAACACGAATGTATTTTTTTTTTTCGTAACCTTGAAACGCTTGTTCTTGAATTAATGTTTTCAACTCTATATCTGGAAACGCATATGTGTGATGTTTCGAAATATTTTATTTTGTCGCTTTCTTATTGGTTTTGTGCAAGTGTTAAATTATTCATGCGTATTTTACTTTAAATAAATAAAACGCTTATACTTTTCAAACCATGCGAGAACGTTGTACGTAAACAGTACCCCTTACAATAATCATATGTAAAAATATCCAATATAATAAGAGTGAAATGAATACAAAAATTAAGAAACATCCATTCTCGTGTAATTTTTTCAAGGGGTAAAAAAATAAATAACTTCTTTATGGGACATTTTACTCAGAATGACATCATAGGTTTATTTGTGTCACACATTTGCGTGGAATAAGAGAATTATTAGATAAATAAACATTAAATATAAATAAATTGTAGTTTTGTAAGAAAGTTGTTAGATTTATTCACTACCGACACCAACATTTGTACCAAAATTAAGTTTTATTTTTTAAATACAAAATTACGAAAACATGAGACCACTAGCAGACTTTGTATGGCCAATTGCCATATTCGAATTTTTGCACATCCAAATTAACAAAACAAAGTGTATTTAGATTAAAAGCCATGTTTAATGCAACTATTGTTGCATTAAAATTCAATTTTAAGGCAAAAACATACCAGAATCACTTAAGACTACGAGTAGTGTGACTTGTTTTATTTGTTGTTGTCCAAGATAGCTTGAAGAATTGTATTTGTGACAAATTATGTAATTTGAAGTTTTTGGGTATTAACATTAAAAAGGTTTTTTTGTATTAATGAGTAATAATTGTGAACAACAAGAAAATATATTAAGACAAATTAAAATTACAAAGAAAACACATTGACATGCCAACCGCCCTACTTTCGAATTTCGATTTTTTCTAATGCCAAAGTTTTGTGCTGTTTTCTTAGCAGGTTTGTGTTTCATTCGTTTTTCGAGTTATAAGACTTTTTCTGAAGAGGGGCTGTGGACATGCCTGATCTAACTTCCAAATTCGAAATAAAATCAAACCTTTTTCGATGCTAAAGATTGTGCTGTAGTTTTGTGTTGTATTGTCCCGAAAAACCAGAAGTTTTGTGATCTTTTCCTTTTGAGTTATAAGCATTTTTCTACATTGGAGCTACCTGTCTCTCTCTTTCGTCCAGGGCGCATATTCATAATGCATACGTACGAGTTTAACGTCACTATTTGTGGCTATATAACTTAAAAACTATTCAATAATTTTTTATCGGGGTTTCATTCTTTGTTCTCTGTACTTGAATGATGGACACGTAGAAATCCGATTAAATATTGTTAAATAGCTTTTTAGTTATGCAGTCACAAAGATTTAATATAATGCATCCTTTTTAATCGCATAATGCCAAATCTTGTCGCCTAACAAATATTTAATAGTCACAGATATTTGATAGTATATGTATAAGTAACACATATTAATATTGTTATAATTATAATATAAATCTCTAAGGCAATATTTTATCTATTGGTATGTATTACTGACATTCTGGTATTCTAAAATTAACAGTCTATTGTTTAGCAAGATTGAGTTTATAAGTGTACGTAATTTATGAATATGTAGGCCCGATTTCACAAAAAATGCTAAATAGTCTGTAAACAGAAGAAGAAGTTCCTCCAACCGAACATTGTAATTAACTCGAAAACAAAAGGAGCACAAATCCTCTGGTTTTCGGTACAAAATAGCGCAATACCAACACAAAACTTCTACATAAAAACTTAATTTAATTTTATTTAAATTTTGGAATTTAGGTAGGCAACGCAGGAAGCATGTTAACTGCGTTGTTCTGCTAATATTAGTTACTGAGATACATGAAAACTGAAGAAAAGAAAAACGCCAATCTATATCGAAGAGACTCTAAATACAAACGGAATAAAAAATGAAATTTTTGTGGTAAGTTGCTTGAAAGAACAAAAATCGGAAAGACGAGCGTTAATTTAAAGTCTCTCGTGCGGGGACACATATAGCCAGTTGTTGTGGGTACAGTAAACAATTATCATTCGGTAGCGATCTTTATCGGATTTTTACCGGAAAAGAGGAAAATTATCTTGTGAAACGTCTCTCAAAGTGGCTAATATGCGATTCTCGATGCGGTTTTATTGCGGATTTCCGGTATTTGTTGCACGCACGTGCGTTCTTTTGGGTGAGTTATGATCTTTGTTGACCATTTTGAATGATTTCCGTTTCCAAATAAGGATACATGCTTGTCCTATCGGGGCCATATATTGTGTCCCTTCTTTTGACGTCCATTTTCTCGGAAACCTAGGGGCAAAAAAATTTGAAAACATTCTGGTGCTGTCCTTGATTAATATGCTACAACTCATAGAAATTAGAAAGCCGTATGTGTTGGCGTTTTCCCGATTTTTCCAAATTAAGAAGAATTTGCGCTGTTTTTGCCCCGTAAATTTTATTCGTTTAACTTCAGCAATTAATTACTCCAGAAATAATCTATAGATTTCAACGAATTAAAAAGTAAAATCACCTGCGGAATGCTAGTTTTCAATGTGCATTTTTGTAAAATCATTGGATTAGTGCTTGACCCACAAAAAGCTATATTATGGAATGCCAGCAATTCTGTTAGTAGAAGAGCTAGAATAACGAAATATATACTATAGGCTTCCCAATAGCCTCTTGCATTTTTCATACAAAACATCGTGCTGAAGTTCCGCGTGAATTTCGACGCTCTACGGTCTTTGAGGTGTTGCGGGGAAGGGAGGCGTTAGCGGTGCAGTCATGTCGGAGAGAACCGACACAGCTGAGAGAACCTGGGCAGCTTATTATCAATACACAAAAAGAACGATAAATTGTCAAGGTAGTAATTTTAACTAACAATTAAATTCTTAATTTTTGCATAATTCTGATTATAATATGTGACCCGGTACGAGAGAAATCTCTTCTATCGATTGGCGTTTATGTTTTCTTCAGTTCTATATAATAAGGTTGTAAACAAGATTTTGATGGAAGCGGATAGATCTAATAATATGGAGTTAGCAGATTTTCCGATTAGTGGTGAATACTAAATTAATTTTGCTTGATAAACCCAAAAAAAATTTAAAAAGTATGCCGGATTTTGTTATATAAATAATCAAACTATTATAACAGTTTCAACAGTTTATGTATTAATAATATTTAAATACATGCACAAACAATATAAAATAAATACAACTCTTGATATATTACATATATTACAAACGTCTGAGCGTATAAAACTTAGAAATATCAAAAAACTTTTACAAATTTAGCATCGTAAATTTATAGACACAGATTATTTTGCAGATCGTTCATTAATTTTAAATGCTAGTCCCGAAACCCGATTTAGATTGCCAAGAATTGCCATGGGACTTCCAAATGCCTGTTCGTGGTTCTGTTATCTTATTGACTCATTTTGCCATTATTTTTTAATTCGGTAATCTGTCGCCGGATATCCAAATTTCTTTGGCGAGGCATAATCGCCGTGGCGTTATATGTATTGTGTCCGTAAACACTGTTCTCCTAGTAACTAATGCACGTGCGATCCGCCACAACTTGCAGCGTCGCTGTCGATCCCTTCCCCCGCTCGCCCGAAAGACCGAAGAGTGCCGCGTCAATTGCAGCAATCATGAGATGCTTCAACTCGATATTTTGTAGGGAAAATGCAAGATAAACAATGATTATGTAATAAGCTTTAAACCTATGAATCAGTGGGTAGCCTATAGTCTATATTTCCTTATTCTAGCTCTTCTAATAAAGGAATTGCTGGCATTGCATAATGTAGCTTTTTGTGGGTCAACCACTAATCCAATGATTTTACAAAAATTCACATTGAAGCTAAAGTTAAACTGAGTTAAACGAATAAAATTTACGGGGCAAAAACAGCCCCAATTCGACTTAATTTGGAAAAAAGGGAAAACGCCAACATATACAGCTTTATAATTTTTATGAGTTGTAGCATATTAATCAAGGACATCACCAGAATTTTTTAAAATTTTTTCGCCCCTAGATTTGCGAGAAAATGGACTTCAAAAGAGGGGACATAATATATGGCCACGATAGTACATAACCCGATTACAGGTTAGTAGGTTTCCAATTCATTATGAAACCGAAAACAGTGTGACAATGTGCACATTATGCAACCAAACACAAAACACTAATATTATTACAATAATTACACCTAAATACAAAATATAACAGACTACAATAAGCAACAACTACGTACATCACAAACCGATAATAAATTGTGTCCATCATTATTAAGAAATAATCGCTAATAAACGAAATAGATCATCAGGCCGGGCGGGGGTATTATTGATACCGCGTTATTACTTCCCCCTACCATTAAGGGCATTAAGGCACTTACGGGTAATAAACAGACATCAATCTAAACAATGACTCACAGCCGCGTCGTCCTCGAATTGAACAACTTCCATCAGTAATCTACCTAAGAGCTTCACAGCTTAATTGAAATTACACCCATTTGTACCGTTTGTATGCCGCCATAATTAACGATTAATAACACCGACGGCGATGTTCCGTTTTTATACACGCCCCTAATAGCCTAAGTTGCCGTTGTTCTCCCATAACTCCCCGTTTTTTTATCTCTTCAGTCAAGTTATTACAAAGAAGTAAAGAAAAAAGTAATTATATTGCGTTCTAGCCATTGTAATGAATCATTAAGGCTTAATGAAGACGTGGGAGCATTCGGAGATATTGTGGGATCGTTTTACCATAAGAATAACAATTAATGGTAGGGCAGTAAAGATGTCTAGAAAATAATGATGCATTATCTCCCCCCTTTTAGTGTTATTGCGTCTCTAGATCTTCTCTCTCGCTAAGAGTGAAGGGATCTATAACAGTTTTAGTAGTTTGAAAGCCTGGAGTGAATAGCACCGTTAGTACAGAATTATCAATAAAACTGAAGATGGGCGTAAAGCTTGTACGCCATTGTATGAGATTGATTAATGAAATTCGTTTAGTTAGTTGCAAAACGACATTGATGGTGGACAGCAATTAATAACTGGTGTAATAATAATGAGAGTAATTTGTCAATGTAAAAATTTGAATTCGAATATGTGGTTTTAGAAATTGTTTATATTTATTGGTATTTGATTTTATCTGTTATTTGGTTATGTATAAAATTTGTAGTATTAATAATATAATAGCCTAAGGCCGGTTATTATAAACGCAGGATACGCAATTTACTAGGCGGTTACTTTTTACTAGTCAAGTACTTTAATTTACTCTGCTGATCTGCCAAGTAAATTTTTACTCTGCGAGTACTTCTGGGGAATTTCGTATTCGAAACTTGTCACTGGGCATCTACAATTGACAAGCATTCGACTGCTCTAATTGTGGTGCTGTGTATGTTGGTCAAACCGGAAGGAGGTTGGCAAAACGAATGGCAGAACATAAATATAAAAGTTCTTCTAATATTTATCAGCATAAAATTTCAACAGGTCATTGTATAAAATACCTACATTACTTCACCAATATAATAAAAACTACAAATTGGATATATTCGAACAACCTGAAATAGAAAAGCATAGAAGAAACCACAATATCACCTTATTAAATGATCAATTAGACTTTCAACAAAAATCTTTATTCATCTGTCTATACAAAAGTCCAGTTTGCCTCACATGGAAAAGGCTTTGCGTTTCAGCATTTTACTAAGCATTTCATATTTTATTGTTTTTAAGTTTCATTACTAAAAATTAATAATACCATAAATTTGTTTACCACAATTATTAACTTGATAAAGAACATCTATAAACTGTTGAGTGTACAACTGTTTTTTTGTGAAATTGTGATTTAAGTATAGTTTTTGATCAAATCAGTGCCAAAATCGCAAAAGAATGCAAAAATGAGCGTTTTTTTTTCAATCATCTAATGTAAGTCCGTTTATTTTAATTGTTTGGTTGCAAATCTTTTGTAATCACGTGATAAAACAGAAAGGGACAAGAAGCGGAGGCGGAGGTGGCCGAGTGGGTAAGGCGAATGCCTTCCACTCAGAAGTCCAGGGTTCAAGCCCAGGTTAGGCAGGGGATTTTTCAAATACTCCGTCTCCCCGATTGCCGCACAGACAAGCCACTGGCTTTGTGCACATGGCAACATCCCCAAAAAAAAAAAAAAAAAAAAATAAATTACAACTCAATCGGAAATACAGAACAAATTCATAGTGATAATTCGCACTACAAGAAGACGACATCTCCCTGGATGTTGTGAAACCAAAATATCAAGACTAGAAACCCTATCTGGAAATGCCTATCAGACAATATTGAAGGGAAAAATATGAAAGAAATATGACACTATGGTTGAGTCACTATTAGTAGACCGCTCAAACCATTGTACTGTCTCTCAGATCTTAGGAAAAACACTATTAATCTATCCTTCTCAGCGCTCTACTAATACTGATTTGACCATATCTTTATCAAACATCACCGTTGATTTTTTTTATTAAAAAAAATTAAATAAAGTGTGAGTGTTCTCAAAACTAAAACCAAAAAGATTTGTGTGGCAAACAGGAAGTGGCTGGAAATGACTGGTAGGACAATTATTTTCTTTAGAAGAAAGATTCTGCAGTACTCTACCAAAACAGCTGAATGATTTTTCTCCAAATTACACATGGGTCCATTTTTAGACTTTTTTTGTGACTGGGACGTGTCATAAGTTTTTCAGCCTTTTTTTAGTGGTAAATACGAATTCGGTCTCAAAAATTGGCAAACACGGTAAGTTCTTGACAAAAAGTTACTTCAATATACCAAAAAATCGCTTTTATGTCATGTTTGAGAACGATTAGAAATGCCTCAAAGTTAAGCTTGAAGTTTGCTATTTTGCTATTTCACGTGCACAGTTCCTAATTTTGGTTAAATTTTCCTTCGATATACAGCATTTGTTCCCAATTATGAAAGGTTTTTATTAAAAAAAAAATGTTTGTTGAAATATTGTGTATTTTATTGAAATGACAATTGAAAATTAGGAAAATATGGGTCTTACATAGGTAATCTTTTCAGTTTATGAGAATGATTTGATTTACGACTAGCTGGTTGTTGATTTTTTTCGCGTTGAATACGAATTCGGGATCAAAAGTTGAATGCGTTGAAACAAAACCAATACGAAAGTTTTGTTAACACAACCGTTTTTACTTTGTCGTACATAGTATTACAAAAGTATTGCAATCGCGCCGAAAAAAAAAATTGAGATTTTAGGGGAAATAAGTTCATTTGGGTCACCTAAATATATTTGACCAAGTACAAAAAAATTTCTGTCTGTGTAGTTAGAAGTTTCATGGCCAAACTTAAAGCTGAAAAGGTTTTGGTTCAAAAGGGTCCAAAGGAACTGGGTGTTTACTCTTAGCATTTTTTAACGATCTTGCAAATGAGCCGCTATTTCTGTAATTTCGTCAAATTAGTTAAATAATAAATTAAAGTAGAAGAAATTTTTTATAATTTATGGCTAAGACATTTTTTGGTAAAATTACTAGTTTAGCTGCAAGAGCAAATTGTATTTGATTGAGATCGGTCGTGTCTGCATTAACATAAAACTAGCTAGCCAGGATTTGACAGATATTTTCATTCTAATGATAGTAGGTAGTATCAAACGCATCAGATTTTTACGTTTTCAAGTAAAAGTACAAAATTTAACACTGGCAAATTATTTTTACAATTTGAGCTAATTTTTTTTCAGAATCTTACAGAATCTTACTTTATTTGACAACCATATATTGTAAGCTATTCAACAATCATGTGTTATTATCATAAAACACAATTAATCCATTATACGTTAGTAGTAAAGAAAAAGTTGTACTTAAAAGCTAAAAAAAACGCAAAATTTTCCTCCAGCAGAGCGTCGACTCTATCCTGAAATATTTTATTAATTTTTCAGCAATCTACGTCACCGGTAGACATTTACTACCCACCACTACTACCACTACAATAAAAAAACTGCGGTCTATGCGCTTGAACCAGACTTTAATTCTTACGGTATGCCGGAGCGCCCGGAGGGTCGTTTTGACGTCCAACTTTAGTTACTTTGCGGCACAGACGGGAAGTCCCAATAAGAGTAGATGGCGCCACAAAGGGCCGGCCGGGACAGGAATAATAAAAAAAAAGATGAAACGCGCGCCCTTTGAAAAAGTGTATGCACAAAAGATTGTGACCCGAAATTAAAACGCAATGTGGTAATAAAGGCCTTCTGAGGGTTGCAGTGCCACATTGTTACCGGGCGTAATTAAAATTTAACGAATTTAATAACAGAGGTTGTACAGGACGACGGGGGAGGGCTCAGATTACAGCGGGGCGGAGAGGGAGTTGCAAGGAAAAAGCTCCGAAGGATGGGTCTGGAGGAAGTGGAGTTTTTCTTGAAAAGTCATAATTTATGATGCTTTTTTTAAGATTCCGTTATGATTCTTAAAATAGATAGGCTTTGTTTATTTTAGCAAGATAAAATGGAAATCCTTTTGTGATGATTTTGATGGAGCTCTTGAAAGAAAATTACATTAGTTAATGCGTTTGGATAGATTTCTTTGCGCTGAAATGCATGACAACGTAAATGAAACTGTTTTTAAATTGGGAAAGGCCTAGATCAGCCCCACTCAACCTCAGGGCTCAGGGCAGTAATAAATATATTTTTTAAACATATGTTTCAATTGATTCTTCTGTAAAATGTACCTTCTTGGGACTGGATTATGCCAATAAACATAGCAAACTAGCGATATGATAGATAAAATACTATTATTATGAAGCGAAATTTTTGGAAAAATTAATTCATGTTTTCTTTGAAAAACTTTAAGAATTAATAGATGGATGAATAACAAAATATCATTATTTGTAACCAAAGAACTATTTAATGTTTTATCTAGAACAACAATATTAAGTAATCTACACGACATTTTGTTTTTTTATTGTTTCCTAATTTAATTTTTATTTATTTAAGTTTTGTGTTTTGTATGGACTAGGTCTAATCATATTTGGGTAAATTTTGTAGTTTAATATTAATGCACTAAAATATGGAGAATATTTAATATTGTTAAATTATTTTGTGTATACAGGATGTGGCATAAGGTAGTACCAAATCAAAGGAATGTTTTTTTTTTAAATGGAACAACGTATATTTCGACACAATTTTGAATTCCTCGCAAAATTTTACGACAATGAAAAATAACATTACCTTTATAGTTTTTGATTTATTGGCATTTTTATGCAAAAGCAGCAGTCAAGCAAGCAGCAGAAAAGTTGTATATCTCAGCACCCGTTTTTTTAAATTGGAACAGCCCGTATATAATTATTTTTTTTGATTTCGTTACGTTTTGCACTAGTGCTAAAATAAACAGTTACGAAATAATTTGTCTTCTTGGTGAAAATTTACATAAAATTACACTTATTAATTTCTATTTCTCGCAAAACTATACTAAGTATTATACAAATACCTTAATAACTTGTTTAGCACAGTTTTGCATAGCCTACAGTGTATAATTAACATTTTATTTCAAATTATAATATTAAATTACAGATATAAATATCAGAATACATAATCTTTGGCGGAAAAAACCAGAACTCAAAACTATCAATACAACTCAATGGCGAAATCATTAAATAAACCCAAGAAATGCGGAAATAAGAACAAACACGAGCATCGGAAAATGCCAAAATTCAATATGGCACCCATAAGAAAAACAAAAGCTGGCCATGGTTACGCCGCCATCGATGTTATTTCAAATTAAAAAATGACACTGCATTCCTTGTTAAAAAGTAGAATGTTTTTGTTTCAAATGTCTAGCTACATTTGGTTTTGAATAAAAAATTAAAAACGATATGTTAAAATTTCAGTTTTTTGTGGATATCTTCAAAATGAAACATGATAGCTTAAATTTCTTTTCAGATAATTGATTAACACAAAAATACGAAACTTTGCCAAATTTAAACATAGGCTCTATCTCCAGTAATAAGCGAGATCCGCATGGTGAGGATCGAGACTGAATCACCCGGTATAACCAACATATAAAGAAGACCAAGAAGAACCCTCAATACCGCTAATCCGAAGTGGTTTCCACAGAAGTACGGAGATTCCAACCCCGTGGCGAAGACACAGGGACGTAGAAAATGCTTTACTATATATTTTTTTATTTTATTCAAATATTGTCTTTATATTTTGATGTGTGATCTTTTTTTTTAAATAAATCGTTCTTTCTTTTTAGTAAAATGTTTTATTTTATTAAAACAAAAAAGATAAAATCATGCGAGAAAACGGTAATTTAGGTAAATACTTAGCTGGTTTAATGGTTAATGTAAGTGTAGAAGCACTTATTGATAGAAACATTGATTTTTTTTTGTTTTAGCACGGGTGTGTGCTAGTACTTTTTGTGCGGAACGATGGGTAGAATTTAAAAAAATAACTAGATACAGGGTTCGATTTCAAAAAAATAACTTTCTTATGAAAACCTGTCTGCTAAATTTTGTTGCTGCTTATGACCAGCCTGAACACAATTTGGATATGGTATGTAATGACGGTAATAGAACATTTCTTACTTAAACAAAATGAAAAAGTATAAAGTTTAGGGTAGCTAATGTTATTTTTCATTGTGGTAAAATTTTGCGAGGAATTCAAAATTGTGCCGAAATCTAGATTGTTCCATATAAAAAAAACATAAGAAACATCTTAAAAAACATGGGGCAATCAAATTTCGACTCGCGTTTCGTCTTATCTTGGAACAAAACAAAACCAAACAGGAAGCGGCGAGGTTGTATAACTCACGAGGAGCCAACCCTGAGCCAACATGGCCGTCTTCTTAATTCCTTAATTTATTTTATTGCCCGAACTAAGTCCGCGAGCTTTACGTCTTACATAAAGTATATGTTTGCCTTGCAAAGTGTGCGGGACGCGCTACCCAACTCCCTTAACCCCCCCCCCCCCCCCTCCCCCCTTACCGCTCCAAGCTGTAGCCCCACCAGCGAACCACTTTCAGCCCATTCAGCACTAAGCACACCAGACACTGTACAGTGTCTTACTTCAAACTCAATTTCAGTTTTTGTATGACGACTTCAACCAGTAGGAGTATGCATGCTCGTGGATGTATGCACGCTCCTTCAGTGTACAAGCGGGTCGCGATATAAAGTGCAGCGGAGAAAATGTCAGCAATACCCATGCTAATATAGACACATTATGCAAATAATCGCCGCGCATATTTGCATATATATAAGAAGTAGTTTGAAGGAATTATACGGCGGCGACACGACACAGTCTAGTTTCTTTTAATGGCTAATTACGTTTCCTTTTGCTCGGTGACGTTCCAGCGCTGATAGCGAAAAGAAAAACTTTAAGGTTTATAGTGTTCTTTACGAAGGGCACTGAATATAATAAACTCTGTGAGTTGTTACTATCAAGGAACTGGGATATTGTTGACTTGTTTGATATTGCTCTAAAACAAAAGTACTTTCAATATAACCAAAAACTTTAAAAATATGTGATCCCATAAGTGGACTTCTAGCCTATATATTTGTTAATCATTTGGAAGATCAAATATTCAAGCTGAAGATGATAAAATTGAAGGATTCTTGGATAAGATCAACAATTGATCCAATGTTAACTTTACGTATGAAAATTAAACAAACGATAAGATGAATCTTCTTGATTTAACGATACATAAAGACAACAATAACTTAAAATATAGCATATTTCGAAAACCCACAAGCACAGACGTTATTATCCCAAAGTTGTCCCAATATTCCCATAACATAAAATCAATGGAATTCCATCATTCAATCAATAGATTACTAAGCACAACTCTTACTTCAGAAGACTTTGACCAAGAATATAGAGCAATTGAACAGATAGCATACAACAACGGTATCAAATCAACTGAAATAGAATAATTGCACAACAAAGTCAAACAAAAACAGCTAATTAAGAAAATCTATCCCACATTATTGTAAAACAGAAATATATATATTAATTCCCTTCCAATATCACATACCAGATTTTTTTTTATGATAAGTTGTACAGAAAATGTGATTCTTCGTAAACGCTTTTGGATTGTCGTAAACCTAAAATGCAAATATTAGAATGTAACTATCTGCTGCATGTACAGAGTGTTACCAGAACTGTAAAAAACTCTTAAGAGTAAAAGTACCTTTATTTTAAAAGCTATGCAAAAATGTTATTTGAAAAAAAGGGTTTAGAAGTATTAAATGGCATTAAACACGAAATTATAATTGCATGAACACCCGGTATATGGAACGTTGAAGGTGACTATAATTATTTTGGCATAGGTTTGCAGATAAAGGTACTTTATTCGTCATTTGAATACACAGGTTAGCCAAAATTACTGGAACATCTAAATACTTCTACAACCGTAAGAAATTTAAATAAATTGTCCAAACGAAAGTTTTTACTTTATCATACGCAGTATGATAAAACTTAGAGCTGAAAAGCTTTTGGTTCAAAAGGATGCAAAGGAACTAGATGTTTACTCTAAACCTTTTTCAAGGATTTTGCAAATGAGCCGCCATTTCTGTAATTTCGTCAAAATAGTTAAGTAATAAATTAAAGTAGAGGAAACTCTGAATAATTTATGCCTATGAAATTTTTTGGTAAAATTAATAGTTTAGCCGCAAGAGCAAATTCTATTTGATCGAGATCGGTCGCATCTGCATTGATATAATACTAGAGATAGCCAGGATTTGACAAATATTTTGAGTCTAATCACAGTAGGTAGTGTCAAATGCTGGTGCTTTGACAATACCTACCGTCAATAGTATCAAATAGATTTTCATGCAGCTAAACTATTAATTGTATATATTGTATGATAAAGTCATGAGCCTGGCCACATCAGATTTTTTGGCTTTATACAAGCTATCGTTTAAATATATTATCATTTTTATTATAGAAATTGATAACCTTTCCTTTTTTAAATAGAACACCATATATTTTATTACGTTTTTTAAGTCTAAGATTAATTCTAAGAATTTTTGATAGGTATAAACTTCTTGTAAAATAAATTATTTTTTAATTATAAGCTATTAACTAAAAATTATCAAAACTACACCTTAATAGTTCTTCAACGACAAAAAAATTAAAAAAAATTGAAATTTATGGAGTTGAAGAATTGTTTAGGCGTTTCGGTAATTTGGACTGTTTTTGGTTAATAGCTTATAATTAAAAAATAATGCATTTTATAAAAAAGTGTTTCCTATACAAAAACTTTACAATTAATCCAAGAATTAAAGCATGTAATAATATACAGGGTGTTACCAAATTTGTATAATAAAATAAGCACCCAATATATTGAAAATATATTTAAACGATAGCTTATTTAAATCTAAAAACTTTAATTTTAACATTTTTATTAATAATTTTGGTAATTTTGGTTAGCCCTGTATATAATAACAAATGATAAAAAGAAATTTAAGCTTTTCCAATGTTCGGTTTTCGGTTCAGATTCACACAATACGAAGAGGAGAGCGTGAGTGGTCCAAGAAGATCATTTCTCGTACGGCCTACCACTCGTTTTTATCGATATTTTCCGCGTTTAAAACGGTTGATATATGGCGGTGGAGTGCGGCCACCAGGAGACACTGAGATAGATTCATGTGATACCATATACGGCCGGCGGGCTTTATAAAAACTATCTTCGGAAATTTATGTCCAGCTCATATCGCCAGAAACGCCCTCAGCCCACATACGAGCGCCATACAGTGCCAAAGGGCGAAACGTGATAAAATTGCGATGACGAAATTAATCGAATTTCAAGTTCAACCGATATCCTTAAAAAAATCTATTAATTTGCTTGTTAGAAACAAACAGTTATACCTTAAATAATACTGAGTTGGGTCTTGAGGACTTTAGAACTTAGGTGAAAAGACTAGCTTTCATTTCAGCATACTTAGATGAAGAAAGAGAACACTAGAATTTTATACAGGGTGGAAATTAAGTAACGGAATAATTCAATAATTCTGTTATTAACTAAAATAACGAAAAAACCTAAAAGGGGTATAGCGATTAAAATTATAGCGAATACGGACAAGCTATTTTCATAGATTTTCATCAATATTTGTATATGATATATATATATATATGTATATGTGATACGTTATATCAGAAAATTTTCATGAAAATGTACTTTAAAGGTGAACAATATTAAGAAAACAATCTTAAAATCAAGTCGACGTGCTGGATGTCTTGAGAATGAATTACCATAGTTACGTTACATATCGCATTGTTAGTAACTGTCACAAAATGAGATGATTAACAGAGCAGCGGAGAATAGAAATTCTCATTATGATCGGTTACGGGAATAGAATTAGGACCTATGCAGAAGTGTGCAACCTGTTTGCAGAAAAATATTCAAACCAAGGAATTAGTCAGTCGACAGTATGCAGAATTGATATCAAATTTCGGGGAAAAGGAACTGTACGCGATTTATCCAGGTCCGGACGCCCGAAAAAAATTACGGATGAAGTAAAACTGGATGTTGTGTTGGATCTTGAGGAAAATCCACATTCGAGCAGCCGTGGATTGGCCTTAGACCATGACATCAGTCATACATCCGTTTTAAATTTACTAAAAGTAGAAAAATTACACCACTACAAAATTCAACTTATTCATCAGAATGCCGAAACCAGTGGCCCGAGTGGCCAGCTAGATCACCAGATCTTACACCGCATGATTATTTTCTGTGGGGTTATTTAAAAAATAATAATAAATATAATAATATAATAATAATATAAAATAAATAAAGTTTTTGTTATGATTTTTAAACTTTGACTTTTTGTATTCGGAATAACTCTCATAACTCTTACAAATATTGACGAAAATCCATGAAAAATCCATTGCTTGTCCGTATTTGCTATAATTTTAACCGCTATAGCCCCTTTTAGATTTTTCAATATTTTAGTTATTAACCGAATTATTTAATTATTCCGTTACTTAATTTCCACCCTGTATAATCTTTTACCAGCATTCATCCTATTGCAATTGACCACAGAACTCACAGAACTCATACAATGCTTCCAAGACCAAAAACAATGAAAGATTTGATTTAATTGGCCTCGAGGCTAGACAAGTCGTTCCCACGGAAGCACACAGGAAGAAATCAGCGGAGCTGAAGCGTGTCCTGAAAGCAGCGGCGTCTTATCTCTCGCCACATTCACCTCCCCTATATAAAAGTCCCCGGCTCGAAAAAAAAAACCGTGACATTTTTTCCGAGTTCTAATTCCGTCCCATGGAACAAAGACTTTAGGGGCGGAAGGCGGCCTTTCTTTGCACGCCCCTTACGCCACACCGCCGCCACGAGGCGGCGGCCGCACTTTGTTTCATTTTAGCGAAACGGAAACGACAGAAGTTCTTTGCATCTTCCTTAAGCTGCGCCATTTATTACCGTCCATTGTGAACGGGCCCGGATTATCTCCGCTCCGTGCTGTGTGAAGACGTCGGTGCTGATAACGCGCCACCACCGGCACCACACTGGGCGAGAGAGACGGGTAACGAAAAAAAATCAGGACGCTATTCAGCCGCAAAACATTTTTCAATATATTTATGCGACCGAGCCATTGTTGACGGCCAGCAGCGCCGTGCGATAAGCGAACCGCCGACGGATAACTGATTTTTCGGTCATTAATTTGCTTGGTATCTCGTCCCATACTTGGTTGCCACCAGGATCAAGCTAATGGTGTCTTAGGTTTTCCGATAAAAACAACACAATGCGTATTTATAAAGAAAATAAATTACCGTTAACGTTGCTAGACTCTACAAGGGAGTAGGAGTTGTTGGCTATGGTTTTGCACACAAAGTATTTCAAACCACCGATGCATATGGTCTTAAGACGGCAACGCTAATCTTCAAGAGATCTCTGTACTAGTAGACAAGCATATCTACTTTCAATTTAGTTAGTACAATCCCTTTGGCGAGGTATTTTCAATGAAGACGCGCCACCAGCACCATACTGGCCGAGAGAGACGTGGCGACGTTGCTACACTCTAGAAGAGAGTGTGAATTGTTGTCTATGGCATTAGACACAAAGTATTTCAGACCACCGATGCCGGTGGTCTTAAAACTTCAACGCTAATCTTTGAGAGATCCCTGTACTAGTAGACAAGCATATCTACTTTCAATTTAATTAGTACAATCTTATTTGCGAGGAATTTTCAATGATGCCGCGCCACCAGCACCATACTGGCCGAGAGAGACGTGGCGACGTTGCTACACTCTAGAAGAGAGTGTGAATTGTTGTCTATGGCATTAGACACAAAGTATTTCTAACCACCGATGCCGATGGTCTTAAAACTTCAACGCTAATCTTTGAGAGATCCCTGTACTAGTAGACAAGGATATTTACTTTCAATTTAATTAGTACAATCTTACTGGCGAGGTATTTTCAAAGATGACGCGCCACCAGCACAATACTGGCCGAGAGAGACGTGGCGACGTTGCTACACTCTAGAAGAGAGTGTGAATTGTTGTCTATGGCATTAGACACAAATTATTTCAAACCACCGATGCCGATGATCTTAAAACTTCAACGCTAATCTTTGAGAGATCCCTGTACTAGTAGACAAGCATATCTACTTTCAATTTAATTAGTACAATCTTACTGGCGAGGTATTTTCAAAGATGATGCGCCACCAGCACAATACTGGCCGAGAGAGACGTGACGATGTTGCTACACTCTAGAAGAGAGTGTGAATTGTTGTCTATAGCATTAGACACAAAGTATTTCAGACCACCGATGCCGATGGTCTTAAAACTTCAACGCTAATCTTTGACAGATCCCTGTACTAGTAGACAAGCATATCTACTTTGAATTTAATTAGTACAATCTTACTGGCGAGATATTTTCAATGATGACGCGCCAGCAGCACCATACTGGCCTAGAGGGACGTGGCGACGTTGCTACACTCTAGAAGAGAGTGTGAATTGTTGTCTATGGCATTAGACACAAAGTATTTCAGACCACCGATGCCGATGGTCTTAAAACTTCAACGCTAATCTTTGAGAGATCCCTGTACTAGTAGACAAGCATATCTACTTTCAATTTAATTAGTACAATCTTATTGGCGAGATATTTTCAATGATGACGCGCCAGCAGCACCATACTGGCCGAGAGAGACGTGGCGACGTTGCTGCACTCTAGAAGAGAGTGTGAATTGTTGTCTATGGCATTAGACACAAAGTATTTCAAACCACCGATGCCGATCGTCTTAAAACTTCAATGCTAATCTTTGAGAGATCCCTGTACTAGTAGACAAGCATATCTACTTTGAATTTAATTAGTACAATCTTACTGGCGAGGTATTTTCAATGATGACGCGCCAGCAGCACCATACTGGCCTAGAGGGACGTGGCGACGTTGCTACACTCTAGAAGAGAGTGTGAATTGTTGTCTATGGCATTAGACACAAAGTATTTCAGACCACCGATGCCGATGGTCTTAAAACTTCAACGCTAATCTTTGAGAGATCCCTGTACTAGTAGACAAGCATATCTACTTTCAATTTAATTAGTACAATCTTATTGGCGAGGTATTTTCAATGATGACGCGCCACCAGCACCATACTGGCCGAGAGAGACGCGACGATGTTGCTACACTCTAGAAGAGAGTGTGAATTGTTGTCTATGGCATTAGACACAAAGTATTTCAGACCACCGATGCCGATGGTCTTAAAACTTCAACGCTAATCTTTGAGATATCCCTGTACTAGTAGACAAGCATATCTACTTTCAATTTAATAAGTACAATCTTATCGGCGAGGTATTTTCAACGATAACGCGCCACCAGCACCATACTGGCCGAGAGAGACGTGGCGACGTTGCAAGACTCTAGAAGAGAGTGTGTATTGTTGTCTATGGCATTAGACACAAAGTATTTCAGACCACCGATGACGATGGTCTTAAAACTTCAACGCTAATCTTTGAGATATCCCTGTACTAGTAGACAAGCATATCTACTCTCAATTTAATTAGTACAATCTTATTGGCGAGGAATTTTCAATGATGACGCGCCACCAGCGCCATACTGGCCGAGAGAAACGTAGCGATGTTGCTACACTCTAGAGGAGAGTGTGAATTGTTGTCTATGGCATTAGACACAAAGTATTTCAAACCACCGATGCCGATGGTCTTAAAAGTTTAACGCTAATTTTCAAGAGATCTCTGTGCTAGTGGAAACGCATATCTACTCTCAGTTTAGTGCAATCCTATTTGCGGGGAATTTTCAATGCATCCCACTTCTGGCCCAAGTTTGATAAAAGTAATTATGGAGCCGTTGCTCTCTGCCAGTAGCGCCAACTCTACGTCGATATTGTGACACCGCCGGAGCCAATCTTGAAAGTAGATTGGCTAAACTGGTCGAAGTTTTTGAGCGTCTGGGATCCCGCTATCGCGGATTGTCCTCGATTGTGTCTGCAGCCTGAAGATTCGCCGTGGCTTCGATAGAAGCTATACGAGCCCAGATTATGATGTTACGGGCTGTACTTTCACGATGCAGACAGTTTTTCCGTAGAAACCCTGACGGTCTTTTTGTCAGTCTTTGCCAGACCGTTCAGTACTCAGATGGATTACTCGGCAATCGTCCTCGGAGTGAAGCTAGGGAAGCAGACACATCTCGAGGAAGTGCACCAAATTTCCTTTTAGCGTTAATGTTAGTTGACAAAAAGGACCGACAATGTTGTTCAGTGTTCAGGGTTGCGAAGAGTGTAATTCAGAAAAAGTCACCTGGAAAAATTATATTATTTCATGCAACTATTAAAAAAGAAATAAAAGACAACATAAACAAAAGCAGACGTTGCAGACGACGTTTTCTAATAGGCGGAAATTTATAAGAAGTAGTTTCCCGGCGAGGTTTCAAACTCCATTATTTGGAAAGAAGCAATTTAAAAAGTGCTTTTAAATTATCTCCAGACTTGAGACCTGCGGGCCCATATAAAATCAAATAACCGCCCGCTCGCTCGCGCGCCGTCCCGTTCCTTCTTCTTTCTTCCAATTTCGTTAAAAAGGAGACCGCCGCCGCCACTATCGCGTCGTCTATAGCGATGCTGCAGTAAAACCCCGAGAGATAATTACATAAACAACAAGGCGACACAATGCAATTAGAGAGAGCGTAAAAACAAAGGTAGTAAGTCGAGTGGACAAACTATTCTTGCCTTGCGCACGCTCCCTATCTCTCTCTCTCTCTCTCGCGCCCTGTGTCTCTTCTCACCCCTTGGGGTACCGCCAGACAACCCTGGGACAGCGGAGACTTTCAAATTAGAGGGAAACGAGTGGAAAACACAATGCAACGCGATAATTGCGGACCACGGTTCGAATTACCCGACCCGGTTGGTTCACGTTCCTGCGAAGGGCGTAGTGAACCGTGAATGAAACTGTTATAACGGTGAATAACATTTAAGGGAGTTTTATCCATCAGTTATTGTGCACCGAAGTGCTGTATTCAGAAGTGGGATGGGGCGATGCGACCAGCTTAGGATGTTACTATCCCGTCCTCGTCATGCGAAATGAAACCTATTATTAAAGTTCATTAACTAGTTTCACGTTTTGTAGTTTTTATTTTTGCTAAATTATATTTCTCGAGTCTTAAAGGTGCTTAATCAGTCCTCGAGAACAAGAATTTGATTGCGAGACACCGTTGGACATTTGCCAGATCAGTTTTCACGTGTTTTGGGGCTGCAATAACGCTGTGATATTTTGGGTGGAGGCGCCGGAGCTTTATTTAAATACTTGTCCAGAATTATTTTCTTGTTAGTAGGACTGAGTTAAAACGATATTGGGAAGTATATATAGTTAAAACCAAATTCTTGCGTAGCAGTAAATGTGTAAAATCGACGCATTCTAGGTTTTTCAAAAATATTTGTTTTATCGGTATACTTTTACGTAAATGTGATGCTAATCTAAACATATCTAATTATTTTACACCAAAAATTCTAGTCATTCTTCGTTCTATAGTTATTTCAAGTAGATAAACGTTTGGAATGTATTTTTTTTTGAGAACATTGTAAATGTTTGGCCTCTTGCCGAAGACCTATTTTTTTTAGTTGTTTAATTATTTTTGTGATCTATAGTCCCTAAAGATGTCTGTGCACGGCGAAATGAATTATTCTTTGATTTGTTTTCCTAATATCTTGTATATGCGAAATCGGAATATTCATAAATCGTGTATTACAAGCAATAAAATCCTGAGCAATATTTAAAAAAAGGTAAAATTGCATTTTACAATAAAATTGTTTTGCCGCTACCACAAGCTGCAAGTATCTCTTCTTTTAAAATTGTAAAGGCTTGATACTTTGGACAATTTTTTTATGTGGAAAATATAATCAAAATCGTTTAAACTTCTCAAAAGATATTGAACAATACAACTAAAATTGTGTTTATTGTTTTACTGCTAAAGTTGCTTTTACAAAATTCAGCTATTGGAATAATTCAAAAACAAAAAAATAGGAATTGATACAGATTTTATAACAGTCTACTTAGAAAGCTAATCAAGTATTTTTTCTCCACAGGGTTTCTTGTACTTGAACCACCAAAACATGACGTTGACTCTCCCTGTATAACAACTGGAAGACGTCACTTTTGCAAAATACCGAAGACGGGTGATAATCGTGATGAATTTGTTTACTATTCCCCGAAAGAATCATTAAAATTGGTAAAAGATTACAAAAGTTATTCAACATCAAACCCAAAAGTATCAAATTCCACTATTCACATTTATCACAAAACATGCCATAACGCAGGAGGGCGTAGGTAACGCTTTATGTTTCTTCAAGAACAATTATTACACTAACAAATATCCAAAAATCAGAGACATCTAATTTCATGTATTTTTTAAATCGTTACAAAAGAAAAATATAACAACACAATATTTAACAGAATACACTAAACGTCTTATTATAAAAATGTTTAATGAACTTGTGGGTGATGACGCCATATTGAACAATAAACAAGAAACTAATAACACGATACTAAATTTTGAAATGCTACGTGGTATTTTTTGCACTTAATAATAGGTGTGAATTTTTTTAGTCGATAACATCGATTACTTTCGGGCACTTGCCATCGTGGGGATACACTATAGCAACACGATTTTTTGTTCGTGTACGATAAGCTATGTATATCCAACTATCGTTCCAGAAAATATTAAAGGTTTAACGCCATTTTTAATTTTATAGTTTATGTCAAGAATGCATAGGTTTGGCCCTAACGTGCGACGGACAGTATGTATGAACTTCTTCATATGGAAGTCGTCCGTAAACACAATTCGAAAAGTAATTAACTCAAAAACACTTTTAATATTCAAATGTGGAGAGAGGATCGAGGAGGGTGCTTGCGTCTGGCCGATTGAATTTAATTTCGAGTAGACAATTTCGTCGGGACCTCATAAAAGGGTATTCTCCGGGCTGGCGAAGGTTCGTAGGAGAAAAAGGCAGCGCAGTCTGGCGGACATTTAGCCAACACTTATAGGAAACGAATTTTAAATAAAATTGGCGCCCCGGCGGGACGAGAGGGCGCCCTCTCCCGGGCATTTGCATTACCCGGGCTGCCCCGCTAACTATCTCATTTCGAGTCCGGTCGTGTAATTTCCGTTTCCCGTACGAGGACCTCGCATTCGGCGGACCGACCTATGCGGACGTCTGCAGTAAATGCGTCGCCCAGATAGCGTTCTTCTGATCCAGGTTAGGTAATTTGAGGATAATAATAATAATGATATTTATTTAGTTAAAAGAAACTAATAATCACAATAAATTTGGTTTCCTAAGTAATAAACTCATCAACTACTTAAAATTAGCCAATACATGAACCCGACATGATGTTTTAAAAAGACTTAGCGAACTACTATTTTTTATATCACTTGGTAGGGTGTTAAACATCTTCAGTGCTTTATAATAAAATGACTATTATATGTTAAATAATTACTCATATAATTTGGAAGTTTATTATTTATGCATTTATATACCAACGTGAGTGCCTGATATACCGTTCCTTGTTTAACATTCAAACACAATTTATTTACTCAACATGGACTCGATACTGGTTAACCTGGAGCTTTGTAATAAAATTCTGAGTGCTCGATTTTGTTGTACTTGAATCTTTTTAATGTCTTTGTCTGTACACAAAAATAATATACTGCTGCAATAGTAAAAATATGGTTCTATAATCGTATGGTACAAAGATATTCTAGCTTTTAATGTAAGTTTATTAGATATTCTTCCTAAGTAGCTAATCTTTCGACTCACCTTTTTAACTATATATTCCATAATACTCGTAAATTTCAAACTATTATCTAAAATGACACCTAGATATTTAAATTTGTCCACTATCTCAACAACTGTGTTATCGATAACTATGTCTGGTGTAGGGTTTACCGAAGTTCTATTTCCCAATACCATAGCTTTTGTTTTCAATGCATTCAAACATAATTTATTTTCTTTATACCAATTTGATATCGATACTAGTTCGGAGTTTAATGTCGCGATTACATCAGGTAAGTTATCTCCTGCAATTGATATTAGTGTATCGTCTGCAAATAGGTGCATATCACAAGCTTTAACTTGTGAAGCAACATCGTTTATGTACAAATTAAATAAAACTCGTCCAAGAACAGAACCTTGTGGTACCCCTAAGCTGTTTATTAATTCACTTGACTCATTTTCTCCAATCCTAACCTTCTGTCTCCTGTTTGTTAAATAGTTTTCAAACCATTTCAATTATTTTCCTCTGATTCCGTAAGTTTCCAATTTTTGTAGTAACTTTTGACGACAAATTGTCTCGAAGGCTCTCTTCAAGTCTACAAAAACAGCAACTATCGTTTTACCGTCTTCTAATTCTCCTTTCCAATTTGCCAATACCAAATTTAGGGCCGTCTCGCATGAATGCTGAGCACGAAAACCTGACTGTTGGTCACTAATAAATTGATTTTCATCCAAGTACTCACTGAGCTGTTGTTTAACAATAATTTCCAGTATTTGTTCTAGTTTTGGTAACATGTTAATAGGCCGAAACTCTTCGCATTTGGTGGTGTTCAAAATTTTTTGTATTGGTATAATGGTACTTACTTTCCAAGAGTCAGGTACTATTCCTGTATTTAGTGACTCATTAATTAAATCTGTTATAAATTGTCCCACAACAGGTAATGCATCTTTTATTATCTTAATTGATATAGAATCTGTGCTGCTGGATTTTTTATGTTCAACACTAATTGTCTACACTAATTGTGGATAAGGTTTTTATGCGCGTAAATGTATGTATGTATTTAATTTTTGTTTTTGTTTCTGTGCTTTTACAGTTCAAAAATGACTATCTGTTAGCCTGATTTTTACTTTAGGAACAATTCTCTCTACTCTAATGGTCTCTTCTAAATTTCAAACTGATTGCTTTTTAATTAAAAAGTTATTTAGGTGTATCATGTTAAACTGTGACTGACTGTACTTAAAAATTTGCATTTTGATATGAAAACAGTTAAAAATACTACGTGAATTATTTGAAAGATTGATGACAGCTAACTAAAAATTTAAATAAGGTGTAGACATTTATTTACATCAAAGTTCAAAAACTTGATTTTTTAAATCAAATATGTAGTTTGATATGTATAATGTTGTCTTTAGGGACACGACCGATCTCGATCGAATAGAATCTCATGCAACTAAACTATATATTTAATGGATAGTATGATAAAGTTATGTGCTTGGCCACATCAGATTTTTAGAAAACGGGCGGCCATATTGATTTTTATGCCATTTTGAAATTGACAAATGTTAGTATAAATTTGTTACATGTGACCTGCAAACCCCTTTATGCAAAGTTTCGAACAAATTAGACGATTTTTCGAGTAAAAGACCGCCATGTTGCATTTGCCATTTTAAACTTTGTAATTTTTAGTACAAATTCGTTACCAGCGACCTAAAAACCTCCTGTTCACAATGTTTCAATAAAAAATTCGACGATTTTTAAGAAAAATTCCGCCAAATTGAATTTGCCATTTAGAATTTTGTTATTTTGACTTCATATTCGTTATCAGTGTAATGAAAAAACGACCCTTCTAGAATGATTCAATCAAATTTGACAATTCTAGGACTTTTCTAATCGTCAGACGACTAATCAATCAAATTTAATTTTAAATTCCAATTACGCAAGTTATTTTCGCAACTTTCCTAATCTATAACTTCCTTCAAGTCCTATATGTATATGTTGCCCTTTGAGCTTTTGCAGCACTTATTATCAAATATTAGCGCGAAACAGCGCTGCAGTGGCTGTAATCTGAATTCAAACTTTGAACGTAGCACACCGACAAAGCGCATGAACATTAGAATACGCAATTTAAAATGGGGTCATAAGCTGGTATAGCCCCTCTGCGGTAACACGCCTTTGTCTCGTAATGTTGGCCTAGCAGTTGTGCAGAAATTAAAATATCCTAGTCGCAAGTCGTCGCGCAGTTCTAATGTAATAGTTACAGCGCCTGGTGCACATTGTCCTGTTACTATCTGGACGAAATGGCAGCCGTATAGCCAATACGGCTTTGCCGACTCAACTGTAATAATTGTTAATTGCTCGGTTTTCAGTTGATAATGCCACGTTGCATTGTGGACGAAGTTTTGAAACAGATTAGAGTATGGATGTATCATTACGTATAGTAGGAAAAACTCCTTGAATTTAAGCATTTTCCAGCTGTGGTAGGTCACTTGTATATAGTAGATAGAGAAGTGGTCCCAATACACTGCCCTGGGGTACCCCAGCTTTTACTTCTTTTAGTTCCGAGTATTCATCGATCTGTTTTATTCTGAATAGTCTATCAGATGTATGGGATGTTAGCAGCTCGACGTATTGTAAAGGTAGCATACTCTTTAGTTCGTGTATCAGTCCTTCGTGCCAAACCTTATCGAAAGGTTGTGTCACATCAAGAAGGATTGTTGGAAAAATAAACTTTTCTTCTAATGCTTTCTCTATAATATCTGTTATCCTATGGACTTGATCTATAGTGGAATACTTTTTTCTAAAACTAAATTGGTGATTGGGAATTAGTTCCTTTCTCTCAATGATAAGTTTCATTCTCTTTAGAAGCAGCCTCGTTCGGTGGTTTGGCTTGTTTTGGTATCATGATACGTTTTGCTACTTTCCAGACATGAGGGGGAACGTATTTTAATCTGCACGATGCATTTATTAGATACGTGAGCATAACAATACCTTTCTTAGAAAATAGATTAAGAACTTCTCCTGTGATAAGATCATATCCAGGTGCCTTCTTTGGATTCAGTTTGTCTTGATTTCTCTGGCAACTTCCTTTGGAGTATTAACTGTATGGCTTCTTCTTCATAGTTTATATCTTCATTCGCGATTCGCTCCGATTCGATGTTGTGGGGCTAGAAGATTCCTGTTCAGATGTTCTGCAAACATATCAGCCTTCTGTTGATTGTCTCTTGCCCAGGTACCGTCTCTGCGTCTTATAGGTGGGACATGGGCCACTGGCGTCTTGTATTTCCGCGCTGCTTTTCACAGCGAGTAACCTGTTTCTTTATCGGGAGTCAATTTAATTAGTATTCCAATGATGCCTCTTTTAGTTTTTGATGTAATATGATGAAGTAAACAAGGACAGTATTTATTTGAATAATCAAAAATCCCACATATTTTGGGATTGCTGCCGGCTGTCAGCCACAAAAAGGTTTAAGAACTTTGAATTAACAAAATATCTATTTATAAACTTCGAGTGTATTATAGAGTGTATGTAGAAAGAAATAATTAGTCTATTAAATATTTAATCTACTAAGTATTTAATCTATTAAGTATTTCTATTGAAATTGCTGTCTATGTAATGACCGATTAAAAGGGGGAAGACTCGCATCGATTACAAAAAAATTAGGAAAATTTGTGAATATTTTTCTGAATAAACTTTGCAGGATTTTTATTTCAAATTTTTTACTGTACATTCTTGCAAAAAAGTGGTTAAATAATTTTTTGTTGCAAAATCCAATAGGTATGTCAACTAGCTGATTAAATTATCTTTCAAATGGTAGTATTTTTATTCATATAGGTTGAAAACTAGCTGAATAATTTCACGCGCCAGCTCAAAAATGTAGAAAAAAACTGTTTCCGAGAAAAATACGATTGATGTTAGCGTAGACGAAAACGTATTTTTACTTTACTTTACATTTTCGATGTTTTTGCTATTCAGCCATGCCTGGGCCATAAAAGAAGTCATATTCGGTGTCAAATCCCCCCCCCCCCCCCCCAGCCCTCAGCCTTTGTATTCGAGCACGTTCCGAGCGGCCCTCTGCCTCCACTGTTACCTGCTCAGCGCGCCGAAGGACCTTAGCGAAAGTACCTATATCTAAGCAACCGCTTGGAATTTCGTTTCGAAATTTTACCAACATTTTCTTAAATTGGAATACTTTCGATTTATAGAATAACAAAAATCGATTTTTCTACCCATCTATACGAGGCTCCTCCCCCTTAACAAAGTGCGATTCTTGCAATACTAAATTCAAACGCCAAGAATCATCTATAGTTAACAGATCGGTTTGTAATGTTTCTGTGCATTTAATATGCTCAAAATTAAACGACAACAAGTACGATCTTATTTCCGGTCGAGAAGATATAGGCTGTTTCTGCAATGTAAGAAAAATAAGGAGCTGAGCCCCAAATTCATCCTGGCACCGATCATGGATCAAATTTGTGAGATTAAAAAACTTTAAATCTAAGACTCTACCGACTATTAAAAGCATAAAGGATAAGGAAAAATGGAGATATTTACGTCTGAATATACGTGGGTGTCGATATTGATCCTTCAACCCCTAGCGTCGACCTGCATAAAATTACAATTTTTGCTTTCTTCGCGGACCGGATATTTCCATCTTGTATGGCTTCCTCGTGTCATGCACATCGCGAATACCGGATATATAAACACAGATGCGGCATTTCTATGACTGAGATTTATATTCTAAATTTTGCTTCGCTTGCGAGACAAAATAGCGTCGTCTAGAAGCGGATGCCATCGATCGATACCGTGTATGGATAGAGGAGTATGTATGGTGTTTGTGTGGGTTATTAAAGCAAGATTTTCGTGGTAATGAATTCAGGGTGTGTAAATTAGGGTCTCCGCTACAAGGTGGCCGGATGTATTGGCGAAACGTCTGTCTACGTGGCTTACATGCTGCTTTAAATGTCGATTTAGCAGCGCGCTTGGTGGCAGATTTATGCCAACACGGTTAATAACTAGCCGAGCATGTGTTGGATCTTGTAAATGAGAATACGAATTAACTATTGTATAATTTAGTTGGTAATGACAAGACAAATATCTGTAGGACTAACATCTTCGTCTGCTACAAATTACAAATTCAGCATTGCAACATGGTGTTAACGGGTAATAGCTAGTCTGAATTTCTTTTCATCAACTTATTTCAATGTGGTTTAATGGCGTAAAAACATCTGAAGAATAATGTGGTTTGTTTTTGTACTTTTGTTATTATTGGAGATAGAAAGTCGGCTAAATGGACAAAGTAATGCATATTTATGTGCTCTTGGAAACCATTGAAGAAATGCGACGACTCCCATAGAAGACCAGTCAAGGCTGAAAGACTCCGGTCCATGGCCATTTCCGAAGAAAGAAAGAAAAATATACATATACAGTATAAAATTAATAATGCTATGTAATTTGATTTTTTTTTCTGGAAATAAACTGTTCTATATATATGGACAAAGTAGTGCATATTTATGTGCTCTTTTATAATCTGTTCCGAAAACAGTTGAAGTCCAAATGGTTCCCGAACAATTTTGAAAATCCAAAAAATGTCATTTTTTAATTATGATCATAACTTCTTTGTTTGTGATACCACAAAAAAAGCGTTTTGATATTATAAAGGCACTTTTTTGCTTACAATTTGATTATGTCAGTTCACATTTTTTTCGTCAATGAATTCGACAGAAACAATCGAATGTACCTACGTCATATTGGTTTTATACATGTTTGGATTCATCATTTCTTTCTGAGTAATTTGGTATGTCACAATAAGATGTTTTGATTACAATAAGATAACAGAATTGACTGAAAATTACTGAAAATCGCATGGTGCCATGAAAGACGTTTTGTGAAACAATGTGATATCTACCCATCTGTAACCATCTGTCGAAAAAAAATGTCAATTGTCAATTTGTCTAAATATCCCAATATATTGTTGTTTTAATATTGTACTTCATACCACGAAAATAGTTTAATTCAATTGTGGGATACCCATAACACATTAACGTTTTTGAAGCAAAGATCACTTTTTCTTAACAATTGTTTATTAAAAAATTCTTGGGGTCCTGGGGTGTCTATTGAGATATATTAATCCTTAATGACGTCACAAGCTAACTAAAATAATAAATGTAATAACATCCTGAACATAATAAAATTATAAACCCCTAACCACAACAAGTATTTTAGAACCTAAATACGTATTTCAGCAACTATGTTGCCATCTTCAGTAGAACCTAAAAAGAGGAAAAGAGAGATTAGCACTTCATAGTATCTTTACTGGATATTGTCCAAGCAAATCACTAGTGGAAGTGACGTCCATGTTAAAAATTACCCTATATATACCCGTTTGTTGTTCACACCTCAGTGAATTTTGATCATTGAAGCGTAAAAAACAAGTTTTAATTAAAGCAGGTCAAACAATGGCGAACTAGGTATAGGACCCCTGTCTGAATTTATTAATTTATCTCTATTCAAGTGAATAAAGATACTTTCCAAGCTGTTTAGTTCCCTATTATTTGACACAGCTTTTACAAGTTTTAAGTCATCTACAACTACTTTATGACCTGTGTCTAAAATATGTTGAGCCACACTAGATTTTTCAAAACGATTATATTTAAAATGAGCTACATGTTCTTTGAACCTAGTTAAAATTGTTCTTCTAGTCTGGCCTACGTATTCTTTTTCACAGTCATGACATTTGATACAATATATACCAGATTTATCAAGTACATCTACCTTATCCTTTGGGTTTCCAAGAAGGTTTTTTATGCTATTATGAGTCGAATATGCCATACAGAGATTTTGTGATGTAAAAATACTTCTCAAACCCCTTGTATATGCACAATCGAACGGTATTTTAACATATTTCTTCTTTTCTACAGACAAAGTATTTAAAGTATCACAAAATCTCTGTATGGCATATTCGACTCATAATAGCATAAAAAACCTTCTTGGAATCCTAAAGGATAAGGTAGATGTATTTGATAAATCTGGTATATATTGTATCAAATGTCATGACTGTGAAAAAGAATACGTAGGCCAGGTTCAAAGAACATGTAGCTCATTTTAAATATAATCGTTTTGAAAAATCTAGTGTGGCTCAACATATTTTAGACACAGGTCATAAAGTAGTTGTAGATGACTTAAAACTTGTAAAAGCTGTGTCAAATAATAGGGAACTAAACAGCTTGGAAAGTATCTTTATTCACTTGAATAGAGATAAATTAATAAATTCAGACAGGGGTCCTATACCTAGTTCGCCATTGTTTGACCTGCTTTAATTAAAACTTGTTTTTTACGCTTCAATGATCAAAATTCACTGAGGTGTGAACAACAAATGGGTATATATAGGGTAATTTTTAACATGGACGTCACTTCCACTAGTGATTTGCTTGGACAATATCCAGTAAAGATACTATGAAGTGCTAATCTCTCTTTTCCTCTTTTTAGGTTCTACTGAAGATGGCAACATAGTTGCTGAAATACGTATTTAGGTTCTAAAATACTTGTTGTGGTTAGGGGTTTATAATTTTATTATTAAGTTCGCCACAGTCTCCAAAATATTGTCATCCTGAACATCATATCGAAATGTTGTAGAGGAGCAAAATCTCTAATATCAATATGATGTTCGGGTCTCTTTTTCTGAATTTCTTGGCAGTTTTAAATGTCATTTTAAATGTCTACAAAAATCTAAATTGACTACACCATCAGGCCGAGTGTTATAAATACCGAATAAGCAATTTACTAGGCAGTTACTTTTTACTAGTCAAGTATTTTAATTTACTCTGATGATCTCCCAAGTAAATGTTTACACTGGGGAATTTCGTATTCGAACGTTGTCACTAGCAACTAATGCCAACATGTTATACATTGCGGAAATGAGAAAAAACACGACTATCGGAAAATGCCAAAATTCAACATGTCGCCCATAAGAAAAACAAAAGTTGGCCATGGTTACGCCGCCATCTTTGATGTTATTTCAAATTAAAAAATAACACTGCATTTCTTGTTAAAAAGTACCTGTAGAATGTTTTTGTTTCAAATGTCTACCTAATCTTGGGGTTGAATAAAAAAATAAAAACAATATCTTAACATTTCAGTTTTATGCGGATATCTTCAAAATGAAAAATGATAGCTTAAATTTCTTTTCAGATGATTGATCAACACAAAAATACGAAACTTTGCCAAATTTAGACATAGGCTCTATCTCCACTAATAAGCGAGATCTCCATGGTGAGCATCGAAATTGAATCACCCGGTATAGTCGCACCAGGATAGGAAAACAATAATAAACCACCCCTATCGCGTCTCCTGCACGGTTTCGACCCCAATATCATTTGTTATAATAACAAATAGCACACGTGTAGTATGTATATGTATAGATGTATAGAACGAAGTAATATAATGAATTACCACAGGAAACAAAATGTCAAGGCTTTAAGTTTATTAACGTAAAACACATTACCTATTAGTGCAACCCTTCAATTTAATAATGTAGTCTTCGTGAGAAATTGACATATCTACATTACGATAAATTCATTAATATAAATTCATAACTACTTACGCTTGTAATGTCAATTTTGTTATTCCAGGAAATGTTTCTTACCTAAAAATAAAGACAAAAGTATTAATATTTAATCATTGTGCCATGTTTGTGTGTGCTACAATTTTAGATATTGTGTGTAAAAGGTTGGTGGGAGTATACAAGGGATCTTTTTGCGGTTAATATTGCAAGGATATTGCGGATATTACGTCAGGGGTGTCTTAGCCCTATATTAGAATTGACGTTTTCATTAGGTAACAAAATTTAATATGTGTCTTTTGCATAGTCAGACTGGAGCGAATATCTTACGTCGCTTATCGTTGTAGCTGTTATTCTGTTGGCTTATGATAAACCGTTTTCAGTGTTCCATAATATGCACACAACAAAATTAGTTGCTAATAGCAATAAGGGATATAGATTTTGTAGACACAATAGCTAGGATGCACCAAGGACTTACGCACCAAGGATGTTATGACAAGGATGTCGCTCCATAATTTTACAGCTAGACTGTATGACAAAAAATGCCCCTCAATTGAATATGTTATATTTTTACACATTTTCCATTTATTTAAAGTTTATTTTACTTTAAATGAATTAGTTATTAGTGATTATTACATACACTATGGACAAAACAATTTATTCTATAAACAAAAGTACCAACAACAACCTGTATTCATATATATATACGTATATATATATATATATATATACGTATGTTGTAATATATAGGCATTGAGCTATATTGTATATTCTATTATTATCAATTATGTATATGTATATCATTTTTGTTTTATTGAATATTGTAGTTTATTTATTTTATAGATTAATTTCGATTTCTAGTCACTATATCCAAATTCAACTAGTGCTCTATAGTTGATATGGAAGCCTTTTTTTATGTAATCTTACAATTGACGAAAATGGTGTAAAAGACCTTAATATTTAAGAGCTTCTAGTTGGGGTGCGCTACACAGATGAGAGTAAGTCTATAAAAATAATAAATAACAAATATTATCGTTAACTACTGTCATAGAAGCTAAATTTGCAACTCAGCTATATGTGCCTCACCTAATTCTCCCAAAGAAGCTCGATTAGAAACAAACATTGGAAGTACTCCACTATCGGAACCGAAGAATCTAAAATCAGTTTTGTTCGGGTAGATAATACTTCATTCTATATTGATAACATGACTAATGCAATTTATTTCAGACTCCTGGAAATATCGAACAGGAAATACAAAAATGTTATTTACAATATCATTTGCATATTTTATATACATAGTTAGTATTATTATAGTTAGTTATATAGTATATTGTGGTGTGTGTGTACAACGAGACTGTACTATTGTAAGATAACAAACAATGTATTGTATAATTAACCTATTGTTGCATCTGGTAAGTATCAAACTTCTTAAATTCGACTAACAATAATGAAGCCGTGAGTGGACGATGTTATCTTACTAAATCAAACTATGAAATAAATCAGTTTTTTTAATCAATTTTGTTCAGGTTCAATCCTTCTAAGCAATTATATGAATTACTTTGCCCCAAACATATAATTGATTAGATGGATTGAAACTGAACAAAATTGTTAAGAAAAAACTTTAATTTACTTCTAAATCTGATTTTGTAACATAACACCTTCATCCACTCACATCTTCAATTTTTTTTTAATTAACAAAGAACCCGTTGAATAATATTATAACCAAAACAAAGGTAGTAATTAACAAATGTAAAGATACGCTCATTGACCTTACTTCACCATATTATTCATTTATACCCATGAAATATTCCTAATCTATATGCTTTACCGAAATTACTTAAGAAAGACATACCAATTCGACCCATCACTGCTTGTTTCAATTCCCCAACCATCAATTTATAATAATAATAATGATATTTATTTAGTTAAAAGAAACTAATAATCATAATAAATTTGGTTTCCTACGTAATAAACTTATCAACTACTTAAAATTAGCCAATACATGAACCCGACATGATGTTTTAAAAAGACTTAGCGAACTACTGTTTTTTATATCACTTGGCAGGGTATTAAACATCTTCAGTGCTTTATAATAAAATGAATTTTGTGTGCTGCTTTTTGTATATTTTGGTAATCTGAAGTGGTCCTTTTGCCGAGTATTGTATTCATGCTGCTGACTATTGTATGTTAAATAATTAGTGATATAATTTGGGAGTTTATTATTTATGCATTTATATACCAACGTGAGTGCCTGATATACCGTTCCTTGTTTAACATTCAAAAAATTTAATTTACTCAGCGTGGACTCGACACTGGTTAACCTGGAGCTTTGTAATAAAATTCTGAGTGCTCGATTTTGTTGTACTTGAATCTTTTTAATGTCTTTGTCTGTACACAAAAATATTATACTGCTGCAATAGTCAAAATATGGTTCTATAATCGTATGGTACAAAGATATTCTAGCTTTTAATGTAAGTTTATTAGATATTCTTCCTAAGTAGCTAATCTTTCGACTCACCTTTTTAACTATATATTCCATATTACTCGTAAATTTCAAACTATTATCTAAAATGACACCTAGATATTTAAATTCGACCACTATCTCAACAACTGTGTTATCGATAACTATGTCTGGTGTAGGGTTTACCGAATTTCTATTTCCCAATACCATAGCTTTTGTTTTCAATACATTCAAACATAATTTATTTTCTTTATACCAATTTGATATCGATACTAGTTCGGAGTTTAATGTCGCGATTACATCAGGTAAGTTATCTCCTGCAATTGATATTAGTGTATCGTCTGCAAATAGGTGCATATCACAAGCTTTAACTTGTGAAGCAACATCGTTTATGTACAAATTAAATAAAACCGGTCCAAGAACAGAACCTTGTGGTACCCCTAAGCTGTTTATTAATTCACTTGACTCATTTTCTCCAATCCAATTTGGCGAAGATATTTCTTAGAATTTTTAAAACAATGCATATCTCACCAAAATTTTCAGTTGGGAATAGAGAACAATTCATAAACGAAATAAAGAACACAAATTTAAAAGATTCAATCATGGTATGTTTCGATGTGACCAATTTATACACTAACGTGCCAGTAGACTTCACGCTAGTTTCACCTAGTTTCAAAACTCTTCAACGACCATTTTAATGACAGGAAACAGATAGACGATTACAACACCATTTTGCGACACATAGTTGATCAGAATTTTTGTACTTTTGACGGCAAATTTTGCAATCTTGATGACGGCCTACCAATGGGCATGCCGTTATCTGGAATATTGGCTGACATATTTCTGGATCACGTAGAAAGGGAGCATATTATGAATTCAAACAACCAATTTAATAGCCATATAGTCAAATGGATCAGATATGTTGATGATGTGTTTTGCGTGTGGAGTGGGGTGAGTGATTTTCTGAGTTATATTAATAACTTACACACAAATTTAAATTTCACTTTAGAGCTTGAAAATAATAAACAACTAAGTTTCTTAGATTTAATTGTAATAAACCACAATAACAATTAAATTTGACATACATAGAAAGCCTTCTAATGTTTCTACTATCATTGAATTGAATTGCATCTTTAAACTTGCGAAAGACAATTGGTTTCCACTTAAACATATTCACCACTTATTGAAACTAACTATTGAAAGGACAGATCCACTTTATACACCTCAGAATTGAGAAAACAAAATATATAGACCCTTTCAATATAACGGCACCAATCTCATAGTCAGCAAAGCTTTGGCTAAATTTAACATCGTTGCAGCTTTTAATACAAACAATCAACTGTACAAATTGTTGTCGAATTTCAATCAACCCAAGTCGCATATGGATGAATGTGGTGTCTACTCGATTGACTGCGCCAATTGTAATGCATTAGGTAAGTAGGTCAAACGGGAAGAAAGCTTGCAAAAACAATTTCAGAACATAAAAATCGTTCCTCTTCTAACGTTGTATATACACAAGATAGAGACTGGACATAAAATTAATTATGATAACACCAAATTGATTCATAGTAGTCGCACAACAACAGCAAAAAACGTGCCACTCGACGAAATAGCTCCAAAAAACTCTCGCTGAAAACTGTATAGTTCACCTTATTGATTTAATGTGTCCAAATACGTGCATGCCAACGCGCCCGTTCAGTAGGTTAATAATGAAGTCTTGCGGACGATTTACCACTCGATCTTGTCAATATTGCACACTCTATATCGTTCATGTCCAATCGAACGTTCGTTCATTCAGACTCGTACATTAAACACGTTCTACTCGTCGATCGTATTGTTGCCGTATAGTGCCCTGTAGGTCTGGCTCGCTTGTACGTATATATAGATGGTAGATGGTATGTTGTGCGGGCATTATTGTTTGTAGGCAGCGGGTCTCCACAGCGCGCCTGATTTTAATACAGGAGAATGAAAACGTATGCGCGTTAACGCAGCGTGTAATTGACTTTCCGTTGTTTATATGTATGTGCGGCATGTGTACACTCGCCAAACATACTGTAATTGAATGTATAATTCGTACGGACGGCGAAACTAATAATATGCACGAACATTATGTTGCCATGAACTGGCGCAGTCGACACATTTTGCCTGGTTAACATCTATTACGCGATGCTGCCAGTATTGGCAAATTTTGGCTATTGAGAAAAGTTATATCTGCTATCGGTTGTAAAAGTATCGAGCCCTGTGTTTGAAGGCCCGTAAAATCATTTCTATATAACAAGAGTGCATATGATTTTTTTCTACCCATCTAACAAAAAAAAATTATTTGAGTTCTGCCTACACTTAGTGTCTCTTCTATAGATTGGCGGTTTTTATTTTCTTGATTTTGTATATAATGAAGTATGTAAGCGAGCTTTTTATGGGCGCGGATATCTCAGATATCTAATTTATTGTGATATTCATCCATTGATGTATAATAACATTAAAGTTATTTGACAATTTTTAAGAGTGAAATGATTGTAATCTGTTTTATGATTTATTATTACTTCGCAATATTATTTCTATTATAAAATTAATGAATATCTGAAATGTGTTTCTATTTGACGTCCCATTTAACAAAATTTTGTGATTGTTTTCCTTCCTTTCGCGTTGTCGTGCTTATACTCGTTACCGAGATATCCGCTTTCATGAAAATCTTGTTTATAGCCTTTATTGCAATGACCATTAGGCAAATACAAATGCCAATGTGTAGAAAAGATCTAGAGTTATACTCTGTGTACATTTTATTTTTTTGTGCAAGCGGTTTAGTAGAAAAAAAATGGAAACTTCAGAGTTTATTAAAAACTGCTAAAGTAGGGAGTACATTTTTCCACTTCTCTTGGGATTCTGTCCAAACCTAGGGACTCATAGTCACAGTTATGTAGAAATATATCAGGAGTATAGCATACCCTTATTATTTGTTTTTGTACAGTCGTTGCAGAGTTACAACCCTCCAAACACAGGGCTCAATACTTTTGCAACCGATTCTTCGTTTAGATTCTGTAACTTGGTTAGGAGAATAAGTAATGATGCTAACTTTACAAAAGAGATGCAATTGATTTTATATCTCAAAAGAAGCTGCACCGTTTTTTAAGAAATACTCATTTATTCATCTCCTTTTTGTATAGGACAAATGTGTGCACACTGCCAAATAATGTGTTACATAACATGACAATTGAGACGAACATCTTAAAATGTAGGACCAATATATTTTGTACCAAAAACCTAACGTGTGCTTGTAGCATAACATCATACTGATCAAAGTAATAATATAATTATAATAAAGTCCTCAAATCCACAATAAAGATATGGTATGACTGTTTCCTAATCTTTGTATATTTATATATTTAAACACAAATACAAAAAATACAGTAATAAGCTCGATCGGTCAAACAATATCGTTCTAAAGTATGCTTGATCAATAAGGTCAAATATATAGGTATAGAAGCAAGGAAATGTCGACAAAATGTTCACTGCAGTCCGGGCATAAATATCGTAAAAGGTAATAAAATATTTAATGCGGTGCTGGCACCGTAACAGTGCCAAGTTAGAACACGGTTTGTTTTCTATTGAGTTTAGTTTGGTTTTACACTGAAACTCACATTTGATTAAATTTAAATAAGCTGAAGTTAGACCTCTGAATAAGATAGAATGATGTTAGGTACAGACAGCATTGTGCTCGGCGATTTGACATTTTGAGGTCTGGTTAATCTGAAACTAGACTTGTTGTACCATTGTATTTGTTAATTTATTTATCATTATGAATTATGGTTTTTGATTTAAGATATTTTTGTATGATATATTTACAAGATCAAACGAACTTACCTAAGTGAAGTTCGGTCTTGATTATATGAAGCCTCGTCGAAATAAATAATACATTGTAGTGCCTTCCATTCTTGTACTGAATCACACGTTTAGAGTAAAAAACTGAAAAAACTACCTGCACCGCCGGCTGCGGGCAATGCCTGATTCACTATTTCATTTCTTCAGAGTCTGGGAAAAAAATGTTTGCTGTTACTTAAGGGGCTATTAGGGAGTGGTGGGTGATTATTTATTTCGACGAGGCTTCATATAATCAAGACCGAACTTCACTTAGGTAAGTTCGTTTGATCTTATAATTATATTACAGCCTCGTCTCATAAATAATACATTGTAGATGTTTAGAGATATAAACAGCAAAATTTTATTTCTCCCACATAAGAAGGTTTGTTTCAACAAACGATAATCCAAATTATTAACTCCAAATTAGCTTCCTATGATCCTAATAAAGCTAATATTAAACTATCTTCTACGTATGTTAACATTATTAACTAATTTATTTTTAATTGTTTCCGAAAAAAAAACAAAAACTGCCGACTATAACTTTTGGTGACTTATCTAAAATTTAGAAAAGTATTAGAGTTATCTATCCGTCTCCTTGTTAATCTTACTGTAATTAAGCAGTAAGTTCAGCAGCGGGTAATGTGGAGGCGCCTGGTTTGTAATGTGAGACGGAAATGTACATCTCAATCCACTTTTATTATTATCCTCTAGGAATTTTTGTAATATTTAGTTTTATTACAATACTGTACACCAGCAGTTGCTGCAGATATATTGCATTTTGATGGAAATATGGCAGTTTCAGAGTAGGCCGTCTGATTGGCCCGGATGTTATTATCCGCTTGCCATTTTTTAAGACAATGCAAATTCATTGCTTTTATTTAACATCCCCCAACAGGGCAGGCCCGAATTATCATTATTATGGCCCGTGTCTACCCTGGGACTATCTCCGATTCCCAGGTAACGTTATATTTTGACAAACTCGGTCGTAACCCAAACGCGCCTTTAATAAAAATAAATAAATCTAAAACCTTCTGCTAATCACCAAAATTTGCAATATGGCTGCTAGTCAAACATTAATTGTTGAAAATTCCAAAACAAATACCGTTCGATTCTAACATTGAAACATCGAAATCTAAGACACTCCAGGTGTCCAGCTTTCTACAATGACTTGTACGACAGCTGTGAGGGCCAAAGAAGGACCACTATTCCAATTGACAAGATCATCAAACCAACAAAACTTTCCGGATATTTCAAGCACAAAATAATTCTACAATTTGTGTTCGTCCGAAATGCGAAATATCAATTTTTGGCTTTTCAAACTTAACTAACATATCCCAAAAGTAGCAGCTTAACTCCCCTATTGTACCGTTATATCCCATCCTCGACTGAACTCTGTCTCATGTTTGTCTAAAGATGCCTGTAGTACTGATGCCTGTAAGTAAATATTTTTGCTTTGCACCATATCCAAGTCTCCCTGGCCAACCTAACTAGATGGTAAATTACTGTCCATACAGATGATCAAAGATAAGGGTGTCGTATTATCAACACTACATATAATATTACAGTTTGATGTGTTATTAGAGAACCTACTTAAAAATCTCTACTTAAAAAATAGAGCCGGTAATTCTAGATAAATTTCTAGAAAACTCTGTTCTAATTTTTCTGTCTCCTAATACCCCAACCGATTTTATAACGCATCTGAATAATATAAAGTTTTGTGGATTTTTCGAATTGTTTTGGGGATATTCTGTACCCGCCAGTGACGCCCTTCGAAAGATTATTAGAGATGTTTATTACAGCATTAAAGCCTCAATTTAACAAAATTCAATCGAAAGGTTTCATAAAGAGTCATCATAGCGTCCAGCGGCACCGGCTGAAGTCTTTACACCTAAGAATCTTGTAAATTCACGTATTTTGAACATATTTATTTCTTGAGTGTGTTACGGTAAGACAATTTGGCAACGAAATTGCTATTGTAACGGAATTACGAATGCAACCTAAAAGTATTTCTTCCTTAGTGCATAATATACACTATGTAGTTTACGTTTATGCTAGTTAATTCCATATCTCAAATATTCTAGCAGATTAATTGTATCGTTAACCTTTTCTGACAATTCTTTGCTGTTTTATTTTATAGCAAAGAATCATTCAGGTAACTAACCGGCAAAAAAAAAATCTAATCTTTCACCACCGTTTCATTATTTTGATAAAATAATAGGTAACCAAAGGATAATATAAGCGGCATACAATGACATTGATAAGACATTGTTAAATCTAAATCTAGATATTTTTTATCCGATTCTCTTACAGCGACTGGTAAATAGGTGTCTAAAGTTGCCATTTAGTAATTTTCACCAATTTAATAAAAAACTGAGAATGACAGCTCAGTTTGTTAGACCATTGCGCAGCTACGCAATAGTCCCTGAGTAATTTCCAGGTTATCGCGGTAATTTATTTAAAATCTTCATCCCTCCGGAATATCAGCATCTTTTATACATTTGAGAATAGTTAATATTAACCAATTCTACCCTTGTAGGCACAATATTTTGGACGGGACATGTTACAAAAACCAAATTTTACCCAACATCCGAGCTAATGTTCCATCTTAATTTTAGTAACGTTACATCAACTACTGTAAGAAAGGCTCAAAGTCTAGCAGTTTTTCAAACCTGTACATTTACTTAATGTTCTTCGCCCCTATCCGTTTATTGTGTTGGGTGCGACCTGTACCCTGCGTAGGTACTGGTTCTTGTGTAGAGAGTCTTTGGTTGCTCACGCTGTTCGCTCTGATCTGGTCCTTTAGACTCTGTCTGAGACGGACCCCTGATATTTAACTTCTTTGATCATTCCTTTCATACTAATTTTTGGTATTCTTAGGTGAAAAAATCACGTCAAATTACCATTAATTTGTGGGGGCTTTAATTATGGCCACATTAAAACCCTTGCTTAAATTGTAAGCCGCAAGCTCACGTCTGATTTTGTTTTTGAATCGCTCAAACCCTTTATAAAACGTTGAGTGGATTCTACACCCTCTCCTTTTGCAACCTTGCTGTTAACACCCTACATATAGCTGAACAGAGCTGTCTCCACTTTGAGTCAAATTAGATTGTCATCTATTGTCTCATTTGATACGAACTCGCGAGATTCCAGCAGTAGCTACTGGATTTAGCTTTGAGCCCGCGGTAACTGACACCTACTAGTAGGCGCCATTAGTACCTGCGACAAAATTTCTTCTTCCATATATACCTCGTCCTTTGTTTGGAAAACAATTATAATAGCGGATTGTATTATTCATGCAAACAAATGCGTTCTAAAAAAAACGTGAGTATTTTTGTTATATGTAAATAATATCATAACATATACTCGTATAATATGAGCAAACAAGCTAACTCCCAAGTATGCTGTCACAAGCAAGCTTCTATTATAATGATAACGTATTATATTTTATTCTTAACTTTCATCAAAGATATGTTATATATTGTTGTCCCTTTTTCTATTCGGTTATATATTGTACGTAAATATATGATGAGCATTACTATCACAAGCAAGCTATTTGCAAACTATGCTGTCATAAGCATATTACGGTCCATCGAATAGTCACTATCGTTCCTATGCCGTTTTTGAGATTATTTAGGCATTTTAAATACACTAGATTGTATTAAATTATATTAAATATAATTATATTAAATACGCACTCTGCGAAACGATACGTACGATTCAGCACACGAACGAAGAATGAAATAGTGAATCAGGCATTGCCCGCAGCCGGCGGTGCAGGTAGTTTTTTCAGTTTTTTACTCTAAACGTGTGATTCAGTACAAGAATAGAAGGCACTACAATGTATTATTTATGAGACGAGGCCTGTAATATAATAATTATTAATACACCTATTACATCGAGAAACAAATTTCAACTCTTTATCAATCCAAATGAATTTTCAACCTTCAATTCTGCTCGATATATGTCATATATCTTTTTCAACATATCTTGTTATAGCAGCATCCTTTTTTTCTTATTTTTTCTGATAGATCCTTTAATTGTCTGTACGGTATAACCGAAAAAATATGGCCTTACATAACAAAAAGCATTTCATTGAGTTAGGAAATAATCAATTGTGTGAATGAAAGGGTGCTTTTAATACATCATTTTGCGCTGTTTATGAATTCAAACTTTTACATTGCCATAATTATTTTTTCAATTCCTTAAAACTTACAGTTGTTCGAATGTTGTATTTTAAACGGCTGTAACTTGTTAAGAAATTCTAAAGGAAAAAAAAAACAATAAGACTTATTGTTTTTACTTTTTATTATCGTAATAGCTATTGTGTGTCATCTTTCTTAATTTTCGCACCGTTTACATGTGTTTTATATTTTTCTTTGTACCTACTGTTAATATTTTACGCGGTTGTAAATTCGTAATAAATAGAAAAACTGTCAACCATTTTACTGAAAAAAATTTTACTTTCCAAAAAATGCCGGCAGAAATAGTGGGACACCTGTATATGTAAAGTCTTACGATACGGTCCATAGTACTCAATATATATATATATATATATATATAAATATTATAAATATTCAAAATAAAAAATTCATAATAAAGGAAAGCGAATGGGAGTTATGTTCATTGATTTTCAGGATTTCAGATAATAGATACTAATTTTAAGGGGTATTTTAGGCTATTTTGGTGCAGAATTTTCCCTGAATTTAATGTTCCATTCATTGTTCATGTTATACAAAGCCAGATTCAAAACTTCTATAATTCCAAGTTACGTAAAAGTTGAGGTAAAATGTTATTTTGGCAAACTTCTTTTCAATTTTATTCACAAAGTACTTGTGAATTTTCTCATGGTGAATTTTCTCTTATGATCTTACAACATTTTCTGATGTAAGGTCATAGAACTGACTTAATATCGTTAAAACAGAAGTAGAAAAAACATTGCCATTTGAAAAAAAAATCTGATGTGGCCACACAACACACATGACTATTATACAGCACAGCAGGGTCAAACTGTGTCAAACTCAGATGTTTTGACAATACTGACAATAGAAGCTAAATATCTGCCAAATCCTGGCTACCTATTGGTATTTTAATTTATTATTAAACTATATTGACAACATTACAGAAATGGCTAATTTGCAAAATCGTTGAAAAATTCTAAGAGTAAACCTTCAGTTCCTTTGGACCCTTTTGAACAAAACCGGTTTCAGCTCTAAGTTAGGTCATGAAACTTCTAAATAAGAAGTCTTGTCCGGAATCGTCGCCACAAACAACGGGTTAAACAAGTTAAAGAACTAAATGATGTTTGAATAGGTTGACTTTGATTTTGCTATGTTTTTTGTTTAGTTAATAAACTGAAGATTAACTCAAACTGAGTACATCCACTGCTTACACTGCAAAGTGTAAACGTGAAACATAACCTAAAAACTAAAAGCTTCGTCTTTGGTTGCAAAAAAAAGACATACCTATCTCTTTTTCAGCTTTCGCTAGTGCTGGCAAAAGCAAAACAACTTACCCCGGAGTAAGTAGTGTTCTAAAAGAATTCATTACGGCAAAGCCTTCGTCGGAGGAAGGTTAAGGGAGGACAGCATACTTCCATTAAGGCGTCAAGTTCGTCGAACTTTGCGTCCAGATTAGAGAGGGAGCCTGAGTCGACTTGTAACGGCCAGGTTATCGAACAGTAATTAGGGCTAAGTTCGAGACGTGTGATGAAGGCGAAGGAACGTTCGGCGGGCGCCGTTATCCTGATCGCGATCGGCGATTGGTTAATGACGTCATCGTCTTGGTCGTCTGTCGTCCTCCTCCTCCCTCCTCCCTCGCCGCCATAATCGTTCCGGACTTCATCCCTACCCGTGAACCTTAATTTGCATGCGTTCGCCCCCCTAGGAGAAGTGGATGATCCAGGCGAGGCCAGGAATTTACCCCCTCGGGTCAAATTGCTTCTTATTTGCATTTAATTACCGAAATTACAGGTAAATGCTGTGCTCGCTTCGAAGGCTTTTCCATCGTGATTTAGGTGTTGGGCTTTGCTTAAAGTGTGCCTGCTAACCGCTACTGGTGGAATGCGATGCTAAACGCCGCATAAATAACTAGTTATATTTAAATTAAAGGGGTTTTGTTCTGAATGCTTATTTTATTTTATACAACTCGTTTCTTTCTACCTGGCCCAAAGGTAAAGAAAATTAGATACCCCTTTAAAAAAAAACACGTTAAGTTGACCCAGAACACCAATAGCTTATCTACTACAATTATTATCTTCTCATTAATATACAGGGTCCTGCAACTAAGCTCCCTTCTTCTGTAGCTCACTTACTTAATTAAAGGGTTAATTAAAGGGGTTTTCTTCTGAATGCTTATTTTATTTTATACAACTCGTTTCTTTCTACCTGGCCCAAAAGTAAAGAAAATTAGACACCCCTTTAAAAAAAAGAACACGTTAAGTTGACCCAGAACACCAATAGCTTATCTACTACAATTATTATCTTCTCATTAATATACAGGGTCCTGCAACTAAGCTCCCGTCTTCTGTAGCTCACTTACTCATTAAGCTAAGAGTTTGACATTTTGCAAGCTTACTCTGTACTTCAAGGTACAATTCAAGAAATTATATTTTATTATACAGGGTGGTCCAAAAATGTGCAACGCCATGGTAATGTATTTTTTTAAATTGCATGCTATACATTTTTCTACACATTTGGAAGCCTTTTATGGTTGCCTACATAACACCAAAATTTTATTGAAATCGGTTGAGTGACCGCAGCGGAAAAAAATTAAAAACAAAAAAAATCGATTTTGCATCGTAGGCTTTAAAAATCAATAAAAACCACAAAATGCACCTCGTTAATAAAATTTTGCGACGTGCTTATTAAGTTAGATGTAATAGTCTCGTTAACCAAGTGACATTGATCCAAATTATACAGGGTGACCAAAATCGAGTGTCAAACTTGTCAAACTTCAAAGCGTGTTATTGTTCTTATTTTAAATTGGAACCCATACATTTTTTTATATGAAATGATGCAGAATTAAAAAATAAACATTGTTTCTAAATGCAACCCCATAACAATTTCCAATATTTTAAAACTTATTCGCCAAAAACTCATTTTTCAACGTTTCCAACGGCAATTTTAGATAATAAATATCGTACGTGGCTTTGAAAAACAATTTATTTCATAAAAGATAATAGACGTATTTTAGATTTGAGTGTACTTAATTAAGTAGTTATTCAAATGCTAAATTTACTGCATAATTTACCTATAGTGGTAAGGACGGAAATGTGGCTATAGGTAAATTTTGCAGTAAATTTAGCAATTGAATAACTACTTAATTAAATACAGTAAAATCTAAAATACTTCTCTGCGTTATATTTTATGTAATAAATTGTTTTTCAACGCCACGTACGATATTTATTACCTAAAATTGCCGTTGGAAACGTTGAAAAATTAGTTTTTGGCGAATAACTTTTAAAATATTGGGAATTGTGATGGGGTTGTATTCAGAAACAATATTTATTCTTTAATTCCGCATCGTTTCACCTAAAAAAAATTATGGGTTCCAATTTAAAATAAGAACAATAGCGCGCTTTGAAGTTTGACAAGTTTCACACTCGATTTTGGTCACCCTGTATAATTTGGATCAATATCACTTGGTTATATTTTATGATATATTGATTTCCGGGTGGAAACCGCGTTGAGGACTTTGAAGTAGTCTTATTATTTATTATTTATTATTTATTATTTATTATTTATTATTTATTATTTATTATTATTTATTATATTTTATATTTTTTTGTGTATACTATGTAAAAACGAATGAATAAATTTGAATTTGAATGTCACTTGGTTAACGAGACTATTACATTTAACTTAATAAGCACGTCGCAAAATTTTATTAACGAGGTGCATTTTGTGGTTTTTGTTGATTTTTAAAGCCTACGATGCAAAATAATTTTTTTTTTGTTTTTATTTTTTTTCCGCTGCGGTCACTCAGCCGATTTCAATAAAATTTTGATGATATGTAGGAAACCATAAAAGGCTTCCAAATGTGTAGAAAAATGTATAGCATGCAATTTAAAAAAATATATTACCATGGCGTTGCACATTTTTGGAACACCCTGTATAATAAAAAATAATTTCTTGAATTGTATCTTGAAGTACAGGGTAAGCCTGCAAAATGTCAAACTCTTAGCTTAATGAGTAAGTGAGCTACAGAAGACGGGAGCTTAGTTGCAGGACCCTGTATATTATTTTCTGGTCAAAAAAGCTTCAACTCTTTGCAATATTTCAGTTGCTTCCTCGACACTGTTCCCATTAGCCAAAATACGGCAGTACCATCTGCAAATGTTCCACTGTGCCTTCTTCCAGAACATGAATAACATAAGTAGGCAAAACAGTGATCCTAGTACGCTTCCTTGTGGTACTCCGGTATACTGAGAATAATACAGTAGCACTGCTGAAAAAATACCACATCTCCCAGTTTTTACACCCATTTAAAAAACACGTTAGATTGACCCAGAACACCAATAGCTTATCTACAACAATGATCTTCTCATTAATGTATATTTTTCTCATATTTTTTTTTTCTTTGTGGTTTTCAAAGGCTTTCTTGACACTGTTGCCAATAGCAAAAATTCATGTCGTTTTGACAGTAACGACTCCTATGTTTACAGCGGCATGTCCCTAAAACTACTGAACATAAGAAATTGAAATAAAGTGTCAAAGAGCAAACCTTTTGCAGATTGTCGATTTCTCTCGCGCTCATGTTTACACCGAGAGGCAAAAATTGTTGTTGAGCTTATATAGAAACGATACAGGAGTATTACACACTTTGTTTAAATTTTTTCTGTTCAGTAGTTTTTGAGTTATGGGCCTTCAAACATAGCAGTCAACACTACCAAAACGTGAGATGGATATTCTCAATTAGAACTGTAGACCTTTAGAATTTTTTTTAGGAGAACGCATATTATAAAATAATTAAAGCAAAAGTATGAGAGGCCGTTTAGAGTTGAAAAGGCCTACCGCAATTTTCCATAACAATTAAAAAGGCTGTTTTTCGCACTTGAAATGGTGAGAAAAAAACACTCGAAATCATTTTCCTTAATTGTGGTGTCACCACTTCCATGAAACACACGTACTATCGTGGCTATATATTATGTCCCTTCTTTTGAAGTCAATTTTCTCGCAAATCAAGGGGCGAAACAATTTGAAAAAATTCTGATGCTGTCCTTGATTAATATGCTACAACTCATAACAATTAGAAAGCTGTATATGTTGGCGCTTTCCCGGTTTTTCCAAATTAAGACGAATTGGCGCTGTTTTTGCCCCGTAAATTTGATTCGTTTAACTTTAGCAATTAATTACTCCGGAAATAATCTATAGATTTCAACGAATTAAAAAGTAAAATCACCTGCGGAATGCTAGCATTCAATGTGCATTTAAGAAAAATCATTGGTTCAGTGCTTGACCCACAAAAAGCTATAATATGTAATACCAGCAATTCCTTTATTAAAAGAGCTAGAATAATGAAATATAGACTATACGCTACCCACTAATTCATAGGTTTAAAGCTTATTATATAATCATTGTTTATCTTGCATTTTCCCTACAAAAGATCGAGTTGAAGAATCTCATGATTGCTGCAATGGACGCGGCGCTCTGCGGTCTTTCGGGCGAGCGGGGGAAGGGATCGACAGCGACCCTGCAAGTAGTGGCGGATCGCACGTGCATTAGTTACTAGTGTTTACGGGCAGAATACATATAACGACACGGCGATTATGCCTCGCCAAAGAAATTTGGATATCCGGCGACAGATTACCGAATTAAAAAATAATGGCAAAATGAGTCAATAAGATAACAGAATAAGCTTTAAATAATAAGCTGTAATAGCTTTAATAATAATAAGCTGTAATAAGCTTTAAACCTATGAATTAGTGGGTAGCCTATAGTCTATATTTCATTATTATAGCTCTTTTAATAAAGGAATTGCTGGCATTACATATTATAGCTTTTTGTGGGTCAAGCACTGAACCAATGATTGTTCAAAAATGCACATTGAAAACTAGCATTCCGCAGGTGATTTTACTTTTTAATTCGTTGAAATCTATAGATTATTTCTGGAGTAATTAATTGCTAAAGTTAAACGAATAAAAAACTCACGCATCGTAGAATGGTTCATTCGTAGCAATTAAAAGGGCACTTTTTCGCATATGAAACGATGAGAAAAAAACGCCAAATCAGTTTACTTAATATAGACAAGAAAATATTAGTTAAAAGTTTTCGATCATATAACTTTAGATGCCCTAGATCAGTCGCTAAACAAATTGTAGAGTGGAATCCGTTTTGTGCGGCTTTTGCCCGCACTCGGCACGTACCTTTATTCGTTTATGTTATTGATAATAATGACCGAATCCCGGCGAAGCCGGACAAGAGGCGCATGCGTACAGGATTTGCATTTTAAATACGCCCCTGCATATTGTATTAAAACGACAAAGCAACGCGCGTCCGCATGCTGTAACATTGCCCATGTAACCGACATGTCGGTACAAATGAGACTAATGTAACCGATCCAGCACGCAGTAAAGCTATAATTAAAACGGTAAATATTCCTGTTAATAATAAACCGGGGAATGTAGTACTCGAATATTTGTTAGTATAAATTAATTAATTGTTCATTATTTTAATAATATCGGGGATTTTATCATCTAACTCGATGTTTGTAAATTAAATTCTGCGCTGTATTTTAATCAACGCTATATGACATGGTTTTGCGTACAAAGGCTAATGAATTACAGTATTTGTAGCTGGGCATACAACAGGAAGTTTGAAACATACGCATATACATATTACAAAGTTATAACGGGTGATTTTTTGGGGTATTCGTGAAGTTAGAATGACTTCCGGTTTTTCCGGAAGTGACGTCATCATTGAAGTTTTATATGGTACCTTCTATTATTTGTGTTATATTTTGAATCTGGAAGACAATCGAAAACATTTCGATCGTCAATTCTTATCACCAAGGCAACAACAACATAACTTTTTTGATTGTTCAACTAGGACAGCGTTTTTCATCCATTTTGAAATACACAGAGTAAACTGTGTTTAGCAATTTTGCTGTATCAAATAATCAGCAACATTGTGTGTAATGAAACTGGCTGAAAATTGCTTCTACGGTGCAATTGCAGCACGTTTCCAGTGAAATTCCATAAATATTCTGTAATTTTACGGTGACAATGCTGTATTTTCACAGGAAAATGTATGTCGAGTATGTGAGATCTATAAAAAAAATCTAGCATTATAGGTGGTATCAAATAACCAGCGAGATGGTAATTTTTCTTTTATAGCATTTTTTGTACTTATTTAGTCTTTAAGTATTGTTTATTTTTATTGTTTTATTGTATTGTTCATATTTATTCTCAAGTATTGCCAAAGGAAGGAATAATGCCAAAGGAAGAGAAAATTGAAATAAAAAATATGAATATGAAGAATACAAACAGTAATTTTATAAATTCATTAATATATATATAATTATATAAATTCATTAATAATTTAAAAAAATATCAGATGTAAAATTAAAATGAATACAAAAATTAAGAAACATTTATTCTCAGTTAAAAGTTTGATATGGACCTATTGATAAGAAGATAATATTAGAAACTTCGTAACGGCTTTTAAATTTGAAGTAAAAAATGAAAAGTTTTAATATTTTTCCGTTGACATTGTATTTTTTTCCATTTTTCCATTGTATTATTGTATTATTATTATTATTATTATTATTATTATTATTATTATTATTATTATTATTTATTTTATATTATTTTTAATTTAATTATGTATTTAATTCAAAACATTCACGAAATTTTGAATTTCACTTCATATTCTAGTACAGTTTCAGTCCGCTTTTTCGGAAACAAAAGATTTTTTATTATAGTTTTATTGTGATTAGCCAAATAAATTATCGCCTAGAATTACAAATCACTCTGTATATTTCTTGATTTCTTATGAATGGTCTTATGAATTCCACAATTTCTGTCACAGAAGCTCTGGCAATAGAGGTCTGGCAACAGATTAGTAATCTTATCTGGAATGTAAGTTCATATTGAAATCTACAACCCACAATTCTGATCTTAACCTAAAGTCCATTATGAGCAGCAAATTTAAATTGTAGGTTAATTTTTTTAGAGGTCATTTTCGATAGGGGAAATTATTGATAACAGATATTGTTAGATTTTGACCAATGAGTTGCCAGGAGAGTCAGGAATTGTTTTCTAGGGGTTATCTTGTTTTTATGTAACAGATAGAATATCTGTCACCTGAAATTAGTAAATATTGTGCCCATGAACCAACCTCCGCCATGCTATTGAAACACGGAACGCCAGTTGAAAAACGTTGATAGATTACCACCTAGAGGTGGTAATCAGTAAAAATAGTTGAACATTTTCAAAAGAAAACACTACCTAAATCGATATTGGCCGATATTGTATTACTTCTCTTTTTGTTACCAATTTCCGACGTATCTTTCCCCACTCTAACTTTTTACAAGCCCAAATACGATCTAAGTAATATAAATTTTCGTACAAGAAACCATTCGATCGAACTATAGGATGACCCATGAAGCGAACGGATATCTGGACGCGTAACAATTCCGAATCGAACACGGCACCGAAGCTATTTTCCACGTGAAAAACAAGTTTTAGCATTATAAAGTACAGGGCCAGGCCACCCTTCGGTGACATTTATGCGCCTTGTACGGCGATCGGGCCCGGGCAAACGCGTAACGGCCAGGTCTCGAGTGATTTCTTCGGCATTTTATTCAGTTTTTTCCTCTTTTGTTCGCCCTCTAGATGCTCTACCTTTCTACCCTATATCCCCACATTCGGACACGCGTTCTGAACGATTCTAGCAGTAATTTAGTACCAGTGGGCGTCAGCAGCCTGTCAAATCGTCTTACTTATTTATAATACTCGAGAATGGAAAGGATACGTGAGTTTTTGTGTTGCCTGAGCGTGTATAATAATAATAATAATAATAATAATAATAATAATAATAATAATCTTTTTTGGTGTTATTACAAAGAAAATTGTTTACACAAGACAGAACAGAAAAAGAAAAACACTATGCACTACATATTTCTACGAAATTACAGTTAAAGTATTCATCGTAATTGAATATACATTTTTCAACCAAGAATTGTTTCATTACTGTCTTAAATCTGTTATAGGAGTAACACTTAATTGCTGGCGGCAGAACATTAAAAAATTTTAGAGCCCAGTAATTTGATGCGTTGCGCGACTTCTGCAATCTGAGAAAAGGTCGGCGATACTGCTGATTCTCACGAGTGTTGTACGAGTGAATTGCATTCGATGTCACAAACGTACTGGCATTGACCTTAGCGTACATTAAACATTCCAATATGTAGGCGGATGGAAGTGTCAGAACATTGAGATTTCGGAAGTGTTCACGGCAATCTTCCCTCCAACCGACTCCGAGTACTACTCTTATGCATCGGCGTTGTAGAGAAAACAATTTATTGCTGTGACCTGAATGGCCCCAGTTAAATATTGCATATGTCATCAAGGAGTGAAAAAAGGCAAAGTATGCAACCCTAAGACATTTTATAGAGATTCATTCTCTCAAGATTCTCAAATAATGAATCACCCTCGCAAGTTTTCCTGAAACATGTCCGACATGACTTTCCCACTTTAATTTGGAGTCAAGAATAACACCCAAGAATTTTACACTCTCATTATCGTCCGTACTGGAACGCGCTTCATGTCGCAATGTAAACAATACCGATAAGCACTTATCCTGATTGATGCAAAGCGCATTTGAAGAAAACCATTCTTTAATATCTCTGTCACATAGGTCAACTGTATTAAGAAGCTGTTCATAATCATCACCTCCCTTAACTACCGTAGTGTCATCCGCAAATAGAATAAGATCAGTTGCTTCAGTAGCACAATTAATGTCGTTGATATAAATTAAAAAGAGAATGGGGCCCAAAACTGATACTTGGGGTACCCCGTAACTGCAAAGTCTGTTCGATGAAATTGAATTGTTCATTTTTACGTGTTGGTAACGATTACTCAGATATGACTCCATTAACCCAATGCTCGATTTCGAAAAGTTATATTTCTAAGTTTTTCTAATAGAACATGATGTGTGACACAATCGAAAGCTTTCGAGAGGTCATAAAACGTGGCAACTGAATGGTATCCGCGCTCAAAGTTGTTTAAGATTTTATTTATAAGAGCATTGATAGCTAGACTGGTAGATTTGCCATGACTAAATCCAAACTGAGATTCACTAAACAAGTTGTTCCCTTCAAAATGTATGTATATTTGTTTTTTTAGTATTTTTTCGAATATTTTTGATACGATCGGTGTTAATGATATGGGTCTGTAGTTGTTACAGTTGCCCGTGTCATTTTTCTTATGTATCGGTATCACTGTCGCAATTTTTAAACATTTCGGGAAACAACCTTGTTCAATGCAGTCATAGCTTCTGCGGTAATATTTGATCAAAAAATAAACAATAAAAATTGTTATAATCGATGCAAAGTTAGAACCACTAGCGAGAGTTTGCAAAAGTATTGAGGTCAATGTTTGAATGCTCCTAATTCTAAAACTATCTTAAAACAAATTGTCAAATAAAGCGATATTAACGTGCGATATAATTTTGGCACACCGCGCATGCTTACTAGGATGCAACCATCAAAACAAACATCGTATGTGCTGATGTTAGCGTTGAAGTTGATAGCTAGAAATAGTAGGCTCACAATCTTTTAAGCGAAAGTGGATTATCATCATGAGATGAATAAACAACATTTTACTGTTTCAAACGGGATATGGCAAAATTGTGTTGCACATTGCAAGACAATCGAAAAAATGAATTTCCATGATGGCGAATTATTGGACCAATGTCAGTAAAATTACACATAAATCATTGTAAAAATTACAATAGAAATGTGAAAGGACCAAAATTGTACAGTACAATTGCAATTCCAATTATGTTTACAAGTCTGTGTATTATTACAGTGATATTGATGCTTGATTTCAATTACAATGATCTTTTAGTAAAAAATACGATGAAAATATACATTAGAATCGTAAAATTACAACGTGCATTATATGCGGTGGTAAATCAGTCGATTTTATTGAATTTTAAATCGCATTTAGGTAAGTAAACGGGGGCCTTTTGTAAAATTGTAATTGGTCGTTAATTAACTTTGTTTGTGTTTCTGTTCTGTCTTTCTATTTCCAGCTGTTCTATTATGTCCATCTTAAACCCTTTATAACATTTATGGATTAATTTGACGTTCTTATAATCTATTTTGTGTCCAGTTTGTATAACATGATTGTATACGCTTGATGTTGCTTGATTAGCATGCTCTGTTATTCTCTTAGCTAGAGATCTAACTGTCTGTCCCACGTAAATTGAGTTGGAATTAGTGCAATTAACAGAATAAATACCGCTTTTTTCCATTTCTGTTTTGTTTTCATATTTATGTCCAGATAATTGTTTCATTATTTCGTTAGGGTTACTATAATATGCTGGTGTTATATTATATTTGTTTAATGTTTCTTGTAACGTTCTATTCGTATTGTTGTATGTGAAATGTCTATAGATTTGTTCGTTATTTGGTATTTAATTTGTGTAGAGTGGATCTTGTTTTTTCTTTGCTCTGTTTATTATAGACTTGTATGGGGGAAAACCGTTGTTTTCTGCTAGATCGTATATGAATTGTAGTTCTTTTCTTTTTGCTTTTTCAGTGATTGGGTATGTTAGTATTCTGTTTATCTGATGTTGAAAAACAGCGAGTTGATGATTTATGGGGTGGGCTGAGTCATAGGGGATGATTGCATTCATAGTTGTGGCCTTTCTGTAAATTTCGAAGTTCAGTTTATTGTTATTATTAGTCAAGGTCACATCGAGAAAATTTATTTTATTAATCTGTTGCATGTCTAAGGTAAATTTAGATTTTTGTGTTTGTACTATTGTAACATTTCACTGTTTGCATGATGTTCCTCTTTCTTGTATTATAAGATAGAAAATGTTAATATCTACTTAAGATCAGAATAAAATTATACAAATCACAAAAACTGCATATTTCATTGAATATTACACTGAAATAGCTGTAAAATTATTACGCATTACATCATATTTCATTTCAATTATTACGCATTGCCCCATATAACTTCAAATTACATCAAAATCGGTGTAACATTCAGGCCAAATTCTTGTAAAATCACACAGTAAATATACAATGATAATGTAAAAATACGAATTAGATGTAAAATTACAGTAATTGTGGCAAGGCCAAAAAACATACTATTCTTCCGGTAAATACACATGAAATTTTTTTTCTGTGTACAGATACAGAATAGGGTGGCCATTGACTAGACTGCTAAAGTCAGCCAGATTTTAGTGGTGATTTTGGACTCAAGACTTTGCCATCAAAGTTGACCTTATTTCAACTTTACTTATTTTTCTTGTGAGACCCTTCTTAGTTTAAGAGGCTCCCTACACATACAACATTCACTTCTCTTTGCACGATGGACAAAAATACCTGACCAGTGGTACGTCTACGTCGTTGATTTTAAGAACCGATAAGACCCTATTCGGTTTCCAAGCATTAGACGAAAAGAATTCAGAGCTTCTATAGTGGCGCTATCGGCACGTCGGCGGTACCATTTCCAGGAAACGTTTTTAGCATTGATTTATGATAACCAGGCACGATATATAAAGGAAATTGCGAGGAGTCGGGGATAGGGAAGCTTACGTATCACTTCCGGCGCTAATATTCCTCCTCGAGGTGGAAGGCGAGGTCGGGTTTCGACTTCGTAGTCGACACAGCACGTGAAGTGGTCATGTGCTGGGGGTGTGGCGCGGAGGTGTTCCTTCTTAGCTCGAATGAGCCCATTAACAAGGTATTCGGTTCCGAATATCGCGTTTCCCGCACCCGATGGCATCGCCACGTAATAATAGATTATTATGCAACCACCCTACCTATTTCGCCGACGAGAAACGTATGATTACCCTCTCGGAATTACATCATCTTCGATTATCGGTAATCCTGACGATTGGTTACATTGAATTATTATAATGTATTTATTACCAGAAGTGGGATCGATTTTCAGCGATTTTCAACATTCATCTGACAAACAGCTCTACAGCTAGAGAATATTTTCATGCCTACAGGTGTCCCACAACAACGTACCTACACAAACTTCTGTTCTTTTTTTAATGTGAGTCTGTTTAGTGTGTAGAATAGCTATTTATGATACTAGTGCTAAAAATTAATAGATTCTGACTTTTGTGTGAATTTGCTGTTCATAATGGACTTTAGGATAAGATCAGAATAGTGGGTTGTAGATTTCAATATGATCTTACATTCCAGGTAAGATTACTAATCTATTGCCAGACAAGTTCTGAGCTTCTGTGACAGAAGTTGTGGCATTCAAAGGACCATTCATCGGAAATCAATCAATATACAGAGTGATTTGCAATTCTAGGCGAAAATGTATTTGCCTAATCACAATAAAGCTATAATAAAAAATCCTTGTTTCCGAAAAAACGGACTATAAACTGAAATAGAATATAAAGTGAAATTCAAACTTTCGTGACGGGTTTTAATTAGATACATAATTAAATGAAATAGAAATAAACACTTAAATAAACACGCAAAATATTAAAACTTTACTTTATTTTCTACTGCAAATTATTTTTTTTGCTTTTTCCGGTTTTTCCGGAAATGACGTCACGTTTTACGTAACGTTTTTTTTTAACTGCAGGCTATACTCTGTCAGGGGTATTTTTAATCGTGATGGTTTTCTGAACCCAAAATGTAATGATTTGTAATGATTACCTCGATTAGACCGACAGGCGCCAGATCATTAATTCCACAAATAATAAATTGTACTTGCGAGCTGATTGGCTGGTGTTCGATCTGCGATATTTATTCGTAACTTATGGTGATTAAAAGTGCCCAAACATCGTCTGGCTCTATAAAAGAAAAATGGCAAACAGTAGTTGATGGAGTGAGTCGCATGTTTTAGTAAACGAAAGTAAGTGTAAAACTCAAATCCAAATGATAAATAAAATTTATAATGCAAACCAGCTTCTTTAAACTGAGCGGTGACTAGGGGCCTTATAAAAAATAATTTAGTAAACTGAACAGAACTTTTATATAAATTTATTAAAAAATAGAAATATAGAAAGAAACATAAAACTATCCATGCTGTTAACAGTAAACAAACTCTCATAAAGTCAACAACAAATACAGGATCATGCTAAGCAAGTTATAATATGTTTTCACTTATATTTGTTTTTCCTAATCTCTTATGTTACAAAGTAACATTCCAGTCCATTCCGGAAAAAAAGACAAAGTATAACTAATATCAAATATAAACAAAATATTTAAATTTTTAGTCTATTATAGCAATCCAAACTACTTTTTGAATTATTCTTTTACATATTTTTATTTGAAATATCCCTTATTATATTACATTTCTTTGGCAATACTTGAAACTGTAACTTTTGAAGGAATTGAAAATCACAAATAAGTTGATATACACACCACACAGGGACAACCGCAAAGTTATAGAAAATTAAGGTAATAAGCTACAACAAAAAATGCTGTAAATGAAAAATTAACATCTCGCTGGTTATTTCATACCAGTCATAATGCTAGATTTTTTAAAAGATCCCACATATTCGACATACATATTCTTGTGCAAATACAGCATTGTCACCGTAAAATTACAGAATATTTATGGAATCTCATTAGAAAAGTGCTGCAATTGCACGGTAGAAGTAATTTTCAATCAGTTTCATTACACACAATGTTGCTGATTATTTTATACAGCAAAATTGCTGTACACCTTTATCTCTGTGTATTTTTCTTCGGAATGGTATACGGACGGAGTGAACGACACTGTCTAATATTTCTTTTGTTCGCTAATTTTAGTAACCATTAAAACCAACCACAAGTGTCAACAAAAGTACATTTATCAACACCATCTTTTATAATAGAGCAATAGGTGAATATTCAAGAATCCACAACCGCAATTTAAGCAAACTTTACTCCCTTTGAAGGGATTCTCCTTTCAGCTATTGAAAAGGATTCAGGTTGTGATTTAACTAGCCCAAAGAAGCCAAAGAAAACATCCGAACGGGGGCAACTTTATTTTGAATTAATTTCTAATTAGACAGTCCCATGAAGTTTATTATAGCTTTGCGATTTCCAGTACCGCTGCGCCAATTTTAACGAATAAAACCGTCTTATGTTCAAAACTCCTAATTAATTAAAGTTTGCACCTTAAAGAAACACGTTTGATATTATATTAGGGCGGGAAACTTCTTCTCTCAGACCGTCGCGTAGCCACAAAGGGAATTCGCATTTTCGACGAACTTTTGGCGGCGGCGCCGGATTGAAACAGCTAAAATTCATGTTCCAATTTGACAGCTCGTTAGCGGGGCTAACTGACGCGAAGAAACGAATGCAGCGCCGCCAACGGTAGCGGCGCTATGCAAATTCGTTCGACCGCCGCCGCCGCCGCCTAGGTCTAATAGAGAAACTTCTTGAGTTCGTTTAATTCCGATGTTATCTTTTCGGAGAGTCGGGTCGTGTCAGTTTCTTGAGGATTAGGGACTTTAATGAGGCCAATGTCTGGTCGACTTCGGCCGTTTCGTTTCAATTACTCGCGCCGAATTAAAACGCATTAAAGTTGAATTGAATTCTGATATAAAATTTCTCAATTAGTATTGTCTGTATCCAAAGATCTCTGAAGAAAATCGCTATTTCTGAAGTTAATGACAATATATTCGTCTTCGAATGTTAGATAAAAGCATAGCGTAAATTTTAAGATTAGATTTACAGATTCCTAATATTTTATGGCGGAATTCAAAGGATAATGTACAGTGGCTTGCAAACAAGCTCTACAATTACGATATTATTGAAATTGACTAGACGTTTTCTAGAGATGTTTTGTTCTGTAAGCGCGTACACTATACGTTTTCCGGTTGACATTCAGAAATTAACAATTTATATTCAGCAAGTAGTAACTGATATTAATATACATATTACAAATCATATTCAGACAGTAGCAATTGATATTGAAATATTACAAATGATATTCACATAGTAGCAATTGATATCCAGATATATTCAAATGAAACTCAGGACAGTCGGAATTGTAATTCAGAATATGTCAATTGAAATTTCGAAATTAAAAAATGATATTCTGGAAACAACCATTGTAATTCAGAAAGTTAATTTAAATTATTATAATTTAATGTATTTCTAAGTATCAATTTTCAAAAATAAAATAACAAATAAATTTGTGTATTTTAAATTACAAAAATAATTAGGAATCACATAAAATGACATAGTTGTTATGCACTCTTTAAAAAGAATATCAATGCCTATTGAAAAATTGAATAATAAAAATAAATAAATAGAAGTATATAATCATTTTAAGAGAAGGAAATGTTGAGAATTACGTAATTATTAAATATCTATTTTTGATAATTAATAAGATTATATATTAATAAGATATTTTTATTAATAAGAATCATCTTCACTTATAATTATTAAATTGAATATTGTTTAACACATTGAATGATTGTTCACAACTTGTAACTTGATTTAATATGAATCATAAAAATCGTCTGCAAAAATGCTGCAGTTAGAACATTCTGAAGTACATTTGATTTAATCTGATGTACATTTGCTACTTTCTAAATTACAATTGCTACTTTTTTTTAAATTAATTTGAATAGCTGAATTACAATTACTACCTACTTTCTAATAAATCTATCTATTCTATAAAATCCAATTCAAACGTTATTATTGTATATTTTATTACAGTCAAAAAACTGATGTGGCCAGGCACATGACTTTATCATTTAATATATAAAATTAATTGTTTAGCTACATGAGAATCTATTTGATTGCGATAAGTCGTGTCTGTAATAAAATTAAACTAGTTAGCCAGGATTTGACAGATATTTTGATACTATTAACAGTAGGTATTTTGACACTACCTACTGTCATTAAAATAAAAATATTTGTCAAATCCAGGCTACTATGTAGTTTCATATAAATGCAGATGCGACCGATCTCGATCAAATAGAATTTGCTCTTGCAGCTAACCTATTAAATTGACCAAAAAATGTCATAGGCATAAATTATTCAGAATTTCCTTTACTTTAATTCATTATTTAACTATTTTCAGGAAATTAGAGAAATGGCGGCTCATTTGCAAAATCCTCGAAAAATGCTTAGAATAAACATCTAGTTTCTTTGAACCATTTTGAACCAAATGCTTTTCAGCTCTAAGTTTGGTCATAAAACTTCTAAATATAAAGTTTCGTCACAATATCTTCAGTAGTTTCTCCATAACTGTCGCCACAAAAACGGGTACACACACACATACACATCATCATAGTGCGTATGATAGGGTAAAAATAGCATAATCTTGTCGAAAAACCTGTGACGTGTATTGGGTGGATCTGTTCAAGGTATTAGGAGCATTATCTTCATGTATATTAGGAGCATGCAAAACAAATTCTCTTTTATTCAAACAAAACAGAGCATACATTCGCACTTTATCCCCATCCTCATGGATAGGGTAAGGTGGAGCTTAAAGGTGCATTTGTGACATTTGAAGTGATAATTTCGAAAGTACCTGGACTAAAAAGAAGCGAATATTACAAAACGAACAAACAGGTATTTGGCTATATACAAAATATAGTGTTTAATGAAAGAATCTTCAAGAAATTTAGAATTGAAGCAACTTTGTAAATTTTCAAATAATTGTCGTGTTTTTATAACGTTGAAATATGTATACTGATGCAACTTATAAAATTGTACATGATCTTACTTAAATCCACCCGTGTGTCTCTTTTATGTCGGTTGATCTCTAACTGCTCGAACAGGTCCATTTTTTATATCCTTTCATAACATTTATTGAGCAGTTTTACATTTTTATCATAAATCTTGCGTCCTGTTTCTATACAGTACACCTTTTGCTAATGCTCTTTCTGTTTGTCTTACGTAAGTAGATTTACAATTAGCAGAATTAAGGGAATAAATTGCATTCTGTTCCACATCTGCTCTAATTTCGTATTTAAGTTGTGAGAGTATTTTTATAAGCTAACATGGGTTGTTGTATGCACATGTTATATTAAAACCATTCAATGTCTTTTGCAATTTTATATATGTCGGGTTATATAGGAAAGGTTTATATTTTTGTTCTTCGCTATGTGCTTTTAGGGCTTGATAACAATACAATAATATAACACAATCCGTACAAATATCCAACGGGACGAAAATACGGAACAATGCTGATTTTCTAACCTACCCTTATGTTGCCCTTCATCTTTAACCAGAATGCTATTTCCTTACAGTATATCAACAGTAAGAATTTGGCCGCCTCACCCATCAATTTGATAAATTAGTATGAGGACAAACAGTCATAGTTCTAATGGCGTTGAAATTCGACTAGACAAACAGCCCAAATCGGCAACTACTTCAACACGCGGCGAGCAGTATACTCCCGAATCAGCAAAGCGGGTGGCCTAAACTCGGTTTACCAGCCGATGGTCATCTCATTCCGATGTTTGCAGAACCAATAGTACGACGACTCGACTAGACTGGCTACTCGCCTAATCGAAGGACCCACGTTCAGTGGAGCGGAGCGGCGAGTTTGAGGGCGGTTTCTGTCTTAGAGGTTGCGAGTGTGTGTACCCGTTCGGTCACCCGGAAAACTGAAGCCGTGCCCCCGGAGCACGATTCCGGTTGACGGGCCGGATGCGCTACATGCGGCATTAGGCCGCAGATTAGAGCGGATTATACGGTCACTAAGTCGCCGAAGAATGTCGAAATTTTCGGCCGGGCCAGATTTAGCGGATTTAAGGCCTATCGTTTTTGGGGGGGGGGGACTAAGGGGAAGATTAATTGATTTTTGGTGAAGTTCTGGCGTGTATACTGTAAAGTTGTGGCGAGGAGCTTATATACAAGTTTGACTAAATCGATCACTTTGAAATAAATATGCATAAGTAATAGAAAATCAATACAGGATATAAAGGTGATTTTTTCAAATTTACTTAATTACACCAGTCAAGAAAATTTAAAAAACTAAACGTACATTAGGTGCCACTATTTTTTTCTTAGATACCTTGGTCCACTAAACTCAAAAACCGCATTAAGAAAAATTTAATTGCCTTACTTGTCATATAAATCTTATTGGATGGGCTTCTCCACAAATAAGGAATCTGTTGTAAGATGAAAAACTCCAAACATATTTGTCGTCGGATGAGGCAGCATCCTGAAATTCTTTTAAGCTATTTGTTTCTGATTTCCTTGGAAACAATAAAAGCCCGAAATTCCAGATAATTGTTGAAGATTTGCTCCGGAAATATGCAAAAATAGGTATAGAATACTGTTATTCTATTCATTTACTGTTATATGCTTTTAATTTTCTTTATTTTTCCAGCAGGCCTCTGAACATGTCTCTGAAAAATTATTTCTTTCATTCGCACCTGAATTTCTTCTACTGAGAATCTTGGCGACGTTAGCTACGAGCATGGTGAGACGTTCCACCAGGAGATGAAGACCATTGAGAGGCAGTACCAGGGATTTTGGAATGAACGAATGATGAGTGATTATATCAGGTTTCTCATAAGAGAATCAGATACTGACGAGAACAGAAGGCGAAGCAGGAGTTAGAATCACTTCTAATGTCATTATATATTGCAAACATTAAATAAAAATAAACGAAATAAATCAAAATGATAAATAGAGAAAAAGTTGTTTTTTGGTAGTTTGGTACCTAACAATTATAATTGCTCATAGCTTCAGTATTTTTGCATAGGTTTTTATTGTAAAATCATTGTTGTCTTCGTAAAAGTATACACTCTACGTAAAAAATAAGAAACTGACAATATCTCCACGAATTCTACTTTTCGCCGGTGATAGAGTAAATATATGATAGAGTTCTATTTTCATTTTGGCCACATTTTTTTCATATTGTGGCCCATTGCGTTGAAACTACTGAAGCGATTAAAAAACTATGTTAGTGACATTTATTGGTGATACGATTAGAAAAAGAAACACAAACAAAAGGAAAAAACACATAATTCGAAAACGTATCCAAACAAAAAAATTTTATAGCGATTTTTGTGTTTGTCGGCCCTAAGTCCATAAGAAGAAAATAGCCCCATCTAATAGGGGCTATTTTCTACATTTTTCTACATATTTTTTACATTTTGACTGTTGACTAGTGTTATTAAGTGAATGGTTCCAAAGGAAAATAGAAATAAATTGTGAACAAATAAAATGAAATAGCAATAAAATAAAAGCTTGTTTGTCTTGATACTAAGGCAAAATTGCATTAAAAAAGGTGAAAAGCTCCTAGTACTTAATGACATGACTCAATATCATCGCAAAAGATGTAATTAAAAACTATCAGTGATTAAAGAATTTGTCATGAAATGTTGTCCACCTATGTTTGCATCAATATTTGCGAACGTATTTAGCTTAGCAGACTGTGGTAAGTACAAGATAAACAAAGAATTACCTACGTAAAAATATTGAAAGATATATGTTTAGATATTTGTAGGATAAAAATGTTTTCTGAGACAATTCAGTTTATTTATTTTTTAGTCATTTCAGAGTTATGAGCAGTTTTGAAGTAATATTTCATCAGGGTCAAAATAGCTGTTTGCACAGCAATGTTATCGTATTTTGTTTCATAATTGGATAGCCTAGAAGGACTTAAGAAGTAGGCGTGTTTTAGATTTTTACCTAATAATTAGCCTAAATGAAAACCATGAAATATTTACATTAATCGTACTATTTCGTACACATACATAGGAAGGTGAATACTACTTCAATTAGTTAGTGTTTGATTTTTGCTCTGGTTTTATGAAAAATCCCTGTTCAAAATCACTTTTTTTGAAGCCTATCCCAGTTTCAAATTTATTTGAAGGCACTGCAATTGTAAAAACACATTATAGTAATCTGTTTCTAACAGTTTGTGAAATGAAGAAGCTTTACATTTGAAAGATCAACGAACAACAGTGATTGATGTATAACGGTAAACAAGAAAGTTTTTCATCTTTCAATTCGTTAGTTGGCGGTTGTTGCCAGCGGCGGCGGCAACAGTAATGTTTCACTTTACGCGGTCCAACTATCAGGGGCTGAAACGGTCTCTGAAACGGGCGAAATTTACATCATAGATCACCGGTTAACGGCGAAAGTATTCAGAACTGCCAGACAACAAAGTGCGCTCGGACGACTCCGCCAAGAAGATGCACCGTTCCCGTACCAGCGCACCGTAAATCTTCCCAACTCGAGCGAAAGGATTGCAAAGGTAATTGATAACATGCACTCCTGCAGTACCTACATACGTATATACTTTGTGTCGCTTGTAAAATAGGGCAAAATGCACTTTAATATTACTTATATTGGTGTGATTTATCGTTGATGTTTGATAGAAAAATACGATGCTGAAAAGATACTAGGGGATAACGAAAAAAATTAATCATAAGTTCAATGTTTATTTTCTCGCAAACCGTTTAACCAATCTTGATGATTTCTTTGATCTGTTGTAGATTGATCCCTCAGCTGCAATGTTGTGGTAGAAATTTGTAATCGAGTTTCAGATCTTAGGATAAATATAGCATAAGTTTAATGGCATCATGTAAGTTTCTTTATGTATAATTCTTCAGCAGTGCGCAAAAACTTGCAAAAAACTGTTGTAGACTGTTTTATTTGAGTTCCAGTTTTGAACAGGACCTTCCCAATTTAATCTTTTATGTGCAAACTCAATTTATGTGAACTTTGAGCTGGAACAAAACAAATAAATGCCACAATGGCCTCAAAATCGAACAAAAAAGAACCAAATCGGACAAGTGAAAACTGCTTCTGGTATGCTGTTTTTGTTTTTTTTTTCAGTTTTTTGCTCTGCCTTTCTTAAAAACTAGGATCAAGTAAAAACGTCTGCCTCAAGATTCAGATTCTGCAGAAAAAAAGCATACAAGCATATAATTTTTTGACAAGGGATCAACTTACAATGAAACAAAGGAATCATGAACATCGGTTAACTAAATTAAACCCCGATAAAATAAAATTTTGATTAAAAAAATTGCCTCAATCTGTATTCGAACCATGACCCTATATTGGCGATGCGATGATAACCAATTAAACTACCCAATCCTCCGACAATGTATCTAAAAATTACGTTTTACCATATCACATATCGGTCACAAATTCATAAAAATTGCGGATCGCATTAATAAATACGAATACAAAACGCATTGCCATCAAAATATCGAATGATTAAACAGCAATGCCGATAAACAACGAATAACGCTGCGAGCTTTTTGCGCCGCCGCCACGGGAATTCAACGGGACATTAATAGATTAAACGGTTGACGTTTAAAATGTGAATTGATAGCGGCGCGTAGATAAATTATTTAATAAAACGGGACGCACACGCGGCAAGGGGAAGAGGGGGGATGCGATCGTATGCTTTGACCGGACTCGCATTGTCCATACTATCAATAAATTATGCAGCCTAAATATAAACGAAATAACAGTTATTGTTTCACGGTTGATTAGTTTATAATAAATTCGCATTACTGATGCATTTTGTTACCGTAGGCGTTACCGATGTAATTAATCAGATTATTGGAGAATTATATTAACGAATGCTGTGGCTATTATAGAAATTATACGTGCCCTGTATATTAACGGATAGAAAATAATATTTTATATAACACAAAGCTATTTTAATTTATGCTGGATATAGCTTGTAGGCTTGCAGAAAAACTATAAATTTTGTTGTGTTTCGAACTGTAGCAAGTTGTACCTGTGTAAAGTAAATAGTTTCTGAGATATTCAATAAATTGTATGTCAAAACGGTGGCAACAGCTGCATTATGACACTACTTAAAAACTACTTTTTTTGCAGATATTATCTTACAACTTTGAGAGACAATCACCAGAACCAGTAGGTTATCCCACCATGTATTAATTTAAAAAAAAAATTGGAATGGCTTTTTTGATACTTTTAAAACGCTTAAATCTTTTAACTCTTTTAAAAATTTAAACACTTGTATAATATGTTCTGGATGTAATAACCCTTTACTTCTTCAATACAAGTCAAGTGGTACAGCCAATTTGTGCTCAAAAGGACCTTTAGCAGGAAAGGTGTGCGGTAGTTTTCACTTTTTTTCACATAATATGTTTTTGGGATGTTGAAACCGAATGTATACATTTTCATTTGGCGGCGTTTTTTTTCTTTAAGAAATCGAAAACTATCAAATTTCGTGAATAACCTCTTACTTCAAAATGTGCATTTAATTTACTACAAAATTCACTATTCATGTTTTTTCTCCGAAAATCAGTTTGGGTTCAAACAGTAGTTGAAAATTGGCGTTTTATTTGTCAATGCAAAAAGCCACAACACTCTAATTTGTTATTTAACACTGTCAAGTATAGGTAATTTCTGTAATTTTTTATGTAGGTAAAAGTCGCGAACAAGATTTTGATGGAAGCCCATAATTCTGTAACATATGTTAGCAAGAAACCGCAGGTAGCATGCAAATAAGGGTAATAAAGGTCTTTATTGAAATAAAATAAAAATGCAAATAATTATACAAAAATACAAATTCTATAGGACGAAGTTCAGTTCGCACTACTATTCAAACTTCCGCCATTAAATTGTTCTGATCGTATCGTACTAATAGTAGATAATCTTCCACTGTTCCAGCTACGTTTCCATTAACCGTTACGACTGACGTAGTGCGCGCTGCACGAAATTTAGATCATTCATACTAAATCGAAAAAAAAGATTATTATGCAATTCCTTTTCTACAGACGCATTAAGGGGCGGTTCTCATGTAATCGGTGGAATTTTTTTTTCTTTCATGTTTTGAGTGTATAAAATCAGCCACTGAAACAGTTTTTTGATTCTCACAAGTTTTGCGGTTTTATAGCCTATGGTATTCTCCGGTAAAATTTTCCTGCATTAAGGCGACAGAAAGAGATGTGTCCATTCAAATGATAATTTTCGGTAACGCTTTAAATTAGGAATGTGAAATTTGGATACAGTACAGAGAACGTATAGATGTAGGTGCTTATGTTGATTAAATTATTATATTTCAATGAAATCATATAGAAAAGGAGTTTTACAAAGTAACATGTTTCCACCTTCTCTACTAGAGTTTTGACACCGATACAACCGACGCATTTTTCTAGAAACGCGATCTTTCAAACTGGATTGCGCGATTACTTTTGAATCGTTTAACGGATCGAGTGATTATTTTTTTCTCCTTAGAGAAAATACTTTTTATTGGAAGCTGAACCTCCAATATATAATAATATACAATAATAAGAGAAACTTTTAAATAAATATATTATTAAGAACGATTTGAAACCGAAAAAAACCGATCTTAAAATTCAAATAGCAGCCATTTTATTAATTTTCAACTAAATGTTGGTTTAGCCTCCAACTAATACCATCTAGTTTCACAGCGCTTTTGAAATTTCGTATTCTGTTTATTTTTTTTTAACTGATACTTCCTACAACAATATCCAGTTTTTGCATATAGTTTTTTATGTCCTTTGTACACTAAGGTATGATAAATATATAGCAAAAGATCTCAAACCAAAACGCCAATCTATAGAAGAGGCTCTAAATGCAACATGAACAAAATATTTTAAAATTTGGCTAGGGGTTAACAAGAAAAAAAAAAATGGAAAGACGAGCGTTAATTTAATAGTGCAAAAATCGGGTACCTTTTCTTATTTCTCTGGCGCTCGTGTTTACACAGAGAGGCAAAAATGTTGTCATACAACTTATGTAGAAATGATTCAGGAGTGCGACACACTTTATTTCGAATTTTTCTGTTCAGTAGTTTTAGAGTTAATCCGGCTTTAAACACAAGAGTCAATATTATCGAAACGAGAGATGGTAGTTAGGGCGATTCTCTCGTGCGGAGGTATGTGCAGAGAACTGTACATTTTTGTATTGGGTTGTAATGTGTAATGTACAAAGAAATACTTTAATTTCATGCGCTTTCATTTTGAATTGAAAGGTTATTTACGAAGTTTTATGAGGTTTTTGAGTAATAAGCAAAAAACCGCCAAAAAATTAGATTTTTTACCTTTATGTGTATTTTTTCAATGTTGCATCACGACATTTTGTTTCATATTAATACTAAAGTAGACCATACAGAAGCCGTGTACCTACTTTTAGATTAACTATCACAAAAATTTGTTGATTTTTGAAAGTGTTGAACAGTGAATTAAGCTGTTCACACATAAAAACCAAATATGTATAAAAAACAAGCTGATACGCATCTTAAGATTCAGATTTTTGTTCAGGGCTAAAAAAGAATCTTTTAAAAACACCACATAACGTCTAAATGGCCTCTTCGATAATCTCTAGTCTCTAGTCTCTAGTAAAAATAGATACAGGACATACTTAATGTAATTTAAAAAGAGCTTAAGAGTCATTGCAGTTAACCAATAATTTACAGGATGCTTTATTTCAAAATCTCAAGAAAAAGTTATTTGAAAAAATTACTGAATTCTACGATCACCCTGCATGGCGCATCTGATGTCATAGATTACATCAATCATGACATCGTCATGTAGCAATGGTTTCAGTTATTATCTGACATACGAAGTCGTAATAAATTAACGTTATTATTGTGTTCGAGTAAAAATTGCATTAAAATATAAAGTTAACTACCCGAATTGTTCAATGATTGCTGTGTCTAGTATGGATGCCAAACGCCGAGTTTGGACAAAAGGCAAGTGAACAACCTCGACGTTTGGTAGCCTAATTAACGGTAATGACGTATTTGGGCAATTGATATAAACAGCGACATACCGGAGCATGAGGGGATTGGGTTTTAGCCACCCGACACCCGTACGAGAAGGCCATTGCCTGCCTTGTCAGCTGTTTTGATGAACTGTGTTGAACAATATACACGCATGTACAACCAGTGTGAGTTTTATTTACACCCACCATGGCCTGGACCCATCCCATTAAGACCTACGTAACAATATAAAGATTTCAGATTAAAAACCGACATAAATAAAATATAATAATCTAATGTTGACTAAAATAGTCTCAATGTGTTCGCCCAAAATGTCCAAAGTGAACACCACAGCGCGATGCATCCGATTTAAATTAGCGATAAGCGGCGTTCTCGCGACGTTTAACCCAGAAAAGAATTCCATAAATACCTGCAACAATGTGAGCGCATTTCGGTTGTCGGGGGCCCGCGGCCAAACGCGCTCCCCGTTCGGTTTTAATAACGTCTCAGGGCCAATATTTACGACCGAGATAAGACGCTTTGTGCTCCTGCTGGTCCTGGCACAATGTTTGTATCAGGACGAGAGTCGTTTCGCGCGACCCCGCGGTGTGTATGTGTCCTCATCTCGCTGCAGCGCGATGCCTTGTAAGAAGGCGGGCATTCGGTGTAAATACAAACTGCGACAATACGGTGGAACGGCGGCGGGCGACAGGTCGACAGGGGCTCTCTATATCTCTGTGCACGACTTCATTGTGTGACCCATTTTCATCCGCTGTTTTCTTTATCTATACCCAAGCTATGTGCTATTTGCTTGGTGTTGTAATCATTGCTGTGAGTGTTGTTGTTCGCAGTGTTGGTCAAAGTCTAAGGGGTAATGCCACTCCACACAAAATCATTGTTTATCTTGTATTTTTCATACAAAAGATCGTGCTGAAACTCCGCGTGAATTCCGACGCTCTACGGTCTTTGGTGTGCTGCGGGGAAGGGAAGCGTTAGCGGTGCTGTCATGTCGGAGAGAACCGGCACAGCTGAGAGAACCGGGGCAGCTTATTATCAATACACAAAAAGAACGATAACTTGACAAGGTAGTAATTTTAACTAACAATTAAATTCTTAATTTTTGAGTAATTTTGATTATAATATGTGACTCGATACGAGCGAAATCTCTTCTATCGATTGGCGTTTATGTAGTCTTCAGTTTTTATACAATAAGGTTGTAAACAAGATTTTGATGGGGTTAGCAGATTTTCCGATTAGTGGTGAATACTAAATTAAGTTTGCTTAATAAACCCAAAAAAATATTTAAAAAGTATGCCCGATTTTGTTATATAAATATTAAAACTATTATAACTATTTCAACAGTTTATTTATTAATAATATTTAAATACACGCAGAAACAATATAAAATAAACACAACTCTCTGAGCGTATAAAACTTAAAAATATCAAGTAACTTTTACAAATTTAGTATCGTAAATTTGTAGACACAGATTATTTTGCAGATAACTCATTAATTTTAAATGCTAATCCCGAAACCCGATTTAAATAGCCCAGAATTCCCATGGGACTTCCAAATGCCTGTTCCTGGTTCTGTTATCTTATTGACTCATTTTGCCATTATTTTTTAATTCGTTAATCTGTCGCCGGATATCCAAATTTCTTTGGCGAGGCATAATCGCCGTGTCGTTATATGTATGGTGTCCGTAAACACTGTTCTCCTAGTAACTAATGCACGTGCGATCCGCCACTATTGGCAGCGTCGCTGTCGATCTCTTCCCCCGCTCGCCCCAAAGACCGAAGAGCGCTGCGTCATTTGCAGTGATCATGAGATGTTTCAACTCGATCTTTTGTAGGGAAAATGCAAGATAAACAATGATTATGTAATAAACTCTAAACCTATGAATTAGTGGGTAGCCGATAGTACATGGACGTCAAAAGAGGGGACATAATATATGGCCACGATAGTACTTCTCAAGATAATGTTGGTCTGAGATCAGTTGAAGTTATCTTTCCGGCCAGTTTTAAAAATGCGGTTTTGAGAAAACACGGTTTAGAGTAAGTATTCTGTAACGATATCTGGAACATATAATTATCTTTTCGAATTCATATTTTCCTCCTCTTGTTTCTTTCTATTCGATGCTCATACATAATACCTTCAAAATCTTCACACGTCTGGATAATGCATCAATGAGTATATTAAAAGTATAAATGAAAAAGCCAGTAAATGAAACTATACTAAATTAAAAATTTCGCCGATTTTAATCTGCCTAATTTTTAGGTCAAATTCTTGCAACATCAAAGTGTTAAATATACAATGACAACGTAAAAATACAATTGAGCTGTATAATTACACTGATTCTTCTATTTTTCTACCATTACTATTCCTACTGGAAATTCACAACAAATTTGTTCTCAGTGCAGTTGAAAAACAACATCTATATGTTTTATTAATTCGCCCACCTCCTATATATGCTTTAGTTATCAATACTGGAAAACCGGAGATCTAGATAGAAGGATAATAACATATTGATCTTGCCATAGTGCACTTCGCTGCATATGTCGACTTGGGTTAAGTCGACCATCGATCGCAGGCATTAAGCATTTAGCGAAACGTCAGAGCGGACAATGTACAGGTTGCAATATGTCAAACCGAAATGAAACTCCATCCCCTTACCTCTGCACCCGTCACCGTTCGCTTCCGATGGAGGCACTCGCAGTAATTACACAAGCACTTGCTCAAACTAATATCAGAAATGAAACAGTGCCCGGTCGCCTGACCAGTCAGGTTGCACGCCCGCTCGCCCGACGGGCAATAACGCGATCTCTGCAGGCAATAAGTCGTACTGCCCAAATGTGAGCCTGCAATTTATCGCTGCAGTACCGACGACACATAGCTGCCATATGTGCTGCACGGGCTACCTTAAATCGCAGCATACAGCATTGCTAATGCACATTACGACCTGCATTGACGGGAAATGTCGAGGAATAATTAATTAATTCGTTACGACAGTTCTTCCCGGCGCATCCACCAATTTGCTTGTTACAGCTTTGGATCGTTTTGGGCGATGATTAACTGTGTATTTCAGGAGATTTTGATCTGGAAATACAATTTAGTGACTCGTTAATTAATATGCCGCTAATAAACATGAATATTTCGAAATACTTTTGTGCGTTTGATGTTTCGTGAAAAAAATATAATAGTGGAATATGGTCAGTTGACATTCCGCAGCGTACAGCATTGCTAATGCACATTACGACGTGTATTGACGCGAAATGTCGAGTTATAATTAATTAATTCGTTGCGACAGTTCTTCCCGGCGCATCCACCAATTTGCTTGTTACAGCTTTGGATCGTTTTGGGCGATGATTTACTGTGTATTTCAGGAGGTTTTGATCCGGGAATAAAATTTAGTGACTCGTTAATTAATATGCTGCTAATAAACATGAATATTTCGAAATACTTTTGTGCGTTTGATGTTTCGTGAAAAAAAAAAATAATAGTGGAATATGGTCAGTTGACATTCCGCAGCGTACAGCGTTGCTAATGCACATTACGACCTGTATTGACGCGAAATGTCGAGGAAAAATTAATTAATTCGTTGCGACAGTTCTTCCCGGCGCATCCACCAATTTGCTGGTTACAGCTTTGAATCGTTTTGAGCGACGATTTACTGTGTATTTCAAGAGATCTTGATCTGGAAATACAATTTAGTGACTCGTTAATTAATATGCTGCTGATAAACATGACTATTTCGAAATACTTTTGTGCGATTGATGTGTCGTGAAAAAAAAAATACAATAGTGGAATATGGTCAGTTGATATTCCGCAGGGTACAGCATTGCTAATGCACATTACGACCTGTATTGACGCGAAATGTCGAGGAATAGTTAAATAATTCGTTGCGACAGTTCTTCCCGGCGCATCCACCAATTTGCTTGTTACTGCTTTGGATCGTTTTGGCCGATGATTTCCTGTGTATTTCAGGAGATTTTGATCTGGAAATACAATTTAGTGACTCGTTAATTAATATGCCGCTAATAAACATGAATATTTCGAAATACTTTTGTGCGTTTGATGTTTCGTGAAAAAAAAAATGTAATAGTGGAATATGGTCAGTTGACATTCCGCAGCGTACGCTCACTATCTACTCATTGGTGAAGGAAGTGTATTCCGACCAGGGTTGCTAGGTTTCTAAAAGTAACCAGAATTTAGTAGGGTCAATCCATCTGAAGTGGTCCAGAGGTGGTCGCTTGACTATTTCAGAAAAAAATCATTCTTTAAAATGAATTTGCCTATGTTCTAGGAGTACAAAACCATTTCTTTTTTTAATTATTGCCTGGTATCGAACCACGAATTGCCGATACCGAATTGCCGATACCGTATACCAAGCCATACAACATCAAGTTAAGATTTAAAAATAAAAGCAAACCGTATACTCGCAAACATTTGTTCCGGAATGTTAGTACTCGTCGATATTGTCGTACTAAAGCAGTTATTGCAGGCTTACCTCTCTCCAATTTCCAGTTATTCCCGCCGTTCCCGTCGCGCTAGTGTGTTCCACTCCGGCCGGGATAAAAATCTAATTCCTGCCGCTGGTAATGAAAAGGAGAGACGAAATGTAACGACCGCAGCAGTAAACGTAAAGATAAGACGACCGCGGCCGAAGTGGAAGGATGAGCGGACACACAGAGTCCTGTTATTAATAATGGCCCTTTTTATCTTTAGTGTGGTGACTGAGCTCCCTCTTCCTTTCGCGTGTGTTTCCCTTGCTTCACCGGTGAAGCAAAACCTTTTATTGCCGATGAATTCGCTTATTGCCGAGCAACGCGTCGTTTTTTTTTCTTATACTCTGTAGTCTAAATGTAAATGGTTGTGAGGAGAATACGAAAAAAATCAGATAAGAATGATAAGAAATATTTAAGAAATGTAAGAGACCCAAATGCATCATAACATTCCCAAATGTAATTTTGGCAAGTCTTGAGTGTCTCGGACCTACCTACACTGAGAAAAATTGCTGTAAAATTACACATAAATCATTGTGAAAATTACAATACAGATGCGGTAAGATTTGTTACAATGCAAATGAGGTAGCATTGAACGTAATTTCAATTATTTTTACAAGTCCGTGTAGTATTTCAGCGATAATGCTTGTTTATTTACAATTACAATGATCTTTTAGTAAACTAGCAATGGAAATATACCTTAGAATCGTAAAAAACAACGTGTGTTGTGATTTTACTATCACAAAAGCGGGTAACCAACTCGAATATTAAACGGCGATTAATGACGTCAACAATTAACGCACTAGCTAAACGCTCGTGCGTAAAACATACTCGATCATTAATAGCCCATTTGTATATACCTGTTGTTTAAATAATTATTAAGTATTTATTATTTGCTTCACTGTAGTTGTAATGTAGTTTTATGTGCCTCAAACTATTTTATACTTGTATGTACGTCTACACTCTACATACTTATTTTTTACAAGTCATTTTATCTATACAATATTTGCTTGACCGTTTGTACTGTTGTAACGTTTGTCTGTTTCTTTTTTAAATTATATGATAGATAATGTTAATATCTACTGAAGATCAGAATAAAATTATACAAACTAACAAACTGCATATTTCATTGAATATTACACTGTAATAGATGTAAAATTATTACGCATTGCCCCATATATCACTTAAAATTACATTAAAATCGGTGTAATATTCCTGCCAAATTCTTGTAAAATGACAGTGTAAATATACAATGACAATGTAAAAATACAATTGAGATGTAAAAGTACACTGATTGTCGCAAGGCAAAAAACCTACTATTCCTACAGTAAATCCACACTAATTTTTTTTTTCAGTGAACAACATCAAGCCGTGCGCCTGCGCAGGTGTTCGAACTATTATTTTGACACAATTGTTTCCAACTTCTTCACGATCTAATCGATCGAAAAACTATTGAAATCGTTCTGTATTCAATTACTGAATATGCTGATATTTATTTACGGGCAATATGTTGGAATTGCTACTGTAGCTCAAAAAAGAGAATACCATAGTCGCTTCCAGGATCTCACAGTAAATCGCCTAGAATAATAATCTTGGTGGACAAATCTCATTTCTAAGAATCAATTAATTAATGGTTACATGTTATAAACAAACCCCCCAAAGTGACAATTTTAGGTAATAAGTGTGAAAACATTCCACATGGAGGAGTTATAGACGCAGGGAGACCACGTGAAATGGTAACGCATTCATAACCGGTTTAGTTGTATTCTTGCAGTTTTTCCGATAGTACTCCTAAACATTTGTGGTTTATAAATTAATTTGTACTGTGAGGGATTTTACTTTAGAGGGTAAAAGTACTTTTTTATTTCACTCCAAATTAGGTTCAAATAATACACTATGTGGTGTAATAATTGTGTTGAAAAAGATGATCGAAAATACATGCTAATTTTATATTTGTAAACTTTCGTCGAATACTAATTTTTGTATCCACGTTTATTCAATATATGTTTTTTTTATATAATATAGTTTAAACATTTATCTTTTAAATTTTAACTCCACATTTTGCCACACTTTTGTTACTTTGATTTTTTTTTTCAGGACATGTCTTCTCGATTTCAAAACTGGAGATTTTTGAAGAATGGCGGAAACATAGGAAAGAAGAACAAAATGTTCTTCTAATGGATTATATCAGTCACAAGTTTAATGTTGCGGATATAAAGAATGATTTACTGAAGCGCATTCAGTCAAAAATTTCGAGCGTTTCGTCCAGATTTGCTGAAAGATGGACTGCATCGAATAAAATTAAAGCTAATTAGTTTTCTTTTCGAAATCAATGTTTTATTTAAAATTTATTATAAATTATGTGTATTCCTCAAGCTTTTCATTTTTATACTTTCATTTAATGTCAAGGATATTTTGTTGTTTTTGTTATTATTGAGTAAATATTTACTATAATCAACAAATAATCAAAGCGAACTATAAATAATTTTTGTCCAGCTACCTTGTTCCAGGCGATTCGCTATTGCTAATTGATTTACAAAAACATATTTCTTGTGATTGCAGATAGGTATACTATTGTCATATTTACAATAACAAAAAACAACACACTGCTAATTGATTTTCAACATCATTTTTAGTATGTTATCTGGGATAATATAGTATTATAATCATAAAGTTTCATAATTTTTCTTGGAGATCATGTTCAATGTTAATATCTAGTTATTTATATACAAAAACATATTGATATAGAAACATAATAACAAGAATATCTGTATGACTTTATATTGGATATAAAACGTTCATTATAAGTTACTTATTTACGACCTTCTTTACTACATTATCTCTGATGAAAAGAAAAAAATAATTTTGTCGAGCTAAAAGTTTCAAATGAATCACTGTGGATCGGCACGGTTCGCACGTTAGTGTTTTTGGCGCTACGTACAGACATATCGCAGAAAATTGTACCGTTGAAATGCTAATATTCAAATAAAGTCTCCTGGTCATCATTCGCTTGATTTTGAAGCAACATTAAGACAAGGCAAGTTTACTGATCGTCAGCGCTATCCAAACTAAATCATCTAAACTTGCAAACATCAGAAGTGGGATTACTTTTTTCCCAAGCGACCTCCAAACCTCAATATCGTTTCCACTCGATATCCATATCAATTACGCGCACTACTAGCTTCCTAATTAAGCTATGTTTGTTGATAATGAAGGAGCGGCGCACATTTGTGTGTCGTGTGTAACTCATCGCCCCATTTGCATTTCATTAGCGGCGTTAATGAATGAATGCCAGCCGCCGAAATGAATCGCTCAAATTGTCCCGGACAATTAGTACCGCTCGCAAATTGGAATAGTGTGTGCCGTTGCTGGCCCGCCTGACCATCGCGCTACACGAATATATACACAGGAATATATAGAGGAATATACCGTTGCCACCACCTATGAACTAATACAAAGCGATGCGAGGGATGCCTATGCGCGCAGACGGAATATATAGGCGTGTTTCAGGGTAAATGAAGATTTAGTTAGACATTTCGTGCTGGTTCCCCTAAGCCTCCGACATAATCCACCTGAGTATTAATATCAGCATACGTACGTGCGCCAAATGCAAGGTGTGACGGGTGTGACCCGCTCTGAGCGCTGGGATTTCAAGATGTGGTTAGCGGTCGGAGCACTCTGCTTATAATTTTAGATGTTATGACGGGTGTAGTAGTGTGGGTGTAAATTTATAAAACTATGAGGGAACTTTGCTAAAAGCGCTGAAGCAGTAGCTTTAAGTTTTCGTGGTGTGCAGTAGGGACGTTGCTGTGGAGATATTTTTAGGTTAAATAATTTTGTAACTGTATTAAAATAGTAGTGAATTGTGTGAAACGTCGTCTCTTGTCTAAAATTCTACCTACTTTTAAGACGTCTTGTGTACAAATACTCCTCCTTGTACACTAAAATCAGGAAAATTATTAAAAGTTAAATATAAATGAAAAAATGTTTTCTAAAAATAGCTATTTGACATTCCTGAACTTATAATCTTGTCCACTAATGTTTTAATCGATATCTCCATAACAATTAAGCTTTGGAAAACAAATTATAAAACATTTATATCCTACAAATTAGATATAATCTGAAAATCTTGAAATCTTGGTAACACCGCATGAAGAAGAATTCCGATTGAAATTAGGAGATTATATAAAAATTCTACTATTATATCAGACATCAATCAGGTTTGTGCCTAAAGAAGTATACTATTATTTTATCAAAAACCCTATGTCAATTGTTAAGTTAGCTGGTAGAATATACATACAAACAGTGCTAATTTATCCATTCTACTACCAGAGAATTCAAGCTACAAGTATGGTATGATGCAGAAGCTCATTGCGGGTTTTGTAAGTGGATTCAAATTACATTGCGGAGAATCAATATCCTTACGTACTATTTTGTTGATTAAGGAGGATTTCTAGACAAGAGATGTGATTACTAATTGTTATAAGTTCCATGAACTGACAATATCAATGCGGTATGCCGAAGGTTACCGAGCTTTTATCAAATTTGTTGGCAAGATGGCTGGAAGACGCTTTTATAATAATATTATATGAGAAACACAGATGAGAAATGTTGTATAACGGGACAAGGTCGACTGGTCAACCACTGACTCCAGATGCTTTTCTTCTCAAGTGCAAAATATTTTGTGTTTCTTATATTTTATCAGATCCCTGTGCTGTTGATGTACTATCGTGGCCATATATTATGTCCATTCTTTTAACGTCGACTTTCTCGCAGAACTAGGGGCGAAAAAAATTGAAAAAATTCTTGTGCTATCCTTGATTAATATGCTAAAACTCATAAAAATTTGAAACCTGTACGTTGGCGTTTTCCCGATTTTTCCAAATTAAGAAGAATTGGCGCTGTTTTTGCCCCGTAAATTTCATTCGTTTAACTTTAGCAATTAATTACTCCAGAAATAATCCATAGATATCAACGAATGAAATAGTAAAAGCACCTGCGGAATGCTAGCTTTCAATGTGCATTTTTGTAAAATCATTGGATTAGTGGTTGACGCACAAAAAGCTATATTATGCAATGCCAGCAATTCAATGCCAGAAATTTTATACAAATGTGACAAAAACGTGATTCGCGCTCGCTGTTCTCAATTCTGGATATTCAATTAAAGCGGGCGGACGAGCGCGAAGACGCACAAAGAGGGCGCTGCCGCCGAGGGCGACAAAGGGGGGTTCGCGGAGACGAGCCGAAGTGAACGAAATGGGAAATAGTTGGGAGGGATAATCAAGTTGCGGACGAAGTTCGGGCCCGATTAAGAAACCGCCTGGGATAATTCGGGATGCGCGGTACGTCCTCCGGTAATGAGTTGCGTGATTGGTGACTTATTTACGGACTTAATCCGGCAACGACAGGCAGCCGAATGTGGAGGAGAGAGCCGGTTAATTAATTCATTGTATAGCGAACTTAACGCGGGTTTAATGACAGTAATAGTGAACGTTCTTAATGGGAAAGCGTTCTGAAGAGAACTTGGTGGTTTAAGGTACTTTTAGGTGTTACATTTTCAAAAATAAATCTTATCTTGATAACACAATTTTCAAAGAACAAAGCCTAAAATTTTCAGAATAAAACTTTGGAGTATTAAGGGAAAATGAGAAAGCTTGAATTTTTTGTGACTTTACTAATGTATCGATCAATGTGAAATTTTGAGCATATATTTATATAACTTCAACATTTTTCTACGGTTTATCAAGTGATATCTGCAAAAATTCATGTACTATGAAACATGAATACACGCACACGTACTATATGTGGAATATTTGAAAGTGTAGTGAAGTTATGTGCCCATATACATTTATACCTAAAAAACGTTGCATTGTGTGTGTGTGTGAAGAAATACGTGTGCCCTATCGCAAAACACTTACCAATACCTTTGGTCACAGATTACTTTCTCTTGGTACGATAGATGATGCAGTAATTTCTCAGCCGATAATAATACAAGTATACATATTACATACGTATGTACTATCGTGTCCATATATTAAGTCCCCTCTTTTGACGTCCATTTCCTCGCAAACGTCGCGTCGGGACGAACATTTTTAAAAAAGTTCTGGTTCTGTGCTTGATTAATATGCTACAACTCATAAAAATTAGAAAGCTGTATATTTTGACGATTTCCCGATTTTTCCAAATTAGGACGAATTGGCGCTGTTTTTGCCCCGTAAATTTCATTCGTTTAACTTTAGCAATTCATTACTCCGGAAATAATCCATAGATATCAACGAATGAAAAAGTAAAATCACCTGCGGAATGCTAGCTTTCAATGTGCATTTTTGTAAAATCATTGGATTAGTGGTTGACGCACAAAAAGCTTTATTATGCAAAGCCAACAATTCCGTTATTAGAAGAGCTACAATAATGAAATATAGACTATAGGCTACCCACTAATTCATAGGTTAAAAGTTTATTACATAATCATTGTTAACTTGCATTTTTTTCAGTGCATTGACAATCGGTGCACTTTGGTTTAAAATCGGTGTATTCAAGGATCATCAGAGTGTTTTATAAGTATATAAATAATGTATGAACTATCGCAAACTTTACTATTAATTGACCTATCAATAAAACAATAGAAATAAAATATTATGGATTAAAAGACGTCATCAAACTGTTGTTAAAGTGAATAAAATCTGTAAATAATGGGAAACTTCTGAATTTTTTTTATTGGATCGGACCGAAGAGTACATCCTTATAATGGTCTGTGTTCCCTCTTTCAATTGCATGTTTTATTTTGGAAATCGAATGGAAAATGACTTTTATACACATGCAAGTACACAAAAAGAGTTTTATTTAAAAAGCATGTATATTTTTATTAATTTTTCTATATCTCCTAAATATAAATACATATAAATTAATAAATATCAGCCTTTCTCCTACTTTCACGAGATTATCCCCATAAATAATGCCTCGGGGAAAGTTTTGGGGGTAAATAAATTCAATGTACCAAAATGGCGGAGGCGCATACAAAAAACACAAACCTCGCTAAAGATGATAAAAATCGCTTATTATTACTCCGCTTTAGGAACGTCGCATTAAAACAAATGACATTAGAGACGTAACGACATGAAAATTGTCTTCCGCGGCCCCGGAAAAAATAAAAAGAAAAAATAACGAATCCTTCCTCCGGCACGTTTCCGGCGCTCTTTCAGTTCAACGGGCGCTAATGAAAAATAAACAAAAGGCAAATTAGCGGTCCATTATTTTATTTAACAGGCGCCAATGGGGCGGACGGCCTTCTTTGGGCTCGTTTCGGTTTGACACGGCGTGGGCGCTGAAAAAACGAGAGAGAGAGAGAGAGAGAGAGAGAGAGAGAGGGCGAGAAAGGGCGCGGGAGGGCGAGAGAGAGAGACGGATAGATAGAAAATCGGGCGCCCTGAAAGGAAATTAAATAACGTTAGCGCTTAGGCAATTATAACAAAGGGGAATTACACGTTTCGGGGGGCCCTTTGTAGCACGACCTAGATTCGATGGGAATTAGCTTTTCTGCATTGAGGCATTTTTCAGGAGATCGATTCGTGAGCAATCAATTGTGAATTTTCCATTACCTTAAGGCGATTCTGATGAAATTAAATGCTTTAGACTTAGAGCTTTTTTTTTGTTCGAGTTTAAAACGGTGAAATATTTGATTTGATTTCGGGGAAATTGGTTTCTTTTTGGCGAGTGTTCGATTTTAATTTGCTAATTGTTTTGAAGTATTGGTTTTATGTAGGTAGTTATTTTGTTGTATAAGAGTGCAGAATCTGCACCTTTCAATACTTTGAAGTGGTTATTCCTTAGCAATGTACCCACATTCTTTCTTTTTAAGATGAGATATCATTTGTTTTGCGAAGCTTAGTAGTTTTGGAGATAACGATTAAAACATGATTTTAAAAACTTCTGCTCTCTTACGGATACGGATTATATGAAATTTATCTACCAGGAGATAGTTTAATAATAATAATGATATTTATTTAGTTAAAAGAAACTAATAATCACAATAAATTTGGTTTCCTAAGTAATAAACTTATCAACTACTTAAAATTAGCCAATACAAGAACCCGACATGATGTTTTAAAAAGACTTAGCGAACTACTGTTTTTTATATCACTTGGTAGGGTGTTAAACATCTTCAGTGCCTTATAATAAAATGAATTTTGTGTGCTGCGTTTTGTATATTTTGGTAATCTGAAGTGGTCCTTTTGCCGAGTATTGTATTCATGCTGCTGACTATTGTTAAATAATTACTCATATAATTTGGGAGTTTATTATTTATGCATTTATATACCAACGTGAGTGCCTGATATACCGTTCCTTGTTTAACATTAAAAAAATTTAATTTACTCAACATGGACTCGATACTGGTTAACCTGGAGCTTTGTAATAAAATTCTGAGTGCTCGATTTTCTTGTACTTGAATCTTTTTAATGTCTTTGTCTGTACACAAAAATAATATACTGCTACAATAGTAAAAATATGGTTCTATAATCGTATGGTATAAAGATATTCTAGCTTTTAATGTAAGTTTATTAGATATTCTTCCTAAGTAGCTAATCTTTCGACTCACCTTTTTAACCATATATTCCATATTATGTACTCGTAAATTTCAAACTATTATCTAAAATGACACCTAGATATTTAAATTTGTCCACTATCTCAACAACTGTGTTATCGATAACTATGTCTGGTGTAGGGTTTACCGAATTTCTATTTCCCAATACCATAGCTTTTGTTTTCAATACATTCAAACATAATTTATTTTCTTTATACCAATTTGATATCGATACTAGTTCGGAGTTTAATGTCGTGATTACATCAGGTAAGTTATCTCCTGCAATTGATATTAGTGTATCGTCTGCAAATAGGTGCATATCGCAAGCTTTAACTTGTGTTTTGGTTATTTATTATGCCAAGAGTTCACGCAATACAATTTTGCATTTTCACCCGAAAAGTGCCGAAGTACTGAATTCCAAATTTACGGATACTTTCTTGTAATAGATATTCTTATATAAAAGTTGAATATTAAATAATTTAATAGTTTTAAGAAATATTGGTATGTCAATAACTTATTCAAGTTTGTGACTAGCATATTACGTGCGAGTGGAACATTAACATACGAAACGCGAAGCGACGAGTTTTGTTGGTTTTCACGAGCACGTAATATGCGTTACAGCTCGAGTATTGTACACAATTTTACATACGACCGACCATTTCAATAAATTATATCAAAAATGACAAATAAATAAAGGTAAGGGTATTTGACTGTTAACCAATGTATTCGCGCGACATCTATTGCAATTACGGAGAACTTTGAAGTGTCGACCGAAAATTCCAATACAAATTCAACATAGTTACCTACGACCGAAAATTTCAATAAATATAGAACCAGAACCAGATAAATAACAATTGTATTTTCTTGGAAAACCATTGCTAAAAAATTATTATATTTGTATTCTTGTGTCTAAATTTAGAATTGAACATTTTATCTATTCTATTTTTACTGCCAAAACTGTGTAAATTTTTTTTATTAATGGAAAGATATGAGATAAAATTAATATCTCTACAAGAATTTTTAACTTTACTAAACCAATCAGAAAGCAAAATATGTCCTAATAATATTAATATAAAAAAACAAACCCTAAACATTTTCAGTCATAAGATCTTACTCTAGAATAATGGGTCATAGTGAGCAATTTCTCGAAATGAAATGATAATAATGTATTTATAAACAACATCAATCAAACGATAACCGTTGTTTCATTAAATACATTTGATTATAAATATAAATTACCCCTTCTAATTTACAACCCTTAAAAAGAGAACATCTGGTATGCGTTGGTATAAACAACCCGCATATATACACTAATAAAACCAACAAATAAATAACAAACACCGCCAATTAAAAAAATATGCTACTCTCATAAAGTAATAAAGCGACACATAAAATCGTCCGGCGTTCTCTATAGCCTTTTTTTTTTCTCGCACACAAGCTAAAGGCTTTTCGATAAATTCCGGTCGTGTGGTCAAAGTCGTTAAGAACAAACATCAAAGTGGCACGAGACCATCACGAAACAATATCCGGACGAAGGATTTTCTGTAAAAGGATCTGCCGTGTGTGGAAAGGACCTGGTGGAGGGTTAGCTTTCTATGGGAGAATGTTGGCAAAAGCGGGCGGAAAAAAGTATATGTGTGCGAGGAGAGAGAGAGAGGGGGGAAACTCACCTTCCGCCCACTATAAGTGAATCCCCGTCTCGCATCACCAACCGGAAGTAGTCCGTGTGGCTGTCGTTGCCCGTGAAACGATGTACATCATCTTCAGCCCCTGCAAAAGAAAGATGAGATTTAGCGAGGTAGGTGTATATATATATATATATATTTCAACATCCGAGATGGAGTAAGTAACGGGTTTAGTGACGCAGTATCCCAAATATTTGTACAAATAAATGGAAAATAGAGACGCATGTATTCATAATAAACTGTTTTAGTAGATATTTTATGAAAATTTGTATTGTTCTAAATAATTTAAACGATTTTAATGAGTTCTTTAAGGAATGCTTTGGTAGAAACGTGGAATTCTGTAGAAATTTTAACATTTCTGTACACATAACCATGGGCGACGTTACAATATGTTCCAGGGGGGGGGGCACATTTTTTTTAGTAATAAAAGGTGACATAGCGTTTTCGTTGTTTTAATTGTTGTAAATGGCATTGATAGAGACATTTTCGTGTTTAAGTTAGGATTCTAAAATTGAGACACAACAAACATAAAAATAACAAAAATATAAAAAATACCCAATAGCCCATATTGTTCGTTAAATTTAAATTGCATTCACCCTGAAAAATCTCCGGTGCTTTTACACATTATTATATGTCATTAGCCACGGTTGTGACCCCTGTATGCTCGGCAACTTATCTATACCATATTAATATTAAGTGTATTTCAAGAAAATTTACTGCCTTTCTATCATTTATTAATGTGTAATTAATAACTTATATTAAGAATATTATTTGTATTTATATATTTGTTTCAGAATAATTGAACTTTTATAGAATTTTAGAATTGGTCTGATAGCCAACCAATATTGAAGAATTTTTATTACTTTGTAATATTCTGAAGTAAATATTGTTAATTTTTTTCAAGAATTTCCGGCACGTGTCATCGAGCAAGGCCTAACGTATAATGAGAAACTGAAAAAACTTTCAAAACCAAAAATACAGGCACAAAATGAACACAATGGATAATTTAATTCTATAATCCTGTCGATCGAGCATCCGATGAAAAGTCTTAATAACAACTAGGTAAACAATAAACGCTGAAAATATTATTTTAAATTGTAACAAAAAACGGAAAACAATGACAAATTTGAAAATTCTGTGATAACGATCATCGACAACAAAATTCAATATTGCTATCATAACTATTATACGTAAACACTTAAAACGCGACAATACTAAGTCAACTAGTTAATAATAATTGTTGTTATATATAAGCTGTATGAATGGTCTACATGACCAGAGTATACACATTTTTGAATGAACTGATATACGGAAATGTATTGAACGTTGGAGAGCGTCGGAAGATTGAACCAATTTCACAAACAGCATAGGAAAAGTAGTGCCATGTGTCATAGGACGGCACTTTTAAAGCCAAATAACATTTGTGCGGCTTTTTTTAAATTATTTATCGCCTTTGAAAGAAGGTAATGAGAACCATTTTGTAATTTTTATACCAATTTTGCCCAATTTTGGTTATCTTGAATTCTTTTTAGAGACGTTAAACAAATAAAGTTTTACATACAAAATATTTATATATTCTATAATATGTCAAGGCACTATGCAGTACCTAAACGGTGTCAGGTGTCTGGACATGAGTTCGATATCAAAAGTTCGGTATACTTTATCTATATTTTACACTTATTTTTAACACCCACGATATTTGAGATAAACAGCTGAGCAGTGCAAAAAGGTGCGAAGTATGTAATTAAACCTGATTAAATGAATGCCCATATGTGATGGCGCCCCTGCATCTAACACAATTTCAGTAATACTCTCATATGAATAAAAAATTAAATAAATGGATAATTGTAAACTGAATAAATAATAATTATTTCAGTCTAACTTCATAAATTCTCATAAATTTTTATAAACCATTTTTTGAAAAACAATCGTGTTTGGCATTAATTTCACAATGTCTCATAAACAGTTGATAATAGCCTAATTCAAGTTGGTGTCATAATTAGGATAAAATCTAAATCAAAAATTGCAATAATGTAGATAGTGTTTCACTTAAAAAAAACTGATGTGGCCAGGCACATGATTTTATCATACTATATATAAAAAAAAAGTTTTTTAACAACTTGAGGGAACTGCAATGGGTAACTGTCTCTCACCTTTTATTGCCAACTTGTTTATGAGCACATTTGAAACCAACATAAAGTCTATAGCACCATATTTCCCTAAGACTTGGGTTAGGTATGTCGACGATATTTTTGCCATTTTTGACACCAAGAAGTGCAGTATTCAAGATTTTCTTCTCGTTTTGAATTCTAAATTCAACACCATTAACTTTACTGTAGAACAAGAAGTTAACGGCCAACTTCCATTTTTAGATACTCTGGTAGTCAGGAATAGCAAAAATATAATAGAAATTGACGTGTATCGGAAAGATACTAACACAATCAGGTTAATCCCTCATGATTCGCAACATCCTTTTCAACAAAAATTGTCTTTTATTAGTTGTTTAGTAAATAGGTTATTGAAATTTCCATTGTCCGCAGATAGATATCAGCAAGAATTATTGTTTATTAAGAATGTTGTCATACATAATGGGTACCCTGAGAAAATAGTTGATAGAATGATTAAGAAGCAGAATCAAAAAATGTATGTAAATCAAATATCTACTTTAATACTTTGTCTGTAGAAAAGAAGAAATATGTTAAAATACCGTTCGATTGTGCATATACAAGGGGTTTGAGAAGTATTTTTACATCACAAAATCCATATCCGACTCATAATAGCATAAAAAATCTTCTTGGAAAACCAAAGGATAAGGTAGATGTACTTGATAAATCTGGTATATATTGTATCAAATGTCATGACTGAAAAAGAATACGTAGGCCAGACTAGAAGAACAATTTTAACTAGGTTCAAAGAACATGTAGCTCATTTTAAATATAATCGTTTTGAAAAATCTAGTGTGGCTCAACATATTTTAGACACAGGTCATAAAGTAGTTGTAGATGACTTAAAACTTATAAAAGCTGTGTCAAATAATAGGGAACTAAACAGCTTGGAAAGTATCTTTATTCAGTTGAATAGAGATAAATTAATAAATTCAGACAGGGGTCCTATACCTAGTTCGCCATTGTTTGATCTGCTTTAATTAAAACTTCTTTTTTACGCTTCAATGATCAAAATTCACTGAGGTGTGAACAACAAATGCGTATATATAGGGTAATTTTTAACATGGACGTCACTTCCACTAGTGATTTGCTTGAACAATATCCAGTAAAGATACTATGAATTGCTAATCTCTCTTTTCCTCTTTTTAGGTTCTACTGAAGATGGCAACATAGTTGCTGAAATACGTATTTAGGTTCTAAAATACTTGTTGTGGTTAGGGGTTTATAATTCTATTATACTATATATAATATTAATAGTTTAGCTTCATGAGATTCTATTTTATCGGGAAATGGTGCGGACTTTCCAGGACACATTGTATATATTCGTCTCGTGTGACAATATGATGAGTGGAACCAAAAAATCGTTCAATTTAACTACTCTAACATCACGTATTCTAACATTTAACCTTTATAATATGAAAATTCTCTTCGCGTATGAAATCGTGTATCTCGCAAAACTTTGATCATCAGCATAAGTGTTCCGGCGTTTCGTTCTGTCTTCGTCTTCGTTTTTCGTCGGGTAGATGGCGTCGGTCGGGTCGGGACGCGTTTCAAAGGAGTGGATGCCAATTTTCTCTCATATTTTTTGTCACATATTAGATTACGGGACCGTAAACGTCTCTGCTCAAATGGTATTGGCGTAGGACCCTAGGGGCCCGTGCCAGAATAAAAAAAAACACAGCACGAGAGACGACAAACTGGAAACCTAAAGGGCATATGCGCATACTTTTCTGATACGTTTTGATATCGTGTGGGTGTTTTTTTTTTATGGGATGTTGTCGTAAGCTTTTAATATGCTATTACTTTTTGTTTTTGTGTATTCGAGTTCTGGTGATCACCGAAATGAAGTACATATGTTGTTATATGAAATATTCATAGCAAGTCTTATGGTACCTATTTTCTTTTCTAATGGAACTATTACAACGTATTAGATTTATTCCTTCTCCTTAAATTGATGTATAATACAAAATAATTTGTATTGAAATAATAATATAGGAAAAAACAACAAACTGTATTCATATATTTATATTCTAATGACAGAAGGTAGTGTCTGTCAAACGCTGATGCTTTGACAATACCTACTGTCAATAGCATCAAAATATATGTCAAATTCTGACTAACTAGTTTCATTTTAATGAAGACACGACTGATCTTAATCAAATAGAATCTCATGCAGTTAAAGTATTAATTTTATATATAGTATGATGAAGTCATGTGCCTGGCCAAATCAAATTTTTTTCAAATTCGCATGATAACTGGCGTTATTTTGGAGCAGTTGATCTGAAATTTGGTATAGAAGATTATCTCTTAAAAAGTAAAGACAAATTCAATCGTGGGAAAAAATTAGTTAGTTCCATGTTTCTGTTCAAATTCCACACCAGAAATAGATAGGTATTTTAGGGTGGGGGGTGATTTAACTGTTTAAATTCAGAATCTACGGGACCAAAGCATACCAGAGTCTATAACAAGTTCGTGTTTTGCTGTTGGCCTGCGTACTCAATTAGTTTAGATTAGCGAAATTAAGTAAATTTGTAAAATTAATATATATATATATATATATATATATATATATATTAATTTTACAAATTTACTTAATTTCTTTATATATATATATATATATATATATATATATATATATATATATATATATATATATATATATATATATAGGAAACTGGTTTAATCGGTTTAAATATGCTATATAGGGAATATGACGTAAATAGAATCCAAGAGAGAAGTAATTTCTAAAATTAATTAAAAGGATACGGTCTCAGCCCGGATTCGAACCGGGGCCTTCTTCCTTGCCGGGGAATTGCTCTACCGCTGAACTACTGAGCCCGGTCGGAGGATATAGATTTAATTCGTCATTTCAAACGATAGTAACAGTACGGGTTGCTGTCTAACTACTATTATCATGACATCTATTGGACACTGGTGGAAATTGGTTCAATGGTATGTCAAGTTTATCGCAAATCTATCTCAGTATATATATCTCAGTAGTTCAGCGGTAGAGCAATTCCCCGGCAAGGAAGAAGGCCCCGGTTCGAATCCGGGCTGAGACCGTATCCTTTTAATTAATTTTAAAAATTACTTCTCTCTTGGATTCTATTTACGTCATATTCCCTATATAGCATATTTAAACCGATTAAACCAGTTTCCTACTTTCCACTAGCAAGATTTGCGATAAACTTGACATACCATTGAACCAATTTCCACCAGTGTCCAATAGATGTCATGATAATAGTAGTTAGACAGCAACCCGTACTGTTACTATCGTTTGAAATGACGAATTAAATCTATATCCTCCGACCGGGCTCAGTAGTTCAGCGGTAGAGCAATTCCCCGGCAAGGAAGAAGGCCCCGGTTCGAATCCGGGCTGAGACCGTATCCTTTTAATTAATTTTAAAAATTACTTCTCTCTTGGATTCTATTTACGTCATATTCCCTATATAGCATATTTAAACCGATTAAACCAGTTTCCTACTTTCCACTAGCAAGATTTGCGATAAACTTGACATACCATTGAACCAATTTCCACCAGTGTCCAATAGATGTCATGATAATAGTAGTTAGACAGCAACCCGTACTGTTACTATCGTTTGAAATGACGAATTAAATCTATATCCTCCGACCGGGCTCAGTAGTTCAGCGGTAGAGCAATTCCCCGGCAAGGAAGAAGGCCCCGGTTCGAATCCGGGCTGAGACCGTATCCTTTTAATTAATTTTAAAAATTACTTCTCTCTTGGATTCTCTCTTGGATTCCCTATATATATATATATATATATATATATATATATATATATATATATATATATATATATATATATATATATATATATATATATATATATATATATATATATATATATATAGGCCCTGAAGGCCCCGGTTCGAATCCGGGCTGAGACCGTATCCTTTTAATTAATTTTAAAAAAATTACTTCTCACTTGGATTCTATTTACGTCATATTCCATATATAGTATATATATATATATATATATAAGGAAAAAGGTTATTTATCGGGCAATTCCGTCATTCGAAGAAGCAACCGTAGACACGTGTTTCGGACTATTAGTCCTCATCCTTTTTCCTTGAATATCTTACCGTCGATAAACCTTTTCCATCTATATATATATATATATAAAGCACCCTAATATACATATGTCTGGTGTAGTATACAACTTTTTCTGTATCACACAATATTTATTTTGAATTGTCCATTATCTAAAGCTTCATGTGTATGGAGTGTTGTAAAAACCTCTTTCCCTTTGAATGTTTTATAATTAGTTGCAACTCTGTTAAGTATCATCAGTCTAGATCTAAAAGAACACACATTACTGACATTATAATAACGCAAAATCATATTTTAATGTGTTTTTCGATATAAACTTGTTCGAGTAGGTCCATTTTTTACAACTAATTATGTCTCAGGCCATTTTGAAGAGTTAACCTTAAAAAAAAAGAATTTTCAACAAAATAACCAGCACCCTAATGAACATCTACAACCCCTGTCGACCTTTCGCTTTACTCCTGCCTACCCTCTCCTCGCTTGACCGTACTGTTTGATCACGACGACTGTCTCTCGAGTCAATTGAACCGGGCACATAGAAAATTGCAATTAAGTAATTCCATTGTCGCGTAATCCGGTCGCGTCCACGTTAATACGTCGAACGGCCACTGGCGACGCTCGTTACCGTCGCCCGGCCGCGCCGCCAGCCGCCCCCGAGGGCGGATCGTCCGGCGCCTCCGCCAATTCCGCGTCCCGCTATTTGTCACAATGATTGAAGCGGCTTCTCGGGATATACATGTCCTCGGAGCTATTGCCGCGATTAATCACTGCGGGGCAATTTCATTTTGCGTTGTCGAGCTGAGCGGTTCAGTTTGTACGACAGAGATTCGCCCGGGGTTTTACCTTTTTGTCGGACTTTTTGTTGTTGTTGTGGGGTGTTTAAGTGGTACCGTTTTCTTGGGATTATGCTTTAAAATTGACGTGGTTTGTAATTAGTTTTTTTAAGTAACTAGTTTTTGACGTGTTTTATGTATTTATGCTCCAGGGTGACTCACAAAACATGATGTACCATGCGGTATCTCTTGTACTGTAAGAGCAACGATGTCTATTAAATAAGACGAAACGTGCGTTAAGATGAATTCTTTTATAACGGCTTTTGATTTTTAAAATGTTTGTATCGATCACTAACCATCACTAGATGTTATGGAAAAGGTAAAAACTGTCAATTTCTTTTATCTTGAATAACATCGCTGTTACATTACATAAATACCTATCTTATACCAAAAATACACACCAAATTAATGTGTTTGTCTCTAATGCGTTTTTTTTTTCGATTTCAAATTGTTTGAGAAGGTCCATTTTATAATTATAACTTTATTTTTGCATTTTTTGCACCCTAATGAGCATCTACAGCACTCTATCGACATTGATGGACTTGAAATCGAAAACTATATCAATTAAGGGGTCAACATAATCACTGAGATTACTGAATTCGACCATGAATATATTTTTACTCGACAAATTTATCTGATATCACGCGACACTACACCTCAGTACAGCCGTGTTAAATACATAAAATATCGTATTTGCAAATTTGTTCAGGATTAACTTTATCGATCAAATCATTAAATGGAATGATTTTTGTTGATCTATTAGCGGTACTAAAGGATATTAGAAAAAGAAAAAGAATTGAAAAAAAAAAACATATTATAATGACCCCTATGCTAAAAATGGCACAGTAGGCCTTGTCACTGACTCAACTGTTTTTGTTCTCAGGTTTTCACGTTTTACAATCCTTGGACATTGACTTCATTTTCAGAGAGCTTGATGATGGCAGATATGTCAAAATCGGTGGCTTGATGATAATTAACATTTGGAAACCAAAATAGCGCTGTACTTTCTCAATTCTTAGTTTGCAAGAAAATATGCAATACTTAAAAATCTCTATGGATCTTCTATGGAATACGTAGTCACTTTATCAGTAACACATGAAGTCATATTTTCAGGAAAAAAATAAATTCTTCCTGTAAGTAAGTACTTATTAATCACGAAAATATTATATAAATATCTTTATCTAGTATAGTATTACACAATACAGACTGAAACAGATTTTATTTTTGAAGAAATTGTTGGAGAGTACTTTTCTGCTACAATTTATTATTGTCAGAAGATATTATTAACCGGTTAAATTTATGTTTGCTATATACTAGGTAATTGCCTATTTTGTGATTAGTGTTTATCCCTGTGACATTCAGAGTTTTGCCCCCCCCCACCTATATCGCGATAATGTTCGTTCCTATAGCTACCGTATTTCAATCAGTTTCCACAGAAAAATGTTTATAACTTCTGTAAAAATGTTTGCATAAATTTCTATCATACCTCAAATTGTAGGTAATTAAGAGCCCTAATATCACATGACGTTCAGAGTTTTGCCCCCCTAAATCGCGATAGTGTTCGTTCCTATAGCTAAGGTATTTCAATCAGTTTCCACAGAAATTTTTTTATAACTTCTGCAAAAATGTTTGCATATATTTCTATCATACCTCAAATTGTAGGTAATTAAGAGACATAATATCCCTATGACGTTGAGAGTTTTGCCCCTCCTAAATCACAATAGGATTCGTTCCTATAGCTAACGTATATCAATCAGTTTCCACAGAAAAATGTTTACAACTTCTGCAAAAATGTTTGCATAAATGTCTATCATTCCTTAAACTGCAGGTAATTAAGACACCTAATATCCCTATGACGTTTGGAGTTTTGCCCCCCCCCCCTAAATCGCAATAGTGTTCGTTTCTATATCTAACGTAATTTAATCAGTTTCTACAGAAAAATGTTTACAACTTCTGCAAACATATTTGCATAAATTTATATCATACCTCAAATTGTAGGTAATTAAGAGACCTAATATCCCTATGACATTCAGAGTTTTGCTAAGGTATTCTTGATTGGTATTCTATATGAATAAGTGGTAATTGAGTGTCAGAGCTCTATTTTTATTTTTATAGTTAAGGTAAACTAGTTTTATAATGTTGTTTCTATGAATTCTATTGCAGATGTGCTGCAAGTCTGAGATGTTGTATCCACTGTCTTTGGCAAGCAGTGTAATTGTATTTATTTCCTTAAAAAACCTGAATGCTTAAGAGGAATGTTTTGTGGAAGAGATAGTGGAAAGCAGCTCCTTTCTAGTTGTAGTATTTGTGATGTAACTTCTTATGACAGCTGATTTTTAGAGAAACCGTGGCAGCACGTTGCGCAACAGCGACATGAATAAAACATAATAACCGTCGCATTGTTTACTGGCAGATTTACCCGGTTGAACTTCGTTATGAACTTTTAACATTATATTACACGGCTGGGGACAAACCACTGCCTTCCTAACTTTAATTCGTTCCCGGTCGCCGACGGCAAGACACAATCTCTCGGTGGCACCGGAAATCCCTATGCAAACTAATTTGCCTAATTTTCACAGAAAACAAATCAAGTGTCCATACCAAATCTGTTACCTTACAGCACAATTACACAACGACCAGTATAGAAACTATTATTAAAGCTAAGGTTATGAAAAGTACAAACGGGAGATTGAAGATAATTGGCGCAGTCGAAATAAATGTGCGTTAGCTGCCATCTATGAACCAGTTGCCGTAGCACGTCGTGTATATTTGGTTGCATATCATGTATAGAATGCACGTTTTCTCTTTCAACGACCAGTTTACAGACAAGTGAATATATTGACCGTTAATCTTCTCCAAAATATATACGCGGTAGAATGAGACGTGGAATAGTCCGGATGTCCCATTTATTGGATTAACAATGGGACGATGTACGGAATTCAAATATTCGCCGGATTCGCAAAAATTAACGAGAGAACGGAGAACCGAGCTAGTTTTCGGTCCTTCTTCGGCCGGCGATTTATCGTCGTGCCGGAAGAATGGGTCCGGAGGATTCTGATTTTCATTATATACCGACGAATGGCGGTGTCCCAATTCACCGCGGCCGAAAATATTCGGTCGCACAATTGAATTAAACCGGATTTCGGCGTATTAGAATTTTATAATGGACTACGCGCGGCGAGGTAGGTAATACCACATTCCGCACATTTTTGTTAACGTGGAACCGATTTCTGGGGCGTCGGATTTATATTTTTTTGTTATCCGATATTCAAACACCGCGCATCGGTTAGTAACTTTAAAAACTACCGCTTTTTGGTGGTTCGATATTTAAAACTGACAAAATAAATATTATTTAAAACCAAAAAACAGAAACAGAGTTGTTTCCCTTAAATTTGTTTCCCGTATCCCCCATTCAAAACGTTGAGTTCCCCAGAGTTTGAAACAAAGTTTTGCTAGATGTCGATGGCAACACCACTACCAAATCTCGAATTATCCCGTATATTTTTATTTGCGGCAGGAATTCACCCCACCACAAATATCTAACCGTATAAAATTTCTTACAACCATGACAACCACGGAAAATACCTAGAAGAGGTTATCTTCTTCTTGTAAATACAGGGTTATGTTCGTTATTGTAAGCAGTTCTTTCGAGAGCGGTTTATTTATGAGTGTGTCCCGCAGAATGAATGTTGAGCGATTATTTATTTATTGGCAATTTATTGTCAAGACATTTTCATATTTTCGAATTGGATATTGTTGAAGGTGCTCCAGTTCCATATAGAACTTTACGTTACCATCCAAGGACAGCAGCACTGTATACTTCAGTCTGAATACACGATATTTCATTAGTGGCTGGTTTAAATTTAGTTCAGAGATAGTATGAGTTAAATATCCTTAAGTACGATTAGACGGTAACTCAAATTGTGTTGTATTACATATCGTAGTTACCTATGCTCTCCGTATAATGACTCGTCTAATCATACCTTTAAAGGAATTGCTTATTTTTTTAATTTATTAATATTTTAATATTTTAATTTTATTAATATTTTATATATTTTCAATAAAAATCGTAAAGAAATCATAACTCTAAAAATATCTAACCTAAGAATTTGTATGAAACTTGCTACCATTGTTTATGATGCATCAATAAACAGTATAAAAGCCCTAACAAGACATAAAACTCCCTCTATATGTTATGCTGATTTTTTGAATTTATCGAAACAGCCATATTTTCAATATGAATCGTAAACAAGTCATAACTTTAAAAATAACCTAAAAATTTTTATGAAACTTGCTACGATTGTTTATGATGCATCAATAAACAGTATAAAGGCCCTAACAAGACATAAAACTCCCTCTGAAGGAAATGCAGATTTTTTTATTTATGGAAACAGCCATATTTTCAATATAAATCGTAAACAAATTTGTAAACAAATCATAACTCTAAAAATAACCTAAGAATTTTTATGAAACTTGCCACGATTGTTTATTATGCATCAATAAACAGTATAAACGCCCTAACAAGACATAAAACTCCCTCAAAAGGAAATGCTGATTTTCTGAATTTATCGAAACAGCCATATTTTCAATATAAATCGCAAACAAATCATAACCCTAAAAATAACCTAAGAATCTTTATGAAACTTGCTACGATTGTTTATGATGCATCAATAGACTGTAGAAAGGCCCTAACAAGATATAAAACTCTCTCTAAAGGAAATGCAGATTTTTTAAATTTATCGCAACAGCCATATTTTCAATATAAATCGTAAACAAATCATAACTCTAAAAATAACCTAAGAATGTTTATGAAACTTGCTGCGATTGTTTATGATGCATCAATAAACAGGATAAAGGCCCTAACAAGACAGAAAACTACCTCTAAAGGAAATGCTGATTTTTTTGAATTTATCGAAACAGCCATATTTTCAATACAAATCGTAAACAAGGCATAACTCTTAAAATAACCTAAGGATGTTTATGAAACTTGCTACGATTGTTTATGATGCAACAATTAACAGTATAAAGGCCCTAACAATACATAGAACTCCCTCTTAGCAGCAGCCCATTCCCAAATAACGCCATACAATGGAGATCGTATCATTCGTCGTTCTTTTTTTATTGCTCGACACAATTGGAAGGTTTCAATATTTTTGTTTTAAACGATTCGTATAGTAAAACCTTTTCATATAGAGATGATTATTCTTTGTGAAATTATAATGTAATAAAATCTGCGAGCTTGACGTACGAAAATATAAAAATTAATACAAATTATGTATTGATACGTCAAATTCAGCAGCAAAAAAGAATGTAAAAAAAATTAAAAAAAAAGGACAATACTAATAAAATGCTGAATGAGTGTTTTAACGTATGATTATTTAGCTGTCATATGGCCTGTACTTTACAATGACAGTATAATTATATAGTATCAGCTTTGCTCCGAAGAGAGGAGGTTTGTAACTAAATTATCAACGAGGTTTTTGTTTTGAACACATTTTGATCGGAAACTATTTTACAGTTCATCTGTGATTTTTAAAGACCCAAAGGATTCTTAACTGCATTTGAAGGTCATTGGTCTGGATTTAGTTTCATTAAAGATTTTTTGCGACCTTTTGCGACATCTGATTACAATAACAGAAGCTATTATTCCTACAGCTTATATGTCTATTGCTATTATAAAACGTAAGCAGATACTAGATTGGCGAATCACCAACAAATCAGATAACCGTAGAACTTAAATTTGGACTGCAAGAAAAACCTTCCGACAATATCCAGCAAGTTGTTTATAATACTTTATATACGACTGGGGACATAGACACAAATGATACTCTTGAATCAAAGGAACTGCATTGGTGCAAAAATATTTCTCCCTCTGCATGTTAAGTTACATTGTTTCAACATATTTACTGCAAGAATTCGAGCAGAATTGCCGATTAATAACATAAACAATCGCAAAGAACAATAACCAATGTGACGACTCAAAGTATAGCAACTTTATAATTAAAAACTCACTGCCTAAACAAGTTGTCCTCGATGTTGCATTTTAAACTTAATTTGAAACAGCGCCATCTAGTTACGGATCGTTGAACAACTTGGTTTTATGGTCCGTAACTAGATGGCGCTGTTTCATTGCCAACTCACTAAAATACCCCAGAATGTTATTCTAGTTACGGTCACTAAAAAATAACTCCCATCGTTATACGTAGCACTTAATGTACTTTTATAATATATGACAGTGCACAATAATCATATGCCTTTTTTAACGTAATCCGCTTTAAAAAGAAAAGATAGATAGATAGCTATCGATATGTATCGATAGTTAGTTATCCTTTGTTGGTTCAATAGCGGCTTAAGTCGGTATAACTAGTCGTATAGTTAGTTAATCCCAGAATAACTAAACCTATTCCGCTTTTCACTGGTTAAGCTGTTTGTTGCCACTAGTTGCCAGTAATAACAGCTTATTCTGGTGCTTAAAAGAATGTTTATTTATTTATATGTGGCTTAAGGAACGATATAATTTGAGATAGTTAAGAAGTAATCGACAACTAGGACCATTTCGGATAATAATTGATCATTTATACGATCTGGAACAATAATCTTCCACTACAAGAAAATATTTTGAAAAAACTGAATTTAATCACGATTTTCTTGGACTTTTTTTCATATACAATTGAAAATTGCATGAACTATAAATAATAGCTTTACCTAGAGTTCTAAAATGCCGTTACCTGTTAGAACAGGGGTGCCAATGCAAGAGCTTAATCGGTTAATTCAACCCGGCGTTCGACCTCACCTGTGTTGCAGTTGGCCTATCCGACATGTCACGGTAGTACTCCAGACTCCCGCATCTTATAAGCGGCGCTCTCGCTGCGCGCAGGCCACAGCTAAGCACATTATAGTTCATAACTATTATTTCCCCTGACGGCATCAAATTGATTGATTGGTATACGCTTCTCTAGAGTCGAACGGCACTAGGTAATGATTAATTATCATCACTACCGTAGCTATACAGTGGCGTGGCGTGAAGGTTTCGTACCGATAACATGCGCGCTGCTTTGATGCTGTTAATCTGTTTCGCTAGTCAATAGAATAGGTCTTAATTAATTTGATAAATTGATATTTTGTTAGATCATATTTGATGGCATTTTGCCAATATTAAATTTATCGGTATGCTAATAAAAATACGGCGACTGATCGACGTCGCGTCGGGAGCGGTTCGGCCAGATCTTAGAGAGCCAAAGGATGTTTTCTGTTTTCTAACTTAGTATGGGAAGTTTTGGCAAATCCGCAGTTTGAGAGACGAGATCGAGTTTTTCATGGTTATTATTTATGATATCCGTACATACTTTGGCTTATTGTAGATAGGACTTGAAGCACCAGTAGACATAACCTTAATATTGTAACGTTGATAGTTGACGTGATAGTTTATTTAAATCTTCTATCGTGATATATATCAAACAGCAATTTGGTCAAGAATGGCAAGAATTAACTCGTTTCCTCTCTAGATACAATCGTAGTACGTTAATTTCCATAAAAGCGATAGGATATCGAGTTACCACACTTTGTACATTTTCACCGTCAGATGTATTTTCCGTGGCGTGTTTAATTGGTAGCAACCCGACGAAAACAAAAATGTTAGCATGCTATCAGGAGCACATACCGTATACACTACACAAACCCTGGCGATCGCGTGAGTGCTTTTTACTTCACGGTCAATTTTCAGCTCTTTTTGTTGATTTTTGGGCCATAACAAACATAAGAGGGAGATAATTTTACATTATCACGGCACACAAGCAGCCAAAACGTTTGGTTTGCATCATGAGTCATTGTACACTGCTAAATAAATAGGGGCACATTTTTTCGGGGCGCTTGCGAACACGTCGGTCAAGCTGATCCCACACGTGTTCAATACTATTCTGGACAGGAGTAAATATGTGCCCTTAAAGCGTATCAAATTTGATTTGCCTAGAACTGTAATTAAAAAAGTTACAGGTTTCGAAAAACGTGTAGCCCTAATTTTTATGAGCAGTGGAATTTAATTTTCGTGACACACCATTTTTTTTGTTTTGTCAAACTTTAGTCCTTTCTTGTTGTGCATACTAAGCTTTATGAGAACTGTTTTATAATGACGGAGTTATAATATTAATACCGGGTACGTCAAGTGAGCACAAAAACTCGTCTGGCGCCAAACGTGGTCAGTTAACCTCGTACTGCGGTTTCGAATACACTTTAGATCAGTTCGGTTTTGATTAAGTTAATTGTTGAGTTTATTAAACGTAGTTCCATCTTCATTTCGGTGTAGAATAATCCCAAACGTTTTAGAAGTCTATGATGTATTTCTGAAACCGCCCGCCGGTGCGCAATTGTTTTTGATTGATCAGTTAATCGCTTTAATCAAGTTATTTTATCATGCAAAACAGCGACGGCCGCCGTTTTGACGCGACTAATATTAAACAATTTTGTCCAAGGCCGACTGTGAATTTCCATTATCGGTTTGACGTTTAGCATGTAACGGCAGCGTAGCGGACGTACGTACGTGACAAATGACAACCGGCAATTTAAACAACTCGATAAAATTACCGTCCGCCCCCGTATTTCGTCCTGCAAATTAAACACCGTAATGCATTTTCACGATAGCGAAATTAAATTTATAAATAAGTGGTTATTTTAAGCGGGCACGCGATACGCTCGCTAGCCGCTACCGCCTAGGGGGCAGCACACGCTAATAAAATAGCACCTACCTACGGTCCCGCGTCTTACAAACTGTGCCGGGTAAAAACGAACATGGGGATAATTAAAATATCGACCGTCTTTGCCTTACTGCTTTTCCGTGTTCAGTTTTAAAATAAAAAAAAAATGGGTCGATCCCACTTCTGATGTTGCATCACCAGGACCCCTGAAACCCCCTTTTAAAAATAGGGGTAAAAAATAGGTATAAAAAAGCCCATAATCTGTATTCGCCAGTAAGACTACTAGCCACTCGATGATTTTCTGTTAAACTTCACCAAACCAAAACTTCTAAACAAAATACGTCATAAATCCTACTTTGTGATTGTTGCATGTAAATACAACCTTTTCATTGGTCGACCATACAGTAGTAGACCCTTCCCCCCGATTGGCCATTTTCGTAAATATCTCTCGCTGAGTGTGAGTCACGTTTAGTATATTAAGACTAGACATTTTGTGTAGATCGCCGTTGGGTACATCGCCTATCCGTGTAGATCGCCGATTCTGGTAGATCGCCGATACGCGATTCTGATTCTAATGCAATTAACTTCTGGTAGACCGCGGTGCGGTTTGCCTTCTCGAAAATTTGGGCCTTCGATCGTGGAAAATTTAATGTGACCCCCCGGATCACCCCACCAACCCGTACAACCTCATTTTCGGGGAATATGCCGCATTCGCATGACCCGTGAAATTAAACGTAATTAACGCGAAATTTGATGGATGTAATTGGATTTGTTTTTGCGGGTGACATTGTGACAGCGCGCGCGCGCGCGTACGTACGTAATCGTATTTGTTCGCATAAACGTATATTTTTATTCAAGTGCGTTACAACGAATGTTTCGCAAACCACAGTTCTAAACTGAAAGTATTGCAGTGTAAAAAACGGTGAAGTAATTTTTAACAAACTTTCCAGTGATTTATCGGTCACTCACCAAATTGGTTTTTAATTATTTTTCTATGTGGTTACGTCACTGAGAGTGATACTAAAAATAATGATTAATAACTAGAAACCGGAGATAGAAGATAACTGGCGCAGTCGATACAATATTTATGGCGTCACCGCAAAATTATTTTTTTTTAAATTTGGTTAAAAATTGTGGGTTAACTTTAGCTTTTAGAGAAGCCCTACCGAAAATGGGAAAATAAAATAATAATAATAAATATAATAATAATCCTTTTCTCGAAAAGAAGACTTATCTTTTTTGTTTGCCCATTTAATTTAGCTAGAAGATAACTGGCGCAGTCGATATAATATGTATTACCGTCACCATCAAATTATCGAACAAAATGAATGGGTCCTATATATTGAAATGATTACTCTGACTGATAACAAATGAAATCGAACAAACGACAACCGATTATGGCCTGCTTTTATCGTAGAATCTTTTTCACTTTTTCTCAAAAACTATACTCAATTCAAAATGTCTGCCTACAGATTCAGCTTATACAGAAAAATAGAATATCAAAAACAGTAACTTTGTCGCCATTCAGCTGTAACTTGTTTTTGGAAATGTGAATTTATAACGCCTGAACCCAATGCTATAGAAACTTTAAGATGACCTTCAAGTAAACAAGAAACTTTCTACTTTTACGTAAAAATGCCTAAAAATCACAAAAAATCAAATTTTTTTAAACCTAGAACTCAAGTTTTTCAAATCCATAAATAATACTACAAAATAAGAAGCACCCCATTGTACACAATCTACCAAATTTCGATATTTACTCAACATTCAAACAATATTCTCTGATAGTATTGATTTATTTGTCCCTATTGGAACTGAATGTAGTGTAACCGGGGTGTCATTATGACAGTGTATGCGTTTCTGTCAGATTAGGTCCGGGGAACATTGGCGCGTTTACATACACGTCCACTGATCCATATCATGCGCAAAGTGTCTGGGATCAGTGCCATCGAAGCCGGTACACGAGTTCGCACTAAATAATGTCAAATTGATTTATTTGGTTAACACTCGACGCCAGAGCGATGGATCTTGCTTTGCATTCGGACATTTAATGAATATTTATTTGAACCATTACTTCAGGTTTATAGATGGATACACAGTCTAAACATTTACATACATCATCACATTATATCTAATGGTTTGGATAGCCATAATACACAAGGTAGGTAGTCATCAAACCACACAACGAACCAAAAAAACCAAAAAAATAATAATCCTATCGACTGCGCCATATGATCCTACCGACTGCGCCATGTCTGTTAAATAAAATACCAGAAATTTTAAACGTAACTCATTCATTACACCAGATAGACAAGTGTCGATAATACAAGTAAATTGCGCTTGGTGAATAAAGTTGGCGGTAGTTTATCTATGTCATGTGTTGAGGGAGGTAAATGTTCAATGAATCTCTGGGACACCGGGGGAGGAGAGTAAATCCCAGAAGACGATTTTAGTTTTGCTTTTTTTACGAAGTCGACCAACGCGTTGGGACAGTGTAGTCACTGGCGGAAGTAGAGAAGTCCAATGACGGCTACTCGGATCGAGCGAAGCGGCCTTCGAGGAGTGATTAATGATCTTCTCCTATGACATTTTAGCTGATCGACTAAAACGAGAACTTCACTTCGCTACCTAGTATAATACTAACCCATAAAAAATAGTAATCAGATCATTAAATATTTTTAGACCTTAAAGAGAAAGAACTTAGAGATTTTGACTTTAGACAAAAACAGGACGAATTATTGACATTTTGGTTTTGACAAGGAATTGCAATCTTCAAAGCTTAGCAAAAGCTCGGTTCCTACCGCTACGACAGACGGTTTGGCGGCCACCTCGTGGTCATATTGTGAGACTATTTTCTTGACTAGGCATGCAAACAACTATGTACTTTCATGTCTCCATAGAGGTGCGAAAATGAAGTAATTACCTAGTGTATGATAAAAAAGCAATTTTACGAAAAATACGCCATATAAAATTAGGATTTTTATTGAGTTTTGCACATTCTGATATTCCAATAATTATTTTCTGCTTACAGTGAGCAAGTAAAGTATGGAAAAATGAGAACGAGCCCATTTAAAAAGACACCTTTAATAACGTCGATTTTAAACTATTAACATACCCATTTTCATGCCTAAATTCAATTTTCGACCTTCTGTTGTTACTGGCTTATGACGACATTGACATTTTTTAAAATGCCAACCCCGTTTTTTGTGATTTTGGTACAGTTTCTAATTGTCGTAATAGTAGCTGATACATTTTATAGGCTTACATGAGAATATTTCCCTGAAAAACAATTGAAAATTATACAATAATAACTAAACTGACGGAAAAACAACTAAAATGCTTTTTGGGTAGAATTAGTTGCCTTGAGGACGAATATGGGTTAAAAAATTCCGTATTTTTTTTTTCAGAAAACTTATCTAAGTTTGAACAAAGTTTTTCAAAGTTGGAGATACATTCTCCAACAGTTTTAAGAGATGACTAGCCTTTTTGGTCTATTGTTTCTTTGTAATAAGAATAAAAGCCCCACTGCTTATTTATAGTCGTTAAACGAACGTGACGGGTGTGACAGTTACCGTCCTTGAAACTTGAAGGGACTTGAAAGGAAACCTATTGTATATATCATGGAATATTAAAGATATAATAATTTCGCTAATAAATGTTCAGAATAACTCAGTGGGTAAGTAAGTCTACTTTAAAAACGAGTATCATAAGGAGTATTAGACTGTGCCAATAAAAAAACATGAAGTTTTTAGATTTTGGCAATGAGAAAATGCTTCGATTTTTCAGATTTTACGTTCCAAATAAAATAGCTGAAATAAAACCAGTTAAAATCGATTTTAGTTACTAAACATTGTTTTATTAGTATCTTTTTGTTTTATTCTGTATACGACGTTGGTCGTGCCTCCGCGTAGTGACGCCATGCAAAACACGCGTGGTAGCTCCGGCTCGGTCGATCTGAAAATGATTTAGTAACGATCTGTATGCAAGTGCATCGCCTATTTCACAGATGGAGCCCCTGTCTACCTCTTTCAGTATGCATGCACGCGATTCACGTTCGCGAAGAAGCGAATGGCGTTAAATTGTGTATCATATCCAGACGCTCGCTGCGATTTTCCCGGCTTCTGACACCGTCTTTCCTACTGAACGCTAGGAACGTCAACTACCCCCCTACCCCACCCCGTTCACTCATGCCCCCTCAAACATTTACAAAGGGAAACGGCTGAGCCGGGCAATAAATCTTTTGTTGTCGGACGCCGGAAAATTGTCAAAGATGTTCGCCTGATATTTAACGCGGAAAATTCATACGGAAATATGGCGCGCACGCGCGAGCGCGAGAGCGCTTACATTATGCATGTGAATGGCAGCGAGAGGCCGTTACACGTTTTGCATAATAGTCCTTCGTAAGTTGTGATAGCTAAGAACTTTAAGTTATTTATATAGTGCCCGGGAGAGAGTTAGACACATATGGGTAAGTTTTTTATTAGCAATTTCCCAGGAAATTTTTTATTGTTCGTAAACGATTCTGGATTGTCTTAAACCTAAGATGCAAATATTAGAATGTAAAGATCTGATTGCATGCAACTGGTATTCGCCTAAAATCAGTGCTTATTGCGGAGTGGTGACTGACCATATTCCACTATTACTACCGTTTCATACAGGGTTATTATAAAGGATTAGTCGTCGATGTAGGCGCAGAGATCCAAAATTTGCTTGTGCCGGTTTATAAGAACTGAGGACTACTATGACACTGGCCTACTTCGCCTACAATCATTTATAAATATATATCTATAAACGCTCAAACAATTCTTAGTTCACTTTTAGTAAGGCGTGTTTATATACCAAATTTTACGCGTATCTAAAGCATAAACTGCTATAGCCGTTAATAATTTAGAAGATTTTAATCCCCCAAGGACTATGGTGAAATGGCTTTAGCTAGAGTCAAACTGCATCGACGCCAATGAGAAATTGCACTTCGAATAAATGTATACTACCTCTTCAATATTAACTTCAATCGATTGTGTATTTTTATGGGTGACATCAACGTTAGTGGGACACTTGTGGTGCGCTATCAATTTTATATTTGCTGTAATTCGCCACACTCGTTTGTATTGAATTACTTATTTATATGTGAACGAACTGAGTCACCATACTCAGTAACCCTTTGTTGTATCGTTATAGCTCATGATAGATCATAAAAAACTACTAGTACTAACTAAATACAAAATAGTATTGTGACAAAGTTAAACTAAAATGATTTGTTTGTACTTATCTAGAAAATGCTAGTTTGTCTATCCTTGTTGTCCTTGCACTCACCTGGAAGAATAAAAAAAATATTAGTACCATCTGATTATAACACAATACATATAAAAATGAATTAATACCACATAATATTTTCACAGATTACGCTATCAAAATTTGGTAATTGAATGATATATAAACATACCGAGATTAAAGTATCGCAAAGTCATACGCGGTTCTTTCATAACCATATTAGGTGTCATTAGTGGTCAATTAGGTGAAATTAGGTCCATTAGGTGAACACCACCAAATGCGAAGAGTTTCGGCTTATTAACATGTTACCAAAATTAGAACAAATACTGGAAATTATTGTTAAACAACAGCTCAGTGAGTACTTGGATGAAAATCAATTTATTACTGACCAACAGTCAGGTTTTCGTGCTCAGCATTCATGTGAGACGGCCCTAAATTTGGTATTGGCAAATTGGAAAGGAGCATTAGAAGACGGTAAAACGATAGTTGCTGTTTTTGTAGACTTGAAAAGAGCATTCGAGACAATTTGTCGTCAAAAGTTACTACAAAAATTGGAAACTTACGGAATCAGAGGAAAAGAATTGAAATGGTTTGAAAACTATTTAACAAATAGGAGACGGAAGGTTAGGATTGAAGAAAATGACTCAAGTGAATTAATAAACAGCTTAGGGGTACCACAAGGTTCTGTTCTTGGACCAGTTTTATTTATATAAACGATGTTGCTTCACAAGTTAAGTCTTGTGATATGCACCTATTTGCAGACGATACACTAACATCAATTGCAGGAGATAACTTACCTGAATTAATCGCGACATTAAACGCCGGACTAGTATCGATATCAAGTTGGTATAGAGAAAATAAATTATGTTTGAATGTATTGAAAACAAAAGCTATGGTATTGGGATATAGAAGTTCGGTAAACCCTACACCAGACATAGTTATCGATAACACAGTTGTTGAGATAGTGGACACATTTAAATATCTAGGTGTCATTTTAGATAATAGTTTGAAATTTACGAGTAATATGGAATATATAGTTAAAAAGGTGAGTCGAAAGATTAGCTACTTAAGAAGAATATCTAATAAACTTACATTAAAAGCTAGAATATCTTTGTACCATACGATTATAGAACCAAATTTTTTACTATTGCAGCAGTATATTATTTTTGTGTACAGACAAAGACATTAAAAAGATTCAAGTACAACAAAATCGAGCACTCAGAATTTTATTACAAAGCTCCAGGTTAACCAGTATCGAGTCCATGTTGAGTAAACAAAATTTTTTGAATGTTAAACCAGGAACGGTATATCATGCACTCACGTTGGTAGATAAATTCATTAATAATAAACTCCCAAATTATATGAGTAATTATTTAACATACAATAGTCAGCAGCATGAATACAATACTCGGCAAAAGGACCACTTCAGATTACCAAAATATACAAAAAGCAGTACACAAAATTCATTTTATTATAAAGCACTGAAGATGTTTAACAGCCTACCAAGCGATATAAAAAACAGTAGTTCGCTAAGTCTTTTTAAAACATTATGTCGGGTTCATTTTAAGTAGTTGATAAGTTTAGTACTTAGGAAACCAAATTTATTGTGATTATTAGTTTCTTTTAACTAAATAAACATCATTATTATATCAAAACCGTACCGATCTAAAATGTATTCGAAACCGCAGTACGAGGTTAATTGAACAACATGTGCGCAGAGTGAACTGCGAGTCTCGATGTTTTTGTCAAATCTGAAGTATGCTTTGAATTCACGTATGAAAGCCTAAGAAAGATGAATTAGAAAATGAATTCCATTGTCAAGTTTCGTTGATTAGAAGCGTCATTAGAAGTAAAATGAGGCATCTCAGTGAAGTGCAAGTTACTCGTGCTGTCGCTGTCATTCAGCATACCAATTCTATTCGACATGTTAGCATGGACCGTAGTTTCCCCTTCTGTTATTCAGCGTTTATGGAATCGGTTTCTGGAGACTGGCCAATATGTTAGAAGACCTCGACAAGGTCGAACTCGAAAAACTACTCAAAATAAAGACTCGTCCTTTCCTCTCTACGTCAGCGTACTGCCACAGCACGAGACCTCCTAAATGACCTAAGACGAGCACATGGAATAGACATTTTTGATCAAACTGTTAGAAACAGATTAAAAGAAGCGAATTTGAAACCAAGAAGACCTGTCCGCGCACCACGTCATACGCAGCATCACGAATGAGTTTTGCTCTGGATCACAGCGATTGGCAACTTAGTCACTGGACGCCTGTACTGCTTACAGACGAGTCCAGATTTCGTTTAACACGTTGCGACGGTCGAGTACGTGTACATAGACGTCCTGGTGAACGCTACGCAGCCGCTACTATACAGGAAGTGGATAGATTTGGTCGTGGATCTGTGATGGTTTGGGCTGGAATCAGTATAGACAACAGAACTGATCTTGTTGTGGTTCCTGGTAGACTAAATGGCATGAATTACATCGAAGACAACTTAGAGGACCATGTGGTGCCTGCTGCATATGGCGTCAGTTAATACTTCATCCTAATGCAGGACAATGCAAAGCCACATACCGCCGGCATCTCCAGAAACTTTTTACTAAAACGTGGAATTCAGGTCATGGAATGGTTCTTGAACACGCCCTCAGTTTTTATGTAATATCTGTAAGTGAACAAATGAACTATTCAATCAAATCACTTCCTATTTCGGCACACATTTGAAGACGAATTCCAAATTATTTAAAAGAATTTCGAATTTCCGTCAGAGGTAGAGGTTCTATCGCATTGATTATACTTAGTTTTAATAGTTCTGCATCGAAGGTGGCTGTGGTAGTGAAATAAAGTTCCTACAATCTTGATCATGAAGGACGGTTATATAATTATGAAAGAACTTCACTAAGGTAAGTTCATTTAATCATATAAATATTTCTGTTGATTAACATTTCCGATAGGCAGCATGGATTTATGAGGGGTCGATCCACGCTTACAAACTTGATGCACTTCAGTCATTATGTTTCAAGCTCTGTCGACAACGGAGACCAGGTTGATGTCATATACACGGATTTGAGTAAGGCGTTTGACCTGATTGACCATAACGTTTTGCTCGGGAAGCTTGATGGATTTGGATTTACTCCTTCGTTGCTGAAATTTATGAGGAGTTATCTCTTGGGACGTAGGCAGTTTGTCGAGTTTAATGGGCATTCGTCCCACAGTAGCGTTCCAACATCGGGAGTCCCGCAGGGGTCTAATCTTGGGCCACTGATGTTTTTGATATTTATCAACGATCTTCCCGATCACTTGCACTGTCACTCACTATTGTTCATGGATGACGTGAAATATATATTCAACACCATTCGTCGTCAGGCTGATTGCATGAGATCGCAGATTGAATGTGCTTGGTGCGATCAAAATGGATTGCGTTTGAACATTGATAAATGTAGAGTCATGACATATGGAAGAAGGAAGGAGCCAATTGTGTGTGATTATACTGTTGGCTCAGTTCGTTTGTCCCGGGTTACATCGATCAGGGACTTGGGCGTTCATTTTGATGCGGATATGAGCTATTCCACACATGTCAAACACCTCACCAGTTCTTCGTTTCGACTGCTGGGGATTCATTATACGAACGGCACGTGATTTTTCCGACGTTGATACTTTGTACCACTTATATTGTGCTCTTGTCAGATCGAAGCTCGAGTATTGTTCCCTGATTTGGTGGCCCTTCTATATATCTCAGATTGATGCAGTTGAGGCAGTACAAAGAAGATTCCTTAAATATATGTGCTATAGGAGAGATGGGATATACCCTCCACGAGGAGTTGACGGCAGGCACCTATTGGCCAGATTTGATGTCAGTACATTGGAGGTGCAGAGAGGTTTGGCGTTTCTTTGTGGTCTCATGCGTGGTCATGTTGATTGTCCTCGTATTCTGAGCAATATTTATTTACATTTCTTTACTTTCATACAAGACATAGTCACAAATTCTATTTGAATACCTCTAGAACTAATATAATGAAAAGATCGCCGTTACACAGAACGTGCGAGAATTTTAATCAGTTGCCTCAATTACCCGATTTATTTGGTGCATCTGTCTCATCAGTGCTGCGCTCTGTGGAAGCACAGTATAATGTATTGTAAAAAAGAAAAATGAAAGGAAAGGTGCAAAGTGTTTCAATTACGATAGTATTTCTTGACTTGGGTGGCATAATGTTGTGAATATTGGTTGTTTTGTAATTCCTTGCTAATGTGCGTACATATAATGTTGCTTGAGCGTGTGTCGGTTGTAGAATTGTATTTATAGCATTGTAGGATTGATGTATTTCTTGATGGTACTGTAGTCATTTACCTAATTATCTGTTGTCATTCCTGATTATTGATTGTTGTTATATTGTGTTATTGTTAGCTAAATATTTTCTAGTATGTGTCCTTTTTTGGTATGTCTGCATACTGATGGGCTTTAAATAAATTATTATTATTATTATTAAATAATAATAATAATAATAATAATGATATTTATTTAGTTAAAAGAAACTAATAATCACAATAAATTTGGTTTCCTAAGTAATAAACTTATCAACTACTTAAAATTAGCCAATACGTGAACCCGACATGATGTTTTAAAAAGACTTAGCGAACTACTGTTTTTTATATCACTTGGTAGGGTATTAAACATCTTCAGTGCTTTATAATAAAATGAATTTTGTGTGCTGTTTTTTGTATATTTTGGTAATCTGAAGTGGTCCTTTTGCCGAGTATTGTATTCATGCTGCTGACTATTGTATGTTAAATAATTACTCATATAATTTGGGAGTTTATTATTTATGCATTTATATACCAACGTGAGTGCCTGATATACCGTTCCTTGTTTAACATTCAAAAAATTTAATTTACTCAGCATGGACTCGACACTGGTTAATCTGGAGCTTTGTAATACAATTCTGAGTGCTCGATTTTGTTGTACTTGAATCTTTTTAATGTCTTTGTCTGTACACAAAAATATTATACTGCTGCAATAGTAAAAATATGGTTCTATAATCGTATGGTACAAAGATATTCTAGCTTTTAATGTAAGTTTATTAGATATTCTTCCTAAGTAGCTAATCTTTCGACTCACCTTTTTAACTATATATTCCATATTACTCGTAAATTTCAAACTATTATCTAAAATGACAACTAGATATTTAAATTCGACCACTATCTCAACAACTGTGTTATCGATAACTACGTCTGGTGTAGGGTTTACCGAATTTCTATTTCCCAATACCATAGGTTTTGTTTTCAATACATTCAAACATAATTTATTTTCTTTATACCAATTTGATATCGATACTAGTTCGGAGTTTAATGTCGCGATTACATCAGGTAAGTTATCTCCTGCAATTGATATTAGTGTATCGTCTGCAAATAGGTGCATATCACAAGCTTTAACTTGTGAAGCAACATCGTTTATGTTCAAATTAAATAAAACTGGTCCCATGGTTATTATTATTATTATTATTACTATTATTATTATTATTATTACTAGTATTATTTCCATCGCAAATATATGGTTCAATTACTATTAGAGTATCAGCAAACTAACACCTAAACCGTTTCCAACCAACTCTCTCACGGGCTTCTCTTCCCTTTGAACGTCCATTAACGTTATTTGCCTCAATTACTACAACGATTTATCACTTTTAAAGTAACTCTAATTCAGTAAGCATAACAAATTACATCCCGCATCTGAGCGACCGTCGTCGTCGTTGTCGTCTCTTTGTTTGTCCCTTTTGTTTTAGGCCACGGCGGGCGGCGAACCCCGCAGCCGATTTAATTACAGTGAGTGCAGTGCCGTTTGGAAAACGGGCGACCCCCCGACAGCGAGCGGTGTGCGTGCGACCCGCAAACCTCTGCTTAGGAAAGACAATTCCTGGGGACGACACCGCAGGCCGGTTGTCGCGACCGTGTGCGTGAAGGTCCTCGTAAAACAAGGCGGTAATAGAAGGAGGAACAGGAGGAAGGAAGGTTACGGAGGATGCTCGTTTTGTCCGCTAAGAGGAGTGGTAATGCCAAACGGAGATGTCGTACTTCCTTTCATGGCGTGGCGCGCCGTGACGTAGCTGGGGCAGAGATAATTGTTGCCGAGAGAAAATTAGCTGTTTAAGATATAATCTAGACATTTTTATTAGAGAATATTGGTATTAATTTAAGGTGGAAGATGGAAATTTAATGTGGGTAGAGCGACTAAAACTAGAGATTACGCTGAGTACGAATGTTTAAATGAGACAAAATTATATAAGTAGAGATGATTTAAACTAAAAAATAGCTGTCGTTATAAGTATTTCGACACAAGAAAAATAGTTGCAAAAATGGAACACCTGTATAATAACATTGACATTTCCCCCTGTACATAAGCCGCTTCTACCGCATGAATATGCTTGACCTGCGACGGCGACACACTCGATTTTATTAAAAAACTTTCTTCAACCTTTTCAGGAAAAGTTTCAGGTAGGTGGGTACTCATCAATATTTAAATTTGTCCAGAGAAAGGAGTAGGTAGATTTTCCAGGTCAAGTAGTGGCGGTTCCGCCTAAACGGAAACGCCAATAAGTCCAAGAACTCCCGGACATAAATTACAAAAGATTTCCTCGTAGCAAGGTAAAGGGTAGGCGGGACAAAATTTATTATTAAAACATGAACTTCAAAGGAACTGAGGCCGCACTTTCGACAACTTTCTGAATGATTTATGACGCGGGTTAGTGCGCCGCAGCAGGCCAAATCGAATCCTTACCTTCAGTGGCGCTTCGTGCTTTGGTTTGTAGTTTTGAGCAACCCCCAAAAGTAATAAGGAAATAATAAAATATAAAAAAATAAATAATAAAAAGTAATAAGGAAACGAAAATGGATTAATTGTATAATGTGATAATAGTATAAACGTTAATAAGTAACGATCTATAACATATAATTTATAGATTGTAGAATATACAAATCGACTATATGGTCTGGAGTTTGCAGCGAGGCCGCAACTAACTGCCACCGCCACAGTGCATATCGACGCCTGCATGCTAGCCCACTAGCGAGCGAATTTCATGGGCACTGACCGGTATGTTCTCTCCGGCAGGTTTGCAAATATCCCGCAACCGCGGCACCAGACAGTGGTACCTACGAACAAACCGGCCAGTATTTCTGCATTTCAGCTAGAAATCTGCAGACACTAGTCAGCTGTAAAGCGTAATTCGCAAAATTAAAAAAAAAAAAACGAGAACAAGGAATTCGGTGATAGAAATTTTGCAAAATTTTTGCAGGATTCATAAAAAAATTTCTGTTGAAACTGATTGAAATATGTTAGCTATAGGAACCAAAAGACAGAAAAACACAAAACAATCAACGGAAAACAACAAAATTGTAACATTCAAAAATCACATCATTCTGTTACCTGATGTCTTGTGCCTCTTATAAATGATTTTGACTGTGAGTTCAACATTTTTATACATTTTTAAGGCATATTTAAGTGGTTTTATCTGTCAAAAGTAAGTGTGATTTTAGTAAAAAGTAACTAAAGTAACTATTGTACTTATTTATTGTTTGTTGTTTAAATGTACATTTAGTATAACTAAATAAAATAGATAATACATAGATATTTTGATATAAAACCAAAAGTCATACAAAACTGGTACCTGCAACGTCTATATTTCTAGACCACGAGTCGCCGCTGCTTACCTTGCTTGCTTGGGGCGGATTAAATCTTCGTTTTGTTTTATGCAACGATCGCGACGAGCACGGTGGCGCCACCGTAGCGAGACTTCTTATTGCCGCCGGTCGAGAAATCGAAGGATATTGCAGTCGTCTGCAGACCAGCCCAAAATATGTGTTTACTTATGGGAACGTTGCCGAAAGTGTGTTTGAGATAGCATTTTTGTTCGGGTTCGCCTCTGTTTATTTGCGCTCGCCGTACAAAGTCGAACGAACGAGTTTCGCAAAGTTTGCGAGGTGTTTAAATTTATTGCTACTTGCGGCCGCGCGAGCTGAAATATGTCCCCTGCGTCAAGGAGTGTCAAAACTTAATAAACAAGCAATTTCTAGTGATCAAATCGGTGATAGGTTGTAAATTTCGAGGTTCTGTGGAAGAAATTGTGTCCTAACATTCATAGGACCAATAAATTCAATTCTAATCAAAAATGCTTTGTTTCCAAAAAAGTGCACAAAGAAAAATGATAAAGTTATTCACGAACATAATGACCACCTACACAGAGAGACAAAATCGTGATTTTACATGGAATATGCAAAGGCAAGAAAATGGACATCTTGGAAGACGTGGAGATACATAAACATCTTTTAACACAATCTGACCGACTAACTAACGAAAACAGGAATACCAACAAAATTCCCTTGTATCCTTACTATCTTCCTAACAAAACGTATTTCCTTTCGCCTAGGTAAAATTTAATGTAATTATGGTATTTATAACTTGTATTTTACTTGTATTTAATTGTAGCTTGGCTGATCACAGAACTGACTGTTCGAAACTAGGCCCCATAACAGCCGTTTTACACTACGTAATTCTTGTACCAGAAGTTGTACAAGAAGTTGTTATGCTCCTGAAATCTGCTAACAGAAAATGGTTTTATTTCTAGACAAACTAGCTAGCATAAGAAAATCCACCACAATTTCTGATTAAATGGTGTTGTAGCTACTTACTGGCACAAATAGTGTAATGTAAACCAGCTTTTAGAACATTAAACTATTTTCATTGGAAAATCTTGATTTTTTTCAACACCAAGCTTTACTAATGCATTTGGAGGAATACATTCTAAAAGAAATTTCAAAGCTGCATATTGTTCCTATGAATTTTGTAGTTTTTAAGATTTTGTATGTATCAGCAAGCTTCTTATTGAATTATACAACGACGATTATGGTTGAAACTCAACAATGACATATATATATATGATCATGTACGTGCCTGTTTTATCCCAGATTTTCTAACGCATTTTTTTAAAAGCTGTACAGAAATTACAGCCGTCTGAAATATTAAGAAATATTAATTTCGTTAGCAATTGAAAGCCCATTTTCTACTCAAAATAAATGTTTCTTCATGTTCTTATTCGCTTTATGTTGCATTTTGTTATTGTGTTGGTCCTTCATTTTCGCATTGTTTGATATGTATTTTGCTTTCCTTTCTTTATTAATATGTTAAACGTCTGTAAGTATTAAAAAAATTGGAAAAACAAATTAGTTTATGTACAGAGAAAAGTGTCTGGTGAGTTCTAGTACATGTAGTAATAAACTATAGCAAATATGCTAAACAAAAATACTAAAAAATAGGAAATCGCAGTTAGTTATTTGCTTTTGATTTTATCATACGCAGTATGGAAAAGTATTGTAATCGTGTCGAAAAAAAAAATGGGATTTTAGCGGAAATAGGGCTTTTTGGGTCCCCTGATCATTTCTGACCAAGGTACAAAAAAATTTCTATGTATGTGTGTGTGTGTGTGTGTCTGTGTGTGCGCAAGACTGTGTGTGTGTACTCGATTTTTGTGACGACGATTCCGCAGAAACTGCTGAAGGTAACGGGACGAAAGTTCATATTTAGAAGTTTTATGACCAAACTTAGAGCTGAAAAGCTTTTGGTTCAAAAGGGTCCAAAGGAACTGGCTATTTACTCTTAGCACTTTTCATCGATTTTGCAAATTTCTGTAATTTCGTCAAAATAGATAAATAATAAATTAAAGTAGAGGAAATTTTGTATAATTTATCTCTATACCATTTTTTTGTAAAATTAATAGTTTAGCTGCAGGAGAAATTATATTTGATCGAAATCGTGTCTGCATTAATAGTAGGTAGCCAGGATATAGTGAAACTTTTGACAGTATTCAGAAGGTCAGCGGTTGCGAAACGTCAATTCAACACGCAAATGCATGGAGAATGCGGTATGAGGAGAAACACGCGCGCACGTACGCTATGTGAAACAATATTGAAACATCTTGGTGTCATACACAAAGTCAATGTGTATTTCGAGTGCGGATAGCAATGTTGTTATGCATTTTTCAAGGATTTTGAAAATGAGCCGCCATTTCTGTAATTTCGTCAAAATAGTTAAATAATAAATTAAAATAGAGGAAATTTTGTAACATTTATGTCTATGACATTTTTTGGTAAAATTAATAGTTTAGCTGTAGGAGCAAATTCTATTTGATCGAGATCGTGTCTGCATTAATATAAAGTTATGCAGGATTTGCCAGATATTTTTATTCTAATGACAGTAGGTAGTGTCAAAGGCTGATTTTTTGACAAAATCTACTGTAAAATCCTGGCTAATTCGTATTATGTTAATGCAAACACGATCGATCTCGATCAAATAGAATGCAGCTAAACTATTAGTTTTATATATTGTATGATAAAGTCATGTGCCTGGCCACATCAGATTTTTATTTTTCTACTGCAAAATCGCTGTTTATTTGATAACAGCAATAGAAAGAATGCTATTCAATGCAGCTATATTGTAGATATGTTTTTACAATAAGGGATATTTTTTAAATTTTACAGTAAAACAAATTTTTCAGCCTTTTTAGGATATTCCCAACCCTATATGTATCTAAGTACATGATACTTGTAATTTTTAAATAACGAAGCGATATAAAAGAACCAGACCACCAATCTAAAAGGTGGTCTTCTAATTTTTAATGATTTATTGTATTTTACAAGTATATTAAAAATTGCCTCCCCTAAATTTAGTCTGACTAACTTACTAGGTACCTCACGACTGCCAGGTGCCAAATATAAATCTAACCGCGCTAAGAATTTCATTTAGTTGAACGAACAATTCATTAGGCCTCGGCTACGACGCTTACGACCTGAGCGCGTAATTGAAGCCGCAACGCGAAGGATTAAATTACAATGATACACACGCGGTTGCTTGCCGGAGCCATTTCCGGTGTCCTCGCATCGAAGAAGAATAACCCAGCATCTGTCACCGAGCGTTTTCAACGCCACGAACAAGAAGTGTTAACTCTCTGCCTGTCGCTGTGACTGAAATAGATTATAATCAAGACTCCAAGTGCCGCCACCACGCTTTTAAATTAAAGGGCATGCTGACGTCACCTTGTCACTCCCGTTGATTACCGGTTTCAAATAAACACCCTCGAAGTTGATTGAAATTAAGGTTTGACTCTGTGGCCAATCATCTTTGTTCTTAGTGTAGCGCAGCTTTATTGTTAGATGACTACATTCTCATGATCGTTGTATTGGAGCCATTATCAGTGATGTAGTTATTTACTATTTAATTTACTTGTTATATTTTTTCCCCCAGTGACTGCGTCGAAGGAATTTGTTGAAATGAATTTTTGACGAAAGTGAAACAGGGAGAGAAGTAATTTATTAAAAACTATTAAAAATTACGGAGTCAGCCCGGATTCGAACCGGGGTCTCTGTCTTTCCGGGGCATTGTTCTAACCGTCAAACAAAGATCGTTGTTCCTTTTCCTTCAAATGACGATTTATATCTATTTACGTCACAGGCATCGGTAGCTTAGCGGTTAGAGCAATGCAGTGTAAATTTTTAAAAATTTACTTCTCTCCCGGTTTCACTTCCATCAAAAATTCATTTCAAACAAGTAAGCTTTTTAGTTCTTAACATATATCGTACTAATGACTTTTTATATGCTAGGCTAAAATATCCCTTAAGGAAATGGCGAACCTCTCTAAAATCTTTAAAAAGTGCACATACAACAGACCGAAATAAAGTTATATTAAAAGTATTCTGAGGAAAAACCAGAGAAAGAAATTTGGGTATCCGGCGACAGATTACCGAATTAAAAAATAACGGCAAAATGAGTCAAAAAGATAACAGAACCAGGAACAGGCATTTGGAAGTCGCATGGAAATTCTTGGCAATTTAAATCGGGTTTTTGGATTAGCATTTAAAATTAATGAGCGATCTGCAAAATAATCTGTGTCGACAAATGACACTGACACTGTTATAATAGTTTGAATATTTATATAACAAAATCGGGCATCCTTTTTAAATATTTTTTGGGTTTATCAAGCAAACTTAATTTAGTATTCACCGCTAATCGGAAAATCTGCTAACTCCATATTATTAGATCTATCCACTTCCATCAAAATCTTGTTTACAACCTCATTGTATAAAACTGAAGAAACCATAAACTGCAATCGATAGAAGAGATTTCTCTCGTACCGGGTCACATACTATAATCAGAATTATGCAAAAATTAAGAATTTAATTGTTAGTTAAAATTACTACCTTGACAAGTTATCGTCTTTTTGTGTATTGATAATAAGCTGCCCCGGTTCTCTCAGCGGTGTCGGTTCTCTCCAACATGACAACACCGCTAACGCCTCCCTTCCCCGCAGCACCCCAAAGACCGTAGAGCGGAATTCACGCGGTTTCAGCACGATCTTTTGTATGAAAAATGCAAGATAAACAATGATTATGTAATAAACTTTAAACCTACGAATTATTGGGTAGCCAATAGTCTATATTTCATTATTCTAGCTCTTCTAATAACGGAATTGCTGGCATTGTATAATATAGCGTTTTGTGGGTCAAGTACTAACTAATCCAATGATTTTACAAAAATGCACATTGAAAACTAGCATGATTTTACTTTTTAATTCGTTGAAACCTATAGATTATTTCTGGAGTAATTAATTGCTAAAGTTAAACGAATAAAATGTACGGGGCAAGAACAGCGCCAATTCTTCTTAATTTGGAAAAATCGGGAAAACGCCAACATATACAGCTTTCTAATTTTTATGAGTTGTAGCATATTAATCAAGTACAGCATCAGAATTTTTTTACTTTTCTTCGCGCCTAGTTCTGCGAGAAAATCGACGTCAAAAGAAGGGACATAATATATGGCCACGATAGTACATGAGCTGCTTTCGATTTGACAACTGGAACAGTGTGAGTTGCACCTGCGTATTGTAGCAGAGTTTGATTTGTTGAGTGCTTAACACTCCGAGATGCTCTTACACTTACATCAACTAGGCTATACTGCATAGGATTTGTTATATTCTCACTGAAACACTCCAGAGCAAAATGATAATATATAAAAAATATTTAGGTCTGTGCCTCGGCAACATTCTTGCACAGATTAGTGGAGTCGATCAGAAAGTAATAAATATAATAAATAAACAAGTATTATTTATAATTTATTTTGCATGCAATCGATTTTGTTTTTCGTTATCATTGTTCTACGGTTATTTATTATGTATGACCTGCGACAGTAAAGACTTGACTGTTGATTTCAAGAAAAGATATTATCCGACTTTTAGTTTATAGTTTTCGACCGGCTACCGTGGGTTCCTATCCGGTCTACTAACTTGAGTGTTGATTTCAACTAAATTAAGTTTTAGAAGGGATCAAATGGTGACTTACATTGCTTGAAAACCTCTTTTACAGCATCGAATCTATAAACCAACGTCCCCCGTTGATAGCTGAACTCGCCAGTACATTTTGTAAATAAAGTATCTACTAAACTATCAGAAACTTAAGATAAATTTATATCTAAAGATATAATATCGAATGTTATCTTATCTAACTTTTGTGGGTGTAATCCGCCCTTAAGCAATTAAATAATCAATACAAATTGAAAACAGGGGTATTGATTCAACTTCTACATACCAAACTTTATCAACACGGACACATTAAATCAAAATATATGATTTGTGAAATGCCCGAATTTTTTTATCTTTGTTACCATCTGTTTATCTATATTCAGCGTACAAAACAAAAAATACCGGTTGAAAAACACATTCACGTGAAATATATAATGATGATATCTTCCGCGGATAACCGTAAATATCCTAGTAATGGCGAACTGGGAAATGCCGCAACCGTGATGCGTACAATATCAACGCCATGCCATCTATCGGCAACGTCGAAATTATCTTTCGCTGAAAGTGGGTTTGATGTATGGCGCGGGTCGCGAACGACATGCATATCGACACGCAAAAACATGATTGATATTCCGCGATGCACTATCAATCATCCCGCTAAGAACACGAGCGCAGTGCCGTATTCAAACACAAGAGTCACGGCACAGCGCGGAGCTAGTGTCGCAAATAAAAACACCATATACGGTCTAATGCACCGCGGATGGATGTCAAAATATTCCACACGGAGCGAGGTTTGATTATTTTGGAAAATATTCGTGGTTTGTGTGGTTAAATGTCATGTTTTTAGTTTAATTTCATGCTCAGACTTAGTAACGGTTTTGTTACCAATACCCAATTCCTCGCCAATCCCTCGAGTGGATTTCCTATCGTCCAGTACTACAGAACTGCAGATTAGTACATCCCGTCGTTCTTTTGCCTCAATTTCTTGTGGACTTATCTCCCTTGGATGACAAGTACTGCAGCTCATAGACAAAGATCTTTTTCAAATTGATGCACAATATTGAAAATGGTTTGTCTGCACGGGATACGTCTGCCTTCAAAAGTGTTTGCAAACAAATACACGCACTGTTGCGCCGAATTGCCACCGTAATACCACCTAATGATCTGAAGCTGTTCTAGTGGAGGGTACATCGCGATTGCAAAGATATGAATGTTATGAAGCATTGTTAGATCTGCGATAGTTCTGCCGTTGCGTGCGTGTGCCCCGAAACGCAAACCCAGACTGACCTGACCAGACCTGCTCTCCCGCCAGTCGGCAGTCCCACTATAATTGGCTGCCCCACTCAACCGACGTTGGCAGTGCTGTCGCGTGATACGCTAGTTTCTATAGACCTATGCCTAATTTTTGCGGACACAATCTGTATACATTCTGCGATCCCTTATCATCTTTACAAGTAATATCTTTGTAATATCCTCTAGAAAATTATCTTTAACTAACTATGCCCTCTTGACGATACAGAATGGCTAAAGTTATGTGGTTTAGGACTACATCTAGTGCCGGAGGACCTTACTTAACTGCTCGTATAAGGCAAGGAAAGGGCTTTCCATGTCGCCGTTGTTCCATCGTAATGTTTAGTTCGTACATAAAATCGTTTACAGCAAATTTTCGGTTTATGACAATACTTGGCTGTAACAATTTACTATGTGGTAAAAGACGTCTCTCTTACGTACAAGATTATAACGGAGCCATCAACGTTATATCTTCATAATACCGTTTATTTTTTACAGGCTAGATTTTGCAGAATCCTAACTTATACTCTAAATACTGTTCACATAAGCTATGCTGTTGGCGTTAAGTAGCATTCACAATGAAAGCTACTTTGAGCCATAGCGTATCGTGAACGTAGATTTATCTGGAGTATCATTGGCATTGCGACATGCTCACACTTTAAAATAATGTGGTAACCGTAATGCAATCCCAACCAGTGTTTGTGAAATCAGCTGATGACGAGACGGCCATCTTTGCTGTTGCCCAGAGTGAGCATTCTACGGCCAGGGTGGAAACTCTGGACACGAAATTGGGCAACGCTGTACTCTCGGACCAATCCCCAGAAAAATCTACGTTCACGTTATGTAATGGCGCAGAGTAGCTTGCATTGTGAACGCATATTACGTAGCGTTCCGCAGAGTAGAGTATTATACGCAACGGCGTGGTCTATTATCTAAATGCCACTTAAGCTTTAAGGGTATCTGTTTTTGAACAGACATTCCCTGAAAAACATACACCCGTAAATTTTTTTATTTTTTAACCATATTCTGTGTGGTTAAAGTTTAATTTTCTGTCTTATGTACAAGATTATAACGAACCCATCAACATTATATCTTCATAGTATCGTTTAATTTTTACAGGCAAGATTTTGCAGAATCATAATTTATACTCTAATGGCAGTGGTTCTTAACCGGTGGAACACTGGTGCTCCGCGAGCTTATTGAAAGCCGAATTTGTTGACTCATTTACCGTATATGATTGAAATAATAATATTTGTATTTGTGTATTATTAACGTACAAAACATTCTAACTTCAACAAAACTAACAATTATAGTATATAATAATACAAGAAGACACCCAAAATAAGAGATGGAGCAGGGCAGAAAGACCTAGGTCAATAGCCCGTTCGAACACCAAATGAAATTTATTAAATGAAACTAATTGTGTAATAAACCTGTACAAAGCTGGATGTTGGAATAAAGATTATTACTACTACTACAATACAAGTTTTAGAAGACAAAAATTGGCGCACGAGTTATTTTGTTATATACTATTTTTTCTACCTTGCGACATTAATTTTACATAAATTTCGAAAAATGCGGTTGTTACCTTACAATTTAAAGTAATTTTATATTCAACAGTCGGTACTTAGTGTAAAATTCACAACTACGACTGACGCGAACCAATAGCGATTGAGATGTCAGCCTTATTTGACACTTGACGTCAATATCATAAATCTTGGAAATCCAAAAGTTGCTAAAAGTTTGTGATCTAGTGTTTTCATAATGACACCGAAAGCGGTTTCGGTATGAGTTTATAACAAACGCAAGTAGGAAAAAAAACAATTACAATTTTCAAATAGTAATAAATATGAATAAAATTAATAAAAAATTTAAACATAATACTATTAAAATAAAAATGGGTATAGCTCTGCTACACATGCAACATTTAAATTTATATTACCGCGAACATGTCAGATGCTTGGAGGAACTATCACCATATATACCAAATAGGTGGTGGCATTTATAACCACAAGGTGATAATTCACGAACAAAATTTTTTGGGGCCAGAAACTCAAAACTTACACACACACACAATGTGGAATTATGTGAATACGGGCAGAAAGAAAACTTCGGAAGCAATTCGGTACATCGAGAGTGCTTTTTCCCTCAAACATTCAAGAGTTGGTTTGTAGAAATAAATTCCAAAATTCCCGTCATGTTCTAAATTTATACAGAAATATATCTTTTTCTTTTCTGTATCAGACTAATGATTTTCGCCGCAAAAAAGCTTCATTCGAGTATTCATTTTTTCAATTCGGTAAAAAGTTAGAGCTGATAAAAATATCAATAAAACCGTACTTTAAACGGCTACAACTTGTTAAGGAATTCAGAAAACCAATAAGTCAATATGAACCTTTTTGCTCGGAAATTTTATGTGGATTTTATTTTGTTACTTAAATTTATTTACTTTTTATTGTTGTAATGGGTATTGATTATGTTATTTTTCGTTTTCGCATTGGTTGATGTATTTTATCTTTTATTTTTCTTTGTTTGTTAACATTTCAAACGGCTGTAACTTCTTAAGGAATAGAAAAAACACATAAGACCAAATAAAACATTATACTCAAAATGACATTTGATTTCTAAAAATTAATTCTGCCGAAAAAAAGGTAGACTATTCATATATTTATATTTTTCTAATTAATGTTATTTTGTAACTGTTATTTAATAATCGTTTTAATTTTGAGTAAAAGTTATGTCAATGTTTTTGATGCTCCGCGAATTTTTCGTATGTTAAGAACCACTGCTCTAATGGTGTGTGTTCACATAAGCTGCGGTTGCGTTACGTAGCACTAGCGTAGAGTACTCTACGTCAACGGCGTGCACCATTATGTGAATGCTACTTAAGCTTTAAGGGTATTTATTTTTTAAACAGAACGCAAACGGTCCCTTAAAAACATACACCCGTAAAAATAGAAGATCTACAATACGTAAAGAGAGAAGCATATCTTTCATCTGCAAAACTCGTGCTGCGTTATTCAATATTCATAGAGAGATTTATGGTCCTCGTTACGTTCCGATACGGTTGCAAAATATCGCCAAGATACAAAAATAAATTCCGATTTCCGCCCAACTCCGCCGAAGGGGTTTGGTGGAGTTGGCCTCGGTCCCGGTTATACTCCCACCCCCCGCGCCCCCCACCTCACTTCTCCCACCACCCTCCTTTTGTGCAGTCGACTTGATACGGAAGGAAATATTTATTAGAATTCGTGTATAATATATTCCTAACAGTGGCTGCTCGTATCGAGGAAATGTAAATACGGGGCCCAGGCATTGTACTATACCTTTCTACACCGCGAGACGTATTATATGGAGCAAACATGCCTTTGTCATTACTACTACAACCGGGGAGGGCCGCTTTATCGGCGGGACGCGTGTACATTTCGTACTGCGCGCCGTGTGTACGGCCATTTGCCATTCGAACGCGTTCGTTCTAAAACCTTCTCGTTGGTTCTGTGAAAATATATTCATATAGGGCGTTATTTGTTTATGATTATCGAAGAAAGTTGTTGTGTCAACTGTAAGACTGTCTAGTAAGACCTTTCATCAATATTCTACGCATAGTTTTGGCGTAGATGGCTGATTGCTCGAACCTATCACTACCACAGACAAATGTTTACTTTTTTTACTTATTCAGAGAGAAAAGGCCTTATGGTGTATATCTAAAAGCGGGAAAAAGTGCGAGAATGACACTAGTCATTACTGCAATGACCTGACAGTACAACAAAACACTTCAACTTTAGTTTGGGTAAATGGAATTGCAATTCTTTTTGATCTTTTCGCAAAATTTTTGTTTGCTGTGATTGTAATTTCTGCCAAAAGCAGTAAGTTAATTTTTGGTTCACAATACAACATGACCTTTGAAATTTTCAACCAAATTGCAACTGAAATATGCATAGAAACTCGTGATCAACTAAATTATCTGTTTCAACCCAATCTAAAGGAAGATAATAAAGACCCCTTATAATAGATTTTTGAATAAAACAATTTACCGCTGTATTTTCCAATCGAAACGTTCCAAAAATGTTACGTCATTTACACAATACTCTATCCTTCTCTATTTTTAACACCTCTCTTGTACCAGTTCATCTTCCATATATAAAAACAAACTTATCTTCCATATATGAGTAAATCGACCAAAAATATATTCATAATATTTGACTAAACTTATCAAACAATTTCCATTCCAACAATAACAATTTTATTTTTTGAACACTGTACATAGTAACATTTTGGAAATCTGCGTATTTTCTCACATGATAAGAGTACTTGCATACTATAATAATAATGATATTTATTTAGTTAAAAGAAACTAATAATCACAATAAATTTGGTTTCCTAAGTAATAAACTTATCAACTACTTAAAATTATCCAATACATGAACCCGACATGATGTTTTAAAAAGACTTAGCGAACTACTGTTTTTTATATCACTTGGCAGGGTATTAAACATCTTCAGTGCTTTATAATAAAATGAATTTTGTGTGCTGCTTTTTGTATATTTTGGTAATCTAAAGTGGTCCTTTTGCCGAGTATTGTATTCATGCTGCTGACTATTGTATGTTAAATAATTAGTCATATAATTTGGGAGTTTATTATTTATGCATTTATATACCAACGTGAGTGCCTGATATACCGTTCCTTGTTTAACATTCAAAAAATTTAATTTACTCAGCATGGACTCGACACTGGTTAACCTGGAGCTTTGTAATAAAATTCTGAGTGCTCGATTTTGTTGTACTTGAATCTTTTTAATGTCTTTGTCTGTACACAAAAATATTATACTGCTGCAATAGTAAAAATATGGTTTTATAATCGTATGGTACAAAGATATTCTAGCTTTTAATGTAAGTTTATTAGATATTCTTCCTAAGTAGCTAATCTTTCGACTCACCTTTTTAACTATATATTCCATATTACTCGTAAATTTCAAACTATTATCTAAAATGACACCTAGATATTTAAATTCGACCACTATCTCAACAACTGTGTTATCGATAACTATGTCTGGTGTAGGGTTTACCGAATTTCTATTTCCCAATACCATAGCTTTTGTTTTCAATACATTCAAACATAATTTATTTTCTTTATACCAATTTGATATCGATACTAGTTCGGAGTTTAATGTCGCGATTACATCAGGTAAGTTATCTCCTGCAATTGATATTAGTGTATCGTCTGCAAATAGGTGCATATCACAAGATTTAACTTGTGAAGCAACATCGTTTATGTACAAATTAAATAAAACCGGTCCAAGAACAGAACCTTGTGGTACCCCTAAGCTGTTTACTATACTGTAAAAATATACTGCTTTGGAGATAATGACACTTTTACGTATTGCACTTTTCATCAACAACAAAACTGGTAATCCGACGATCCAAATGATTGATATCCAAATGGTGCACCCTATATTTTAACGAAGGAATGTTTTGGCTAATAAATAATACCGCACATCTGACATACCTACGACTAATAAGGCCACTATGTATCTGCGTCCAGACACACTATATCTCTATACAAATTATGTTATCCGTTTACGTAATATTTATCACAAAATGACTGAAATATTTATAGTAATCTAACTAACACCAGACTGTCTATAATAAATCGTTTATCCTAACATGGTATATTTTATAGTCATAGTAAACGATTTTGATTAAAACATCAAAGTATTAAAAGAAAACATAAATTTTGAAGAAATCATGTAGTAATTGGTTTCGTAATCGTCTAGATTTACAGACCCTGCCTGTGAAGCAAACCTCTCATTTATATCAGGACTGAAAATGACAAATTTTGAAGGAGTTCCATAACCTCAACTTCAACTTTCAACTTCAAACTATTAAATTTTAGTGGAAAATATGAAACCAATTTCTAAATAACTTGTAGAATGCTGTATCTACATATCTCAAGATTTCTACGAAAAAGATTAAAATAATTAAAAGAAGTTTAAATTACTAAAACCCCTTTGCAATTTTTATTTGAGCAAAGGTGGCCTGTATTTTGGAGATTCCTTGTACGTAAAAAAATGAAGAAAAGTAATTTTTTATCATCAACATTATCATAAAAAATTGAGGACAATTTTGAGTTCTTTTTTCTTATTTTACTAGCAAAATAAGTTATGAAAATAAGTCAATTATGACTAGATTGTAATGATTTTATTGAAAAAAACACCTTTTCTTTAAAAGGTTTCAGATCTCCTTCGTTTTTAATTCGTCAAAATTAATCAAAAGGAATTAATTAAATATCATGGTCAGTGTCTGACCTTTACTTGACCTTTACTGGTTTCCTACTCATGACGTCATAGAAGAATTGAACAACCCCATTTGTCTTATTGATTATGACAGTGCCATTAATTGCTTTAATAATAGGACAGCAAGTTTATGGTTTTAAATCAGACAATGTTTCAATAAAAGGCTATTCAAAATTAGGAAAATTGTATATAACGCTGAGGCAGATTTGAGATAAGACAACTTTGGAAGATAAGTTTGTTTATTAAATGTGAATACGCGTTTTCGATAGATCTTTCAATATTTCTAAGTAATTCTTCGTCTCTAATATGGAGCATTAATTGTTCTGCCAATATTAATAATAGATTTGAAAATATTAATAAAAACATGGGTGGACAACTTTATCATTAAACATTCAGACAACGTAAAATATTTTTAATTTTCGACTAGCCAAGTAGTAATTCCGGGAACTTAAACGCATAGCCTTATAAATTTTCTCATCTAATACAAATTTCTACATTACATTCTACACAAATAACTTTCGCTCACTAGAGGCGGAGGCGCCGGAGGCCTACAAATCCAATGAAAGATGTAAATTTTAATTAAGATAAGAAACGGAATTCGGAGAGAATTAAATTAGAAAACGGTTTAATTCATGGACCGGAGCGCGGCTTAGCGCCGTAACGCAGTTTTCGTCGGTGCTGACATGGCGCAGTCGGCAGGAAAAGGGGCTAGTAGAGTAGGGCGCGCGCGGTGTACCGGGCGGCCCGGCGAGTACAAATTTGGGTAATTACTGGTAACCGAAGGCAGGCGCCACCGATAAACTGCTCATTAGCGAAGTTGGAGACTTTGTTAGCGCTGTACCAGACCAGCTTACCGCCTGGTACGAATGACTCTTGATATACATTTTGTCACCGGGCAAGAGATTAAGAATTGCCGAGAAATGACGGTTTGCAGGTTTAAGGTACCGCATGGGACGCGGTGTGGAGGGGGGGGGGGATCATTACGCACTGTCTGATATTTATGAACAGAGCAGTTGGGACAATTACGCTGTCTAATTTGCTTAACTCGGAAGTTTATTTTAGGCACCACCGTCTTCAATTCAAACGCCAGTTATAATTTAAATCAACAGCGAGATAGCGATGGAGAAAGTTGGGAGGGGAATTTGCTCGAGATTCTTATTTACTTTATGTTTATTGTAGTTGTTTGGAGACAATATCACAAAAAGTATATCGCAATATATTTTGTTCGCCACGTTTTAAAGTAAGCTGGTGAATTATTAGAGCAAATACGCCAAAATTGCTCTTTAGGTCGCATGAAACAGTTGAAAATTTCCGTCCTGAGTCATTCAGAATAGACAAAAAATTGTCGGTCCCTGCAATCAGTTGAACACCTCTGGTTGTCAATATGCCAGTATAACAGTCTCTGCAGTAGCATTAAAAAAATACATAATTTTAGACTCAATCCGATAATTTTTCATTATAATACATTTAGTATTTATAAAATCACACCTACAATAAAACGCAATATAAAATTAAAACAAAATCGTGATGTAAATTAAAAAAAATCTGATGTGGCCAGGCACATGACTTTATCATACAATATATAAAATTAATAGTTTAGCTGCATGAGAATCTATTCTATTGAGATAAATCGTACGTATTGTCACATCATCAGCATTTGACACTACCTACACTACGTCATTAGAATAATAGTTATTTATGTCACAAATGCCGAAAGTACGGAATAGCGCGACGAGCAGTGATACGGCGCGTCACCGAAGGCGGAGTGTCGCCGTCGCATATGAGCGAGTCGGCTATCTAGTTTTTGGCAGGAGCGACATCAACGTTTATTGTGTTGCTTTTTAAGAAATACGTATTTAAATAAAGTAAAAAATCTGATGTGGCCAGGCACATGACTTTATCATACAATATATAAAATTAATTGTTTAGCTGCATGAGAATCTATTTTATTAGAGATAAATCGTAGGTATTGTCAAAGCATCAGCATTTGATACTACCTACACTACGTCATTAGAATAACAGAATAATAGTTATTTATGTCACAAGTGCCGAAAGTACGGAATAGCGCGACGAGCGGTGATGCGGCGCGTCACCGAAGACGGAGCGTCGCCGTCGCACGTGAGCGAGTCGCGCTTTCTAGTTTTTGGCAGGACTGACATCAACGTTTATTGTGTTGCTTTTTGAGAAGTATGTATTTAAAAAATAAATAAATAAAAAATGGTTATATTTCTGTATAGGAAATGTTAGGTTAGTACCACTTTGACGAAACGTCAAGTTTAAAAAGCTAATTCAAATTCTGACAGATTTATATTTGTTCGACACTGTAGATGTCACATCCGTACAATAAAACTACACTCATCGCTATACTTAATTTAGACTTTTCTCAATTTATCGTTTTTAGAGTTAGATATAAAGACGGGTTGATATTTCTTACCAACAAACAATCATATTGGTGATCTTATTTTATTTGAAATTTGTACTTTGTAATTTGCCACACTAGAGCGGCAACGTTCTATAGCGGTTCTCCAACCTCTGATCAAATCAGCTGTTTTCGAATGTGACAGCACAAAAAGATATTTGTCAAAATCCTGGCTACTATGTAGTTTCATATCAATGCAGATGTGACTGATCTCGATGAAATAGAATTTGCTCTTGTAGCTAAACTATTAATTTTACCAAAAAATGTCATAGGCATAAATTATTCAAAATTTCCTCTACTTTAATTTATTATTTCACTATTTTGACGAAATTACAGAAATCGCGGCTCATTTGCAAAATCCTTGAAAAAGGCTTAGAATAACCTAAAAAGCTAAACTATTAATTTTACTAAAATATTACATAGGCATAAATTATTCAGAATTTCCTCTACTTTAATTTATTATTTAACTATTTTGACGAAATTAGAGAAATAGCGGCTCATTTGCAAAATCCTTGAAAAAGGCTTAGAATAAACTACCAGTTCCATTGGACCCTTTTTAACCAAAAGCTTTTCAGCTCTAAGTTAGGTCATGAAACTTCTAATTATGAACTTTCGTCCCGATACCTTTAGTAGTTTTTCCGGAATCATCGCCACAAAAATCGTTTACACACACACGCACGCACGCACACACACACACACACACACACAGACATTTTTTTGTACCTTGGTCGAAAATGTTCAGGGGACCCAAAAAGACCTATTTCCGCTAAAATCTCAATTTTTTTTTTCGGCATGATTACAATACTTTAGCATACTGCGTATGATAAAGTAAAAATCGACGTTTAGAACTTTTCTCAAATTTAACATTGATCTTATAATTTGAACACCCCGTATAACTTTTTAAAGAGTTCTACCGATGTGTCGATAATACGTTACCTTCCAACAATATTGCCGGACTACTTGTTTCCAACGCTCACAGGGGATAATTTATAAGTAATTGAAAGCCTAGAACTAAAAGTGTCATTTTTCAATGATAAAAATTAATATCTCAAAAATGAGACATGTCAGGTATAGGGAATGTAACATAAAATTGATCTAACATTTAATCAAAATTTCAAAAATGCGATAAAATACAGGAATATAAAAGTTGACATCATTTCCGGTGTAACAGGAAGTAACCGAAAACTCAAAATATTTTAGTTGAGATGATCGTGTCCAACAATATAAGTCCACAAATTTTCAATCTCTCATTTCATTTGGTTCTCCATATACTTCTAATGGCAGCTCGTCGTGGGAGACCCTGTATATTATGCAGGGTCTATTTCAGTAACTGTTCAAAAACATTGCCGTTTTCCCCTAAACATGTCACTGAGAGTTAGAAAATAACCCATTGAAAGCTGCTCGAACCTTTCAGCAGTTTCTTTTTTTTTAATTTACCTTACGATTTTGTTTTATTTTTAATATTGTGTCTTATTATAGGCTTATAATTTTATAAATATTAAACTAATTATAATGAAAAAAGACATAAAAACTTGTTCAACAAAGTTCTATTTATTCCAAATTGTAATTCTTACAGTTTTAATCGGTTTATATTTTGTTGTTGTTCTACTTTGACTTTACTGACGTTTTGATAGTGTTGGTTTCATCAAGTTACTTTAAATTATGTTTTTGTTTATACTTTGTTTTGCGCTGAATACGAATCCGTGTTGAACAGTAGCATATAAGGTCATATTTATTTATTTAATTATTTATTTATTTTAATTATAATTTATATAATTATATAATTACAATGGCCTATAATACTTTCTTAAACAAATACAGCTAACAATTTTTTAATTAATTTAAGTAAATGTAGTACGTAAAAAGATGATATAATTTTTATTTTAAAACGTAGAGCGACCGATTTCGTCTTTCGACATCATCAGGGTTATCTGCAAGGTAATATTCACAATTATTATAATATTATATACCTACATTTCGTTATAGTCCATATTTGCAGATTTTTTCAAGATGTGTAAGAGTGAGATGTTTTTATTTTTGTTTGGTGTTGATTTTAAATAAAATGCTTGTTAAACGTAGATAATTTTCTAATGTTGAATTCTTTAAACCTTATTCTAAATTAATTAACCAGTTTGTCCAATGATGCCACTTTCCTCCAAATTGTCAATTTCATCTTCATTATTGATTGCTGAAGACTAGCTTCGGAAAATTGTTATATTGCAAATGATTCCTATTTATTGGGATGTCCAAAAAACTAATATGATTATCTGTTTCTTTTTCGCAGATATCTAACTACCGAACACTCTGTACAATATATAGTTACACTCAGCTCATAATATAAGCCCGAACACGAGCCGTTATGCTTGTTTTTCGTCACGCCCCAAATACCCTTCATAAAATAACTAAAAAAAGCAAAAAAAGGAGAGTCACTCAGCAGTTTGCATTAATATTTTCAGGAGTGCGCGAAACCCCTCGAGATGTATTCCTCTGACTCGAAAGCTCGAAAACTCCGAAACAGTTAGCAAGCGCGAAGTGGCCTCTTGTTTATTAAAACTTATTGAAATGCAAGGAGCAACCGTTGCGAAATGAATCAACCGAGCGTCCTGCTAGCTCCTCGGAGGAGCAAACGCCCGCAGTGAGGGGGGCGAGAGGCGCAAGAAAAGCTGGTAAAATGTAAATATCTTCCCCCGCGAACAAACAGAAGGATTATCATTAACAAAAAGGGGTGAGAAGTGGGGTGGGGAAAAGGAGACGGTGGGTGGCCATCCGTGGAAATTTAGCGTGCTCACAGCCACATCTTCCACACTCGTTGCTCTACCTCCTTCGTCCTTCGACGGATCTAGGATCGTGAGATATTTTCGCTGGGAATGAAGGAAGGAGTAACGAGGAGGAGACTCGTTGTTATTCAAGTGCAGCCGTACAATTCATTTTCAATTTGTGACTGCTGAATACGAAATTATTTAAGGTTTTCTTAGTCGTGAGTTTAGCCCTGGGTGGGATGGTGAAGGCAAATATTAGTAGAAGCATCGGAGTACCATCGTAGTGGAGGTTTCTTGTTAGCGAAAATTTGTTGGTTTATTCTTTTTAGAGGAATATAAAATACGTCCGTAATGGTACTAAGGTTTCGTAGTCTGTATGCAAAGTAAAGAAAAATCGCATATTTTGACTGTATGGGTGTACGGCAAATAATAAACGCCCCATTTGAAGGATCTTATATACTATATAGCATGAGCAAGACTCAAAACCACAAACATATTTGCCTTTATTTTCCCTCTGATTTTCATTCACCTTTTGTAAATAAAGTACATTAAATTATTTTATTTTACTACGCTTAATTTGTTATAGCAATGTTGTCTTACACTTATCCCAACAAGATATAATCTTAAAATAATCATTTTCAACGGTTATGTACTCATTAGAACTGATTTCAGAATTCATTTTTCAGTCATTTTTAATGAAATAAAATAAAACCTATCAAACTAATTCGTAACTAACAATTTGGTTTTAGAGAAAATCATTCCACTATAGATCAAGTCCATAGAATAACAGATACCATAGAGAAAGCATTAGAAGAAATAAGTACTTGCTCAACAATCTTTCTTGATGTAACACGATAGACTATTCAGAATACAACAGATCGATGAATACTCGGAACAAAAAGAAATAAACGCTGGGGTACCCCAGGGTAGTGTATTGGGACCAATTCTGTATCTAATATATACAAGTGACCTTCCACAGCTGGAAAATGTAACAGTCGCCACATTCGCAGATGACACTGCTCTAAAGGCAGTGGGATCAGGCAGAATCTACTAGGAATCTTCAACAAGCTAGTAATAAAATATATAAATGGACAAAAAAATGGAAAAATGAAAGAGCAACGAAAAAAGTATTCATATATGGTATAGCCATGTCGTCCATTAGTCGACTTTTCTATAGGGCCTTCAGCCCTCAGTGCATTTTTTAGTATTTGCTTTTACTGCAAATAACTGAATACAACCTTATCACAGCATTATAATAAAATATAAAATACATGGTATGTTTTAGAATGTTGGATATATTGGGCAGTGCACTGTCCAATATATTTAAACCAGGTTTGTACATACAAACAGCTATAATGCATAATTCTCAGTTGTTTCAAAGAATTCTCTGCATGTTAAGAGATTCCAATAGTAACATATTTTTTGTGTGCAAATGCTAGGATACGTTATATTATAATAATCACATGCAAGCCTACAGTGTTAAGGAAATCAATTACTTCCAGACAATCAATTTATTGAATCTGCCATACTATGAATTATAATTCCATGATAAAGGTTTTGACCATTAGAAAACTAATTACTTTATTAGATACATGTTACCTACTTCATATATTTTAAGTTTGAAGTATCGTTCATTGTTACTATATTAGATACATGGTACCTACTTTATTTATTTTAAGTTTGAAGTATCGTTAATTAGTCCAATTAGAATATGCGTTAGTTTACTAGCATCGTAAGAGGTTGTTTGTAAAAAAAATTATTGCAAAGTGTAGTACACTTTGCAAAAAATGAAAAATGTTAAAAATTATGTTATTGTTTTTAATGCCTTACTACCTACTACTACAACAAGATGAGATTTGTGTTTGAATTTCAGCATTTATGTAAGATAATAAAAATATTTAGAAAAAAAGGTAAGTTTTCCGGAGATTTATGATTTCACAAAACAAAATACATATTTTGGGAAATTCTCGATGATACTTTACATACAAGCATTTTTTAAATGAAAATGCTTGTAAGTATCATCGATTGTAAATAGTAACTTTTTCATTCAAATAAAAAGATTCTAAAAAGAAAACCATGATAATTTTAATTGCAAATAGGTTCTTTTTTGTTCCAATAAAAGCATATTCTTACGAAAGCAGGATCACATTTTAAGTCAAAACAAATATTTCTTAACGATAAAGAAATATATTCTAAACTAAAAAAAGCAAGGAAATTTGACTCAAACAAAAAACAATCTCATTCAAAGGTTGTATAATATTGCAAGAAAAGGATAATACTTTTCAATGGACGCCATCATTTATTTGAATCAAATAAATATGACAATATTTTGGAGACTGTGGCGAACTTAATAATAAAATTATAAACCCCTAACCACAACAAGTATTTTAGAAACCTAAATACGTATTTCAGCAACTATGTTGCCATCTTCAGTAGAACCTAAAAAGAGGAAAAGAGAGATTAGCACTTCATGGTATCTTTACTGGATATTGTCCAAGCAAATCACTAGTGGAAGTGACGTCCATGTTAAAAATTACCGAATATATTCGACTCATAATAGCATAAAAAACCTTCTTGGAAACCCAAAGGATAAGGTAGATGTACTTGATAAATCTGGTATATATTGTATCAAATGTCATGACTGTGAAAAAGAATACGTAGGCCAGACTAGAAGAACAATTTTAACTAGGTTCAAAGAACATGTAGCTCATTTTAAATATAATCGTTTTGAAAAATCTAGTGTGGCTCAACATATTTTAGACACAGGTCATAAAGTAGTTGTAGATGACTTAAAACTTGTAAAAGCTGTGTCAAATAATAGGGAACTAAACAGCTTGGAAAGTATCTTTATTCACTTGAATAGAGATAAATTAATAAATTCAGACAGGGGTCCTATACCTAGTTCGCAATTGTTTGACCTGCTTTAATTAAAACTTGTTTTTTACGCTTCCATGATCAAAATTCACTGAGGTGTGACAAACAAATGGGTATATATAGGGTAATTTTTAACATGGACGTCACTTCCACTAGTGATTTGCTTGGACAATATCCAGTAAAGATACTATGAAGTGCTAATCTCTCTTTTCCTCTTTTTAGGTTCTACTGAAGATGGCAACATAGTTGCTGAAATACGTATTTAGGTTTCTAAAATACTTGTTGTGGTTAGGGGTTTATAATTGTATTATCAAATAAATATGTTATTTTTCATAAAACATTCATTCTTAAGATCAAATTATCGTTGTTTGTGCCAAATAAATATTTCAGGCAGATAATTGTTTTACTACAAATAAATAATTTTTGCCTCTATTGAAACAACAAATTTATTTGAGTTAATGCATATTTATTTGGTTGAAATAAAATTTTCTCTCTGTGTGAGATTAATACATTTGTGTAGTTGATGGGAACTGATTTAGCAGAACCTAAAAACAAACAATCGCAGTCGCGAGAGTAAAACGCGAATTCGTCATTCAACAAAACAATTTCAGCATTTCCATGGCTACATTGATTTCGGCGGCGCTAATCGAAAAGGGTTCGCCGCAAAAATATGCACGGTTTGAGTGGACGGCGCGCCAAACCATCGCACCAGCTTCGGCGTCGGCGTAGCGGGCGCGCTCGCGTATTTTTACAAATGCTCGCAATAAAACAAACACGACGTCCCTTCGCGAGCAGGCAGACCCGCGCGGACGCCGCTGATAAATGCGCCACGTAATTACCCGAAGGAAAAATGAAACAGATCCAGTCCACTAGGGCGGGCGGGGGGCGGACTTCCACTCATTCGGGCGGACAGTAAAAACGAGGTCGGTGTTTATGACAGGACTCCATTTGCCGTTTTAAGTTTTCGCTATTAGGGCTGTTATTTTTCATCAAAGGACCCCACAGCACCGTCGGTTAAGGTCGTTATAATTAGCCTTCTGTAGCAGTTATGACGGCAGAGATATGTATACCGCTCCGTCAGTTGACAGAAACAGTTGAAAGGTAGGAACAGATTGAACCGACCTTGTTCAGTGCACCAAAATCGTCAACAGCCTACCGTAATTACGCTGCAGCTGGTGACAAAACACACCGCATAGTGGTCGATACTGCGAACCCAACCGTTCAAAATTATTTTAGCGCTATGATATAATTTAATCGTAAGTGACAAAACATATTCTTAGACCACGTATTGACTTAAAACCAATCAGATTGCCACCCTTGAAATTTTAGTTAACGTACAGTAAGGGGTAAAAAATTTACAATACTTTAATAGCGAATTAGCGTGGTGTATATAGGTCACGCAGTCACATAATGTATTGTCTATCTTAATGCAATATTGAGAAAATTAATTAAAAAAAAAAACGCTGTCAGTGTAAGAAAATCGTCAACCGCAGTTCAAGTAAATAGTGAGCTAAGTACGAAAATAAAGCTGATGCAAACAGGCGCTATATGTGTGAGTGGATGTAAAAAGATACCAGTTGTCCGTTTCTAGTTATGCAGATAAGCGCAAATAAAGTTAATCGGGTTCAAAATGCACATTTTTGTTTTATTCGCTAATCAGTCTCTTTATTGTGTTTTTTTTTTTTATCAGATGTGTTCGTCAAAAACCCGTCTGCGGTTGAAACGCATGAAAAAACGCGTTTTTATTGCGAACGAAAAAGGGACCAGTAGTCGATATCACGGTACGCTCTAGCGCATTACGCTGTTGCCGCATACGTTGGCGCAAACAAATGCACGTATGATAGCAGCTTATATACTTTTTTTTGTACAAAATATAATTACAAAGTCATATATAATATTCCGGGACAATTACTATGCTTATATTAACGTCACTTGTTATTTGTTTGGTTGTTTGTGTGTTTGTTACGTTAAAATTTTGTCTACTTCCCATTGTTCAATCGAGTTGAAATTTTGCATGTTGGCAGATATCCGGTGACAATAATTTGATATTATCTGATTTATTTGTATTTTATAGGTTGTCAGATTGAATTCGCAAATTTGGGTTTTTAACTGTCTGAAGGGTTGAAATCAGAGAGCAGCATAATTATGTCAAAGAAAATAGGAAAAGTAAAGTTGCAAATTCACGTTAATTTATTGTGGTTGCTAGATTGTATTCGGTGCCATTTTCAATTATATACATCTAACATCACATCTTTCTGTTTTCTTTCGAATCCCACTGTTAATTACATGTACAGTAGCCATATTGGATACGCCATTTTGAATTTTATACATCTGATTTGGAATCCGAAACCTTCATATAACACATGTTTTAATTTTTATATGAATCCGACAATTAATTACATGTTTGGTCGCCATATTAGATCGGCCATTTTTAATTCGAAAAATCTTAAATCAGATTTGGAATCAGAGACCCCAAAAAACCCTTACGACAATGCTTAAGTCTTCTTAAGACTCGAGAGAGGAAGATACCTAGGTTACACTAGTTTTTAGGCCCAGGTCAATGGCGCTATAGATTAGAAAACCCATGAAACCTAAACGGAATAATGATATAATAAATTCTACTAAAAATCTTGAAATTAATATCGAAATTGTTCCAAAAACGTTGGAGTCAGCGTAACTTCCAAATATGCGCAGAGTTATGAACTTTTAAACTTTGCAAAAGTTTGAAGCGTCATAGCGCAAAAGTTTACTTTTTGCATCAGCAACATAAATATATATATTTTTTTCCATTTCTCTTTATAGAAATCGACTTTAAATGTTGGAGTACCTTTTCTATAACTTACTCTATATAGAAATACTTATAACTCAAATTCGGTCAACTGGTCCCTTTTCATATTCAGACATACATGAGTTAACTGACTGCATTATCCTGATTTTTTCTTTATTTTTTGCAAATCACAAGAACACCAAGTGCGACCTATAGTCCAATCAGGAATACTAGCCCTTGCCATAACTATCACAGTCAGCAAAAAATGAGGTTCGCGACGTTTTCCACATCTACAAACAGAAACAAGTGACAGGGAGTGTTCAATGTGGAATTCCCATTGAGTTTAATGATATGCATGACGGACGCATGTTGATCCGAAGAAGATGTGAAGAATGTCACTATTATCAATCTTTTGATCCACATTGCTCGCTTGTTGACTTTAATCACAGAACGATTGGTACATAACACTTGCCATTTTATCATACTTTTGCACCAAAGTCTACGAATGAATCACATACTAATCTGTTAATTTAGCTCTTCAACTTTTCATGTGTATATCTTGAGCTTGATTTTGTTGATTTTATTATTATTCTATAACAAAATGATTACTGCAGGATGATCGAATTTCTAGATTATAAAAACGAAAAAAGAAAATCATCTGCAACACCCATTAAATATGCAATTTTACGTAACGCTATGGGACCCGGACTGGACGCGAGTTTCTTTTAATCTAGCGCGGCCGACTTTATTATGCAAATTTTAAGGGGCGCAGTCGTTCGCCCAGGTTTCCTCTTATTCTTACTCATGGCTGTTTTTTGTTATTATTGTGTGCGGCAACGGAGAATTACGCCAGCGTCGGGTTGGTAGGAACTTCGAGGAGAGAGAGAGAGCGCCAAAAAAGGGCAACCGAGAGCGCGCCACGCAAAGTTTATTATGATTAAAAGGGAGAAGGGAGGCCGCCGCCCCCGCCCCCCGCCCGACGCTGTAAGGGTTTTTAATCCGGTTTAAGTTTTACTCATTCTTTGCCGCTCTGTTCTTAGACCTGCCCACCGCCCAGCGGTAAAGTTTCTTCCTGAGACGAGTCACTTTCTAAAATATCCGTTTCGAGTAAGAAAAAAAAATTAATAAACCTCTTCTTTATTATGCTTAAGTTGCCGGACAACGTTTACTTAAAAATCGATATGGTCTCCAGTAGATATGGTACGAGGGTTCTGAACCACTTTGGTGGGAGTACACATTCGGTTTGTTTTCGGTCTAGGTAGAAAGAAATGGTTAGTGTGAGTGGTAAATGTGACAAGGATATACCTGATACCGATATTTCTCAAAAGAAAATATGGTATGGTAAATATGGTAAATAACACGTAAAAGTGGCCCAGAACTCTCATAGCTTCACTACTAATCGACAGAACTAATTTCTTATTCGTGTTCTGTTGAATATGCATTTATGATTTATTTTTCATCTTTACTAGATATATGCTTAAATGATACACCTTATATATAAACTATATAGCTAAACTATATAGCCAACACAACAACATAACATAACAATTTTCCCCCCAATCTAACCTTGTCAACTCCTTGATATAATATTTCTCCGAAACTTTACTCCGCACCTAGGGAGCGTTCAATTTACCCCCCCCCCCCCGAAATAAAAAATACCGCGTCGAGCAGATAAGAAATCCGGTCGAAACGTCTGTCGGAACAAACTTCGCGAACATTTTCCGAATCACGCAAACGGCATTCGCGCCGACAGGAGCTTCAACTTGACGACTGTCACCGTCAGAGATATATTAAAACAATGGATGTAACAGGGCGTGAGCCTCCACCGTCACCCCTGAAACAGCCGAAAGCAAAAAAAAGCGAAAAAAAGAAGCCCTTTTAAAACGATTCACGTCGAAATTTTCTTTAAGATGCAAGGTTTGTCGAGTCGTGGGGGTGGTTGGTACGGAACGGCACTCGCGGGGGGTCGCGAAAACTTTTAGGTTAGCGGGAGTGTGACTAGGGGTGGTCGGGGTGGCTCGGGGGTGGTTGAAGGGTAGTTGGAGGGCGGTCGGGGGATGGTAGCGAGTTAAAATTAATTCAGACTTCCGGGAAAGTTGGTCGCTATCAGATCGGACAAGAGTCGGGTCAGATGCATTTGTTAGCGTGGTTTCGAGTCGTAAAGGGGTCGGTTCCACCCCCGCCGCCGTAGACGGCGCCCGTCACGGCGGCGGGGGCGCAACTTGAGGAAAAGGCGCCGCGATAAGAACGGAAATTCATTGGCGCGAGCTAAACAAACGTCGCGATTTTACTTCTTCGTCTCACCCCCTTCAACCCCCAGTACATGTCGGAGGAACTAAACTTTTATGGAGACGATTACGGATGTATGTGTCGCGGTATTCTTCGTCCCATTCTTCGTCTCATTCTTCGCCTCTATCTGCATACCCCTTTGATGCTAGATTTTATTTGGGGAGTGTAAGGGTAAGAAGCTATGTGGAATGGAATAACCCCGATAAGTGTGATTATACGACATTAGTAAGGTTTTTCTTCGGGTTAAATTGGTACTAGCTATTGGAGGTTTAATTGCAGACAGCCGTTTGAGACAGGAGTAGACAGTAAATGTTCTATGAATGCCAACCTAGATTCAGCGCGGCGGTTGATCAAAGCTATTTCTCATACGAGCCGCCTGTCGCATACAACTTCCATCAGTCCGTCTCTGGTAGTATACCAATCACTTCCAAGAACACGCCCACATTAAGAGTCTACAATCTAAAAGATTCTTATTGTAGATAAACTAACGAACAGCTGACTACAATGATATGAATAAGTAATGTACCTCAAGGTCACTGAAACCGAAAAACGTAACAGTGAAGAGAGACCGAGCTTTTTCCGGCGGCGTTGTTTTGTTAGCAGTTGCAACGCAACTGTGGTAGATTGTTGACGATTTTCTTGTGTTGAACGGGCTCGGACTCCGATTTTCTTTATTGATTTTCTCAAGAATGCCTCAAGATAGACCATACGTTATTCGACTGTTTAATACATTATCATAGCCGAGCAGAACTTGAGCAACTGGTGATACCTGAGGCATGGAGCGGCGTTTGTCCAGCAATAGCACCTTCGTATATAACACCATACTCCAAGGAATTGCGCTTACCTCGAAACTGTAGTAACATTGGCCCATGAAATAATTCGATATGCCGGCACGAGAAAGAATGACAGTATACGTCTCGGCGATTCAACGATCGAATGCTCAGGCATGACTCAGGTGGCCAAGTACAGCGACGACAGTGACGTACGCTTTGTTTTATACTATACTCGACGGACAAGATATTACTGTTAACATTTGCTATTACTACTTTCACCAAATTTTCGATAGTCAATGATGGTTCTTAGAAGTTAAAATATCTTTTCCGTCGATCGTTAATTTATGAGTCAGTTTAGTGAATAGGAAATTGTTTATTAAATAACTGTATTAATGCACGATTTCTATGAATGCATGATTTGTTATAGCCAATCACACGACGTAAAGACGTCGTTTGATTGGCCAATCGAACATATGTAAAATGAAACCTTCCAATCAAAACATACCGCCCTCTAGAACTGTCAGTGTCAAATTACATAAATTGCCATATAACCTAAAAAGACATTGGCGAAGAAAAATCTATGTAGACGACGCTAGAAGAATACGATCGACGAAAAAAATTTGTAGCCAACTCGAATGTTAAACGGCGATTAATGATCTCAACAATTAACGCTCGAGCGTTAAACAGTCTCGATCATTAATCGCTCCTTTTAATATACTTGTTGGTTAAATAACTATTAAAAGTCGAAAAGCTTCTCTCAACGTCACAGCTTATTAATGGGGCATAAGTAAATATATGATATTTCAGTGGTTTGTAAAAAAAAGGCAATAAAGCAAATTCTGTTTACAGAAATTACGATTACAGCTTGCGACACAATCTTAGTACTTTGCATTATCGACTCACCATGTATAAATTGCAAGTAGTTGCAACAACTTTTTGCTTTTTGCTATGAAGATTCAACATCTGATCTACAGTACGTTCTATTACACAGAAGGAGTTTGTTTTGCCCAAATTAGCTACTCAAGTCTTGCGTACTATTTATAATAGTATTTAAAGGACTCCAAAAACATAAAAACTCAAACGGGACTGCAAATAGGTTCAACCAGCGGGTTTCATTTTCTGAATTCATTAGTTTTCTTATCTCAATTGTTGCTTAAAAGGATCTACAAGTTTATGCAGAGCGTCCATCTTAGATCTTTCTCGTTCACGGTCTTTTTTCTCGTCAGCTTTTTGTTAAATTGTTAAATAATCATAACTTACCACAAGCCACCAACAAAATTCTATAAAATTTAACTTATCTCGAATCGCAAAAAATGTAAACGGTCACATTTAGCGATAATTCCACCGTAACCGCGCGACGCGGGAATGAGAGCAAAGCGCGCAACCCTTAAGAAATAAAACGCCTGCAGCTCAGCAGACCCCCAAAAAAATAAAAACCGCATCGTGCTTTCGTCGGTGCTAGGTAATTTTGGTCGTTACAACGACCAAGAGCGAGCGAATCTCCCTCTCTCTCCTTCTCTTTCGCTCCCTAGAACGAGTAGGCAGCGTGGCGTTTATGAATATCCGCCCTGGTCTTCGTACTTTATGATATTTATAACGGGCGGACCATTAGAGACGTTCGCTCGCCCGTGAAACGAGCCCGCATTATCATTACCCCCCCGCCCCGGCCACGGTACAGCGCCAACCAGATACATAAGATGGGACCTGGGGCTCCGGTCTTCTCTAACCTGAGCTTGTGGATATACCAGCGCACCCATTTATCCTGCGATTCTCGTCTTTGGGCGTCGCGGCGTTTCCCTTCCTCCGCCCAGCGAGAAACACGGATAATGCTCGTTACTTTTTCGTGGCCGTAATATATAGCGGGCGGTTTTACTTTGCGCCGAGAAATAATCTCGTATGAATTAATTTTGTGGTGTTGCGGAATGGGTGGAGGCGCCGGAGAATCACCTAAAGAACTGTTTTGACGCGCTTAAGATATGAAAAATAATTGTGTATTGGCTTGAGGAAACGTTCCAATGCAGAGACCTAAAAAATAGCTCAAGTTTGGCGCAGATGTTCTAACGAATTGTAAGATCTATCAATGTTTTTCGCGGTTTTACTTTGTGCTGAGAAATAATCTCGTATGAATTAATTTTGTGGTGTTGCGGAATGGGTGGAGGCGCCGGAGAATCACCTAAAGAACTGTTTTGACGCGCTTAAGATATGAAAAATAATTGTGCATTGGCTTGAGGAAACGTTCCAATGCAGAGACCTAAAAAATAGTTCAAGTTTGGCGCAGATGTTCTAACGAATTGTAAGATCTATCAATGTTTTTCTTCTGTTATAAATGTATACTACACTTCAGTGTAGAATAAATTCTTTTTTGTATAAAAATCCATTCAAGAAGTGCATGTTGTTGTAAGGATTATTATAAATTTAAATTTAAAAAACGCTAAAATAGACGACATGTGTTGGAGGGACAACCAGCATTTGATTAGAAACGATTAAAGTTGACTAAATACCTACAGCTGTTTGGAGTTTTAGGTAGACTGTTCACACCTATTTTCGTTTCCAATTCGTTGTAAAAAATATCATGATTTCTAAGTTTTACTTATTAGAGGTACAGCCTCCAATCAGGGGCGCCGTTACATATGGGCAGGGGGGGGGGGCGCTTGCTTAATCATACTTATTAGGTTCCATTATTTCGCAATTTTTTGCACTGTTGAGCTGAGCAAAATTGTTACCAAAATTACAAAACGGTTCTCATTAACTCCTTTCAAAGACGTTAACTAAGAAATGTAGTATGGTCTGTATACTGATTTCCTACGTACCTTATACATATAACAACAAATATTAAAATTTACTTAATTTAATAAATATACGTTTAAGTAATAAAATTCTTCAATACAGGTTGACTATCAGTGCAAAGTTTAAATTCTAAGACAAAAGTCCAATGATTCTGAAAAAATATATATATAATTACAAACAATCCTTAATAAAAATTATTAACTGCAAATTAATAAACGACAGAAAGGCAGCAAATTTTCTTGCAATTCACTTAATATCAATATGCAATAGGTAAGTTGTCGAGACTACAGGGGTCACTGTAATAAAATACAGGGGTAACTCCAATAAAAAGGTTTTTCTTTGACAAAAAGTTCAACTTGATCCATTGAGCGATTCAAACGTTAAGCCTCATTTACACTGTTGATTAGGGGGTTAGTACTAGCCTACTAATTCTACAACAGAAGGTAAAGAAATTAAACTTTCTCATATAAAGTTATAAGTAGTAGTTTAATAATTGTTGTGTGATCTATCATATACAGACATAAACTAATAAACAAAATACAAGAATACGTAAGTTCTAAGAAAACTCTAAATACATACATTTTACCAAGGTTCTCCGCAGAACTATAAAGTAACAGTGTTCAGCGTACACATATAGAAAAGATTTCTTGTTTTTAAGAAATATATTCTTTTGAATTTAGTCTTTTGGATCGAAAGATATTTCTTTGCCACTAACAATATTTACTTAATTGAATGCTCTAGTTTATTTACTTGTAAGATTAATTTATTTTGAATATTTATTTAAGTTAATAAAGTGTATTTGGGTATAAACAACCATCGGTTTCGCTTAAAGAGACATTATTGTATTGATTTGAAAAGGGTTATTTGCGTTTCTAAATTTGATTCAAACAAATATATTTGTACACAAGCAGAAATTTAAAGTAATATTTTTCCTTTGGCTTAAAAGTAGGTTTAGTAGGTATATTTTGATTCAAATAAATATATTTTTAGTGTGAATACAATGAATAAAATGCTTGAGATAATTGGGAGATACATACTAGGCTGTGTTGAAAGATCAGTGCCTGATCATAGGAAACAGTTTTAATTAGTTTTGAGTTTATTAATTTTCGATAACAAAAAATATTTCGTTTTCAGATAAACTTTTATTACATATTCCTTTCAATAAAAACGAAAAGAACATATCTATGGTCAATCTTTTTCGTTTAATACCGAATTTATTTTGCAATTCCCTGAAAAGGTTTCAGCGAATCTTAACAAAATATCGGTTCAAAACCCCTCAAAAGCAACCTGCTTAGATTTGTTCACAATTTTTATGAACATCGAACGACTTACTTTTAATTCATTTAACAAAAAAATGCGTGTTTCTCCACCAGTTCCGCACACAGATAGTTCAAAACCAAATCCGTAAGAATATATGTTTATCGTCAGTATCTACACAGAGAGAAATTTTTGTTTAATTCAAATAAATATGCGTTGACTCAAAGAAATTTGTTGTTTCAATAGAGGCAAAGAAATATTTATTTGCGGATAAAAACGCATTTATTTGAAATATTTGTTTGGTAGAAAGAACGTTGATTTGTGTCAAACAACTTATGTTTCCAGTTAAAGTTTGCAATTTGTGTATTATAAAAAATGAGATTTATTTACTTCAAATAATTATGATTGTGTTGGGTGAAAGAATTACATTTTTTTAAATTCACAAAATTGTTGGTCGAGTTAAAATGCTTAAAATTATTAATTTGTTGAAGGAATTAATAGACAAGAATTTTTCGGAAGACTCGCCATGTGTCACCTCCTTTTTGGGATGTCGCACATCCTCGACCAGTGCTTGGTCTTGCCAACCCAACATATAGTCAAGGTTAAGTTAGTAAAGTGTACTCTGATTTTGAATCGCAACTTGAACCTGCAGGCACTGTACTTTATAAGCTCTATACTGTCGATCTCGCGACTTTATACTCGATATGTACGAAGTGCGAGGAGCGAGTTTACAGCGCCATCTAACAATACAGTTGGATGACATTAAAAATATATTTATTTGAATCAAAATATGATTTCTTTGGTGGAAGTAAACCTATTTTAAAGCCAAAACTAAAATATTACATTAAAAGAAATAAATCTCTTCTTGTGTACAAATATATTTATTTTAATCAAAATATGGTTTCTTTGGCGGAAGTAAACGATTTTTAAGCGAATGACAAAATATTACTTTAAACGAAATAAATCTCTCCTTATATACAAATTTATATGTTTGAATCAAAATTATATTTCATTGGTGTAAAGAAACGTTTTTTTTTTAAATCAAAACAAAAATATTACTTTAAGGGAAAGTAATTTTGTTTGTATCCATATATATTTATTCCACTTAAATAAATATTTCAAATAAATTAATCTCTGCAAGCAAATAAACTAGAGTATTCAATGAAGTAAATATTGTTGGCGTCAAAGAAATATGTTTTGACCCAAAAGAATAAATTCAAACAAATACATTTCTTTAAAACAAGAAATCTTTTCTATCTGTCTATAGAATATACTATCCGAAAACGCATACATTCTCCTTTTAAAGTGGTGCAATAAAAGTTTCTGGACCTTTATACAGCGGCGCGCGGCCTCCAGCCATGCCGCCAGTAGGATATTCCACGACGTCATTGCGCCATAATGCTAATGGCGTTCCGTGAATTTATTTAGTTTAAAACCGGGGCGGCTCGCAGACTCCCGGGGCGTATTTACGAGGACTCCGGGGCAAAATTGGATTACACAGAATCCCCAGCCATTTTACTCGCAATATGCAATATCTCAAAGTGCAAGAAGAACTCTATTCGACCATACGAGTTATTGCGACGACTGCGCACCATCGTTCGCACGAGCTAACTCGCTTGTAACTTGCTTGGCCGGCCATTGCGAGCTCATAGTCGAGATACCACACCAGTAGATCCACACACTAAAAACAAATGCTCAATTCAAATGTATATATTTATTCGGAACTATATATTCACTTGGCATATACGTATGATTCCACCAAGAGGTTTCGATCACTTCAAATAAAACATGTAGTACAAGAATAATATTTTATCATTTTTTCTAATAGATTTAAGATGTGTGTTCTTGTTTTAAATAATTCATAATACATTCAACTGAATTAAGTGTATGGACTATATCGATTGTTTTAACCAAAAATAGATTTAATCATAAGGAACAGATCATAATATCGAAAGGAAACTATATGAATATTGTAGTTTATTTATTTTATAGATTAATGGATTTCTAGTCATGATATACAAATTCAACTAGTCCTCTATAGTTAAAATGGTTGATGGTTGATCACGTTTATTTTGTATTTAAAAAATATCCTAAAGTTTACTTCAATAGCTTATTAGGAGCCGTTTTCATGATTTTTTTTACATGAACGGGTACTTCTTTTGTCTATTCAATATTTTTTTAGTTATAACCTTGTATGCAAAGGCCTTGTAATAAAAAAATAGCTGTGTTACTCCTTCCCCCTATTGATAACAAACTATTGAAATTTGAAATCTTCTCATTTTTGCGATATTTAATGTAAAATATCTCTGATGGGACCAGGACAAAAAATATAAAACTTTCATGAAAAATTCACCTTTCTATAAGGTTTAATAAAAAATAAAAGCTTTCTTGTGTATTGCACCGTGTTTGAAGTAACATGCCCTCAAACATGGGGAAAAACGTTAATCAGCGCTTACTAACAAATACGATAATTCCGTCCTGAAATTGGAAAAGCACAATTATTTAAAATTTATTACGAGCTGAGCCAGAAGCCAGTTATATGTGACTGTTTTCAGAAACATTTAACTAATTATATAAAACAAAATCTGTCAAGCATATCATAACTTATATATTTCTCTGGTGGTGCAGCAAGTCAATACAAGAACAAAAAGAACTTTGCAAACCTATCGTATCATAAAAAAGATTTTGGGTTAGATGCAGAATGGCATTTTTTTGGATGTGCACATGGAAAAAACGCATGCGACGGTATAGCGGGGACAACGAAGCGACTAGTGGCTAAAGCCAGTCATCAAAGACCATTTAATAGCCAAATCCTTAATGTAGAAGATATGTTCTCCGTAATGGACACCTACCAGGGGTAAACTATATCTTAGTGGCAAAAGAAGAGGTTTCAGAACACAAAACCAACCTTTATGATAGAGTTCTGAGATCCAAACAGATAAAAGGAACTAGAAGTTTTCACAAAATCTCTCCTCAATCAACAGAAGGTGTAATAAGATGTTACATCATATCAACTTCAGAAACGTATGAAGATGACTTAGGTTTATAAATCTCTTTTGTAGAAATGACATAATTGTTATGAATAGTATGCTTTGTTTTGTATTTACTGAGAATTTTTAATGGCATTTGTTTTACCGTCATGTGATTTGGTTCTCATTTTAAAGGGCTGTTATTCCAAACAGTGAAATACACAAGAATGTTTTTATTTATTATTAAAGCTTATGAAAAGATTAATTAATTTTGGAAGTTTGAGATTTTTTGTCCTGGTCCCATCAGAGAATTTAACATTAAACATAGTAAAAATATGGTTGAATACGATATTTAATTCCTTATATAGGATCTCACCATTTAATCAACCTGAAGCACATGTATCAATCAACCTGAAGCCAAGAATTTCTTTTTTAGTGTGTGGCATTTAAACAGGATGATAACAGAGGGTTAGTTTGATTGAGACTTGAAACCTCCCTCTCCACCAGCATGAACTATTATCAAACGTACTACCTGTATATTATCACAAAAATAATACCACTTACTGCAAATATCTTCCATTCTAGAAGAATCTATCTCTCGTGTCTCATAAGCGATAAATATTTCCTTACCTAAAACAAAAGAAGAACAAGAATTACACAACCGTATTATACAAATGCAAAATAGGTATACGTAGTAACTATATTAAATCGTGTTGAATTATCGTATTGGGAATAGTGCTAGTAATCAATCATTTTGTAGTAGACATCTGGTTAACCAGGTTGACCATCGACTAGAGTGCGCCAACATTGGTCTAATTAATATAACATCGAGGGTAACCGAAAGCCCTCCGGCGCGCAGCGGACGCAGAACTTTAATTTATCAAATCATCATCAAGTTAAATATTGCGTTACAATTACTGTTGACATTCTTGTAATTCCATACGCACGGCATTAATACCGGCGAGCGAGAGCGGTCATATCACAGTAGTACTATTGATTTAGCGATATTAATTTATCTATTTTAGTAATGAATTAATTTCGCAGAATTCGGTTTATTTATGTGTATGGATGGATACATAATATATAAATAAATATTTGCCGGTATAAATTAATTGAATTCGTTCAAATTAATTAAATATAAATCCAAATTAAAAAGGTAAGGATAAAATAACGGCGTTTTCGATCAAAATAAAACATAATCAGGCCAACGATTGTGGTCGCACACTCTAGGGAAAAAAGAAAGAAAAATATATATAATATATAAAAAAAAACTAAAAACTAAAGTTATTTTAGCAAAATTAAAAGTTTTTATCTACGGTGTTTCTCGTAGGTATTTCATCAAAAAATTTAAATAATAAATTAAACATTTTTTGGTAAAATTAATAGTTTAGCTGCATGAGCAAATTTTATTTCATCGAGATCGGTCGTACTAACTATTAAAACTAGTTAGCCAGGATTTGTCAGATATTTTGATTCTAATGACAGTAGGTAGTGTCAACCGCTTATGTGTCGACAATACCTACTGTCAATATAATCATCATATCTGTCAAGTTCTACTGGCTTTATTATAATGCAGACATGGCCGATCTCGATCAGATAGAATCTCATGCAGCTAAACTATTAATTTTATATATAGTATGATAAAGTCATGTGCCTGGCCACATCAGATTTTTTTGTAATAAAATATATAGCGTTTTCTTATTGTGAATAGCTTAGTTCTATTGTTAAGTATCAATTTCCTCAGTTATACCAATGTTTTTTATGTGTGTGTGTGTGTGTGTGTGTGTATGCTAATAAATACATATACAGTAGAGCGTCGATAATTCGAACTCCGGCAGTCCGAACGTTCGCTAATCCGAACTCCCAAAAAACAAATAATACAATAAATAAATCACTGAGTAACCGAGTAAAAAGCCATTTTTGACGATTCTTGTTGACAGAAATATGTTGTTTTTGTTTTGCATCTTGTATCCAATACTCGTTTTCTACTATTTAGCTGAACTTCGGTCCCAATTGGTTCGAATTATCGACGGTCTACTGTATAAAACAATACTATATTAGATATACGTATTCTTAAATAGTATATTACATTACAAGTGCTGCAACTAGCATATTACGTACGAGTGGAAAGTTAATTTTACCTACGAGCAACAATTTCCATAAATTGTATCAAAAATGATAAATAAATAAAGGTAAGAATATTTGACGGTTAAACAACGTATTCGCGCGACATCTATTGCAAGAACGGAGAACTTTGAAGTGTCGACCGAACATTCCAATACAAATTCAACATAAATTTTCACGACCATGGAATATACATATACAGCTCGAGTATTGCGCTTTCATACGGTCGAAAATGATACATTTATACATACAGTCGCAGGTAAACGCTTTTTTGAGTGCCTTTTTTCATTTTTCGTGCTTATGTTAAGCGCTTATTTTCTAAAAATAAATGCTTATAATTCCGGACTCTAGTCATCATTATACAACGCTCCTGTCAAAGTCTGTCAAAACCTACGTGGATGACAGTTATGTGATAGTTCACCTCGCCATCATTGACAAATACATTTATATTTGATATAAAATGGAATTTGTGCGTCGTAGATAAAACGTCGTATTTGACTCGCAAACAACGGATATAAATCGCTCGCATGTTTAAACACTCGCCTACGGCTCGCATATAAACTGCATGCTCGCGATTTATATTCTTAGTTATGTGCTCGTCAAATAATATACTATTATTATTACTCCTATTCTTTACTAAACATTTATTCCTAAACTAAACATTTGTTTTCCACTGCACACCTTATGAACAAGTGCACCGCACGCCGCTGGTTTAACTATTACATTTTTTTACTTTATCATACGCAGTAAGATAAAGTATTGTAACCATGCCGAAAAAAAAAAATTGAGATTTTAGCGGAAATAGGTCTTTTTGGGTCCCCTGAACATTTTTGACCAAGGTACAAAAAAATGTCTGTGTGTGTGTGTGTGTATGTCTGTGTGTAAACGATTTTTGTGACGACGATTCCGGAGAAACTACTAAAGGTATCGGAACGAAAGTTCATATTTAGAAGTCTTGTTACCAAACTTAGAGCTGAAAAGCTTTTGGTTGAAAGGGGTCCAAAGGAACTGGTAGTTTATTCTAAGCCTTTTTGAAAGATTTTGCAAGTGAGCCGCCATTTCTGTAATTTCGACAAAATAGTTAATTAATAAATTAAAGTAGAAGAAATTTTGTATAATTTATGCCTATGACATTTTTTGGTAAAATTAATAGTTTAGCTTTAAGAGAAAATTCTATTTGATCGAGATCGGTCGCATCTGCATTGATATGAAATTACATAGTAGCCAGGATTTTGACAAATATTTTTTTGTGTTGTCACATTCGAAAACAGCTGATCTCATCAGAGGTTGGAGGACCACTATGGAACGTTGCCGCTGTAGTGCGGCAAATTATAAAATACAAATTTCAAATAAAATAAGATCACCAATTTGATTGTTTGTTGTAAGAAATATCAACCCGTCTTTATATCTAATTCTAAAAACGATAAATTGCGAAAATTATAAATAAAGCATAGCGAGTTTTATTTTAGTATGTTGGTAGGGATGTGTCATGAACAAATATAAATGGGTCAGAATTTGAATTACCGTTTTAAGGTGCGGTTTCATTAGTGATAATGGCAGTGGTAGCCGACGCCATTATAGTATTTCCAATAGAAAATTGCTAGTGACTCATGTTTATGTACATGCAAACTAATATGTGTCATTATCACGATATGTAAGAAATACTATAATTTCGTATTCTACCACCGCCATTAGCTACCACTACCTACCAATCGGAACGCACCTTTAAACTTGACGTTTCGTCAAAGTGGTACCAGCCTAGCATTTACTATACAGAAATCATTTATTTATTTTTTCAAAAAACGCATTTCTTAAAAAGCAACACAATAAACGTTGATGTCGCTCCTGCCAAAAACTAGATAGCGCGACTCGCTCACATGCGACGGCGACACTCCGCCTTCGGTGACGCGCCGCATCACCGCTCGTCGCGCTATTCCGTACTTTCGGCATTTGTGACATAAATAACTATTATTCTAATAACGTAGTGTAGGTAGTGTCAAATGCTGATGCTTTGACAATACCTACGATTTATCTCAATAGAAGAGATTCTCATGCAGCTAAACTATTAATTTTATATATTGTATGATAAAGTCATGTGCCTGGCCACATCAGATTTTTTTAATGATAGATACCCCTTTTGTTCTATGATTGCAAAAACAATTCTTTTACTTTTTTATTTTAGTTGGTTTAGTTTGGTTTCTACAATTCGTAAATTGCGTCCAATTTTTGGTAGCTATAAAGTTCCAAATTCATAATCTGTGAAACAATAGTAAAAAAAAAAACTGGTAGTGGTACTGGTTCAGTGAAACCACAAAGACGACAAACTAATCAAATCCAGTAAATGTGACTATGCTTCTGCACAAACTACCAATGTTTAGAAGGATATATAATAATACATTATGAATCAATAAATATTTCTGTACTTTGCTACAGAAAACCATGACTAATTTAAAACTCGGATCTTATGCTCTTTTCAAATGGATATTGACCCTACGTAATAAAGCCAACATCGTAAAAAATCCGGAAAAATTCCCTAAACATTTGCAATAAATAATTCGCGTTTGCCAAATTTGATCCAAAATCCGCTTCAATAGGGCAACGCGAGTGCGGCAAAACGAATTTCGAAATCGGCGGCATTATAATATTCAGCGAAAACTTCCAATATACATATATTTGGACCGGAAGCGCGGATCTGTCCGTTATTCCGATCGGATGGTCGTAAAAACGACCGTACGTACCAATCCGAACGATCCCTCCGTGCATGTATATTCGGCGCGCTACGCTCTCCCGACAGTATATTAAAACCGGACCGCTTTCCGATGAAAAACCAACCAGCCAGCTCGTATCTATCGAATCGCTGCATTGCAGATCGTACCTATCCATGCATTTCATGACCAGATGGGGATATCTGCTCGACAGACATTCTGATACATCAGCAATGTCGCCAAAACTGTGAACGTTATAGTCGAGCCGGCAAAATAGTCGACCTACGTCATAACTTCATGTTTCAGTAAAATTGTTACTCCTTTATATTAAGTTAGCTAGCGAAGAAAAAAGAATTCTATAGCATAGAATTTACGTGACGGTGGCGTTCTCTGTCGTGACGTGACGATTCGTATAGTGCGAATTGACCTTAAATCGTATTCAAGAATAGGCTTTCCATTTAATATACTTACTTTTACCAGGTTCTGTAATTTTTGCTCTCAACTCCTGTAAATTATGTGCCCCATTGACTTCATCAACATAAATGGTATTTTTAAGATAACCTCACAAGAAAAATCGTTCGGAGACAGCTCAGGTGATCTTGGGGACCAACGAATGTCGCCTGTCCCACTAATAAGACGGTGAGGTAATACGGTTGTTAAAAACTCTCGCACCCTGGGCGCGTTATGAGCAGTACAGCCGTCTTGCTGAAACGAAACATCGTCCTGATCTACTCTGGGAAGGTTATAAATGGCGGGAAGTACTTGCTCTTGCAGCAAAGTAAGGTACATCTGGGTGCTAAGGGATCCATCGATAAAGAATGGACCAACTAAATGATAGCCTAGAATACCAGCCCAAACATTTAGTTTTTCGGGATATTGAGAACGGTAAGCATAACTTCGGTGCTGATTTTGTTGGGTCCAATATCGAAGAATGGAAGGATTATGTTTACCATGTAACGGAAAAGTCAATTCATCCATAAAAATAATATTTTGTATAAAATTTTCATCTGCGTTCGCCTTTTCCATTACAGTTTCACAAAACTCCATTCTACGAATACTGTCCTCTGCAAAAGCTTCCTGAGTCTTTGAATTCCTCGCAAATCCCTCGAGTGGATTTCTTATCGTCCAGTACTACAGAACCGCAGACTAGTACATCCCGTCGTTCTTTTGCCTCAATTTCTTGTAGACTTATCTCCCTTGGATGGCAAGTACTGCAGCTCTTTAGACAAAGATCTTTTTCAAATTGATGCCCAATATTAAAAATGGTTTATATGCACGGGATAAGTCTGCCATCAAAAGTGATTGCGAACAAATCCGCGCACTGTTGCGCTGAATTACCACCGTAATACCACTTGATGATCTAAAGCTGTTCTAGCGGAGGGTACATCGCGATTGCAAAGATATGAATGAATGTTATGAAGCGTTGTTTGATCTGCGATAGTTCTGCCGTTGCGTGCATGTGCCCCGAAATGCAAAACCAGACTGACCTGACCAGACCTGCTCTCCTACTAGTCGGCACTCCCACTATAATTGGCTGCCCGACTCAACCGACGTTGGCAGTGTTGTCGCGTGATAAGCTAGCTTCTATAGACCTTTACCTAATTTTTGCGGACATTTTTGGTAACTAACTATCAACTTGAAAATACAGTTTTTACAAAAACCTAAAATTGCAAGTCGTCCAGTTATAACGGAAACAAAGAATTTTGTTCAATTAGTTAAGTAATTAAGTACTTACCATCGCTCTTAAGAGCGATGATGACCTCAAAGATGATTGGAATATTGTTTGCACTGATAAAACATATAAATCCTCAACTCATTCATGTCATACATAAATACATACATAAATCAATCTGACGATTTGAAAAACCAATAAGTAAAAAGAAACGTTTGATAATAGTCCATGCTGGTGAAGAGGGAGGTTTTATTACTAATGGCATATTGATGACTCTTTCTGGTATGTTATTCATATTTATTTGATTGGTTTTGATAGGTTTTAAAAGTGGTGATTTCCATGATAATACGAGTCCTAGAAACGGACTCATATTTCCTATTAGTACGATATGATCAGAACAATTTAATTGCGGAAGTTAGAATAGTAGTGCGAGTTAAATATAGATAATGAATTTATTATTAATAATGTTTGTACTATCGCGGCCATATATAATGTCCCTTCTTTTGACGTCGATTCTCTCGCAGAACTAGGGGCGAAAACAATTGAAAAAATTCTGATTATGTCCTTGATTAATATACTACAACTCATAGAAATTAGAAAGCTGTATATGTTGGCGTTTTCCCGATTTTTCCAAATTAAGAAGAATTGGCACTGTATTTGCCCCGTAAATTTTATTCGTTTAACTTTAGCAATTAATTACTCCAGAAATAATTTATAGATTTCAACTAATTAAAAAGTAAAATCACCTGCGGAATGTTAGTTTTCAATGTGCATTTTTGTAAAATCATTGGATTAGTGGTTGACCCACAAAAGGGTATATTATGCAATGCTAGCAATTCCGTTATTAGAAGAGCTAGAATAATGAAATATAGACTATAGGCCCAATAATTCATAAGTTTATTACATAATCATTGTTTATCTGGTATTTTTCATACAAAAGATCGTGCTGAAACTCCGCGTGAATTCCGACGCTCTACGGTCTTTGGAGTGCTGCGGGGAAAGGAGGCGTCAGCGGTGCTGTCATGACAGAGAGAACCGGGGCAGTTTATTATCAATACACAAAAAGAACGATAACTTGTCAAGGTAGCAATTTTAACTAACACTTAAATTCTTAATTTTTGCATAATTTTGATTATAATATGTGACCCTGTACGATAGAAATTTCTTCTATCGATTGGCGTTTATGTTTTCTTCAGTTTTATACAATAAGGTTGTAAACAAGATTTTGATGGAAGCGGATAGATCTAATAATATGGAGTTAGCAGATTTTCCGATTAGTAGTATTCACAAAATTAAGTTTGCTTGATAAACCCAAAAAATATTTAAAAAGTATGCCCGATTTTATTATATTTATATATATTCAAACTATTATAACAGTTTCAACAGTTTATTTATTAATAATATTTAAATACATGCACAAACAATATAAAACAAATACAACTCTTGATATATTACATATATTACAAACGTCAGCTCTGAGCGTATAAAACTTAGAAATATCAAAAAACTTTTACAAATTTAGCATCGTAAATTTGTAGACACAGATTATTTTGCAGATCGTTCATTAATTTTAAATGCTAATTCTGAAACCCGATTTAAATTGCCAAGCATTTCCATGGGAGTTCCAAATGCCTGTTCGTGGTTCTGTTATCTTGTTGACTCATTTTGCCATTATTTTTTAATTCGGTAATCTGTCGCCGATATCCAAATTTCTTTGGTGGGGCATAATCGCCGTGTCGTTATATGTATTGTGTCCGTAAACACTGTTCTCCTAGTAACTAATGCACGTGCGATCCGCCACTACTTGCAGCGTCGCTGTCGATCCCTTCCCCCGCTCGCCCGAAAGACCGAAGAGCGCCGCGTCAATTGCAGCAATCATGAGATGCTTCAACTCGATCTTTTGTAGGGAAAATGCAAGATAAACAATGATTATGTAATAAGCTTTAAACCTATGAATTAGTGGGTAGCCTATAGTCTATATTTAATTATTGTAGCTCTTCTAATAAAGGAATTGCTGACATTGCATAATATAGCTTTCTCTGGGTCAAGCACTAATCCAATGATTATACAAAAATGCACATTGAAAGCTATCGAAACAAGAGATGGCAGTTACAGCGATTCTCTCGTGCGGGATCAAATATACTAGGTAATGCGCCATAAAGACGCTATTTGACAGTCCCGCAACAAAGGTACTACGTTCCCCAATAACTCTATGAATACATAGCACATTCCATCGTTTAGCCTAGCTAGACGCATTTGCTCGTACATTTTAGCGTCGGAAACCGTATATTAGTGCCCGACGCGCTATTTTAAAATTCACATCGCGTAAAGTCTGGGGTTCGCCCGCATCAGACTTCCGCACAGCCGCCCCATCTATACGAAAATCTGGGAAAGTCGAACCTATTGGGGCGTTTGACCCTCTGACAGATTTAATGATGATCCCGTTAAGCGGCTATTTATCGAATTTTAGCCCAACGGAAAAGGTCAGCTTCTGTATGGCAGTTTGATTGAATTGAAATTTAATTATTATTTATGAGTATGTTTTGGTTACTTCAATGTAAGACTAGTTTTAAATATCTTAGACAAATATGACTACAAATTACAATGAAATGTTAAATGATTTCTTTTTAATTCTTTTTGCAAGGAGTTGAATTATGTGAAATCTTTTCTACTTTGCGTTCGTTATAAACTGATAACGAAACCGCTTTCGGTGTTGTTATTAAAACACTAGATCACAAACTTTTAGTAACTTCTAGTTTTCCAAGATTGATGATGTTGACGTCAAGGGTCACTCCTCGCTACGCTCGTCGTGCCCAAAACATCTCGTGCGCCAATTTTTTTCTTATAAAACTTGTATTATAATATACTGTTATCATGAATTTAAATTAAATTTATCTTTCATAACAATAATCTCGCCTTAGAATATTCCGAATGACAGAGATCTGAAAATTTGGCACCAGGAATGAAGAAGTTAAGGAAACATTGGTTGGCCGGCAGATTATACAGGGTGATTATTTATGTTGCACAGGGCAATATTTCCACAGTCTTAAGAGAAAGATAAAAATGGTTTATATTAAATTTGATTGATCCTGCATTTTCCACAATAAATAAAATATTTCCCTTAATACGAGGGAAGCGAGGTGGAAAAATATACCTTATTTTATTAAATGAAACACGTTGTATAATTTTAACACTTTACGCATACTGAAAAAGGTGTCATTATATTTGCAACCGGTTGTCTTACAAAATGAATAGTTGCTGGTAGCTATTTTCGACTTTCAGTTGTTTTTACTTATGGCGTCATCGATACGGTTTTTTAAATGGCAATCCCATATTTTTTGTACTGATAAATCTCTTAATTTTTCACAAACTATATCGTCTTACATTACAAAATTTTCAAGAAAAGACACTTAAAAATTAGGGTAATTTTAGTTGCTCTGAATGCGAATCAAAAGTTGCATATCACGTCAGGTTATTGCGTTTTTTACGTTTTTACGTTATCATACGAAGTATGATGAAGTATTGTAATCGTGCCGAAAAAACAAAAACTTGGAATTTTAGCGGAAATAGGTCTTTTTGGGTCCCCTGATCATTTCTGACCAAAAAAATGTCGGTGTGTGTTTGAGTGTGTATGTGTGTATACCCGTTTTTGTGGCGACGATTCCGGAGAAACTACTAAAAGTATAGGGACGAAACTTCATATTTAGAAGTTTCATGACCAAACTTAGAGCTAAAAAGCCTTTTTGTTCAAAAGAGTCCAGAGGAACTGGTATACTCAGGGCAATTTTCAAGGATTTTGCAAATGAGCCACCATTTCTGTAGTTTCGTTAAAATAGTTAAATAATAAATTAATGTAGAGAAAATTTTGTATAATTTATGTCCATGACATTTATTGGTAAAATTAATAATTTAGCTGTATGAGCAAATTCTATTTGATCGAGATCGTGTCTGCATTAAAACTAGTTCGCCAGGATTTGACAGATATTCTCATTCTAATGACAGTACACACACGATCTCGATCACGATCTCGATCAAATACAGTGAGATCAAAAATATCTGACCTGTCCACTGTTATAAAATAGGGTTATATTTGGGTGCAAATATGGCGCATTGTTACTAAAACCCCGTTTCATGCGAACGGACAAGTCAGTCATTTTGATCCCACTGTATAATCTCATATAGCTAAACTATTAATTTTATATATAGTATGATAAAGTCATGTGCCTGGCCACATCAGATTTTTTTATAGAGCCGTCCGCACCCCACTTAAAGAAATGCTGTAAATCCTTCACAAAACTTTGGAAAATACCAAAAGTTTGTAGTATTGCAGGTAAAAATGCAAAAATGAAGGTTTACTAAGAGACCATTTTGAGGGTTCTAATAAAATGGGTTCAGTTGGTACAAATTTGTACAAATTATCAAAATAGCGTTATTTTGACTTTTTCGCCCCATTTTTTCGAAAACCTTGCTCGATGGAAAATTTTTGAGCAGTTTCAGGGCAATTAATTCTACCCACAACAGAATTTATTATCCAATTTACAAAAGCTATTTTCCTTCAAATTACCAATTTCTAATTGTCTTTTCTCGAAAATTCTCTTATAAGGCCATAAAATATTGTAAATACCATTTAAACAATTAAATGATTTACCAAAAACAGTAAGAAAAAGACGGGGTTATTTAAAAGAATAGAAAAATTACTACGTGGTACGATCGTATAGAATATTTATTTCTCTGTACTTTCCCCTATACCCTATTGGTTTTGCTTATTATTTGACAAAGTCAATATCAGTAAGCCAATAGATGCAACATGTAGATTTAAATGTCATTTTACATACTTACACAAACGCCAATTTATAGAGAAACAACTGAATATACGGATAGAAAGTAAACTTTCATACAAACCACTTTTTCATGGCTTCGGTAGTGTAATTGTTAACGCTGCAATACACATATTAGAGCTTAGGTTCGAATCCACGTTGAGTTATTTTTTTTTATTTTAAATTCATTACGTTTTAAACTAAGCGTTGATACTTTAAACAAGACCGAATATTAAAAATGTCTATAAGGCAATAATCTTCGTAATATAACATCAAATGACTTCACGAGAAGTTGACATCAAAGGTTATGCGCGCAATCTGGTATAAATCACGTCCTCGTCGAATGTAATCCGGGCAACTTTTTCCTGAGTTATGGCATTCTGCACACGAGTCGAAATTTTAATCCAACTTTAGGCGGGCGTCCTTTTTCCCATTGCTAGTCGAGAAGTACGACGCAGCGTCGGCGGCGTCTTTCGAGCACCTCTACTTTTTCGGTTTTCTCTTCCTCACTTATCGCATCAATCTTCTACGTCTCTGACAGACAATCAATCTGCCTTTAGAATCGCTAGAGCACAGTTGCACACGATAATACGTTTTCAATGTATTTTTTTTTTTTGATCGCGAGAATTTCTATAGTCGGTAACGAACGAACCCGAGTTCAAACGGTTTATAAAACGGATAATTGATCTGAAAATCTGATATTATATCGTATAATATTGTATCACTTGTACACTCGTGGAATAAAGTATGTTCTGATCCGTATTTCAGCAGTGTGTCGATGTTACATCCATGTACGAGTTTTTTGTTACTCTAGTCGGCCGCTAAGTGCAAAAAATTGTCCGGTTACGCTGCATACTCGTATATCGGAAATTTATTATTTGAGAAACCTTGTTCGAATGCTTTGAATTGGTTTATAATGATTTATATATTTTCTATTTATTAGCCTAATGTGTAATAAATTAATGTAATTCCTACATTGCAATGTAATTGTGTTTTTATTAAATATAATTTATTATATAACATAAAATGAAAATTTCATTTCAAGATATTGCATAAAACACAACAAACTATACAAGCTTATTGCATCTAATAGCTTTTTTCGTTAATCAATACAAAAATCAATTTCTTGTGGTGAATATTTTTACTGAAGGTTATTTCAGAACTTTTATGTATTAACATTTTATTCACAATATAGAAATGAATTAATAAAATTAAATTGCTTTATATTTGTATTTATGGTAATTTGTTACTTGTGATTTACTGGTATTTTCGAGATATTTACCTTCAACGATATTTTGCAGTTTAACTTAATAACCAGAAAGGATGTATTTTGTATAGCATTACATTCATTACAATCTTTTTATATTATTATTTTGTATTTACTTTACAGCAATATTTTTCAAATATCTGACAACTGAAAATAATGACAATTATGTATATCACTAATTTACAAAAATTGATAATTGCTTGTAGAAGCAAGCTCTAAATTTTCGACGAATTTTGATGGAATGTAAATATGAAATAATTAGTATTAAAAAATAAATAAGCCAAAATATACGACCATCTAAAAGAACATTTAGATGACATTATTGTTAAAATTAGTTCCCTCTATGTCCAAAACTACTACAGATTTGAGATTTCAAAAAAGTTTTGACATTAATCATTATTGACATAATAACCTAATTTTCAGTATTCTTAAGTAATTAGTTAATTAATTATAAGTAAAATTTTAATAATTCGAATTATAAATGAACAAAAGATGAAACTAGAATGTTTTTTTTTTCTAGAAAGTAGAAAGTAATAAGTTTCATATGGTTTTATTGGTTTTCTCTGTTCCTTCAGAAGTTGGAGCCGTTTAAAATAAGATATTGTTAATAATTCAAACGGCTGTAACTTTTTGATGAATTGAAAAAGTAATTTGCTTACTGAAAAAATGTTTTGCAGAAGAAACGTGGGACAGCCTGCATATATTATTGCTATAATTGTATATTATTTTCGTTGTCAAGCATGTATTAGATCTCATGAAAGATAACTGCTATAAAGTAAATACAGATATATTTCTATTGTCCTTTCATACAAAATACATGCTCCGTCCTAAATATAAATTTAAATTAAATTTAGAGAATTTATTTACATTTAGTGAATATATTTTAATATTACAATTCTGAAATAGTCTATATTCGGTGATAATCCTTGGCAACAAGATGATTTGTGCATTTACTTACTTACTTACTTAAGCCCGTCATCTAACTGCTGGGCAAAGGCATTTACTTAAGTAATTAATATGTGTATTAGATAAAATAAATTTAAATAATGTGTCGTGATATTACGCAATATCTTAATATCAGATTTTCGTATCATATTATCAAATTTCATGTTTATTAATATTATTATCAAAGTAATTTTATATTTAATTAAATGCACTACTCGTAAACTTAAATGTTGTGGTCATATTACATTTATTACATTGCAATGAAGGTATCACATTAAGGAAAAGATCGGACACGCTCAAAATAAACTAAATTCCGTTACATTACATCCATCGAAAAACCACCTCGTGACGGACAACTTTTTGCTAAGCGGCCGGGCCGAGGGAATATATAACCGAATATATAACCGACTTACTATTTTCAAATCCTGCGATAGCGATACGAACATACTTTTTTCCATGACTGTACATATAAGGTCTAGAGTAGTAATAACAATGAAAATAGCCATGCATGTCATGTCAGGAGAGTTGTAAGACCTTATCTTGATAATAGATGATGCAAGAACACTGAACGTTAACTAGTAAATTGACAATTGGAAAGCAAAATCCTCCTCCTGGTTTTTAAACAGACTATCGATGGAGTTTATTTTATAATTTAAATTAAATTATAATACTGATTCAATTAATCAATTAATGATGAAACATTTCGGTGCAATAAAATTTCAGAAAATTGTCTTCTAGGCCTTAAATGATCAATTACACGACTTGTTCATCAACACTAAATATATTATTATGAATAATACCATCTGGTCTGTATTTGAACCAGGAAGCTCCACAATTTTTAGTCGGGTGCTCTAACCAATTGAGCTATCGAAGTCGGTGGAGATGGACAATTATCATTCGCATTGGTCTGATGTCTCCACACGAAACAACACGAAAGCATTAATGGGAAAAACGTTAGTTCTGCAATCTTCCTAGATGTGACACAGGCTCTTGCTAAGGCCCGACATGAAGGGCTAAACCTTAAAGCAGGGAATATCTTCCCCAAACAGTTCGAACAAATATTAAAATCTTACGTGACTGAGAGATACCTCAGAGTCAAACAAGGCGATGGAAAAGCTCTGTCCTTAAGGAAATAAAAGCAGGAGTGCCGCAAGGTAGTGTTTTCAGGCCGGTCCTTTACCTACTCTAGACCAGCGACCTCACAGGATTAGAAAATAATACTGTGGAAACCATGGCAGACGACACCGATATACTAGATGTATGGAACAGCAATGACGAAACAACAAGAAAACTGAAAACAACTCTTGGTTATTTTCAGGTCTGGACAACGCAAAAGAGGAATAAACTGAACGAACTCAAGTCAGTACTTGCTGACACCAACAAGTAAATTAAGAATCCGATACAGAGAGATGGATGGGCTGCTGGGAAGAAACTCTACTCTGTCAGTGCATAACAAGCTTCTCTTGTACCAGCAAATTCTAAAACCGGTGTGGACGTAAGATGCTCAACTCTGGGGTTGCAACAAAAAATAACTATAATATTGTCCAGACTTTCTAAAACAAAGTTTTACGTTGCATTGTCAATGCGTCTTGCTACATTATAAAGGAAGACCTCCATAAGGACCTCAAAATGGAGTTTGTATACAAAAAAATACAAAAAAATGTCACGAGGAAAGGCTTCACGAACGTCATGTAAACGTTGAGGCCATCCAGCTCCTACACAACACCGGATTGGTAAGAAGACTCAACAGAAAGAACCATTTGAGTTAGTGTAAATGTGTGTTAGTGACAAAAGCAGATAAAGTGCTGGTTGTAAGTGTTAGTTCTAAAGCCAGAGCCAGTGCTACGCAGTGCGCAGGAAAAACGTGACCAGTATAGCAGGACTAACTGAGAGACATCAATGGGTGCCTGCTAAGTTAAGTTATACTAGTAAGATTTAGATTATTCTTTAGTCAATTTTGACTAGATTGCAATGCATTTATTGAATAACAAAAAATCGCATTGTTTCCTAAGGGTGGGGTCGTTAATGCAAGTTTAAACCACGTTTAGCTCTAAACCGAGTTTAGGTCTCTAGGATTTTATATACCTAAACTCAGTTTATGGTTTAAACTAGCATTGAAAAACCGACCCTAAATACCCTTTTCATTAGTCGACCATATAGTAGTAGACCCTCCCCCTATTGGTCGATTTTTGGGAAACTCTCTTCCTGAGTGTGAGTTACGTTTAGTATATTAAGACTAGAAATGTGGCAGACCAATGAGGGAGACCCAATAGGTCCGTTGGTCGATTTTTGGGAAACTCTCTTCCTGAGTGTGAGTTACGTTTAGTATATTAAGACTAGAAATGTGGCAGACCAATGAGGGAGACCCAATAGGTCTGTTGGTCGCCTAGATCGCATTTTTGTGTAGATCGCTGATGGGTGTAGAATGCCGAACCGGGTAGCTCGCCAATCCTGGTAGATCGCCGAAACGGGTTGATTGCCGGTTCGGGTAGATCGCCGAACCGCGTAGATGGCCTATTGGGTAGATCGCCGATCCGGGTAGATCGCGAAAATCATCAACTGTTCAAAAAAATCTATTAAATTTAAAATTGTTTGAAATTTAAAATTGTGAACGGTACAGATTAATTTGATATTGTTTCGAAAATATGCTGGCTCCCGTCGCATACATAAAATAAATACGCTGATAGACAATGCAAACGAAAACAAAAATCGCTGCCGCTATACACCGACGCTAATAAAGTTTTCGATGCAGCACTAATAGGTTTTCCGATCGAAATTCCATCTAGTTGACTGGCGTTCCGGAACACGAGGGGGCGTGGCGGTGCGCCGGTGGGTAGAGGGGGTTAGTAGGTGGTGGGTGGCTTGGATGGATGTAACGGCATGGCCAGATCGAAGGCAACGAATGCACATCGAGCGGACGATACTAATTTTATGTAATCCGACGATCAGGCTAACGCAATTATTTGATAAAACATTGCCAACGGCCGAGGCGTTCGTTCGGCATCCCCGGCCAGCTTGTTATTACTGCGAAATTAAGTTTATTCTCATAACTTTTAATTTCCACTATAAACAGCGACGTTTAATTATTGCGCACCGCCGCCCTCGATGGGTTCCTGCTATACGTTTTTTTTAACCCTTTTCTAATCATAACAACAGATAAATGCGACTGATTTTTGACTATTTATTTGTCTTTATATCTAGTAATAAAATTATAAACCCCTAACCACAACAAGTATTTTAGAACCTAAATACGTATTTCAGCAACTATGTTGCCATCTTCAGTAGAACCTAAAAAGAGGAAAAGAGAGATTAGCACTTCATAGTATCTTTACTGGATATTGTCCAAGCAAATCACTAGTGGAAGTGACGTCCATGTTAAAAATTAGCCTATATATACCCATTTGTTGTTCACACCTCAGTGAATTTTGATCATTTGAAGCGTAAAAAACAAGTTTTAATTAAAGCAGGTCAAACAATGGCGAACTAGGTATAGGACCCCTGTCTGAATTTATTAATTTATTTATATTCAAGTGAATAAAGATACTTTCCAAGCTGTTTAGTTCCCTATTATTTGACACAGCTTTTACAAGTTTTAAGTCATCTACAACTACTTTATGACCTGTGTCTAAAATATGTTGAGCCACACTAGATTTTTCATAACGATTATATTTAAAATGAGCTACATGTTCTTTGAACCCAGTTAAAATTGTTCTTCTAGTCTGGCCTACGTATTCTTTTTCACAGTCATGACATTTGATACAATATATACCAGATTTATCAAGTACATCTACTTTATCCTTTGGGTTTCCAAGAAGGTTTTTTATGCTATTATGAGTCGAATATGCTATACAGAGATTTTGTGATGTAAAAATACTTCTCAAACCCCTTGTATATGCACAATCGAACGGTATTTTAACATATTTCTTCTTTTCTACAGACAAAGTATTTAAAGTAGATATTTGATTTACATACATTTTTTGATTCTGCTTCTTAATCATTCTATCAACTATTTTCTCAGGGTACCCATTATGTATGACAACATTATTAATAAACAATAATTCTTGCTGATATCTATCTGCGGACAATGGAAATTTCAATAACCTATTTACTAAACAACTAATAAAAGACAATTTTTGTTGAAAAGGATACTGCGAATCATTAGGGATAAACCTGATTGTCTAAGTATCTTTCCGATACACGTCAATTTCTATTATATTTTTGCTATTCCTGACTACCAGAGTATCTAAAAATGGAAGTTGGCCGTTAACTTCTTGTTCTACAGTAAAGTTAATGGTGTTGAATTTAGAATTCAAAACGAGAAGAAAATCTTGAATGCTGCACTTCTTGGTGTCAAAAATGGCAAAAATATCGTCGACATACCTAACCCAAGTCTTAGGGAAATATGGTGCTATAGACTTTACATTGGTTTCAAATCTGCTCATAAACAAGTTGGCAATAAAAGGTGAGAGACAGTTACCCATTGCAGTTCCCTCAAGTTGTTCAAAAAACTTTCCGTTTATTTGAAAACAATTTTGAGACATACAAAGGGCAGTCAATCTTACATATTCATCTATTTCTGACGGGTCAAAGTTGTTATTGCTCAATAATTCCCTAAGATAATTCCCTAGCTTAATTTTTAACATGGACCTCACTTCCACTAGTGATTTGCTTGGACAATATCCAGTAAAGATACTATGAAGTGCTAATCTCTCTCTTTTCTCTCTTTAGGTTCTACTGAAGATGGCAACATAGTTGCTGAAATACGTATTTAGGTTCTAAAATACTTGTTGTGGTTAGGGGTTTATAATTTTATTATCAACCTTAAATCAAATAAAAACTGTATCAACTAAGTAACGCTTGAACGATATAGGGGTTGACATAATTCCTAAAGTGTCCCACAAAAAAATCACTTCATTTAAAGTTTTTACGGATAGAAAGAACGACTGTCGCCGGAGCCGGGATGGATTTCATAAGCAGTTAAGTGTTTCCAACTGCAATAAAGCTGAATATCTAAAATATGGTCGACGAAGTGGTTGTCCCAACTTCACCCCCAGGTGATTTATAACCATAAAAGCAATCAACGCTGCGAAGCAAGGGGGAAATTCCGGCAACGCTGACGTCGCGAGACATATAAATACGCGCAACGATTTTTATTTGGAAGTCTGTCGGAGCAGTTTGCAGCAATTCTGCATTGCCCCCATTCATTACCGGACAAGAGGGAGCTGAAGGGGGCGGAGTCTTGGCGCACAATGTATCGCCATGTTCATAGATGATAAAAACAAACATTATGCCAAATTGACCAAATTTATCAGGGCGGGGAAGTTTAGTTGTTACTCCTCTCGCGACGTTTCTCAGAGCCGGGTCGTACATCACGGCTCCATGTAATAACGTGCTTAATGTAGCCTAAACAATTTTTTCCCGCCCCCTTGCGCCCCTTATCCACCGCGCGCGATCCTTCCTCTCATTCTAATGATAAATATAAGAACGCCCGCTTACCCATAAAAGTCGCAGTTTTAAATTTATTGCCGAATATAATCCTGTCAGTTCCATTACCCCTTACAATCTACTAAATTACATCACAATATCTGCTTATATTGGCAAAGGAACGAAATAGATTTATCGTGCCACTTATGACATGCTGATACCATGGTTCAAAATAATGTTTTTGCTACAGCACTCACGGCCAATAGAGAAATTGGTTTAATAAACGACGTTTTGGCTGTGTTGAAACCATGGAGGAAGATGGAGGCGCTATACGGATCTAGTTTGCAGCGAGAAAATGACACCCGGTGGCTGGCTAGCATGACACTAAACCACGCAGACGGTATGGCCGTAAACCAGGTCTGGATTAATACTGAAATTGGCCAGAATCATAAAGAAATTTTAGATAACAATAGGTGAGAAAAGCATTTCGAAAAATGTTTAGTACAAGCCAGTACGTTGTTGACATATTACTCACTTAACGACGAAATGAAATATCGTTTAATTGGCTAACTTGCTAAGTTTTTTGCGATTGTCAGTTTGACATTAGGTACCCTAAGAAGTGGGGGAAGGGGTGCCATATCCTAGCGTTTATGTCGACTTCTTCTTCCTCCATGATTGGAACAAATGTTTCTTATACATCATAGTCCTTCGATGTTGAGCCTCTTCACGAAGTCAGTAACTGTTCGAGGAGTAAGTTGTGTTAGCTCTGCTGGTTCAATGATGGCGGATCCCAAGTGGTTTTGTCTAGTACGCATTGGAGCGTCACATTCGCACAATAGGTGTACCGCTGACTCTGGGACCTTAGCCCCCGAGCCGTAGCTTGTCTCATGCCAGGTGATGTTTCCCAGTAAGCTCGTTTAGCTTTATCTTCCCAGTTTTGAACCATCTTCCTGATGTGGCTCTTTGTGATACCGGAACAGGGTTCAGGTCCCTAGAAGGGAGGCATAGAGTCTTCCCTAGCTAGGATATCGACTTGTTCATTGCCCTCGACCCCTGAATGTCCTAGAACCCACATCAGTGAAACCTTGTTCTCTTTTGCTAGTTTTTCCAGGCATTATTTTCGGTTCTAAACAGTTTTGGTTTTATGGGCTTTTGATCGCAGCGCCTTCAATGTCGCCGGACTGTCTGAGCATATGTAGATATTTGATTGCGTGAACTTCCGCCTGGGGAAGGTGGTTGGAGCATGGTCCATGGCTTTGGATAGAGAGAAATCCGGTCCACTAATGCCGAGCGATGCGACACAAATTAGTTGGCATGTACTATCGTGGCCATATATTATGTCCCCTCTTTCAGAGTCGATTTTCTCGCAAATCTAGAGGCGAAAAAATTTGAAAGAATTCTGATGCTGTCCTTGATTAATATGCTACAACTCATAAAAATTAGAAAGCTGTATATGTTGGCGTTTTCCCGATTTTTCCAAATTAAGACGAATTGGCGCTGTTTTTGTCCCGCAAATTTTATTCGTTTAACTTTAGCAATTAATTACTCCGGAAATGCTAACTTTCAATGTGCATTTTTGTAAAATCATTGGATTAGTGCTTGACCCACAAAAAGCTATATTATGCAATGCCAGCAATTGCTTTACTAGAAGAGCTAGAATAATGAAATATAGACTATCGGCTACCTACTAATTAATAGGTTTAAAGCTTATTACATAATCATTGTTTATCTTGCATTTTCCCTACAAAAGATCGAGTTGAAGCATCTCATGATTGCTGCAATTGACGCGGCGCTCTTCGGCCTTCCGGGCGAGCGGGGGAAGGGATCGACAGTGACGCTGCAAGTAGTGGCGAATCGCACGTGCATTAGTTACTAGAACAGTGGTTATGGGCACAATACATATAACGACACGGCGATTATGCCTCGCCAAAGAAATTTGGATATCCGGCGACAGATTACCGAATTAAAAAAGAATGGCAAAATGAGTCAATAAGGTAACAGAACCACGAACAGGCATTTGGAAGTCCTATGGAAATTATTGGCAATTTAAATCAGGTTTGTTTTGAGGATTAGCATTTAAAATTAATGAACGATCTGCAAAATAATCTATGTGTCTACAAATTTACGATGCTAAATTTGTAAAAGTTTTTTGATATTTCTAAGTTTTATACGCTCAGAGCTGACGTTTGTAATATATGTAATATATCAAGAGTTTTATTTATTTTATATTGTTTGTGTATGTATTTAAATATTATTAATAAATAAACTGTTGAAAGTGTTATAATAGTTTGAATATTTATACAACAAAGTCGGGGATACTTTTTAAATATTGTTTGGGTTTATCAAGCAAACTTAATGTAGTATTCACCACTAATCGGAAAATCTGCACACCATATTATTAGATCAATCCGCTTCCACCAAAATCTTGAAGAAAACATAAACGCCAATCGATAGAAGAGATTTCTCTCGTGCCGAGTCACATAGCACAATCAAAATTATGCAAAAATTAAGAATTTAATTGTCAGTTAAAATTACTACCTTGACAAGTTATCGTTCTTAATATGGAAAAATCAGGAAAACGCCAACATATACAGCTTTCTAATTTTTATGAGTTGTAGCATATTAATCAAGGACACCGTCAGAATTGTTTGAACATTTTTCGCCCCTAGTACTGCGAGGAAATTGACGTCAAAAGAAGGGACATAATATATGGCCACGACAGTACATCGCTCGCATGTTCATATACTTCTATACTATTTCCAAGGTCACATACTTATTTAGTAAATTCGTATAATTTGAAAAGATGCTTTCCAGCAAAAGATGTACCATTTTAAATCATCTATCGAACGATACCCCACACGACCTAAATTTTGATTTAAAATTCAGGAAATGTTTTAATTAAAGCCTTTATATGGGTATTTAATGTTGATAGCATTTTTTTCGGATGACCATGACTATTTTTTTAAAAACATTTTACGCGTGTATGTAGTTGTCATTAGCACATGGTTGTTATCATTAGCACATGGTTCAAACATTGATAAACAAATTTTATTTCTGAGTCTCAATCCTGTCAAAAACTATCCCATTCATACTTTTGCTATTTTCTTGTTTATTTGAAGGTGCAATATTGTTATATTCACCTAGGTTCAAAGATAAAATTATTTCTAAAACACCCCATAGGGAATTGAGATTTTTCTTATAATTTTTCCTGCGTTAGCAGGTATAATATTGTCTTACTCACAATGTTTTAGTATCTTAAAACCTCGTCAAAACATCCCGTTATTGCTCAATGCCTGAGCCACAATATACAAGTTTTGAAAATTTTCTTAAAATCGTCTTTCATCTTTCTTCATCATCTTTCTTTTTCAATTTTACTTTCTTTTGTTACTGGTTCATTATTACTGGTTTATTTTTAGTTTATTACTTATTAGTTCGACAATTTTGTTGGCCTCGGTAACTGTCCTAACCCCAACCTTGCAAATACAGTCTATTTCTTATTTCGCCAACCGCTTCACCGACGAGACGTCATCACGATAGACATTTATACTTCTAGCATTCATCGTCTCGCCAGAAGATGTCGCTCCATTCACGAGAGGCGCAATCAAGCGCTCGAGATCGCGATTTCATCTCAACTCGGCGGATTTAGGTCGCCGCCTTACTTCTGCCGCACATACGACTCCCGGCGACTCCGCCAGAATTTCCGCAGACTCGTAGATCGACTACGTTCGTCCGCGATGACGTTTTCCGCAGCCGCCGGCAAAGAAGAGCGCACGGCCGTCATCCGCGGACGAGTTCACCGTACGTTACATGTATCCGACAAGCGCTGCGCCATCATGCCATCGCTTCCATGGTATCTGCAGATCTACAGAGACGGTTCAAGGCGAAGGGAAAAGGGGAAGAGAAGTCGGATTGCATCGCTTTGCATTTCCACAATTCAATTTTGTTAACGCGAGCCAAGGATTCGCTGCCCCCTCCTGACTTTTCTCGTCTCTCAACGTCGGTCGAATCTATGCGAAGAAGTTGGACGTCGTTCGTTCGCGTTTGCCTGATGTAGTTTCGTAAGTTTGATAAATTCGTTGCCGGTTTTTATTGGGCGAATGCTGGAGCAATGCGCTGTATTATTTCGAATGTTCTGCCCGGAGGGATGGTAAGGTGAATTGCGAAGAGAGGAGAAAGGTTGGGAGGGTGGAAAGGTTGTTTGAAAAATAAGGAATATTGCGATTGTGTGTGTGATTGTCTGCAATGATAAAGTTATTCTCCTTCCTATTGGTCTCCTTTTGAAGCAGTTTATTTTATATTTTATATTGAATTATACTGCTGAGTATATAAAGGTTGTTGTACACTATCCTTTCCGTTTCCGTTCCATACTTTCTAACGAATGAATTTGTTTCAAAACAATTGAATCGGTCTGTTCGAAAACAGTACAAGTCCAAAAACTGAGTTCTGAGAAAATCAATTTAATTATGTTATCGATGCAATACTTTGAAAAGTATAGCAGTTCGCTATTTTGTGCCAACAAACAAAATATAAAGTAGGTCACAGAGAATTAAATGTATTACTAATTTTATTTATATTTCCATTAAAAGCAGAGCCATGATTAAAACAATCATCATGGTTTTTCAACTCAACGAAAAACAGCGTACATTTTTAACGATATTCGTTTATTTAAAGCATTTAATATGTATAGTATAATTTATTTTAGTATAATTTAATGTATAGTGTTTTTAGGGTTTTGATTCCAAACCCTTTGTCATATTTTTTTTTTTAATTAAAAATGGTGGATTTAATGTGGCAAGCAAAAAATTTAGAAAGATGTCGGGTGCATATGAACCCTATTTGCCGAGACATTTGAAGATCCAATGCCCAATTTTTAAAATTCAATATGGTGGAATCAAGGTGGTGACCGAAATGTAAAAAAACTCGGATTTGCATGAAACTTATTTCCAGTAATATTTGAAGATTTAATTTGAATTTGAACCTCATGTTAGATTTTTAAAGTAAATTCAAAATAGCGGATTATATAGGGTTAGTCAAAATAACCGGAACACAGTAAAGCAATTCAAAGAAAAGTTCTAACAACAGTTTTTGGTCTTAAACAAGCTATCGTCTTTTTCAAATGAATTCTAAGATTAATTCTTAGATTTCTAGGAGAATTTCCAGAAAAAACGATAGTTTGTTTAAATCCAGAAAAATTTATTAAATTTATATCAAAAATGATACATTTTATAGAAAAATTATTCCTAGAGAAGATCCTAGAAAACAAAAAATGAACAGGGTGTTATATTTGAAAAAGGAAAGGATAATAAATTTCTAGAATAAAATAAACTGTATATTAAAAATATATTTAAACGGTAGATTATTTAAAGCAAAACGACTTTTAATTGATTTTTTTTTTAAATTATTTACGGTTGGAGAATTATTTAGGTGTTCCGGTGACTTTGACTAACCCTGTATATGGCGATATGATAGATTATGATATTATGATAGTATTAAATTTGCTCTTAGGTAGTAGTCGGTCCGGAAGTCACGTGGTAGTAAATTCTAAATTTTTACCAGATACATACTTGACGACTTTTAATATTTTACTTAAACTTTTAATATTATCTATCGTTTTGATATTGATATTCATATTGATTATTTCGGTGTACCTCAACAATGATTTGAATGCAAATTACGAAGTAGAAACGCGTTGCATGAGGGAGCAAAAAAAGCACTGTTCTGGACTTTCGCATATTTCGCCCAAGGATCATCTTTAGGTCAAATCGATTTTAGACTAATTTTGCTGATTTATTTTCGACACTCGAAGCCGATATGGATTTTTTTCAACTGTTGTTTTGTTGCCTAGTTGTCGGAACTTAACGGTAAACTAAACAATAAATATACTGTTGCTAATTCAAATATATATACACACACATATATATATATATATATATATATATATATATATATATATATATATATATATATATATTTAACTTTAGATTTTCACGATCGTTATGTATATGTAAAAAGTTTTCGGTCATCTCGTGTAGAAAATAAACTTTATTTGCAACGTTTCGACAGACTCACATCTGCCATTATCCAGCGTTTAAAACTAACTACAAAACTTTAAACTATGTCAAACAAACTAGTGTCACATGCATTCGCCTTCTATTAGTTTTAAACGCTGGATAATGGCAGATGTGAGTCTGTCGAAACGTTGCAAATAAAGTTTATTTTCTACACGAGATGACCGAAAACTTTTTACATATATATATATATATATATATATATATATATATATATATATATATATATATATATATATATGTGTGGTTAAACTGAACTTGTCAGTTAATCAATATTGAATGTGTGAATAAAAGTATCAGTCAAGAATATTAACCATATAAATATCTTATATTATATCACTAACAATATTTTGGAGACTGTGGCGAACTTAATAATAAAATTATAAACCCCTAACCACAACAAGTATTTTAGAACCTAAATACGTATTTCAGCAACTATGTTGCCATCTTCAGTAGAACCTAAAAAGAGGAAAAGAGAGATTAGCACTTCATAGTATCTTTACTGGATATTGTCCAAGCAAATCACTAGTGGAAGTGGTTTTAGGTTCTAAAATACTTGTTGTGGTTAGGGGTTTATAATTTTATTATTATTATATCACTGCCAATTTATTTATTTATTAATACGATGATTCAGAGAACTAAAACATTGAAAAAAATCATTGCCAGGGAGCAAGAAACCATAAAACTTTATTAGTGTTGGTCAGTCATTAATAATAGTTTATACTGTTATTTTATTGTTGTTTTTCAAATAAATTTAAATATTTCTGTTCTATATTGTTCACGATTTAAAGTATACTCTTCAAGTACAAGCTCAAAATTGTGGAATCTTAAACTGAAACAAGCAAACGGCGCCTTCAGACCGCATGTCCGTTTTGGTGGATGCGCCGGGGATTATCAATTTTATAGTTCCTTGCACAATCTTTTATCATTAAAACAGCAGTAAACCTCAAGAATTAAACCAATAATTATCTTCTCTATATTTCCCTCCATTTTTTTGGAGCTTAACCTCGTTGTTTCCTAACTTAGCCTCCTGTAACCCCAGACTTCCATCGCTTTTAGCAAGTCTGCAAACATAAGGAAGGCATCGGTGGGGTTCGAGTTTGGGGTTCATCCGAGCGGACGGCATGTCATATATGTGGAACAACTAACTTTTAATGAGAATCCGACGCTATGAGCGTCGCCGCGCCGCAAATCGGGCCACCCCAAGAATAATTAGAGTGCGGCGCCGTTGTTCCGCTCAAAGTGCAAAGTAAGCAGGACCTCTCGACTCGTCGGGCACGAGCACGGTAGCGAGCGCGACGCTCCCCGCCTAACGTAAATGCGAAACAGGAGCGCCGAGCCGGACACCCAGACAGTTCCTGTCTGGAATCTAGCGTGCAATTTAAATAATTTCCTAATGAATACGCTGATTTGTTCAGCAGGAGACATTTCTGCGGAAATTAGACGGCAGAATGCCGACGCGATCTTTCGCGAAATACCTTAAAAGGACATGTTTCAAATCGTTGGCAAGTTTATTATTATTTAGCTGAATTTCTGAATTAAAGGGGAGGTTCTCGTGTAATCGGCTGGAAAAATCGTTTTCCTTTTTTATAATGTACCAGTCTCACACTCATTTTCGCTTTTTTTCATTTCAGAAACGTTAAAGAAAACCTGAAAATGGCACCACAACAGTTTGAAGAGAGTTTGAAGAAACCTACATTTGTTGATATTAGTACTAATTTTACCAAAAAAAACAACAGTTCAACTTGTTTTTCTTTGGAAGTTGCTTTTAATTTCCTAATTTGAAATGTCGTCATCGTTTGAAATTTTAAATACCACTTCATTTTATTTTTGTGCAATTTTCAATCAATGTGAGATTAGAATATAAAAACATATCGTTTGTCAATTTTATCACCAAGCAAACAAAAACAGCTAGAGAAAATTAAAACAAAATTCATGGAAATTAAGAAATCCAAATGAACGTGTTGAATGTTTCGCAGTTTTTTTTTAGTTATATTATTAGATTCTTTCATAATATATTTTCTCATGTCTATTCCAAACGTCTATGAATTACTTTGAAACAAAATAACTGCTAAAATTGGTAAAAGCGATGGAAGTCTCGAGCTACAGGACGCTAACTCAAGAATCCACGAAGCTAAGGTCAAAGACATGGAAGAAACCATCAACAAAATAATTATTAGTGTAATCTTTGAGGTTTACTGATATATTTCAATGATTTTAAACGTTTTTCATGGAAGAAATTAATAAAAATTAATATCTCCCGGCGCATCCACCAAAACGGACGGTCGGTCTGAAAGCGCTGTTTTCTTGCTTCGGCTTTAAGATGCCACAGTTTTGAGTTAGCGCTTGACAAGTATACTATAAATCGTGTAGAATATAGAACAAAAATATCTAAATTTATTTGAAAAATACTGTGTAAAACACAAACTATTGCTGAGTGAGTAGTACTAACGAAAATATGCCAAATAGTATTCTGTAAGTTTACCTATAGCTCTTATAAAACTAACCAAGTTTTGTCTCAAACAATTATTTTATTAATTAACAACAGTTTGAAGAGAGTTTCAAGAAACTTACATTTGTTGATATTAGTACTAATTTTATCAAAAAACAACAGTTCAACATGTTTTTCTTTGGAAGTTACTTTTAGTTTCTTCATTTTATTTTTGTGCAATTTTCAATCAATGTGAGAATAGAATATAAAAACATATCGTTGGTCAATTTTATCACCAAGCAAACAAAAAGGGCTAGTGAAAATTTAAACAAAATTCATGGGAATATAAAAATCCAAAACGTGATAATCTTCAAATCTCAAATGATAATTTTCAAGTCTTTGGAATGTTTCACAGTTTTTTAGTTATATTATTAGATTGTTTCATAATATATTTTCTCATGTCTATTTCAAATATCTATAATTGACTGTGAATTACTTTGAAACAAAATAACTGCTGAAATTGGTAAAAGCGATGGAAGTATCGAGTTACAGGACGCTAACTCAAGAAACCACTAAGCTAAGGTCAAAAACCTGGAAGAAACCATCAACAAAATAATTATTAGGGTAATTTTTGACGCTTACTGATACATTTTGATGATTTAAAACGTTTTTCATGCAAGAAATTAATGAAATTGGTATCTCCCGGCGCATCCACCAAAACGGACGGGCGGTCTGAAAGCGCCGTTTTCTTGTTTCGGTTTAAGATGCCACAGTTTTGAGTTAGCGCTTGACAAGTATAATATACTATAGTATAAATCGTGTAGAATATAGAACAAAAACATCTAAATTTATTTGAAAAATACTATAAAACACAAACTATTGCTGAGTGAGTAAGTAGTACTAACGAAAATATGCCGAAAAGTATGTAGTATGTAAGTTTACCGAGGTCCTTGAATCGTTGGTCATCAAGCGTTTGTTCGTGTAACTCACCTGAAACAAAAAGAAAACTGTTAGATTTCATTTCACTAAAAGAAACATTAGCAATACATAAAACGTGAATCATTTTTTGGAATATAATTTTGTTCTTTTGTAATACGCCAATTTCTGTATAAAATCTGATAATTTAGCATAAAGTTCGAAACCGTTAAGTTTGAAATTCCCGCTCAAACTTCGCGCGAACCTTTAAAAGAATGGTACGGACGATTTATCGCCATGAGATAAAAGTTTTGTCTAAAGGACGTTCTATGGCGCATTCGCAATTCGGAGGCCGTGTGTCGAACGTCAATTTTAAAAGTGACAAGCGACGATTCAAATAGTGGAGACGAGGGAACGCCGGATGGGCGGTCTACGCCGACGGGGGGCCCTTTCACGCCGCCGCCACGTCGAACGCCTGACGCCGTACGTGCTCCATTTGAAAATGTCAATCTTCATTTCGAAATTCCGTTTCCGTTCACATACCACTCCGCCCGTACAATCGATTTTAATTCATCGATTTGCGGACGTCTGGCTTTTTACACTAAACCAACCCTTTCAACAATCCTGTGGATGCAGTTCATTAGATTTTTATTCAGTATTCATGCCAATTCCAATTAACACCGACATCTTGTTTTCTATCCTAACCCAACCTTTCAACATACCTGTCGATGCAGTGCATTAGATTTTGATTCAGTGGAAAATATATTAATAATAATAATGGTACAGCTTAACAGTGTGCCAATTACAATTAACACTTAATTCCAATTAACAATGCGCCAGTTGCAATTAAGACCGTGCCAATTCCCATTAGGAACGAGCCAATTCCAATTAACGACGTGCCAAATCCAGTTAACATCGTGCCAATCTCAGGATGCAAACATTGGCTATTTTGACAAAATGTTACAAATTGAGAGAAATTGTTTCCAACATTTTTAATATTAAGTACATTTCAAGGATTGCTTTGAGACCCTTTTGAAGTCTCCAGATTACTGGATTAAATCGCAATAAATACGCAAACTGCAACAATCAACACATTTTTTGGGGATTTTACACCGTCCAACTGAGAAATATGACGTGATGGAACCCCCTTAACCTTCACAAATTTACTACTTATTATGTTACCGTGCGAAATAAATGATGATTAACTTATGATAATGATTAATTAAATGATAGTAGCAATTAACAATGTGCCAATTCCAAATTGTGCCATTCCAAATCTAATTAACACCGTACCAATTCCAATTAACACTGTGCCAATTCCAATTAAGACCGAGCCAATTCCATGTAACAGCGTTCCAATTCTTATTAACACCGTGCCAATTTCAATTAACAACGTGCTAAGTCCAATTAAGACAGACCCAATTCCAATTAACGGCATACCAATCCTAATTAACACCATGCCAATTCCAATTAACACCGTGCAATTCCAATTAAGACGGAGCCAATTCCAATTAACGCCCTTCCGATTCTATTTAACACCGTGCCAGCTCCAGTTAAGACCATGCCAATCCCAATAAACACCGTGCCAATTCCATTTAACCTCCAGCCAATTCCAATTAACACCGTGCCAACCTACGGAAGCAACCATTGACTCTTTCCACAATATGTCCTCAATCGCCATCAAATCTTGGAAGTCCGTTACACATACAGATCCTCAATATATTCAAAGTGGATTACACAGACTTTCAATATATATTGGAGACGGATCTTTGTACACTGACTGATTTGCAAATGGCGGTGCGCACACGAGTCTCAGGGCAAGTGACCGTAACGTCTCCATTCAATTCGGATAAGGGTCGACGTAATCGATCAGTATCAGCGAGTGGCTGGCAGACCGTTCGGAAGGAAATTTCTATTCCTTCGCCAGCTCACCCCTTCTCTCCGAACCTACCGCCCCCACCCCACCCCATCCGCGCTATCGTGTAGGTAATCCTTAACCTGTCCTCGGCAGAAGAAAATCGAAGAAAGCTGCGCATCGGTGCGTGAACGCGCGTCATTACTCCGGAAACTTAGTCGGGAAACGTTCCGTGCACTCCGCTCTGGTTCCAGACAGTTGGCGGCCGTGCTTGCTGAAAGTTTCGGCGGGGAATGTCGCAGACATAAGGAGACAGCCGCGGGGTACAACAGCGAGAGAGCGGCGGTGGAAATTCGCCCTATTTCGGGGCATTACAACGAAATTACCGCTCCTTCCGGACACACGACACGGTAATTGTCTTTGTACGGACTGCAGAGCGATCCTAATCTCGATACAATGGCGCCACGGAAATGCACAAGAAAGTCTACAATGCGGGTTGGCTGTTAGGAGACAATACGATCCGAATCTGTTCGTTTTATGATCAAATTTCACGCCAAGAAGAATCGTTACTAAAAACTTTGTCAGTTTTTATATTTACAAATTTAAGTTTAAGAGGAAAAGTAAACAAACAATAACAATGTGCCAATGCAACTTATGAGCATAATATCAATTCCAATTAACACTGCGCCAATTGCAATTGACAAGTGCCAATCTGCGACAACTTTTTGAATAATGATACTTTTGTCGACAAATGTTTATTATTATTAAATATTATATCACAGCAACTAAGAAGTGCGCAAATTCCAATTAATAGTGTGTCAATTCCAATTATCAGGATAATTAGTCCAATTAGCAGTGCCCAATTGCAATTATCAACGTGCTAATTAACAACGTGCGATGTTTTTTTTTAACTTAGGATTCTTCTGTTGACAACAAAGTTTATTACTATTTATTATTATATTACAGCCCAAAAATTTAAATTAACACCGGACCAATTCCAATTAACACTACCCAATTGCAATTAACAACGTGCCAATCAACAACGTGCGATGCCTTTTTAATTTAGGGTTCTTCTGTGGACAACAAACTTTATTACTATTTATTTATTATATTACAGCCCGAAAATTTAAATTAACACCGCACCAATTCCAATGAACACAGCCCAATTGCAATTAACAACATGCCAATCAACAACGTGCGATGTCTTTTTGATTTAGGATTCTTCTGTGGACAACAAAGTTTATTACTATATTACAGCCCGAAAATTTAAATTAACACCGCATCAATTCCAATTAACACTGCCCAATTGCAATTAACAACGTGCCAATTAACAAGGTGCGATGCCTTTTTGATTTAGGATTCTTCTGTGGACAACAAAGTTTATTACTATTTACTATTATATTCCAGCCCGAAAATTTAAATTAACACCGAACCAATTCCAATTAACACTGCCCAATTGCAATTAACAACGTGCCAATTAACAAGGTGCGATGCCTTTTTGATTTAGGATTCTTCTGTGGACAACAAAGTTTATTACTATTTACTATTATTAGGGTGGTCCATTTTTTTCAAGTTTAAAATTTTGGCTCTCCACAAACTTGTTTTCATTCCAATATGTGCTAACTAACATCTGTGTAAAATTTGAGCCCAATTAGGTAATATTTAGAGGTCGCTAGGATTAATGGTTTTTGAGGGAAAGGTTAAATTTAGAAACAATCCCGTTTTTACACTTTAAAATGTATTAGAAATACTAATATATACTAAAAACTAAAATATTCATTCTAATAAATGTTTCACGGTTAATAGATTGCAGATTTTATTGGTTCATAGTCGTCTTCATAATATTGGTCTTAGAATATGTGTTATGCAGATCGACTACGCGAAGCAAATATTGTTTCTGTTCAATGTTATCCCTCGCTGTGCACAGTCGTTTACGATTTTTAATTGGAGAACTTTTGCTTCTATTTCAATGTAAACTTGATCCTCCTTCCACTCTGTAGGATCTTTTCTAAGAAATGATATGGCCTTTTCTCTTCCCTCATGTATTAGCAAATCAAAGAGACTTGTTGTATGTTTGGTTAAGGATTCAAGAGGATTCTGATGATTAAATCTTTTTCCGTCTTAACGCCTTTGGTTTTGGTCTTAACAAAAGGTTTTTAACCACTGGATGACACGGACAATAAATTGCCCGTATCATCCACCGAGCTTCATGTAAAGCACCAGGCGCACGAAACTTAGCCTCAGTTTTATTTGGACAGCCAAGAAAGTTTTGACACAAGGTTAAGAGTTCGATGTAATAGTCTCTAGGCTGTTAACTTTTTATAACATCAGCATAGTAACCATGCATTTCTTGGCGAAGTTCAAGCAAATTCTAGGTTTAAATAATGAATCGTCTCCAACCACAAAACTTTTTAAGTCTATTTTCGGCCAATGTTTCTGAAAGCGTCTAAATAGTTGAATATCTGGGCCACCACTTGATACAAAAACTTCCTTAAAAAAATTAGACGGCATGACCTCAAAAATATGATGGCGGGAAGCAATCTATATGAGCTGTTTGTCAAGGGCTTGTTTAATTAAATTGCATGCACCCAAGTTTAAGCCTGTGTTAGAAGCCGTAGTGTAAAAGCATTGACCGCGGATATGCTTTTTAAAGACCAATCATCAAGAAGCATGCACTGTATTGTTCTTCGCCCGTACCTTTATCGATTTTTGGAACTGCTAATAGTTTTTCTAGTCCACCTCCACTGACTAGAACCACAATCCTATCTACTTTTTGTACTCCACTAATAATATCGGGTAATAAGAAGTTGAATATCATAGCGACCTCTAAATGTGGTTCATACAAGCCAGATTTTGAAATAGACACTTCTTTTGATGTAAGGAATACAAACAAGCTTGTGGAGAACAGAAAAGAACACGAAAAAAAATTCTCATTACGTCGTGGACCACCCTAACTATTATATTCCAGCCCGAAAATTTTAATTAACACCGAACCAATTCCAATTAACACTGTCCAATTGCAATTAAAAACGTGCCAGTCAACAACTTGCAATGCCTTTTTGATTTAGGATTCTTCTGGCGACAACAAAGTTTAATATTATTTATTATTAAATTACAACCCAAAAATTTTAATTAACACCGCACCAATTCCAATTAACACTGCCCAATTGCGATTAACAACGTGCCAATCAACAACGTGCGATGTCTTTTTGATTTAGGATTCTTCTGTGGACAACAAAGTTTATTATTATTTATTATTACATTACAGGGCGAAAATTTGAATTAACACCGCACCAATTCCAATTAACGGCGCGTCAATTCCAATTACCAGCGTGCTAAGACCAATTAACAGCGTGCCAAGGCAAATTGCAAACGTGCTAGTTCCAATTAACACCGTGCCAATTTCAATTAGCCAATTCCAACTAACGGCGTGCCAAATCCAATTAACACCAATCTCAGGATGCAAACCATTGACAAAATTTGCAATAAGTAGTAGCTTTTTGACCCATTTGATGTTGATTATCAACAACCATGAAATAAAATCTACCCATGCAGTAGATTTTAATTCATCGATTTGCTGACGTCTGATTTTCTACCCTAAACTACCTTATCAATCCGCCAATCGTTGCAGTGCAATAAATTTTTATTTAGTATACAATATATTAATACTGATGGTATCACTTAACAGAGTGTCAATTTCCAATTAACGGCATGCCCATTGCAATTAACACAGTGCCAATTCCAATTAACACCGTGCCAATTCCAATTAACACCGTGTCAATTCCAATTAACAGCGTGCCCATTCCAATTAACACCGTGTCAATTCCAATTAACAGTGCAAATTCCCAACTAACGGCTTGCCCATTCCTATTAACACCGTGTGAATTCCAATTAACAGCGTGCCAATTCGAATAACCGCGTGCAATTTCAATTAACGGCAATCTCGGTCATCGAAATATATTTGTTGTGTTACAGGAGCAAGGAACACACACCCTACATCCACGTATATCTATAGATTCGCAGTAAGAACCTGCAGTAGCGTGCTGTCTCTAGTAGAGTGGCATCGTTGGGCGTCGTACGATGAGATATCGGCGGCATTTCTCAAACTCAGGCGGCCCTCCAGGGCGACGTCTCCTAACAAAATGGCCCTCACTTAACAACAGCCGCGAGATGACATAAATCTTGATAATGCAAAAGTTTTAAGATTCAATTTAAGTGACGCGAGCAACGAATGAAGACAAATCATCGCTAATACTAGGTACGACGCTGACGTCTCCATCATAACTCATTGCGCGCCAACTGCGGGCCCAAAACAGTACTAATTATGTATCGAATAAATTGTAGGGAAGGTTTTAGGTAGAGGAGATGCTGCGGGTTTGGATTTATGATGCAAAAACGCGGATCGGAAATACCGGCGAACTATCCGATCGCCTAAAAGCTGCATTTACATGTTGTTAATATTAATTTTCTCTAAACTCTTGATGGAATTTAATTATTAATTGCAGGCGCGTCCTACGAGATCCGTAATCGGGATGCTATCCGAATTCCGGAGTTTGTACGTAATCGTAACTACCTCGAGCGTGTAACAGCGAAAACTTCAGCAGAATAATGGCTCAATAATCAATAACTTTCAGCTTACAGTAAAGTCATCAAATTTTGAAGCTAGAGCAGTATATACAGGAGGCAATATACGAAAAATACTGGAGGCACTTCTTGTGAACAGAATGCAGTTTCGGAGAAAACAACACGTTATCTTAAAGTAAAGTAAGAAGTATCTAGCTAACGATAAAATTTTCAGCAGTTTGTCAACTTTTCTATGTCCCGAAACTGTAATTACTCGATATCGGGAAAACACGTAGGAAACTGAAGTTGAAAATGTGTTTAACAGGCTGGTTCAACCTAACTTACTTCAGGAATGTTCTGGTTGGTTCTGGTGTTTCCCTATTGGTCCAATTATTGAAACTGTGCAATGCTCCGGTGGGTTAATTATTGAATAATGATAGCATTTTATAAGATGACAACAATCTGAATTACCTATTTTATGGTTCCATTGCTTCATATTTATTATACCCATGCCCAAATTTAAACAATTGCTGCTTAAAGATAGATGTATAATTGGAGGACGGGTAATATCGTGACTTCAGGAATAATATTGCAATTATGTATTTTTGAAACTACCGCAGTAGTCAATGTAATAACTGAAAAATGCCAATAAATGAAAAGAAATAATGCCACACCTTTGAAGAACCGGAGTCGTATTTTTCCTAATTTCTCCATCTATGTTCCAGTCTAGACAGTGTGGCCATCTACGGTGTTCCCGAGAACTAGACGTCGTTAGACGAAGATAGTATTGGGTCTATCCCTTTTGACCATATTCCAAAAAAAAAACGACTGTTACTCGCTAAAATTCACATTTTTATTTACTGAACAGATTTCGAGAGCTCTAACCTACAAATCAGATATAATCTGAAAATATAGAAAACTTGGGAGCGAATGAAGAAGTATTCCAATCGAAATTAGGAGATAATTAAATATTCTACTATTACATCAGACATCAATCAGGTTTGTGCCTAAAGAACTATACTATTACTTTATTAAAAAGACCACGTCAATTGTTAGGTTAGCTAGCTCATTACGGTAATTGGATTCAAAATACATTACGGAAAATCAAAATACGTTACGTACTATTTTGTTGATCGAAGAGGCTTTCTAGACAAGAGACGTGTTTATACACACTACGGGCAAAAAAAAACACGGTACAAAGTTTCAATCACTCGTATTTCCAATAATATTTAGCCAATTTAAAAATTTCTTCAAAAGGTCTGTTCTTGTAGAGTGAAGGTTGATACGATGCTATATTCGCAATAACAGAACGTATTAATCCTAAGTTATGTTGCTTTATGTTTGACTATGCAACATTTCTAATAATATCGGGTCTATTTAATGTGAAGTGAAAGGTGTATTAAAATCAATAGGTAATGCCATTTGTCTTGTTTTGGTCAAAAATGACAGAAGGGATTTTGTAGCATCGTGTACAGGCTGATTTTTTTTCTTATACTGGGCGAAATTAAAACAAAATATTTTTATTGTTTTTACTAAAACCGGCGGAATTGGACTTTTGTAAAAATAAATTATTGCAACGGCACGAGAAATCCAAATAATTGGATACTTGAGTTTTATCTTTAAAGATCGTGGAGAAGCCATTGGTTTTGTTATGGGCGGCATGTTTCATAAATTATCATTTTAGCTGGTCTTTTCGTCACTTTAAATTATGATTATCACATTTGTTGTTTACTGTAAATTTTAGACGAATGTTACTTGTTTTTTTGTTTATTTTTGCAAAGATTGAATCGGAGATGTATTCGGGGTTCGGACTGAAGTGCTCATTTTTTAAACATGTGTATTTTTGCACCTATGGCCATTAGTGCAAAAACAAAATAACATCAGAAAATAGACTGGATCTTTTTACTTCAACCAATATGCATCTTTAAATAATGAGCACTTCAGTCCGAACCCCGAATACATTGTGTTGCTCCTTTTTTTAATAGTTTTCATTTGAAGATGTAATTTTTACTTGAAAATCGCACAGAAAAGACCTGATCGTCAGGCAAGTGAAAGAAAACTGCCATAATTTAGTTCAATAAAAAACGATGATGGTTTAGTTTCAAAACACTGCGAAAACAAAACATTGCAAGAAATTTGCAGACCAATAACTGTAGTACAATATGTAAAACAGATAAAAAATTTAAAATCAAACATGGTGCCCATAAGAAAACTAAATGTTGGCCATACTTTTCCAACCACATTTAAAGGTAACTCAAGTTCACAATTGGATTTTCGTGCATATGCAATGTAAACATTGCAAACGTCCAATTCCACTGCTTTTTTGAGTAAAAACAGCAAAAAATTATGTTTGTAAATTTCACCCTGTATACTACAAAAATCAGCCTGTATACGATGCTATAAAATCACTACTGTTCCTTTTGACCAAAAGAAAACAGTTGCCATTACCAACTAATTCGATTACACCTTTCATTTCACATTAAATTTACCCAATATTATCAGAAATGTTGCATAGTCAAACATAAAGCACAATAACGTTGGATTGAAATGTTCTGTTATTGCGAATATGGCATCGTTTCAATCTTCACACTACAAGCATCAGGCGTTTTAAAGAAATATTTGAATTGGCTAAATATCATTGGAAATACGAGTGATTAAACATTTGTACCGTTTTTTTTTGCCCACAGTGTATAAATTATATTATTACTATATTTCATAATTTCCATGAACTGGCAATAAAATCACGGTATGCTGAGAAATGAGTGGTTAATCTATCGTACCAGGAGACCAAAGGTATTGGTACGGGTTTTGCAATATATGGCACGTATTTCTTCACAAAAACAACGCTACGTTTTTTTTTGGTATAAATGTACATGGGCGCATAACTCTTTCGAATATTCCGAAGATATTCATAGTACGTGTGTTTTTGCAGATATCACTTCATTAACCGTAGACAAATCTTGCAGTCATATAAATATATGCTAAAGATCTCAAATTATCAATATAGGTTATATCTGATGTCAATAATTTATCACAGTAATTTTCCCAAGTAACTTTAGCGAAACCGTCAACATCCCCACGCAAACATCAATTCTCGAATGATTTTCCAAACTTGAAACTGTTGAAACCCCTCTTAAGAGCGGGGTCCAACAGCTGATCGACTGCGGCTTGGCTGTTTTTGATAAGTGGGGGAAAATCAGTCGAGAATTGGTCATTGAGCGGGGATGTCGACGTTTTCGCTAAAGCTAGTTTGGAAGAAGATAGACTACGCCGACGTACCGTCAACATTATACGATCTAACATCTTTAACGCTGTTTCAATTTATTTTTGCACACGTAATCAGGCTGGGCTATTATAGTGATTTTACAGTTCTTACCAACATAACATGGTAACTCTAAAAATTACTGTGATAAATTATTGACATAAGCTGACATAACCTATGTTTAGAATTTGAGATATTTCTCATATATTTATATAACTTCAACATTATACAACATTTCTCATATAATAATATAGATGTCTTCCAGTAATATTACCAAGAAATTTGATGAAAAATCGGTAATCTTCAGCATACCTCGATGATTTTATTGTCAGTTCACGGAAATTATGAAAATTAGTGATCACATCTCTTGTCTAGAAATCATTTTCGATCAACAAAATAGTACGTCAGGATTTTGATTCTCTGTGATGTAATTTGAATCCAATTACAAAACCCGTAATGAGCTTCTACATCATACCATACTTGTAGCTTGAATTCTATGGTAGTAGAATGGATAAAACAGCACTGTTTATATCTATTTTCTGCTAGTTAACCTAAAAATTGGAGTTTTTAATAAAATAATATGTAGTATACTTCTTTAGGCACAAACCTGATGATATCTGATAGAATAATAGCATGTTTCTCTAATCTCCTCATTTCGATTGGAATACTGCTTTGTGCGGCGTTTTCATTTTCAGATTATATCTGATTTGTAGGTTAGAGCTCTCCAAACAAATTGGCCAGTAAAATATAAATGTGAATTTTAGCCAGTTACATACTTTTTTTAACTATAGTCTTTTTTTATGGGTACATGGTAGAAAGATATAGACCAACATTACTATCTTCGTTTAATGATGTCTAGTTCTCGAGAACACCGTAGATGGCCACACTGTCTAGACTCGAATATGGATGGAAAAATTGGTAAAATACGACGCGGATTCATGACCAGTGTGACTTTATTTCTTTTCATTTATTTGAATTTTTCAAATATTACATTGACGTAAAGGGAAACTACGGCGCAGTAGCGCCAAAAACATAATTCAGATGTTATTCGTAAAATCACGACATCCAATTATACGTCTATCTTTGAGCAGCTATTGTTTAAAATTGGGCATGGGTATAATAAATATCGAGCAACTGCGCCTAAGAATACATCATTTAGATTGTTGTAATCTTATAATATGCTATCATTATTCAATAATAAACCCACACGGGCATTGAACAGTTTGAATAATTGGACCAATAGGGGACTACCAGAACAGTCCTGAAGTTAGGCTGAACCAGCATCTTAAGCCTGAAATACTCACTTCTAGTTGTTAGTTTTAACTTCCAACAAGTCAATATAAGAAATTTTATGTTAGCTATTAGAAGTTGGCCTAGCTTCTTTATTTTTGATACCAAACCAACTGGGATAACAAAGGAACATTAATCACTTCGCAGATGTCGTCACAGGCCAAAATCATTGCACCACATGACTCATTTTTCAATAATTAACCCACGATATGTGCTCTTGCGTATCGTTGACATGCCGATGTGATTGATGGGCAAAAAGTGGTCATCGGTAATGTACAAAATGCGCACGACAGCGCTGTACGTCGACCAAAATCAGATATAGGTATGTGTATATGGGCAGGGCGTCGCCAAAGGGCCCCCATAAGTTAATGTGATTCGCATGTCGATCGTAATTAGATCGGCGGTATATCATGTTTACATCCATTAATACGCCGCGTTACGTTTAGTCGATTATTATTCGAAACCGTTATGTACACCGACAACACTGCAGTCTCGGCTACCGGTACTAATTTAATAGTGTAGAAACAGTGTAGGAAAAAGAATCACTCCATCGATCGTAAACTATCCGAACACTACAATTAGTTTGATTACAAGTTGGTGTGGTGCATGAACTGATATGGTGGGAGTTGTTGTATGGGTTATTAAAATCTGATGTTGTATATATAATGTACAGAAGAATTTTTATTAATAGGCATAAACTGCTTGTCATATTGAAACTAATCTAAAAGATCAATTTAAATCTGAATTCTTAAAACTAGGTACTTGTCTCCAATAGGCTATCCACTGATGTCCTATATTTCCATTGTCCTAAACAAGAAGCACTAACACTTCACTCACTGTGCTCTGCTTTTTACACATTTCACTGGTCACCTGTATATAGTAGATAGAGAATTGGTCCCAATACACTACCCTGGGGTACTACGTACATACAAGCCAGTTTACTATCCTACTATATCGTCAACTCCAATATTTACCCAACTGTATATAACTCACAATGGCGCCACCTACGCACAACTCCCCCCCCCCCCCCCCCGCCACCAGAACGTAGTAGTATCTTATCGCATTCGCTCCGAGCGAAACTCACAAGAGTGTCATTTCCTTTGGCCCGTCAGGACGGCATCCGACATAAAAATAGAATAAGAAATACCGCATTCCCGTGTTCCTCTAAAGTGAATACCCGACCCCCCTACGTTTCTCGTGGTTCCCGGAGAGATCTGACGCGCCTAGAGACGCTTTTCTCGAATACCAGAGGCGAAAAAACGCCGACACCTTTCGCATTTTTAATGCCAGCCAAGCCAACCGAACGCCCAGGATACGCAAATACATCCGCAGAATTCCGTGTTCGCACCCCTAAGCGAGACCCTTTCGTACGAACACTACCTGGTGCGATATTAAAGGTTTATGTCTACATACGCGTCACCCTGTCAGATGAATCTTATCATGTAAAGCCCCGGTAAAGGTAAAACGATGGGAAAAAGGTTTTCTGTTTGGAATTTGCAAAGAGAAGAGAAACGGGAGATGATGTCGACTTTAGAAATAGCAAGTGTAACTTTTAACTTAACGCATTCTTGAGAAAATTAATAAAGAAGGACAGAGTCTGTCGCTGTTGAACGTAAGATAATCGACAACATTCCACCACGGTTGTGTTGCAGCCGGTGACAAATCAACGCCGCCGGTAACATATCGGTCTCCTCCCACTCCGGCCGTTCTCGTTCAGAGTGTCAATGAAAACGTAAATTTTATTCGTTTAACTTTAGAAATTAATTACTCTAGAAATAATCTATAGATTTCAACGAATTAAAAAGTATAATCACCTGCTAGTTTTCAATGTGCATTTTTGTAAAATCATTGGATTAGTGGTTGGCCCACAAAAAGCTATATAATGCAATGCCAGCAATTCCGTTATTAGAAGAGCCAGAATAATGAAATATAGACTATAGGCTACCCAATAATACATAGGTTTAAAGTTATTTACATAATCATTCTTTATCTTGCATTTTTCATACAAAAGATCGTGCTGAAACTCCGCGTGAATTCCGACGCTCTACGGTCTTTGGGGTGCTGCGGGGAAGGGAGGCGTTAGCGGTGCTGTCATGTCGGAGAGAACCGACACAGCTGCGAGAACCGGGGCAGCTTATTATCAATACACAAAAAGAACGATAACTGGTCAAGGTAGTAATTTTAACTAACAATTAAATTCTTAATTTTTGCATAATTTTGATTGTAATATGTGACCCGGTACGAGAGAAATCTCTTCTATCGATTGGTGTTTATGTTTTCTTCAGTTTTATACAATAAGGTTGTAAACAAGATGTTGATGGAAGCGGATAGATCTAATAATATGGAGTTAGCAGATTTTCCGATTAGTGGTGAATACTAAATTAAGTTTGCTTGATAAACCCAAAAAATATTTAAAAAGTATGCCCGATTTTGTTATACAAATATTCAATTTATTATAACAGTTTCAACAGTTTATTTATTAATAATATTTAAATACATGCACAAAAATATAAAATAAATACAACTCTTGATATATTACATATATTACAAACGTCAGCTCTGAGCGTATAAAACTTAGAAATATCAAAAAACTTTTACAAATTTAGCATCGTCAATTTGTACACGCATAGATTATTTTGCAGATCGTTCATTAATTTTAAATGCTAATCCCGAAACCCGATTTAAATTGCCAAGAATTTCCATGGGACTTACAAATGCCTGTTCGTGGTTCTGTTATCTTATTGACTCATTTTGCCATTATTTTTTAATTCGGTAATCTGTCGCCGGATATCCAAATTTCTTTGGCGAGGCATAATCGCCGTGTCGTTATATGTATTGTGTCTGTAAACACTGTTCTCCTAGTAACTAGTGCACGTGCGATCCGCCACTACTTGCAGCGTCGCTGTCGATCCCTTTCCCCGCTCGCCCAAAAGACCGTAGAGCGCCGCGTCAACTGCAGCAATCCTGAGATGCTTCAACTCGATCTTTTGTAGGGAAAATTCAAGACAAATAATGACTATGTAATAAGCTTTAAAGCTATGAATTAGCAGCTGAGTACAGCTTCAGTGCTCTTCTTCATCTGCCATCCAAGAGAGTGATAGATCATCTTATTATACGAATAAAATCAGAAAAATACTTCCTCTATCATTGTTGCGCTGTACAATGCAGCAAAATCGCTCACGTCCGCCGAAAAAAAAAAGATATTGGTAAATGTCGGACGCTTTAGACTGAATGCTTCGATTTTCAGCGGAGTTTAGCATCGGAAGTGCGCCGCCATACGTTACAATTAGCGTCGACATTTCCCCTAGGTGCAAAACAAGATTTACAGATTTCCGCATGCGCCACGTGCAAAACCCCTTCGCCGGCTGCGAAACTGCGCTCAAGCCCCGGCCCGGCCGGCGCTAATGGCTTCAACAAACGTCCCGTCCCCCCGATAAAAACTAATTGCTATTTGATTATTGCGAGAGAGAGTCGGGGTATGGGGGGTTGGAGGGGGTGGGAGCGGCAAAAAGCGCGCGCAAAAAATTCGGTCCGGCCATCGTATATTTCCGCCGCAGTGACAGATGCCGTGGTGGGACAATCCGGCGACCGTACGGTCGCAGGACTGTCTGCAGGTTTTTCGGAGCTGAGAGAAATGGATATTAAAAGGGATATTTCTCCAATTTTTGTTTGCCATTTTGAGTTTAAAAAACCCCTTTTTATTTCCATGAGATTCTTCTTTTAATTTTTAGTGGCCCTAATTAATCTGCATGTTTAAATTTTGAAGAGGTAACACGATATCTGGAATCAGCAGACATTACTAATTCTGTTTCATGCAAATATAACATATTTTAGATCTGGAATCTAGACTCTTCTAGACAAGTCTCACAGTTAATAAGTTTGAGGCGTTTTGAAGATCTAAAGCGATATTTAGAATCCAGCAATCCTAAAGTTACTTACTGGTAAAGAGTTACATGCTAATTCAACATTTTTATTTATTTTATTTTGCACATTTTTAGTAGCTATCCGATCAATCTATTTTTCATAATAATATCGTCTACTACACTTTTCACGGCATTAGGTACATGTAAATATAGCACAAAAATGGTAACACACAAATGTTTAATTTTTCTTAATAATAAATCCTATTTAACAATATTTAAAACACTTAATATCTACGTGAATGTTAGCTCCCACAGAAATATAAATTCTACAGTTACAAATGTAACAAAAATTCTCTAACGTGCCTGAATTTGGGACGTTTACTTTATTTTGAATTTTGGAAATCGGAAATCAGAGTTGAAGGTTCTTCAAATGCACAGCAAAAACAAGTTTCATAAGAATCCCATATTGTTCTACATTTTGTTTATTATTATGTTTAATATGTTTGGTTAAATTTCTTTTTTTATTGTTGTAATGGGTATTGTCTATGTTATTTTTTCAGTTTCGTATTGTTTGTTATGTATTTTATTTCTTCTTAAGCAATTTAAAAAATAAATGATCCACATAAAATATTTTATTAAGAATGAAATTTGCCCTGTACAAAAGCATACTAAAAATATTATTTCAATTCTTTTAATAAACAACTATCGTTCAAAATTTACGTTGTTTTCATATTGCGTTCAAAAATATAACATATCCAAGAAGTATTATTATTTTGAACTGGTAATGGAAATTTAAAGAAAATATATAATTCGTTGCACATTCTGAAAACTGTATTATATCTAGTCTTTTGATACAAATTAATTTAATTTTATTTTCTCAGAACCCAGTTTCTGGACTTGTACTGTTTTGAAACTTACCGATTAAAATTTTGCAGTTAAAAATATAATAATTATAATTTCCTTTTAAATTTCTTTCTTGTGTTTCAGTGTGTCTCCATGTGGACGTAAGTATACGATAAGTAGGTAGTCTTGGGTGAAAATTTTACTGTATAACTAGAATATTGTACAGAACTATTACGTACAAAATTACCATAAAGTGTTTCTAGCTCGAAAAGTAATATTTTATCTTTTTTGTGTCAAAACACGTAGAAATATCTAGCAATCCACAAATCTCATAATTTATTGTTAACAATAATGTTCACTTAACATTAAATTTAGATAAAAAAAACGAAATTTATAATATTGAAAGTGAAATTTGATATCGGAGAATTAAATTAAATTTAAAACTATTTTTCCCTATAGCATTTTAAATTTACACTTATTGAGCGAGTTTAACTTTAATGTCTTGTTTTGCAACAGCCCTGTATGTTAAATCACTTTTCGGACTATGGCTGAGACATCTCTAGGACATACAAAACTCTATATTATACAGAATGGCTTTTCCTCGAGAAATAAACATTCTAGTCACTAATAGCCGTTTTACATTACGCAATTATTGCGCAAGAAGTTACACAAGAAGATAGTAAGCAACTGAAATTTATAAGCAGAAATGGTCCAATTTCTAGACAAACTAGTCAGCAGAAGAAAATACACCACAATTTATGTTTCGGCTGTTGTTGTACCTACTTATTGCACAAATTGTGTACTAAATTGTACACTAAATTGCGTAGTGTAAAACGGCTATTATACAACCGCTCTAACCAAAAAAGGTCATAACTGAGAATTTGTTAGCTTTCTTCTTCTTTTTCGATAAAATCTAAAGATGGAATGTCTTATTTCGAATCTAAAAAAGCATATTAGAACGCTTGGATCTGCGAAGCAAAAGCACAGCGCTTTCTTAAACTAAACATTTTACAATATTTCACAATTGTAGATACAGTCTACGAAGCAGTATAGGTATTGATCCGCCAAGTAATGCCAGATGTTCAAAAAGAAGACACGTTTTGCTTTTCGTGGTAAAAATTTGTCCAGTGATCAGGGTTTTGTTCTGGGCCGATCCTGACCTGTCCCAATGGAACCGTTAGAATAGTAACGGGAACCGGGTCGGAAAAACTAATTACGAAGATTAATTGACGCAATTTCGCCATCGATAGGCCGCCTAATGAATGGCGGGAGAGCGCGCGGCGCGGCGCGGGGCGCGGGCGCGCACTCGCTGAGTCCGCGCGACGTCGGACGAGGCTGAAAACTGAACCGCGTAATAATCCGGCGCGCGATATGTTAAATGTATAATTTGACGCGTCCAGGCGCCGCGCCGCGCCGTTATTATCTGTCCCCCAGTCCGAAGATTTATTGGCCAGTTTTCGGATTGTTACGTTGGCAATATGGAGGCGCGAATCGACCGACACGCGCGCTCGTTAACGAATACAAATCGTCCTGTCAGTCGACCAATCAAAATTATGATAATCCTGCATTACGTAGGTAGGTAGTATATGGATTTCGGGAACGAACGTGATTTGTGGCTTTTTAGCTATTTGACATTCGAAACGATGATATTTTAATAACGTCACCGTTTTTTATGTCGTATTTTGACACAGCTTTAATACTGTGGAGCTGACACTGTTCGAACGAGCCGTGTGAACTTAGCCCCGCATGGCGTCAAATAATTTTTAAAAAATACCTTCGTTTGCCTCTCGTTTGCCCTCTATTGCTATTTAATAGTTTCGTTTGCCTCCTTATATTTTTCGAGAAAATTGAATTTGTTTTCTAGGGGGCTAATTTCTCGCTTATCCAGCCCCCCCCCCCACACCTATCAATTTTTAATTTTCAGCAATTCAAATACATGAAATTAATAGCATTTTGTTTGCCCTTTTTTGCCTCACAAACAGATTTTTCCTATTTCCTCTCATAAACAAATTATGATTTTTTTCCCGAAATTTGGCGTGAAGTTATAACCCCCCATATTATCAATTCAGTCGAAATGGAAAGTAAAAACGTGGAATCGATTTCTCATTGTTTGCCCCCGATTGCCATTTCATATTTCCCCTTTTCTCCTAATAGTTTTCCCGCAAATTGACTTTTCCTCGCAGCAGTAAAACCCTTATACGCTAACAAATTTATATTTCTATATACTAATTTATAGGCGACATAAAACGGCAAAACTCTCCTAACATTGCTACTATTATTTGTTTAACCATCCTGAGCAAATTTGGCGTTTGTCTTCCTCCGAGACAAAAGTTATAAACAATTGAACTTATGAAATACGCAAAAATCTATTGTCAATTATCTATAACTTTTCTCTCAGAGGTAGGCAAACGCTAAAAATGCTCAGGATGGTTAAACATATGGTGGACGATATATTTGTAGTTTTGTTGCTTCTGCTACTCTAGAAATTGAGCTTAAAATAAAACATCTACTAATATTGGGATTTTGCAGTATTTGCAAGTTCAATTGTTTATAACTTTTGTCTCAGAGGGAGGCAAGCGCCAAAATTGCTCAGAATGAATAATCAAATCGTGGAAGATATATTTGTAGAGTTTTGTTGTTTGGGCTCCTCTAGAAATTGAGATAAAAAATAAAACATCTGCAAATATTGAGATTTTGCAGTATTTCATAAGTTCAATTGTTTATAACTTTTGTCTCAGAGGGAGGCAAACGCCAAAATTGCTCAGAATGAATAATCAAATCGAGGAAGATATATTTGTAGAGTTTTGTTGTTTGGTCTCCTCTAGAAATTGAGATAAAAAATAAAACATCTGCAAATATTGAGATTTTGCAGTATTTCATAAGTTCAATTGTTTATAACTTTTGTCTCAGAGGGAGGCAAACGCCAAAATTGCTCAGAATGAATAATCAAATCGAGGAAGATATATTTGTAGAGTTTTGTTGTTTGGTCTCCTCTAGAAATTGAGATAAAAAATAAAACATCTGCAAATATTGAGATTTTGCAGTATTTCATAAGTTCAATTGTTTATAACTTTTGTCTCAGAGGGAGGCAAACGCCAAAATTGCTCAGAATGAATAATCAAATCGTGGAAGATATATTTGTAGAGTTTTGTTGTTTGGGCTCCTCTAGAAATTGAGATAAAAAATAAAACATTGTTGTGGTTAGGGGTTTATAATTTTATTATTAAGTTCGCCACAGTCTCCAAAATATTGTTAATAATTATCCTATCTAATTTATATATCCATCATTAGCATGTTTAACAGAAGCATAGTGAACACATACCAACGAAACCATCTTGTTCACATCACACGTTCGCGCTCGAATTGGAGGTTAGGTTGCTACCGCTGTCATTCGTTCTTATGGTTCTAAGAACAGACGTACTTTTTTGTCTTGCCCATTTAAATTATACAGCAGACGTATGAAAAGTATGCTATTTCGTTTTAACACGCGTCAATATTTAGAAATATTCTGTAACGTATGTCTAAAATAACAGCTGAGATCTATGAGTAATCTTCAGCTCTCCCAGTGTTGCCTATATGCGACTATTTGCGTTCTTAACTTGGTCAGTATGATAAAGTAAAACCCACAAAGCCAAACGTACACACAATACAAACTGGACTTCATAGTAAATTCGCTTGACGCTTAGGTTTTCTTCGCTCTAAGAACACTTCCAAATAATAATAATAATGATAATATTTCTTTATTGAGAAGAGAGATTATACGGACAACAATTTGCTCACAAATAATAAGAAATAAATCAAATGTCTCTTCGCAACAGGCAAGTTCAGTTAGACACTATAGTGCCAACTGTTCCACTTAACCTAAAAAAATGACTAGCAAAAATAAACTCACCGATTAGCCGCATAGCAAGCGATTCCTCTTGCAATTTTCTTCCGAAATCCATTGTAGGCACTCACAAGTAGACACAGGTAACAACAATCAGTCAAACACGAGTGAAATAGCACCAGAATATTCAAATAACGGACGCGAGAACACACATGCTTATCACTGCTCCGTTGTCGAACCGACTACTATAGACGCTTTGTTTGTATCGTACGGCTAACCAATCACGTCGCGGCATCTTCTGAATCACAACTGCGTTGTTCAAACTGTCAACCGTATGCATATGGCGACAAATATTGAATTGGAGATTGATGATTTATAAGTTGACGTTATGGTTTTATTTTAGATGTTGCTGTTTAGTTTGTTATTTGTATTCATTTGTATTGTACAACGATATTTGTCTTTTTTAATTATCTAGTATAATTTGTGGTTATCAATGGTATCGACTATTGACAACAGCCACTGGCGCGTTATCCCATAGGCAAAATGGGCATTTGCCCAGGGCCACCAAAGCAGTAATAGTTATTTCCGTAATAGACTACCACACCATGCCAGTCCTCATTAAGGGTGCCGAAACGGAGAAACGCGTGCGGAACGCACCCGCGAATTTTGCACGTAAATTGTAAAAACGTACTTCGTACCGATCTTTGCTTTTAAATTTGAGATTTTTTGCACTCAAAGGGTATTAATTGAATGTAGCAACAGCATACGAACAGGACAACGATAACTAAAAAGGGAATACATACCGAAAATTGGTCAGAATTAAACAATAGACAATAACTTACGATTTTGTTTTTGGATTTATAAATCCTTGCTTCATCCTATGCATAGTAAAATCACCTATCAATACATGCAGTAAAATATCCAAGAAATGGCTTAGAAAATCGGTACGAAGCAGCAAAAACGACGATTTTTGTGCGTTTGAACGAAGAGGTATGTATTCTCTTTTTAGTTATCGGTTGTCCTGTTCGTATGCTGTAGCACCATTCAATTAATACCCTTTGACTGCAAAATATCTCAAATTTAAAAGCAAAATTAAAAGATCTGTACGATTTACGAAGTTCGTTGCTGAACTTTCTTGGTGCGGAACGCACCCGTTTCGGCACCCTTAACGTTGCAAGCAGATTTAGGCTCCTCTCAGCGAGGCCCTAACTAATCTTTTACTAATTTATTACCGTCTTAAGATTGGTGAATCTTTTATTTGCGCTCCTGCCGGCTGGGAACCAAAATCAATATTTTATAAACTATAAATTAATTAGGTAGGTAATTAATAATAAGTTAGAATATACACTATATGAATATATAGTATATACTGTATGAATTCTTCGAAGATTTTCAGTCGACAGTTTACCTTTTGATAATTCTATTTTTGAATTCTATTCTGTAAAGATGAATGATCCAAATGAGTCTATAAAATAGAAATTCCGATCTGCTAAATGCTGTAAATCTCTCAAAGTCCTTATTATTACACAGTGTGTATAAAAAGAAACGTAACCACACAATATATTTCTTTCTAAAAAGTCGACAAGAAAAAGATTCCAATAAAAGTTTGAGGAAATTCCTTAAGCTACAAATTTGAAATACTAAGAAATGAGACACACTTTATAATCACAAGTATTTTGTATTTATAACTTAAGTCATTTTCAAAAACGACGAGCTATTGGCCCGGTAGATATGCTTTAAACATTATTTAGTTGCTTGCTTTTAACAATTAATCGACTTGTACATTTACACCACTGACCTCAGGGACATGCCGTTTTCACTGTTCAATTTGTTATTCAAAAGAGTTTTAAAAAACAGGAAAAATATATAGGGTGCTATACTAAAAAAAAATTATTTTGTGTATATTTTTCAAGGATTTTGCAAATGAGCCGCCATTTCTGTAATTTTCCCAAAATAGGAAACTTTAATTTAAGATTCAGGGGTTTGCTGGTTCCACCTGCCCATCGCACTGAGCTGTATAAACGGCAATTTTCTTACCAGGTCAGTCACATATGCAATGGTCTCAGAGAAGATATGAAAAAACTAAATAAAAGCATTGCAAATAAGGCTTATATCACGTTTACGTGGTTGGATATACGTTTACCTATCCCATTCGCATTAATATTCCTCGGCAATTTTTCCCCTCCGGTTCGTATTAAATTTGTATCACGCGACACCGACGGTAGGGATGAGACACGACAGGGACGCGAACGGGGGACGGGGGACGGGGCTCACAGAGAGTGGAGAACTGATACCGAACGCCGTCGCGTTTTTTGATTTATACCCAATCCCGGTACGTGCATCGAATTCGTATTCTAATTCTGCGACTAGTCCCGTCACATATACATTATATTTTTGCCGTTCCCTTTGTCCCGCTCGGTATGCCGCCCGGGCGAAAGAATAAATTATTACAGTGACAGTTTTCGTACCGGGGTACGAAAACCCACACCCCCACCCCCCTTCCCGCACGCGCGGTAGGGCGGTTTTCCGCGATTCGGTTTGCGTGTTTTACATAAATGTTTGCGCTGTCAAGGATTCGAAAAAATGATACGTACCTACGTTTAAGTTTTGGCAGTTTATTGTAATATATTCTAGGCCGTGGGGTTCGTCTAATGATAAGGGTAGCTACCCTCAGGGAATTTTAAAATGATGAGTCGTTTGTCAAGATAAGTAGGGTAGGATTTGGTCTCCGGTTTGCATTTTATTTTCTATTGTTTAGAAATTATCTGTCTGTCATATTGAAAGAATCAATAAAAATCTGATGGTTCGTACGGATTATTCTAGAAAATTGGTGGACCTTTCGTTTTTCAAATAGAACATCCTGTATATATTTAGAAGATTTAAGATTAATTCTAAAGTCTTTGGTAAGATTTAAGTTTATTATCACATGCATCATTTTTGAGTTATAAAAGCAATTAATCAAAATCAGATATAATTACCAGATTTAGAATTACCTAAATAATTCACCAACTGTCTATCGTTTAAAAATGTTTCTAATATACAGGATGTTCATTTTATTATGGAATTTAGGTACTTCTTAGTTGTAAGAGATTTTTGTAGGAATATTTTTTTTTATAAAATGGATCATTTTTTAGTTATAAGCAATTAATCAAAACTCCTGAACTTGAAATTAACAATATTTTCCCACACAGACTTCATGAGCATTTATTAATTGCTTAGAACTAAAAAATGACGCATTTTATAAAAAACATAATTCCTACAAAAAATTCTTAGAATTAATCTTACATTTTTTTACATAAACGGTGTATTCTATTTATAAAAAAGCAAGGTTAACAAATTTTCAGAATAATAAAAAGATACTAAAAATATGCTTAAATGATGGTTTGTTAAGTTTACAGCCATAAAAACTTTTGTTTGAAAGATTTTTTTATTTTTGTTTACAGTTGGAGAAATATTTAGGTGGTCCGGAAATTACGACTAAACCTGTATATCAAACTAAATTAATTTTCAAAAGCTAATTATTTTTTAAATTTATCACCTACCAACGAGGCTAAACACAGAACACATGCTACAAATTGCGATAATGATCTTGAAAATTATCTACAACACTGGTGGACTGAAGGACGACATTTATTTTTGGTCAAAACCGATAATATTTATAAAGACTGCGTAAGTATGTCGAGTCACAAACTTCTATATTAGGAGAAGACGTTGGAATTCGAGTGATCTGAACTGTAAACGGAATTGCTGGACCATTCCGTCTGCAAAGTTTCAGACTTCTCAGACGATATAAAGCCGTTTAAAATAATTCACGCACTTTCCGAAGTTCTCTCCCATTTTTTTTTTACATTTCTTGTTTTAGTCTTTCAACGGACATTACAAACACAACACTCAGACGTCTTATTTCTATAAATAATGCCCTGATTTGCCTTAAGAACAGGGCCGCGTCTAGGGTTTTACGGGCCCTAGGCACACCTGAAATTCCGGGCACCTCAACCAATAATAAAAATATTATTTAGTTGCAAATTTTTGACAATATTTTGGAGACTGTGGCGAACTTAAATTATAAACCCCTAACCACAACAAGTATTTTAGAACCTAAATACGTATTTCAGCAACTATGTTGCCATCTTCAGTAGAACCTAAAAAGAGGAAAAGAGATATTACCACTTCATAGTATCTTTACTGGATATTGTCCAAGCAAATGACTAGTGGAAGTGACGTCCATGTTAAAAATTACCCTATATATACCCATTTGTTGTTCACTCCTCAGTGAATTTTGATCATTGAAGCGTAAAAAACAAGTTTTGATTAAAGCAGGTCAAACAATGGCGAACTAGGTATAGGACCCCTGTCTGAATTTATTAATTTATCTCTATTCAAGTGAATAAAGATACTTTCCAAGCTGTTTAGTTCCCTATTATTTGACACAGCTTTTACAAGTTTTAAGTCATCTACAACTACTTTATGACCTGTGTCTAAAATATGTTGAGCCACACTAGATTTTTCAAAACGATTATATTTAAAATGAGCTACATGTTCTTTGAACCTAGTTAAAATTGTTCTTCTAGTCTGGCCTACGTATTCTTTTTCACAGTCATGACATTTGATACAATATATACCAGATTTATCAAGTACATCTAAATTATCCTTTGGGTTTCCAAGAAGGTATTTTATGCTATTATGAGTCGAATATGCTATACAGGGATTTTGTGATGTAAAAATACTGCTCAAACCCCTTGTATATGCACAATCGAACGGTATTTTAACATATTTCTTCTTTTCTACAGACAAAGTATTTAAAGGAAACTGGAGGAAAATGTTGTACTAGATGGTGATTCCTTCAATCTTAACGCTTTAGAATTGGCAGATATAATAGCGCTCTAGTCATTTTAGATTTAGTAGACACATAATTCGCCCGCCTATGAAATTAATATCAAAATGTTTGCTCAATTTTTGATGATGTTATTATTGACATAAATTAAATACAGTTAATTAGTGTTTAAAATATTCGTCAGTATTAAGCTTATCCAAACAAATTATACACCATATTAAAGAGAAAAAATGTGGGCACCTGATAAATAAAGATGACTTAATATAATTTCCTAAAATTATATATATTGTTGTGACTTGATCCCATCCATAGTGCTTCTTAACATTACAACTGGTGTCAGGTGTGGGGTTAACTGGTGTCAGGTGTGGGGTTCTTCGTATTCTAATCCGAAGTTGATTTATTTATTATACCATTAGTGGGCCCTAGCCCCTATTTTATTCAGTTAGAAGGGGACCACTTACGGGCCCCCCTTTCGCCGGGCCCTAGGCACATGCCTATTTTGCCTACTGGTAAACGCGACCCTGCTTGAGACTACATATTCAAAGCGTTTGTGGTATTGTGTTCATTGGAACCATTAGGAAAACAACTTTAAAAGTTTCCCCAGACCGAAAAACAGAGAGGAATAGCCAGAACAAAAGTTACGTCAACAAATCGAAAGACGACGACGCTTGGGACACCACAAAACGTTCTTTTCTCCCCGACCGACTCTAGAAAAGGTCTTTGCAAGCCGCTAAGTAGGCTTTTATAACGGCTTGCTGACTATCTCGCCGTGTACAAAAATAGTATATGGGTTAAGAGTGGACGAGTACAACATAGCCTCGGGCCCGCACTGTTGTGTGCACTCGAACGGGAAAACCATAATAATAACTGATAAGGCTCGGGCTAGGCTATTCAGCGGCGAAAAATGGCTCGGAGTGCCGGACGCAAATGAAGCGAGTAATGCTGGCGTGATAAACAGCAATAAAGCAGGGCCCTGGAGATCGAGCGTCTGCGACCGCGTTCGTTCGTTGTAGCTGTTTTTATTGCTAGAGCGCGGAGTCCATTTGCCCTGCTAAATGACAATTCTCTCTTTATACGAGCAGACAGACCTACACAATAAAAGCCGTACGACAAGTACTTAGCCAGTCGCGTGATAGCGTAGACACGGTTGACGGTTGACACGGTGTGCTTTTTGTGACATTGCTTCATATTGTAGGGACACTCTCTGACGAAATGGGTAACTAAATTACTGATCTAAACAAGTCTGGCAACGGTTAACAAAAAATAAACGGAATAACAAATATGTTATGCATGGTTGTAACGAATTATAAATATTTTATTTAAATCTGTAAAAATCCGATGTGGCCAGGCACATGGCTTTATCATACAATATATAAAATTAATAGTTTAGCTGCATGAGAATCTATTCTATAGAGATAAATCGTAGGTATTGTCAAAGCATCAGCATTTGACACTACCTACACTACGTCATTAGAATAATAGTTATTTATGTCACAAATCCCGAAAGTACGGAATAGCGCGACGAGCGGTGATACGGCGCGTCACCGAAGGCGGAGTGTAGCCGTCGCATATGAGCGAGTCGCGCTGTCTAGTTTTTGGCAGGAGCGACATTGACGTTTATTGTGGTGCTTTTTAAGAAATACGTATAAAAAAAAAATGATTTCTGTATAGTAAATGCTAGGTTGGTACCACTTTGACGAAAGGTGCGTTCCGATTGGTAGGTAATGGTAGCTAATGGCGGTGGTAGAATACGAAATTATAGTATTTCTTACATATCGTGATAATGACACATATTAGTTTGCATGTACATAAACATGAGTCACTAGCAATTTTCTATTGGAAATACTATAACGGCGTCTGCTACCACTGCCATTATCACTAATGAAAACGTACCTTAAAAAGGTAATTCAAATTCTGACAGATTTATATTTGTTCATGACACATCCCTACCAACATACTAAAATAAAACTACACTCATCGCTATACTTTATTTACAATTTTCTCAATGTATCATTTTTAGAATTAGATATAAAGACGGGTTGATATTTCTTATCAACAAACAATCAAATTGGTGATCTTATTTTATTTGAAATTTGTATTTTATAATTTTGCGCACTACAGCGGCACGTTCCATAGTGGTTCTCCAACCTCTGATGAGATCAGCTGTTTTCGAATGTGACAACACAAAAAAATATTTGTCAAAATCCTGGCTACTATGTAATTTCACATCAATGCAGATGCGACCGATCTCGATCAAATAGAATTTGCTCTTGAAGGTAAACTATTAATTTTACCAAAAAATGTTATAGGCATAAATTATTCAAAATTTCCTTTACTTTAATTTATTAATTAACTATTTTGTCGAAATTACAGAAATGGCGGCTCATTTCCAAAATCCTTGAAAAAGGCTTAGAATAAACTAAAAAGCTAAACTATTAATTTTACCAAAAAATGTCATAGGCATAAATTATTCAAAATTTCCTCTGCTTTAATTTATTATTTAACTATTTTGACGAAATTACAGAAATGGCGGCTGATTTCTAAAATCCTTGAAAAAGGCTTGGAGTAAACACCCAGTTCCTTTGGACCCTTTTGAACCAAAAGCTTTTCAACTCTAAGTTTGGTCATGAAAGTTCCGTGCCGATACCTTTAGTAGTTTCTCCGGAAATGAATTAACAAAAATTGGGTACACACACACACACACACACACACATACACACACACACACACAGACATTGTTTTGTACCTTGGTCAAAAATGTTCAGGGGACCCATAAAGACCTATTTCCGCTAAAATCTCAAAAATTTTTTTCGGTACGATTACAATACTTTACATACTGCATATGATAAAGTAAAAATACATAATACATTAAGTATTCATGAAAAAGAGCTAATATATAGTTTGTTATAAAAAATAGTAGTAATTTAGGTCTACTGAATTTTTGGTGAAGGAATCTTGACTTAACAGTTTCGCGTAATGTGACATAAAATATACACCCGATCTCGCGGCTACACGGTTTGGCCAAAAGAAGTGATTAATATGTGCAATTTGTAGTGAATGTCTGATTACTGATTACCAATATATTGTGTAACCACGTTCGAAACTGTCTATTATTTTTTCTTTAGGCTATTTTGAGTTTACATAAGAACAAAACAACGTTAATAATCGGTTATTCTGAAAGTTACTTCATATACTAATTATTCTTTTTATAAAACACAGTTTAATCAATATTCATTATATTGTTATTATAAAACATAGTTAATAATAACTCAAAACAGTTAAAATTATAATACATAAATGTTATTTACTTGATGAATATTTGAGTCAACATTTATAGAGAATTTAGTATGTTTTTTCACAGTAATAATTTTAGTATGCTAAGTTTTCGACAGGCACTCGAAAAATAAATCTAAAAACATTACTAAGGAATGAATCAGAACTGGAAATTACCTATCAAAGGCGTTTGACTGTGTCAACCATTCTAAATCATTGAGCAAATTGATATCTTTGAAATAAAATGCAATGCATATACATAGGAAATTTCAAATCAGCATAAAATGTGCTAAAAGTTGTGGTGCCACAAGGTTTAGTACTGAGTCCTACATTATTCCTAATATATGTGAATGACCTGGCTAGATCTGTAACTACCGACTTCGAAATAATATATGCTGATGATATAAACTTAATTATGACAAATGACACCCTCTGTGAATTGATTGCTCGGACCAAACTCGACTATGTTGAAGTCCAGCGTTGGATTGCCTATAATAGACTGTTAAATAAAACTGTCGTTTTATCAGAATCTATGTTAGCTTAAGTTATTTTTTAATTACACGCATATTACATAAAGTAGGAAAATTTTGCCTTCTTTCGCGCGCTCCAGCGGCCAAACTATTCAACCAAAAAATACACTTTAGGGTGCCTTTTGTAGGAAACTTAGTTTGTTTTATTTTTCTATATAACGTCTACGTCGAAAAGTGCATAGTTTTATGACTTTTTTTGCAAAAAGCTGAAGAGAAGTCAGAAATTTTGAGTTTTTTTGCGATTTTTGTTGTGAAGCCATATCCGTGGGAAGTAGCAAGGTTGAAATTCGAATTCAGCACAAAAAAAAAAACATTGAAAGAAAGAAAAAAATACTTCTATATTTTTTTTTCTGGAATTAATAAGAATTAATAAGAAAAACTTTTTAATGTTGCCTACTGTTTCTTAAATAATTTTCTTGTAATACCGTAATTTGCCAGCTTTTTTTTTTAATATTCGACGACAAATTTGTTCCTCCAACTCTTCTAATTCTCCGTTCCAATTTTTTACTAAATTTCAGGCTGTCTATTAATCAATGCTTAGCACAAAACCTGACTGTTCGTAAGTAAATAAATATTTCATCTGCTTGCTTTCAAGCGATCACTGAGTTGTCGTTTAATAATGATTTCTAGTATTTGACTCACTAACTAAATCTGTTATAAATTGGTCCACAATAGGTAATGAATCCTTTAGCATTTTAATCGATCTAGCATAGGTGCTGTTTGACCTTTTGAACTCTACACAAAGTCTCCAATATTAACAAGACATATTAACAATAGTGCCACAATAGCATTGCGCAACTGATGTCTAAAACTGAAGATTATACAATTAAATTTGAGCAACATCACCACATTTCAAACGTTTACTTTTCACTGCGGATGAACAATCTCCAGGAAAATGCTGACGATCGAAATTACTACAGATCAGGCCGCAGTTTATACACCGGACACCGATCTAGTTTAGAGTTTAGATCACATGGCGGCGCGGCGGGCAGTTTCCCGTTCGGTCCCTCGCACATTTATTATTCCTCGTCACGAAACTCAAATTAGCAATACCAGCGCTCGCGTAAATATTTGAAGTGGACGTAATATCCGGGATATTGCGGTCACCTACCTTACCGTATACGTAATGTTATGAAATATTTACGGCCGACGAAAACTGTAGAGGGCGCGCAGCGCCGTTTTCGGTTAATTTACAGCTGTGTAGTTCGCGCTTGCGACGCTAGCGCCGCACAGTGGTGGATAATGCCAAGCTTCTAGTTTCCTTATAAGGTAACTGCAATTCGACTTATTTTTACATCGCTAAAGGATAACAGTAACTAAGAAAAAAGCTAGAATAATGAAATATAGACTATAGGCTACCAGATAATTCATAGGTTTAAGGTTTATTACATAATCATTGTTTATCTTGCATTTTTCATACAAAAGATCGTGCTGACACTCCGCGTGAATTCCGAAGCTCTACGGTCTTTGGGGTGCTGCGGGGAAGGGAGGCGTTAGCGGTGGTGTCATGTCGGAGGGAACCAACACAGCTGAGAGAATCGGGGCAGCTTATTATCAATAAACAAAAAGAACGATAACTTGTCAAGGTAGTAATTTTAACTAACAATTAAATTCTTAATTTTTGCGTAATTTTGATTGTAATATGTGACCCGGTACGAGAGAAATCTCTTCTATCGATTGGCGTTTATGTTTTCTTCAGTTTTTATACAATAAGGTTGTAAACAAGATTTTGATGGAAGCGGATAGATCTAATAATATGGAGTTAGCAGATTTTCCGATTATTGGTGAATACTAAATTAAGTTTGCTTGATAAACCCAAAAAATATTGAAAAAGTATACCCGATTTTGTTATATAAGTATTTGAACTATTATAACAGTTTCAATAGTTTATTTATTAATAATATTTAAATACATGCACAAACAATATAAAATAAATACAACTCTTGATATATTACATATATTACAAACGTCAGCTCTGAGCGTATAAAACTTACTTAGACACATAGATTATTTTGCAGATCGTTTTTAAATGCTAATCCCGAACCCCGATTTAAATTGCCAAGAATTGCCATGGGCCTGCCAAATGCCTGTTCGTGGTTCTGTTATCTTATTGACGCATTTTGCCATTATTTTTTAATTCGGAAATCTGTCGCCGGATATCCAAATTTCTTTGGCGAGGCATAATCGCCGTGTCGTTATATGTATTGTGTCCGTAAACACTGTTCTCCTAGTAACTAACGCACGTGCGATCCGCCACTACTTGCAGCGTCGCTGTCGATCCCTTCCCCCGCACGCCCGAAAGACCGAAGAGCGCCGCGTCAATTGCAGCAATCATGAGATGCTTCAACTCGATCTTTTGTAGGGAAAATGCAAGATAAACAATGATTATGTAATAAGCTTTAAACCTATGAATTAGTGGGTAGCCTATAGTCTATATTTCGTTATTTTAGCTCTTCTAATAAAGGAATTGCTAGCATTGCATAATATAAGTTTTTGTGGGTCAAGCACTAATCCAATGATTTTACAAAAATGGACATTGAAAACTAGCATTCCGCAAGTGATTTTACTTTTTAATACGTTGAAATCTATAGATTATTTCTGGAGTAATTAATTGCTAAAGTTAAACGAATAAAATTTTCGGGCCAAAAACAGCGCCTTCTTCTTGTCAAAAGTGCAAAATTTACCACTGTGCGGCTTTGACGTCATTCCGTGGCTTATAGCTGCGCGAATCGTTCGAACTTATATACGAGGCGATAGTTTAGTAATTTTCCCTTTTGCTGCTCTCCGCACGCGAGTGGGGGTTATTTTCCCTCTACGTCGGCGAGGATGGAGGGGGGAGGGGGTGTAACATTAATCATTCTCTTGACTGGGAGGCCGTGCGGCAGTCCAAGGACTACCATTGCTAGCATAATGGGTACTTTTATCGAATTCTAGATCCTGATTTTCTGATAGTTTGTAATTTTCGCGCCCGTCGTTGTGCGCGGATTGGATACGAACTAAACCGATTGGTGGCCTTTCAGCATAACGTAATCTAAGTTTCCTGTAGTCCATGTAGAATAATTTTTGAACTAGTTTACCAACTTTGATTATTTTTTGGGATATTGTTGTTGTTCAGGAATAGAATCTAAACTGATGGATGTTAATTCACAAATTTAAGAAAAGTTATAAAATGGACCTTTTGGAACAACTAGAAATAGACAAAAATAAAAGAAGATAGATGTACAATTTGTTTTCCTAAAGTTGTCATGACAGCTCCATTGTCATTTGCCTCTATCTGTTTTCGGTAAACACATGTTTGTTACACCACTGATTTTTTAATACTTTGACTGTAAGTGGTCATCTAATGTTTAACCACGTAAGACCGACGTTATTTATTGCAATTGTAGATGTGGGCTGGAGATGTCAATGCGACAAAACTAGAACATTTTAAAGTAGAATATAAGAAACGAAAAGAAGTTTTTTAGTTCGTAAACTTCCCACATATATTCACATGTTTTCCACAGGGAAAGTGGGGCAAGTTGATCTAGTTTTTCATCATTTTTAATTCAAATTCGACTTTATTTTCAAACATCAAAACCGTAATACCCTACACAGAGAGAAATTTTTGTTTGATTTAAATAAATATGCATTGACTCAAAGAAATTTGTTGTTTCAATAGAGGCAAAGAAATATTTATTTGCGGATAACAATGCATTTATTTGAAATATTTGTTTGGTAGAAAGAACGTTGATTTGTGTCAAACAACTTATGTTTCCAGTTAAAAAGTTTGCAATTTGTGTATTATAAGAAATGAGATTTATTTACTTCAAATAAATATGATTGTGAAAGAATTACATTTTTTAAATTAACAAAACTGTTGGTCGAGTTAAAATGCTTAAAATTATTAATTTGTTGAAGGAATTAATAGACAAGAATTTTGGAAGGCTCGCCATGTGTCACCTCCTTTTTGGGATGTCGCACATCCTCGACCAGTGCTTGGTCTTCCCAACCCAACATATAGTCAAGGTTAAGTTAGTAAAGTGTACTCTGATTTGGAATGGCAACTTGAACCTGCAGGCACTGTACTCTATTAGTATCTATACTGTCGATCACGCGGCTTTATACTCTCGATATGTACGAAGTGCGAGGAGAGAGTTTACAGCGCCATCTAACAATACAGTTGGATGACATTAAAAATATATTTATTTAAATCAAAATATGATTTCTTTGGTGGAAGTAAAACTATTTTAAAGCCAAAACAAAAATATTACTTTAAAGAAAATAAATCTCTCTTGTGTACAAATATATTTATTTTAATCAAAATATGATTCCTTTGGCGGAAGTAAACCTATTTTTAAGCCAAAGACAAAATATTACTTTGAGCGAAATAAATCTCTCCTTATATACAAATTTATATGTTAAAATCAAAATTATATTTCATTGGTGTAAAGAAACTTTTTTTTTAATCAAAACTAAAATATTACTTTAAAGGAAAGTAATTTTTGTTTGTATCCATATATATTTATTCCACTTAAATAAATATTTCAAATAAATTAATCTCTGCAAGCAAATAAACTAGAGTAATCAATGAAGTAAATATTGTTGGCATCAAAGAAATATGTTTTGACCCAAAAGAATCAATTCAAACAAATACATTTCTTTGAAACAAGAAATCTTTTCTATCTGTGTATTGTACATTGTATAAAATGCATTACTTTAGCATGTTTTGCCATATAGTGCCCAAGGCTAAAGGGATTTGCGATCGTATGAAACGGGGTGGCACACAAGAGATTTACTAACATGACAACAGTTTGCTTTAAACGTACGGGATTGGAAGCAACAGCGGTGTCAAAGAATCGGGATAACTTTAACAGCTTTTCGTCGTTTTGCCCTCGAGCTTTTTGCCTGCTGCCTCCCTTAGCCGTCCGTCCCCCTGATACGTCCAAATTTGACGGTGATCCGCGCAGCAGTTCGAACTCGGACTCAACACAGTTGACAACCTCCACTAAAGTTTCCTCTCCTCGATCCGAATCCATCTATCCGAAATACATTTCGGCGCACCTCCTTGCGAACAAGATTTGGCACTTTGGTGCATCGGACGATTCCGTGTCGGGCCGCCGGTAGATGTCGCTCTCCTACCCCTTATCTTCCTTCCATGGAAGGGGGGGTAGACGAGACAATTTTCTCCGCACGGCCAATTGGATACGAAACTGAGCACGGGGAAGAGAGGGAAGGGGGTTAATCGATTGGCCTGCGGGTGGTGGGTTTTCCGCAGCAACTGGACGCCGTCAGCCATCAGTTCCTTAACGGGTCTAAAGCGCTGCCTCGGCGTTATTTTAAAGCCATTCCACTTCACGTGGAATTATTTCCATCGGAGCTGGGACGGGACGATAGGAGGGAGGCAAGGTCCTTCGAAACGGGAACAGGAACTGGCCCGAATTGACGTTCGCCCGTTATACCCGACGCTCTCCTATTATCGGAAAATGTTCCGCCGTCCGATTTCCAGTGTGGATTTATTGAGCTGTATTAGGAACGGTTGCACTTGTCGGAAATACCGGCGCGGCTCGTTCAACAAACCACTTCAAATTGGTATGCTTAACGCTGCTGGACTGCTGGAGATTTTACCGGTGCTAACTGCGTCTGATTTAACATGCCTAATATAGCGAATTCGTGCTGGTTGTTGGTGAACCGCGAGGGTGGTGAATCTATACACATATCAATCGAAAATATTCAAAATATATCTCTGTAAATAAATTCTGAACGAGCGCAGGTGTCATATTGTAGTATAGTAGTGTAAATTGGTGGGTTCTGAACCCACCATCAGTCCGAACAGATTGTCTTGTGTTACGGATAATTTGTAGTAAGTGTAAAATAGAGTAAAATTTGTCTAATGACTTCAGTCAGAGAAGTGTGGTACATTAGGGGAATAAGCCAAACGAATTATTCAAAAAACTCAAAATAAAACTTATGGATGCCGTCCATAGGAAAACCAAATCTTGGATTTCGAACTTACTATGTACCTATTGATGATTTTTAGTTTCAAATATCAAATACCGCATAAAATAGATATAGCGAAAATAAAAATGGAAGATGTACAAGGTACATTACTCACTTAAGTAAAGTAGTGTAAACAATATGGATACATATTGATACGTGCAGACCCCTTATAGTAAAAATTAGCACTACAAATTTGTTTTGTATTCAGAGTTTAGATCGGTTGTACTGTACACGTTGTGAACATTATTCTTTTTAACTGAAAATGTTTAACGACATTCTGTCAAAGTAATATCATAGGTTAATAATATCATATATGGTTCAAATCCAGGTTATGGCTGTAATTTTTGATTATTTAAAATATACATCCCGCCTGTATATCACCATATTATTAACCTATAATATTATTCTTTTTGTTTAATAATGTGAATGCGAAAGATTTGCAACAATTACAATGTATGGTTAAAAATAGTAAATATCATTTTAAGGTCACTGGAGGGAGAGTGTGCAGTTAGTAGATTGTTACCAACTTCTCAAAAAAGGTTTTTTACTTTATCATACATGAGGAGATAACATAACCTCTATATGTATTTCTATATTAATTGTTGTAATTACATTACAACTATGTATAGTATGTATCTATGTGTGTGTACCCGATTTTTGTGGCGACAATTCCGGAGAAACTACTAAAAGTATCAGGACGAAAGTTCATATTTAGAAGTTTTATGACCAAACTTAGAGCTGAAAAGCTTTTGGTTCAAAAGGGTCCAAAGGAACTGGACGTTTCCTCTAAGCATTTTTCAAAGATTTTGCAAATGAGCTGCCATTTCTGTAATTTCAAAATAGTTAAATAATAAATTAAAGTAGAGGAAATTCTCTATAATTAATGTCTATGACATTTATTATAATTAATGTCTGACATTTATTATTTTCATTTTGACAGTAGGTAGTGTCAAACACTGTCTTTTTTACTATACCAACGGGCAATATTATCAATCAAAATATCTGTCAAATCCTGGCTACTTGTTTTATTTTAATGCAGACACGATGGATCTTGATCAAATAGAATCTAATGCAGCTAACCTATTAAATTTATATATTGTATGATAAAGTCATGTGGCTGGCCATATCAGATTTTTTTCGTCGACGCTACTTGATATATTTGTCTGTTTTTCATCACCATCACAAGTAACAAATTTGTTTAATGGTATGGAGTTATGGTATATACAGTATTTCCACTAACCGAAGCAATAAAAAAAGGTATTTTTCCATAACCAGTAGAAAAATAGCAGAGTTAGCCATTGACAGGCCAATTTAACAGAATTTTGATAATGAAGGTAGCCGAATTGACAAATATCGTTCTTTCAAGTAATACTATTTTTAAAATAGGTTTGAATCCTAAACGAAAATAGAGAAATTAAAACAAAAATAGACTGCTGAAAATAAATTTGAAAGTAAATAATATCTAACAGTATAACAAAATCATCAAAACTTATCAACGATGTTTGATAATCAGCAAAAGTACAACAGCAAAACCAAAATGTTTCGGGTTTAAACTACCATTTGGTTTTGTTCTCAATATCAAACAAAAATTCAAAATATTAGCTTTTTCTTTATAGACACCTTAACAACATAACAAAATGCATAAAGTAGTTAATTTTCAGACCCATGTGCATTAAGAATGTTTGATCTTTGAACTTTGATCTCTTAAATGCTAACAAAGAATGTTACATTAACTTTGTAACTTTATTTATTTGGGATATTTGCTTTTCCTGACATGTGGAGCAAGGAAACATTTTACTTAAGTAAATATTCCAAATAAATTAATCTCTACTAGTAGTGAATGGTGTAAATAATTCTTTTGTGCCAAAGAAATATGTTTAAATCCAAATGATTAAATTAAAAAAAAATATTATTTCTTATGATTTCTTATGAAAAATCTGTTCTATCTGTGTAGGTTGTTAATCCATTCACAACGACTTAGTTTAACGGTTTGTTTAATAACAAATACCAAGAAGAATTCTTGTTGCACACAGTGCTTTCAAGTAACAATTAATTTTGTTCACAGCGTTACCTATTTTTCACCAGTTTAGTCCACTTTTTATAAACACTTCACTGTCAATGAGTGACGATATCCTAGAATGAGGACATGCTGCAAAACTATGAACTCCGTCGCAGTGTGCTCGTAAAACGAGCAAGAATAATAGCAGCGCAGCAAAAGAAACTAAAAAAAAACAAGAAAAAAGAAAAAAAGAATAACGAAAAAAGTGAAGGAGTCTCGTCGAAAAGAAAAACGAGCGGAGTCCGTGCAATGAGAACTTAGAAGTGAGGACGTGATAAAAATAGTGGCCCGAGAGAGAGAACGAGGCGAGCTTTTTCGTTGCCGGTAATCGTTTCAGCATGCAAAGCACTGTCTTCGTGCTCCTTTTGCGTCCTTTTGCGACCGACCGACGACCGACGTATTCGAGCCTCTCTCCCGCTAGCTACTCGATGTCGCCGGTAAAAGTTGGCAGTAATTCTATTTAAGTAGCGAAACCTATACCGCGTTTTTGCGGCCGCGGTGCGGCACCCCCTTAAAAAGCGAACTGAAAATGATATAACGCGGTTACCCGTAAAAGCTTCCTCCCTTTTTACTGCCAACAAATTCCGGCTACCCATATCGATATTTTATCGGTGGCTCTTTGGTATACATGGATTGGCGATTATAATGTGCCGGTAGAAAGTTGAACACAGTTATTTTAAAGCTAAAATGGAAATACTAGATTATAATAATCTGCTTGCATGTACCAAAAGTACCAAAACTATGAAAAAACACTAAGAGTAAAGTTCCTTTATTCTCAAAGCTACGCAAAAATGTTATTTGGAAACGTTGTTCATAAATAATACAAGTCATTCAATACGAAATTATGCTCTTTCTTGGGTGCGTGAAGTTGGCCCCCCATAATTTTTTTGATGAACTTTTTATTACACCATCCTTTGACAATTTGTTTGACCACGTTTGTCCATCTTTTTATTTCGGTTGACCACCCACCGTTTATGAATTATTTAGATTTTCAACATGGGGGGCCAACTTGACGGTAGCTTCCCATTATTAGAATTTACAAGGCTTTATTACGCCATTGTTTGACCATTTGTTGGACCATGTTTGACCATATTTTTTTTCGTTTGATCACCCACCGTTTTGGAGATGTAGGCATTTAAAACTAAGGACTACCGTGAAGCTGGCCCCCCATCGTTGGAATTTTGACGTTTTTATTACACCATCGTTTTATTATTTGTTTGACCATGTTTGACCATATTTTTATTTCGTTTGACAACCCTCCGTTTTTGAGATATTGAGACCCCAAGTCTCCGCCCATGCTTTGTTTTCATATCTCATTCGTGCTTGTAATACTCGATTTTCTGCAATTTTTACGTTTGAACATTTTCCGTAATTGTATAACTATGATTGGCCATATTTTGGAATTTTTCAAATCGCTACCTATTTTGATTTACAGCCCCCACAAAAGTGATTTTGCCGATGACTTTAATTAAAATATGTTCGCAATTGCGATTTATAATAGTAAATAGTTGAATATTCACAATTTTAACGTTTGGCCATTTTCTGTAATCGAATGACTTTGACTGACCACGTGTTGGAATTTTTAAAACCTCTACTTATTTTGAATTACGAGCACCAAAGTGATTTTGACGGTTACCATTGAAACACAGCGGTCTTAAGCAAAATTAGTAGCAATTCCAAAAATTCTAAAACATGGTCAACCATGCTTATTGATTGCGGAAAATGGCCAAATGTCATTGAAAAAATGTAAAAGCAGTGGTAAATACAAAGATGGAGCAAAACGACTTTATAATTGCTCTGGTTACAAATGACACTAATGCATCCCTATACAAAAGTAGGGCATTTTTGTTACTGTCATTTGTGGATAATCAGGTAGTCAATGGATTACTGGACTGTAGTTCAAATGTCTCTAATGCTGCAGACAAGTTATTGCCCAATGTTTGCAATATCACTGAAACTACGACGTGCAGAGTATGCGACAGGATTAATTTTCGCGTTGAGTATGTATTGGCACCTTATATCAAACCATTACAAGATCATGGCATTTCAAATAGTTTGCAGTTAATTAAATGCAGTTTCTGTCAAAACAGGAAAACGTTTATGTATTGACTTTGTGCTCTTTGAAACAATCCAATGCTAACTCTCAAATTCATATTCAGCTAAATGATTTACCTGAAACTATTAAAATATGCAATTTAACATACAACCTACGAGGTGGTAGGTATAGCATTCGATAACCCAGTTTGTAGTACTTCCGCTGGGCACAATAAAGCATATTGTCACCGTGGAGGAGCTAAATGGGAATTGCACGATGGCTTGAAGACTACCATCATAAATGTTACCGCTGCGACATCAGGTGAAATGCATCTCTTATTTTATTCTCAGACACAGGAAGAAATGTACTATCGTGGCCATATATTATGTACCCTCTTTTGAAGTCCATTTTCTCGCAAACCTAGGGCGAAAACATTTGAAAAAATTCTGATGATGTCCTTGATTAATATGCTACAACTCATAAAAATTAGAAAGCTGTATATATTGGCGTTTTCCCGATTTTTCCAAATTAAGAAGAATTGGCGCTGTTTTTGCTCCGTAAATTTTATTCGTTTAACTTTAGCAATTAATTACTCCAGAAATAATATATAGATTTCAACGAATTAAAAAGTAAAATCACCTGCGGAATGCTAGTTTTCAATGTGCATTTTTGTGAAATCATTGGATTAGTGGTTGACCTACAAAACGCTATATTATGTAATGCCAGCAATTCCGTTATGAAAAGAGTTAGAATAATGAAATATATACTATCGGCTACCCAATAATTCATAGGTTTAAAGTTTATTACATAATCATTGTTTATCTTGCATTTTTCATACATTTTTCATAGTTCTGCGAGAAAATCGACGTCGAAAGAAGGAACATAATATATGGCCCCGATAGTACCTATGCGTATGTAAAATTCATAAAGTACAGTATGAGGCAACAATAGGTTTGTTCGAGCAGCAGTAAAAACAATTAGGTATTCCTCTGCGCATGCGCAATGAAAGTTTTGGAAGAGCAAAACCCCCATTTTGCATGCGCAGAATTAAGAATAAGTGCTTTATGCGCTTATTTTGGTGCTGCTCGAACAAACCTATTAGACTGCAGGGGTTCTCAACCGGTGGTACGTAACTTAATATAACAATAAATTGATAGAAACTTCCTCAGACGGATAGAAAATTTTAAGGTTAATACACAGCAATGTTTAGATCCAGAGGAAGAATTTCGAAGAGAATTTCGAGAAGATATTAGATTTTTAATGTCTTTTTGCACCACCAATTTATGTGAAGTATAGTTGTCATCAAAATTAATTTGAAGGACAAACATAGGACAAAATTAATTACTGAGGCAAATTTGAGCTTGAAACCTGAAACTTTCACTAAGCATAAAATTTTTTAAAAAATGGGTTTAGCAAAACAATCCCATTCGCATCAATGTGTAAATAATTTTATTTTATTGCAATGTCAGTGATGTTTTTACTTTGTTTTTGTATACCAAATGAAGTTTGTTATAAAATTGTTTAGTGTTAGACTATTGTCTTTTCAGAAAATATTTATTTTTTTCCTAACTGTCGTTAAAAAGTTATTGTTTTGGTACAAAATAATATTATGTAGGTATCTACCTATATTTAAAATCTGATATAAACTTTTGTCATTTATGTACGTTATAATATGCATTTTTGTATAAAGGTTGGTGGTACGGAGAAATTTGAATATTTTTTATGTGATACGCGGAACCTAAAAGGTTGGGAACTCCTGTATTAGAGGACACTTTGGACTACCGGTAGTGATGCTTGCGCATAGTCATAGTCACAGTATATTCGCTCTGTTCCAGTTCGGAACGAGGGTCGACAGGTGTGCAATTAACACACCAGCGTTGCTGCGCTACAGCCTGCCGGTAGGTGCGCTGCTGCTGCTGCAGCCTCTGCCTACAGGTTCGGGGAGGGCAAATTGCTGACTCCCCAGTTCACGCCTTCCCCGACCTTATTAACATTATTGTTCGACTGTGGCGGGATTTGCTTTTTCATTAGCGACGGTAATTTACGACCGGTTACCACCTTCTGTGCGCACACTGTTCAGCATTTATTACAACACACCTACGTTACCACCACCACCGCTAGCGTTGGTGCCAGATTTCTCCCCACTGTTTATTTTGCCAGACCCACAGACGCCTTTTTACAGTTTATTTTTTTAAAGATTCAATAAGGATCGTTTGCCATGGGGCTAAAAACCCCATAGAATAGGATATTACTGATACTTATTTTACAAATAAAGTGTCCTTAGCGTAAGAGGAAACGCAGTTTGAAATTTGATTGAGAATTGCTTCTAATGACGTCACGGAAAGCAAATATAATGAGTTATTTCGCAACATTGCTTCGTTTTGAACGTAGTTTCATTTTTCCATTGGCAGCTCATGCTGACAACCGCATTGTTTTTGAGGTTAGACTACGTGAGATTGGTGCGATGTATAAACAAAATTATAGAGCTTCTTCTGCGCCGGAGTGTGGTAGTAAGATATTTTCTAAGCTGCCAAGAAACGAAAAAGTTGGTTTAAATTTTAATTAACTAATATTTAGTTAGTTGAAAGGAAATGAGTAAACTGCTCTGCAAAAGACCTGTAAGTATGAATTTTGACGCACAGAATGCATAGAATACCACGAGAGCCATTTATTTTCCAAATTATTCTTACCGGAAAGAATGTGTACTTATTTAAAAAATCTGATGTGGCCAGGCACATGACTTTATCATACTATATATAAAATTAATAGTTTAGCTGCATTAGATTCCATTTGATCGAGATCGGTCCTGTCTGCATTCAAATTAAACTAGTTATCCAGGATTTGACAGATATTTTGGGCCTATTGACAGTAGGTCAAAATATCACCGAAATGATTCGTCCAGTTTTGGAACATGCGGAAAATAGTTTTACCGATCTCCAAGTATTTACATTTATTTTTAATTATTTAGTCAATGTACCATGTATCAAATATTTTTGTACATAGTTTTCTATTTATTTGCTTTTGTTTTTTTGTTATCAACACAAAGACATTTACGATTCTAGATTAAAAACTGATATAAAAATCGCATATAAAGGCGCCATCTATGACAATTGATAAAAAAATATAAAAAAATACTTTTGTCCAGTCATGAATATGCATCACGTCAAGAGATTTGTAATTTAAATTCACCTTCCAATTAAAAACGCCGCGCCGTCTCGTGATCTTCCTCCTTATAATCGTAACAGTATTTACGTAAAACCCGACAAATCAAGCGAAATAACGAACAAAGAAGAAGAAGAACCGCCCGTCGTCATCAATACCGAATTAAATTAATCCGATATGCAAATCATCCGCGCGGTCGTCGTTTTAACTTTGGCCGTACGGCGGCGCCACTAGTGCCAGAAACGCTACGCCTTATAAAGTACGGCTGAGTCATGGCACAGGGCGGCACCATCATAATATTCAATATGAAATAGGGTAACGCGATACGTGTTTGGGTATAATGCATATTTTACTCGTTCGCGCTTCTCGCTTTACTCGTCCCGGCTGGGTAACGAACATTGTGTTATAATGTAATGGCCCGAATGCTCCTTCGCCTCCCTCGCATGCATCTAGTATGCCGCGGAACACTGCAATATGTATACGTTGGGGTTTTCGACGCCACTGGCACTGCGGGAAAACCGTTGACCCCGCATGTCCTTTCTACCCTATACATGGACATCTATACAATATACATATATATATATTTCGACTGCGCCAGTTGGTCTCAATTTTCCCTTTGATTAGACTGAGATTGTAGTTATCTACTCTTAATTTGAAAAAAAAAACGTGATGACAAGTGTTGATGATCATGATGATATGAGTCCTAGAAACTTCATAAAGTGGACTGAACACCAGGTGATAACAAATTTACCTCCACACACGGTTCTTGTTTGAATTATAGTAAACTGACTTCGCGTGTTTTTTCTCACCAATTCACGTGCGAAAAAGTGCCTCTTATAGGAAAATTAGATAGGCGTTTTCGGGGACAAATAATGTGATGTCAAAAGTGCCGATTACTATCATGATATGACTCCTAGAACCTTCATAAAGTGAACTGAACAGCAGGGGATATAAGATTTACTCCACGGTTGGTTCTTGTCTATATTATGTAAACTGATTTCACGTATTTTTTCTCACCATTTCACGTGCGAAAAAGTGCGTTCTTAGTTGCTTATAGAAAATTTGGAGAAGCCTTTTCGGCCGTCGCCCTAAATGGACCATTCTACGTTGCGTGAGCTTTTGAAATCGACGCAAAAAGGCCTCTAGGGCGTTTTCGCTTAAAAATTTTCCAAAAAGCGAGCGATTTTGGTGAACACGCATCAACATTCCAACAGCAGTTTATTACGCGTCGTCATGGTTGCCAGATAAGAAACGTCAAAATCGCAGACATAACCTGCAATTTGTTGATTATTATGTTCACACAACGTCCGTTCCAAATAACCTCTGAAACCTATAACGTATGTTTTACGTATATGATTAATTAAGAATTCGCATTTGTCTTTATTACGTACGAATGAAACCTACTACGTATGCATACAAGCATAATATGGTATGATTTTACAAATTATAGCAGAGATATCGGAAATTCATTGGTGAGTTTGGGTGGTTTGGGTAAGTTTTCCTACGTGTTACAGCCACTGAACTCAATAATACGTCCGACCTTATGTCATTTTTCCTATGAGCCGAGGTGTGGTTACTTATTTAACGTATAATGTACCCGGGTAAAGTGTAGTACGGTATGCCGTGGCTACCATTTCAATCGATCGATAAATTGCCCACAAACACAAAATGCATTTCTACAAGAATTCGGACGTTTTAGCCGATTAGTCGACAGATGGCGCTACCAGCGCTATTAAACGTCAGCCGTACATAACCTCTGCATAACCTAACATATTTATGTTTATAAATATTACTCTAATGCAACATTTGGGTCTTCGGCACTTGGCATAAAATTGAGTCATTTTAACAAATAATGGTTATTTTTGTAAATAAGCTCAATGGTGCTTGGAAAAAAAATATACAAGTTGATAAAAAGTAGTTTCTATGGTCCTATGTATACAACAAAAAATCACCTAAATAAAAAATAATCAGGTCTTCTGCGAGGGGTCTATAATTTTTTCATGTTTCTAAATTTTTATTTAGATCGTGTGTTTCTTAAAAAAAAAATCTGTTTATCGTCGTAATTTGCATGGATTATAAAAATATCATTTTTTTTAATTACTCAATTTTATGCAATTTAAGTAGGTTGTATTAGAATTATATATGTTTATACTTTTATTTCACAACCTACTATTGTTAAAATTATTCAACTTGAAAAAATGTTTTTTTTTTCACTTGCGGGAGATTTTTTTTAATTAAGGCAACTTTTTTGGTGGTTAATATGAGGCCATAAAAATAACTTTACATCAACTTGAAAATTTGATTTTGCAAAAGGAGTCTTTTTTGTAGATACCCACTGTCTATGCGGTCTATCGATTCCTGCGATCTACCCAATAGGCGGTCTATAGGCCCACTAGTCTATATTATAGTAAACTGATTTAGTGTGTTTTTTCTCACCAATTCACATCCGAAAAAGTGCCCATTTAATTGCTTATGGAAAATTTGGATAGGCGTGTATTGTGAACGAGACATCTTCAACTGACAGTCCTTCCTAAGAATTCGTTCGCCCTGATGTCATTTTTGTCTATGAATTTCGCCCAGTTGTAGTGAGTGATTTACCAGAATAGACTGAGAAAATGCACTTCTGATGCAAGAATTTTAACGTTTTTCTAAAGATCTACAGTTCTAATTGAGAATAATGATGTTTAGTGGTTTAGTCGTTAGATAGCACTACCGTGTCCAACTGCGACATCTGCAAATTAAAACGAGGAGATTATATTAACTCAACATAACTTACAAGACTAAAAAAGACCAATGGTGGTATCATCATATGATCAATGTTGGTACGTAAGTTGGTACTACATGTTAGTATAACGATTTATGTACAGTTGTACAGATTTATTGAATTTTTTTTGTATACACAAACAAGAATTGTACCATAACTGCATGCAAGCAATATGGATGAACGAAAGATAACAGAAGCTAATAGAAATAGTTACTTTTTAATACAACAAAGTAATATTATAATATAATATATTGAGTATTTATCCAACACCTAATTTTTTTAATTTTGAATATTGAGTCATTACTCACCGAAAAAGAAAATGAGTACTGAGCATCTAATTAGTACTTAAAAATAAAAAATTGAGTACTGAGTACTTTACTCTTAGTATTGTACTCAACACGAAATGAGTAGAGTACTATTGAATTGAAGAAATGGGGTTCCAGTGCGACCGAGATGATATCTGCGGAGTGCCTAACCGGGCCCGACGTACGTGGACAAGATCGGTCGCTACTCGCTACGGAACAATTGATTTATAAAACTTCTTAAATAATTAAAAATCTTGGTTTAAAATATGATTTTTTTCGACAAATAATTCGCATGTTTGTGGCCGATATCCAAGTAAGCACACAGCAAAGTATGTGTTATGTATGCAATCACAAAGATGTAGTACTCTGAGTTAAATACTCAAATCGATTTGAGTAGATGCGTACTCTTGAGTAAATCTACTCAAATCGTTTTGAGTAGAGTTCTCAAGAGTATTACTTTTACTCAGTACCCAAGTACTCGTAATCGTCAAATTTACGAAGTCTACTCAAGTAGTGCCACAGTTTGCCATAAACGCGAGTGTACACTCTTCTTAGCTTAAAACTCTCAACAAACAAGCATATCAGAAATGGGAACAGACCACAAGGAGGAAATCAGAAGCGGGAAATTGTAGAAAAAGCCAAAAAGCGATATTACACTGCATTGCGAAAGCAAGGATAAGGAAAGGAACGAAATATTCAGAATCAGAAAACCAACCAGAAAACATTCCTACACCACCTAAGTACCTAAGTATCATCTAAATTCCCATTACCAGGCTATATACAAGTGAATCCACATCTCAGGTTTCGCAGCCACAAACTTTGCTACTAGAAACGCAGTGCGGTAACAACTTAGCAACACAACTCGCCGTACTAACTGCAAGTAATTACAGCACGTTCCCCGTAGCGGTGTCCTGTATATACGCTCAACGCGGCGCGCGTTCAGGTGATACGGGTGACCCAAAAGACCGAAGATAACGCGTATCGGACGTCCCCGAGCGCAATCTGTCATACGTATAGCGTCGCGGCGCCTTATCAGCGTCGCTCTGGTCCTGTTTGTCTCCTCTCCTCTTCTCTGTGTGTTGGTAACTCGACCGTTCGTTCGTACGTATATAAGTTCTAATCAGCGGAACACTTACGGCACTGTGGCGGCGAGGCAAACTTCGCTAATGCGCTAATTTATTCACTTACGTAGCTACGTGTGGCCGGGAAACAGTGGCGGCTAATTTAAATTTAAGAGAGACTCGCGAATTTTGCGGAACTGAGACTGTGTGTTTGAGAGCGTGCGGCGACAGGAGGAGATAAAATAAATTAATAATTTTATAATTTGTTATAGCGCAACGTCTCCTTTCTGCTTGGAATAGTAAGTTTATGACAGTTATGTGTTTTGTGATACAAAAATTGTCTAAGTATTATTTGACAAGCCCATACTTTAGGCTATGAGTCACGTTATTTTTTAAATTACGCAAACTATAGTACCTTTGTGTCTACAGCGTCAATTCAAGAAATTTATAGAAGGAAATTGAACGAATATATGTATATTAAATGTTGAGGCAAGAATCCGGTATATATTATAAATGAATCTAATGAAAATTTGAACATCTACCCCAACCGTGACAGACCCATGTGACCCAGCGGTTATCTTGTAGTAGTTGTTTGTGCAGTTTGTGGTCGTCTGTACAGTGTTCCAGTTAGATTGTGACAGCGTGTTATGGAAATTACATTTTATATCTACACAGAGAGAAAAGATTTCTTGTTTCAAAGAAATGTATTTGTTTGAATTTATTCTTTTGGGTCAAAACATATTTCTTTGACGCCAATAATATTTACTTCATTGAATACTCTAGTTTATTTGCTTGCAGAGATTAATTTATTTGAAATATTTATTTAAGTGGAATAAATATATATGGATACAAACAAAAATTACTTTCCTTTAAAGTGATATTTTAGTTTTGATTTTAAAAAAACGTTTCTTTACACCAATGAAATATAATTTTGATTCTAACATATAAATTTGTATATAAGGAGAGATTTATTTCGCTTAAAGTAATATTTTGTCTTTGGCTTAAAAATAGGTTTACTTCCGCCAAAGAAATCATATTTTGATTAAAATAAATATATTTGTACACAAGAAGATATTTATTTCCTTCAAAGTAATATTTTTGTTTTGGATTTAAAATAGGTTTCCTTCCACCAAAGAAATCATATTTTGATTCAAATAAATATATTTTTAATGTCATCCAACTGTATTGTTAGATGGCGCTGTAAACTCTCTCCTCGCACTTCGTACATGTCGAGAGTATAAAGCCGCGTGATCGACAGTATAGAACTTATAGAGTACAGTGCCTGCAGGTTCAAGTTGCGATTACAAATCAAAGTACACTTTACTAACTTAACCTTGACTATATGTAGGGCTAGGAAGACCAAGCACTGGTCGAGGATGTGCGACATCCCAAAAAAGAGGTGACACGCGAGTCTTCCGAAAAATTCTTGTCTATTAATTCCTTCAACAAATTAATAATTTTAAGCATTTTAACTCGACCATCAATTTTGTTAATTTAAAAAAATGTAATTCTTTCACTCAACACAATCATAATTATTTGAAGTAAATAAATCTCATTTCTTATAATACACAAATTGCAAACTTTTTAACTGGAAACATAAGTTGTTTGACGCAAATCAATGTTCTTTCTACCAAACAAATATTTCAAATAAATGCGTTTTTACCCGCAAATAAATATTTCTTTGCCTCTATTGAAGCAACAAATTTCTTTGAGTCAATGCATATTTATTTGAATCAAACAAAAATTTCTCTCTGTGTACCTGAACAATTGAAATTTTGAAATAAATGGATTCATTGAAATCTATGCTGCGGGAATGGGGGTTTGAAAGCCTAATAACGGTATTTGCAGGTAAGTGTTTCTTTTGTTAATAAATAAGACTGCGTACATATATTAAAATTACGACCGTTTTTTACGTGTTAACAGAGAGTCACATATATGTGTGCCATTCTGGCGACGCGACAGTTTAACAGTGAAGTTGTCGACGCTACCCCGGCAACCCTGCTATGTAACGGGAAAAACACGATAATAATACTTAACTACTATATTAAATATACTTGTTTAAGCTGTTACATTCTTTGTGTTCTGATACTGAATTCCTCCATTTTCATTGGTATATACGATTGGTTTAAATAAATCTCTGAGTCATCAGCCATGCGTCAAATCACAACACATTAAAACTGAGGTTAGAATCCGTACAGCAGCGCATATGCACATCGCACGTCGTATATATAAGCAAAAAGATTAGCAAACTTCATAAACATTACAAATAATATTTTTTTCTTTTTTTTATCTGCGTGGTTTTAAGGAAACAGTTGGTAGGCTAGTTCCTAATAAGAATTGAACCATATTTTTTCGATGGAAATATTAATCAATAGGAATATTTATATGATTAAACGAACTTACCTTAGTGATCATAATTATATGTAACTTCCATCCGGAATGTGGCATAACCCACCCTTCATTTGTTTAGACTTTCCCAAACCATGAACAATTTAGATACTCTGTGCTTTCAAGAGAATGTCAAATATATACCAAAGCCGGCTTACCCATACCTGTCATACAGGACATTTCTTTGATACCATGGCTTTGAAGACACGTGGTTTATTGTGGAAATAAAGAGACTACAGATTGTGACATTCCGGATGGAAGCTCCATATAATTATGATAGAACTCTACTAAGGTAAGTTCGTTTAATCATATAATTATAAGTAACAAATATTATCGTTAACTACTGTTATAGATGCTAAGTTTGCAACTCAGCTATGTGCCTCACCTAATTCCCCCAAATGTAGAAGCACGATTAGAAACAAACATTGGAAGTACTCCACTATCGGAACGGAAGAATACGTAATCAGTTTTGTTAAGGTAGATAATACGTCATACTATATTCATAACATAACTAATGCAATTTATTTCAGGCTTGTGGGGATATCGAACAGAAAACTGAGAAATACAAAAATGTTATATGCAATATCATTTTTGCATTTGAAATAAATTAGTTTTTTTTCTTAGATTAATCTCGTTCAGATGCAATCCATCTAAGCAATTATATGAACTTATTTAGCCTCAAACAAATAATTGATTACATGTATTGAAACAAAACAAAATTGTTAAGAAAAAAAAACCTTAATTTACTTCAAAGTTTGATTTTGTAACATAACACCTTCATCACCTCACATCTTCAATTTAATTAATAGGAATATTATCAAACGGTTACATTAAGTATACCTCTTTTTAAAACAAAGAAATATCTGGATTGTAGATAAGTTAAGTTGTTGAGATAAAATCATAGTTTCATTTTGAATATATGATCTGACCATTTTAACAAACTATTACAATAATACTGATTAAACGGTTTCATTAAATTTGATTAAACGGTATGTTTTACTTGTTCTAAACACATCAAACCATCAACTTGGAATATATTTATGCCTTGGTTGAATGCGATTGGAACTTTGTATGCATATATTATTACACTTTTACTTAGTTAGTTTTGCTAATTTGACGTTGTTAATTTAACACCAAATTGTAGTGCACTTTATGACTCTTATAAGTTTCTATTTTTGCTAACTGTACCAACGGCTCAATTGTTTTTTTGTAATTTGCTTTGTAATTATATCCTTCTAGCTTCACTTCACATCTTGTTTACCACACAATACCCAACAACTGCGCACCACACACTACAGAGCCTACCAATACGTGCACACACCCACACACACAATCCGAATTTTGATGAGAAACGCCCGACGCGCCTTTAATAACAGCTGATTGATCGCGCATTGTCCACGCCGGCCATCTATATAAATTATACATCGTCGGACGCGACGTCATAAATATTTTATCCGCTAGAGTGCGCCCCGTCGGTGCATTTCGGACTTCAGACACGTCAATTTCGGGGTTATTTCACGACCGACCGTCGGCAGTACGTAGCGTAGTGCCCGTCCGTCCGACGATTTGAATACATTTGCATGGGAAAAGCGTAGGTGATTCGGTGGCCAACCGTTCGTAAAAAAACGCGTTGCGAAACACGTAAAAAAAGGAAACGCGATCTACCCAAGTGCCGGGTTGTATGTATTCGGAACGGCCCTACTGATATTGGTAGGGCTATGTGGGAGGAAATTTAGTGTTACTGTTACGAGAATGAATTGATCAAGTGTGGAAGTTTTTCAGGACGTGGGAAATTCTTTCAGAAACTGCTGTGGTGTTACCTACTACAGAGAAAGGCTATTTTTGTGTTTTTTGTGTAGGGTTAACAAAAAAATACTTTAGAACAAAAAAAAAACTTGACTGTATATTTAACACCAAACACTGAAGTGAAGCTTATTTACGGAGTAGGTATATACTATACAGGAGTGTTCATAATTCAAGGCGATAAACTATGTGTGATCTTGTGGTCTTCTTTTAACCTGTTTCTAATAGTTTGATCAGAAATTTCTATTCCATGTGCTCGTTTAAGTCGTTTAGGACGTCTCGTGCTGTGCACACTAAAAAAATAAATGCTCAATTCAAATGTATACATATTTTCAGAAATATATAATCCCCTGGAATATACGTATGGTTCCACTAAGAGTTTTCGATCACTTCAAGAAAAACATTTGTATTCCTACAAGAATAATATTTTATCGGTTTATTTAATAGATTTAAGATTTGTATTTCTCATTTTAAATAGTTCATATATTCAACTGAATTAAGTTTGTAGACGATTATACCGATTATTTACATTAAATTTAGATTTAATCATATGGATCAGATCATAATGTCGCAGGGATATATATATAGTGTCTATAGTGTCTTTGTTATACAGTATTCTTAACTTGAGGTGCGATATAGTCACTATGAATATCTATATATTCGTTCTAAACGTATCATACCTTCAACTTTGAATATATTTAAGTTTTGGCTAAATAGTGTATTTAATTCCTTATATAGGATCTTACCATTTACTCAACCTGAAGCACATATATTCATGCCAAGTATTTATTTTTGTGTGTGGCAGTACGCTGACGTATGGGGGAAAAACACAAGAAATCGGTCTTGATTTTGAGTAGTTTTTATCGATTTCGACCTTGTCCAGCTCCTCTAACATTGGCCAGTCTCCCGATTCCTTAAACGCTGAATTACAGAAGGGGAAGCTCGAAAATCCCTGCTAACATGTCAAATAGAGGTGCTGAATAAGGGCGACAGCACGAGCAACTTGCACTTTACTAAGATGGCTCATTTTACATTTTAGTAGGCTTTCATATGTGAATTCAATGCATACTTGATATTTTTCCGTTTTGTCTTGCGTTATTAATTTGGGCTTTTAAGTCAAACTTAGAAGTAACTAAGAGCTGTAATATTCTTTTTGTAATTTTCTTTAGTTAAATATATGCCCTTAAAGCATGTCAAATTTGATTTGCCTAAAACCATTATTTCAAAAGTTACAGGTTTCGAAAAACATGTTCCCCCATTTTTTTAGTGTAGGTATATATAGTATATATACATAGCATTTTTACACATAAACATTTTTGCTATGTATATTGGCGCAACTCGGTCAAAACTAGATAGATACATTTTACAGGAGAAACATTTGGAAAATAGGTTTAAAATAAAAATATGTTTAATAGAATCTATTGCCACACTAAAATTTTTAAAATATGTTTATTGGAAACTATTGTGCGGCGCTGAGGTTGAGTACGGCTGATTTAGACGTTATAGTTCTAATAACTTAGAACACACAACTTAAGTTTGCAAATTACTTAATATCTAGTTTTCGAATGTCCCAAAAAACGACAAATTTTAGCCTTACCTCATTGTCATAGAAATCTCAAAATTGACTCATAGCAAGCCATAATCTTTGTACATTTACCTGAAAACCTGAAAGATTGTTCATAAATGTTTTTAAAGCATTTTCAGTGTTTCTTTACGCGAACCCCTCCAGAAAAGAAACATACAAAACGCAATAACGTGGCGCGATATGCAACTTTTAAGATTCAGATTCATATTCAGCATAAATAAATCAATCGAAAATGTCTATTACTTTTCCATAAACAAACAACAGTTACCAATGTTACCCTTGTTAAAATATACAACTATCTTATTCTCAAAAATCTTCTTATGTACAGCCATAAACTTTGTAAAATTCTTTTAGTAATAAATATTGGGATACCACTTAAAGAAAATATGGATGACTTTATAAGTCGAAAACAACTTAGGGTTGCCGGATCCACAAATTGAATTCGCAGTAGATGAAAAAACATTGAAAAAAGCAGGCCAAGTGCCAAAAAATTCCACGACAATATCTAATTTGTTAAAATAAAACATTAATAAATACTACAATTGGTCTAAAAATGCCTGAATCCAGGATATCCTGCAAACTCCTGGACACCTGGCAACCCTATATTCAACATATCTGACCAAAAAATGCACATGACCTAACTCCAAATTAGCGCAAAATACACGCTTACGCAGTAAAAATGCTAAATAACGGTTTTCTAGAAATGGTGGAGGCGACGGGGAAATATACAGGTTGTTGAAAAAATGATCAAATAATTGAAGGTCATTATAATACGATCAATAACAACTCAAAAAGTCTTAATAAGCTATGCCCTAAAATCAACCGCTTTCGAGATTTTGGCCGATTTTGATTTTTGATTGTTGAATTTAATAAGTTATTTAGTTACGCGTTTTTTTTTCTTTTTGATGTATAGTATATTTTGTTGCGTTTATAATATCTAAGCGATCACTAAACAACCTAGATGTAAAGAATTTACACTGATAACTAACGTTGTCAACGATTAGTTGTGCACAGACAGAAAAAAAAGCCCCACTAGAAAAAACACGCACTGATTAATTTATTTCCCTGTATTAGCACAGATTATATTGCGGTCTGGTCACGCAAATAGTAAAGTGAGCAATTTACGTTCGGTAAAAACCCTGTATATAGAACGCACAAATTATAGGGTATTACAAGAAAAAACAGTAAATCTTAATTCCGCTAGTCGTACCAGCTTTAGTATTTAATAAATTGCTTTATTACGATACCGTCGTGAACTGGCGCAGTCGATTACAATAATAAAACCCACCCGACGTAATCAGAGAAAAAATATTACAACAACAATACGTCGGGAGAAAAACGTTATTCGAATATTATCACGAAGTCATTAATATTCAAGCTGGTGGCGACTGAATAAATATTTGGGTATGAGGGGTCGGGTCACATGTAGCGGAATAATAATTGCAGGGTAGCTCTTTTTATAGCCGTTTTACCGCCGTTAAAAATTACACGTTGTTCAAAAATAAAATTGGGTCGTAAATCTGTCCCTGACAAATGTCGGCGACATTCAAATGTTATAAATTACGAATTTACGCTTTCTGCCCTAGTTACGTGACAGCGTAATGATAGAGAGTGGTTTTCAGTTGTGACACACTCGCTCTTTTTATAAATGTGTTAGTCAAGCGATAAAACAATGTTTGTTGAACATGCTGTATAAATTTCTAGTTGATCGGTCTAATAGTTTTTAAAAATTTCGAGAAAAATGCGATTAAAGTTTTAATTGATGGGTTTCTAGCTGTAGGGAACATGCTGGGAACCTAAGCACAATACATTAGAATTGAAGATTTCGTTGTTATTTTGAGTGTCATTTTGTCACGTAAACACAATTCTAGCAAGTCTCTGGACGACAAATCGTTGAAAAATCGATTTTACAACATTTAAGACACTTTTATTGCATGAGAAAAATGCGTACTAAGATTATATAACATATGGAAGCCAACACTTGCTTTGTGCATGTCAACTTTTGCATCCACGACCCGACATCAAAGAGGGCGTTGAAAAGAAAATAGTGAGTACCATCGTCGCTCCTGTGGTGTTACGAAAAAACCACCGTTGCATACGAAATCAGTTCCCTGCTTTTCGCAGCCGGACTCAAAATAGATAGACTTAGACTTTATATGAAGGCAAATATTGCTACGGTTGGTAGTGATATCAGGACCGAGCTTTCGCCGCGTCTACCATACATATGTATACCCAGATAGATAAAGAACTCGATTTGAGTTTCAGATTGAAAACAAAATCCGCTTCAACCGTTGGCATCAGCGTAAGTTGGGTATTTTTATAAAAGTGATACCGTAACTCGTCAAGGTCGTCCAAGCTAACCTCGTGCCTACTAACGTGCTTTATCTTATACTTACGTGTATCCGAAATACTCATAAATTGAAAATTTGTTGTCGCTTACCTGTAAAACAAAAAAAACTTAGTTAATAACATTGTTGTAGGTAAATTTTATAAATACAATGTAATTTAGAGTTTGTAGAGTTTGGGGGACGTTGTTGTAAAATTGGTAATTGTACGTTTGAACTGTTGATGCCGCGGCGGCGCCACTAGCGATGTCGGGTTATTGGACACGCAGTGACGGTTCAATTAAAAAGTTTTCGATTCGATCATTTGTTCGAATTAGCCATGTAAATTGAATTTAATTATTCAGTAAGGGAGGCGTGCTATATCCGTTAATGATTGAGGGAGCCGAACTGTGTCATTTGTAGCTGCGCATGGTGGAATGTTTAAAATGTACCATTTCAAAATGTCACAAAAAAACATTGGTGTTAGCTGTGTAATTTTAGGGAATTGTTTTTGTTGTAGAATTGTTACAGCTTAAATTGGGTAACATACAGGGTGGAAATAAAGTATGGATAATTATATAATCATAATCGCTAATACCCTTTTAGTTTTTTGTTTTCGGAACGTAGAAAATTTGAATGAGTCGATAGACCTAATGTCATTTATTGACTCTAAAATATAAAAATATGACAGATTTGTGAGACGCTGGTTGTCCACGGCGCATATCTATTATTTTCCGTTAAAAATTCTTCAAACTAAACATAATTATAGTCGTGTAGTTACCAGGAAACGCCAGCGACAACATTTTATTGCATTTTCTGGCCGCTATTTAAGCCATTTGGAGCAAAACCAAAGCACAGAGGCAAACAGCGTTGTCATTTTGAGAATGTCGAACACGGAACTGTCAGGTTATTGATCCGTCGTCATAGCGAGTCGAGTAGAAGTGCACTCCCAAACCGATATCCATAAATTTACTCAAATTGAAAGAAAAAAATAAATACGAAAACAGGGCAAAATATAAACAAATAGGATCGCCTATGCATTGAAGAATCGTGATTCGAGCCATAAATGCCGCGGTAGAGCGCCCGTTGTTGCTTCTCCTCGGATCCTTTGAGGAGTTAAGGGGTACAATTTTCGGGAAAGTACTGAACCGCGTTCCGCGGTTTCGCGGTCTTCGTCAAAAAAGACGCGAAACTCCCGCGTAGAGTATGTCTATCATTTGTGTTTTATTAGTTGTTTAGTAAATAGTTTATTGAAATTTCCATTGTCCGCAGATAGATATCAGCAAGAATTATTGTTTATTAATAATGTTGTCATACATAATGGGTACCCTGAGAAAATAGTTGATAGAATGATTAAGAAGCAGAATCAAAAAATGTATGTAAATCAAATATCTACTTTAAATACTTTGGTTGTAGAACAGAAGAAATATGTTAAAATACCGTTCGATTGTGAATATACAAGGGGTTTGAGAAGTATTTTTACATCACAAAATCTCTGTATAGCATATTCGACTCATAATAGCATAAAAAACCTTCTTGGAAACCCAAAGGATAAGGTAGATGTACTTGATAAATCTGGTATATATTGTATCAAATGTCATGACTGTGAAAAAGAATACGTAGGCCAGACTAGAAGAACAATTTTAACTAGGTTCAAAGAACATGTAGCTCATTTTAAATATAATCGTTTTGAAAAATCTTGTGTGGCTCAACATATTTTAGACACAGGTCATAAAGTAGTTGTAGATGACTTAAAACTTGTAAAAGCTGTGTCAAATAATAGGGAACTAAACAGCTTGGAAAGTATCTTTATTCACTTGAATAGAGATAAATTAATAAATTCAGACAGGGGTCCTATACCTAGTTCGCCATTGTTTGACCTGCTTTAATTAAAACGTGTTTTTTACGCTTCAATGATCAAAATTCACTGAGGTGTGACCAACAAATGGGTATATATAGGGTAATTTTTAACATGGACGTCACTTCCACTAGTGATTTGCTTGGACAATATCCAGTAAAGATACTATGAAGTGCTAATCTCTCTTTTCTTTTTTTAGTTTCTACTGAAGATGGCAACATAGTTGCTGAAATACGCATTTAGGTTTCTAAAATACTTATTGTGGTTAGGGGTTTATAATTTTATAATTAAGTTCGCCACAGTCTCCAAAATATTGGCAATAACATATTTATATAACATAATAATTGTAATATAGCAAACTATCTAAACTATATTTACACGTACCTAATTCACAATTTTGTACACATTTTTGTCTATTTTTCTCTCCTATTTGCAACTGGTGCTTGGAATAACTTATAGTTTCTCTACCAACAGTCGAGCAAGCCGATCAAAAACGTACTCGTGACAAAAACATATTTTAGACTTACAAGTAGGTACTTACTAATAACGCGATTGGTTAAAAGGGTTAATTAACAGTTGGTAATGGCTACGGCCTCCCGTGTTTTATGAATAATTAAAATCCAGTCGACTGCAATTAATATTAACGCGACAACTGTACGCGTACGTACTATTTATTACATTTATTTACATTTAATCTACCCTGTAATTTATACCCGACCCGTCCAGGCTAAAGCTCTATATGCTCTCTTTATACATACACAAATACATATACGCCATATATACACTGTGGGCCAAAAAAACGGTACAAATTTTCAATCACTCGAATTTGCAATAATATTTAGTCAATTCAAATATTTCTTTAAAAAACGAATTGCTTGTAGTATGAAGATTTTTGTTGCAAACACATAAAAATTTGGAAAAAATCTACAGCCCAATAATTGTTGTGCAATATAGAAAATAGGTGAGAAAAATCCTTCAAAAACTTCTAAATTAAACATGGCGCCCATAAGAAAACTAAACGATGGCAAGTTTCTCCGCCATCTTTAAAGATAACTCAAGTTCGCAATTAGACATTTCGTGCCTGGATTTGCTTTTTTATCTATGCAAAAGTCCTATTCAATTGCTTTTCTGAGCAAAAACAGCAAAAAACGATGTTTCAAAACTTCACCCTGTATACTAAAAAAATCACCCTGTATACGATGCTATAAGATCCCTATTGCCCTTTTTTCCCAAAACTAGACAAATGTCATTACCCATTGATTAGAAATGTTGCATAGCCATACATAAAGCAACATTACATTGGATCAAAACATACAATTATTGCAAATATGGTATGTTTTCAATCTTCACAATATAAGCAATTAGTTGCTCAAAGAATTGCTTGTAGTTACTTAATATCTTCGCAAATATGAGCATTTGAAAATGTGTACCGGTTTTTTGGCCCACAGTGTATATATACTATGTATATGGACTTTATATATGGACGCAGTAAAACATAGGAAAGAGGGGACGCGGACGTCAAACGCTATACATAAACATATATTCAAAGCGGGCGCGGAATAATTTGAGGTCGTTCAAATGTAGTTTATCGTACGTTGAAATTTACAACATGGAAATTAACGACTTTTTCTGTTCGAGTTTTAGCGGAAATTAAACATTGTTGCGCACACCACGTTGCGTCCGGCCGGTCGTTTCGCGAGAGCGTTGTTTTAGCGGCGGCGGTCGGGGTTGAATTTAATGGAAAATGGACATCGTTTATAATAACAATATCGCGAAAAAAGGATGTCACTTCGATGTCCAGCAATAAATTGAGACCCATTAACGATTGGTATGTTTACACGTGTGTGTGTGCGATTTTAACAATTTACGAGTTGAAAAGTGGAAAAATTAGTTTACGCTAAATTTGTTTGTTTGTTTGTGCTTTTTGACTCAACCAGTTTTGTGATTTCTTTTACCAAACATATTCTATATATTTCATTTTATTATTTATTATATATTTTTTTGTTTTGAATGGAAACTGAGGAAACTTTTTTGGTATTTTATTGGAGTTCTCAAACACTGACCTTTACACAAACAGTGTCTTTAAAATACACTGCCCCCTTCCGTATTTTGGTATTATGTTTCTTACATAGCACTCTTTCCCTTATGGACACTAGGGTGGTTATTTTTATTTATTATTATATTTTATTATATTTATTTTTATTTTATGTAGAAAGCAACGATCCCCAAATCGTTTCCAAGTCCAAAAAAAGTAGACAAGTTTTTTTCGAAATTCTGATTTTTAATGGTGCCGCGTCACCTCAAATTATCATAGGAAAATGACTTTTTTTGGTATTTTTCGAATAATTGTTCGGGGTTTGGGAAAATTTATGTTAAAGTTATATAGGACTTGCAGAAAATAATTTTTGTTTCTTTTTTAGATATAAATATTATTAGGGCAGATGAAAATATTTTGCTTTTAGATTGGTTTAGTAAAGTTACAAATTCGGGTAGCTATTAATTTTTCTCATATCATTCAATTAATCAAAAAATCAACACAGTTTTGGCACTAAAAAATAGCGTAGAAAAAATCTGCAATTCCAAATTTCGACACAAAAATTAAAAAAATTTGATTCGTTATTTTTGAATAATGGTTTTGCAAAAAAATACTTAATCGTTGATTATTTGGTTCTCGGTCCATTCATAACTATAATACTCCTTTGCTTCAACAACCTCCTTTTTAAAAATTCCGTATATAATTTTTATATAATATAAATTTTTACAAAAATTAAAAAAAATTGATTCTTTATTTTTGAATAATGGTTTTGCAAAAAAATACTTAATCGTTGATTATTTGGTTCTCGGTCCATTCATAACTATAATACTCCTTTGCTTCAACAACCTCCTTTTTAAAAATTCCGTATATAATTTTTATATAATATAAATTTTTAATAATATAATTTTTAACCAAAATTTTAAAAAGTAATAACATTAAATTTGCAAAATACAATTTGTTAAAAATTAATACTTGTTTTTCTTTTCTTAAAGATAAAACACCGTTGGCTTTATTTCTGGCATTTTTTCTGGTATATTATTCTATTCCTATATATTGCTAAAACTTCTACATATTTTCCATTTATTATTAATTCCAATCGTCTCCAATCAGTAATGAAACCGCGTGCTCTGCCAATTCTTGGTCGGTTTTCACGGCCGAGCGGCTCACGCGAATAAAAAAAGATTTATTTTTATAAACTCTGATTAAAAAAGAGTGGCGGTTCGAGATCGCACATATAAATCACCGGGAATTGAACGGACGATTGGCGAAAGTCTCCAGTTATTTACTGCCGGCAGTTCGGTCTCTTTCTTCCTGCTGCACGGCGCCGCGTGTGTGTGTGTGTGCCGATGCCGATTCGGCCCAATCGGTACTTACGCGCGAATCGATCAACGGCTGAGGGCCTGCCGATAAAAATAGGGCCGAAAGTGACCGGACCATATACTTACGTCGTATACTATACGAAGGAGGTATATGGTCCGTTATGTATCGAAATAACACGCCGGGAAAAAATCTCCTCCAACGGATAGAGTTTCAGGCCTAACGCCCACAAAGAAAATTGCGAACGGCCGTTGAGTGTGTATATCTGATACCCGTATAAGCGGTGACCGTTCTTGAATAGAAAGTGATGCTTAGAAACCCCAATTTTCGACAACTCTTTACAAATAAAACGCCTTAACACGTAGATATCGTAATATATACCTGCAGAATTCGGTAGATTTTAATGAGTAGGTGCTCTGGAAAGACATACAAAAAGGAATACTATAAAAAAACTTGAGTTCATGCCATGAAATTCCTGAAATTTTGAGACAGTATATACAGGGTCCTGCTACTAAGCTCCCGTCTTCTGTAGCTCACTTACTCATTAAGCTAAGAGTTTGACATTTTGCAGGCTTACCCTGTACTTCAAGGTACAATTCAAGAAATTATTTTTTCTTATACAAGCTGTTCCAAAAATGTGCAACGCCATGGTAATATATTTTTTTAAATTGCATGCTATACATTTTTCTACACATTTGGAAGCCTTTTATGGTTGCCTACATATCACCAAAGTTTTATTGAAATCGGTTGAGTGACCGCAGCGGAAAAAAATAAAAACCAAAAAAAAAATGATTTTGCATCGCAGGCTTTAAAAATCAATAAAAACCACAAAATGCACCTCGTTAATAAAATTTTACGACGTGCTTATTAAGTTAGATGTAATAGTCTCGTTAACCAAGTGACATTGATCCAAATTATACAGGGTGACCAAAATCGAGTGTCAAACTTGTCAAACTTCAAAGCGCGCTATTGTTCTTATTTTAAATTGGAACCCATAATTTTTTTAGGTGAAACGATGCGGAATTAAAGAATAAATATTGTTTCTGAATACAACCCCATCACAATTCCCAATATTTTAAAAGTTATTCGCCAAAAACTCATTTTTCAACGTTTCCAAAGGCAATTTTAGGTAATAAATATCGTACGTGGCGTTGAAAAACAATTTATTACATAAAATATAACGCAGAGAGGTATTTTAGATTTTACTGTACTTAATTAAGTAGTTATTCAATTGCTAAATTTACTGCAAAATTTACCTATAGCCACATTTCCGTCCTTACCGCTATAGGTAAATTATGCAGTAAATTTGGCATTTGAATAACTACTTAATTAAGTACACTCAAATCTAAAATAGGTCTATTATTTTTTATGAAATAAATTGTTTTTCAACGTCACGTAGGATATTTATTATCTAAAATTGCCGTTGGAAACGTTGAAAAATGAGTTTTTGGCGAATAACTTTTAAAATATTGGGAATTGTGATGGGGTTGTATTTAGAAACAATGTTTATTTTTTAATTCTGCATCATTTCACATAAAAAATTGTGTGGGTTCCAATTTAAAATAAGAACAATAACACGCTTTGAAGTTTGACAAGTTTGACACTCGATTTTGGTCACCCTGTATAATTTGGATCAATGTCACTTGGTTAACGAGACTATTACATCTAACTTAATAAGCACGTCGTAAACTTTTATTAACGAGGTGCATTTTATGGTTTTTATTGATTTTTAAAGCCTACGATACAAAATCAATTTTTTATTGGTTTTTATTTTTTTTCCGCTGTGGTCACTGGTCACACATAAAATTTTGGTGATATGTAGGCAACCATAAAAAGCTTCCAAATGTGTAGAAAAATGTATAGCATGCAATTTAAAAAAATATATTACCATGGCGTTGCACATTTTTGGAACACTCTGTATAATAAAAAATAATTTCTTGAATGGTACCTTGAACTACAGGGTAAGCCTGCAAAATGTCAAACTCTTAGCTTAATGAGTAAGTGAGCTACAGAAGACGGGACCTTAGTTGCAGGACCCTGTATATATATATATATAAATGTTTGATTACCTTCTGCAGTTTCTCAATTGAAAAACCAATTTCTGTAAAACCACTCAACGAAATGCCACCGCAAGACAGCGCGCTCTTCATAACTTCGATTCAACTCGATGGACAGAAATGCAAAACTTGTCGGAAACACAATATGCGCCAAAGTGTACGAAAGGATACGAGCTTATATCCATTGTAGCCAATGCCGTGCAGATCGACGAATAAAATAGTTTGGTCTGTTCACATTTGCAACTCGAGACATCTGCAGCGTCGAATATTGGGAGATGCACCATCCCCTCCTCTACCCCTCTAGTCTACATCCAGCCTTCGCATATTTGAATGTCTGCATGTGCACTCCGAATATAATAACATCTCAGGTTCCCCGAAGCAATGCTGCTGCCATAACGTCTCCGATCGAGTTTTGGTTTTAGAGAGAACATCACTGTTGATAAAACTTGATCGACATCGAAAATGGAAACGTGTCTGGACGAAATTTGATGAGTTCCTTTCATTTAGACTTATCCAGAGTAGTTGTAGAGTTACTGAACCCTTCTACACCCTTCCACGTGTAGATTATGGTGCAGAGACATAAATAGTGTAACATTTGTCTGCGCAAAACTTAGGATATTGCTACTAGAGAATGTCTGTATGTTTTCGTTCTAATTTTAGCAATTTTAACAATATACAGTGCACGCCGCTTATTGTAATCACGGTTAATGTTATCAATCGGTTAGTGTTATCACTTTTGCCAAAAACGGGCTGGCCGTATATTACCACATAGGAGAAACACCGCTTATTGGAATCATCACATCGGATAATCTTATCACTTCTTCTTACGTCGGTTTGTTTTTGTGAATCGAGCGGTCATTCGTTTTGGCACGTCAGCATATGCGCCGTAACTACCGCGGAGGGTCCTACAGAAGATGTAATTCGTTAATCTGTAATGTTTTCAATCTCCCAAACCGAATGTGAACAACAGAAAGTGGACGAAGTTACTATAGAAATATTGCCAGCTCCAACAAATAAAGTTATGCGGAATGCTTTAGAAGTTTAGCGTCCTGGTGTCCAGTAAGATCGGCAAATTTTCAGCCGCATTACGGGCACTTCTTCGCAACCACCTGAGACAAACAACTATTGAGGATTATTTCTAATTTTGTTTGTGTATTTACATACCTCAAGTAAAGCATCAATATTTATTTTATTTTGTGAATAATGTATGTAACATTAACTTTCTGAATAAAGATTTTATTTCGAATTTTTGTTTTTTTCGGATATTATGATCAATCGGTTATTGTTATCAAAAACTCCAAGTCACGATGTGATCACATTAAGCGGCGTGCACTGTACTTGATTCGAAGTGATACATTTCGTCTTCAGGAAGTAACCCTTTCCAATGACTAATAAAAAGTCATTGCTCTAGTTACCAAAACTAGAACAAATACTTGAAATTATTGGTAAACAACAGCTCAGTGAGTACTTGGATGAAAATTAATTTATTACTGACCAACAGTCAGGTTTTCGTGCTCAGCATTCATGCGAGACGGCCATAAATTTGGTATTGGCAAATTGGAAAGGAGAATTAGAAGACGGTAAAACGATAGTTGCTGTTTTTGTAGACTTGAAAAGAGCCTTTGAGACAATTTGTCGTCAAAAGTTACTACAAAAATTGGAAACTTACGGAATCAGAGGAAAAGAATTGAAATGGTTTGAAAACTATTTAACAAACAGGAGACAGAAGGTTAGGATTGGAGAAAATGAGTCAAGTGAATTAATAAACAGCTTAGGGGTACCACCAGGTTCTGTGCTTGGACCAGTTTTATTTAATTTGTACATAAACGATGTTGCTTCACAAGTTAAATCTTGTGATATGCACCTTTTTGCAGACGATACACTAATATCAATTGCAGGAGATAACTTATCTGTTGTAATCGCTACATTAAACTCCGAACTAGTATCGATATCAAATTGGTACAAAGAAAATAAATTATGTTTGAATGTATTGAAAACAAAAGCTATGGTATTGGGAAATAGAAATTCGCTAAACCCTACACCAGACGTAGTTATTGATAACACAGTTGTTGAGATAGTGGACAAATTTAAATATCTAGGTGTCATTTTAGATAATAGTTTGAAATTTACGAGTAATATGGTTTATATAGTTAAACAGGTGAGTCAAAAGATTTACTACTTAGGAAGAATATCTAATAAACTTACATTAAAAGCTAGAATATCTTTGTACCATACGATTATAGAACCATATTTTTACTATTGCAGCAGTAAATTATTTTTGTGAACAGACAAAGACATTAAAAAGATTCAAGTACAATAAAATCGAGCACCCAGAATTTTATTACAAACCTCCAGGTTAACCAGTATCGAGTCCATGTTGAGTAAATTAAATTATTTGAATGTTAAACAAGGAACGGTATATCAGGCACTCACGTTGGTATATAAATGCATAAATAATAAACTCTTAAATTATATAAGTAATTATTTAACATACAATAGTCAGCAGCATGAGTACAATACTCGGCAAAAGGATTACTTCAGATTACCAAAATGAACAAAAAGCAGCACACAAAATTCATTTTATTATAAAGCACTGAAGATGTTTAACAGCCTGCCAAGTAATATAAAAAACAGTAGTTCGCTAAGTCTTTTTAAAACATCATGTCGGGTTCATGTATTGGCTAATTAAGTAGTTGATAAGTTTAGTGCTTAGGAAACCAAATTTATTGTGATTATTAGTTTCTTTTAACTAACTACACATCATTACTATTAAAGTATTCTTTAGGCTTAAATTCTGTTTTTTACAAATATACCTACGAAATAAGTCAGCGCATCGCTAGAACTACGCAACAATTTCGTCAATTTTTTTCCTCAAACCTATAGTAGTAGCTTGATTTGTCAGAAACGATATTATGATAGGTACTTTGTTTTTTAATTGAATACTAACCAAATAAGACGTAATTGGAACACAAAAACAACAAAAGTACTATGCAAAATATGAAATAAAAACACTGATTTTGTCACAAGAGACGCGACAAATTTATTCGATCACTTTTAATCACTTCATTTTATTTGAATATCTTTGCAAATTTAAAGCATTACAACGTTTATAGCTCAAAAATTGACGTTATTTATTTCTTTAATCAATTTTTGCGTTTGTTTATTTATTAATTTATGTATATAAATGTACGCTACACCTTAGTGTACATTAGGGCATCTCTTTCCTCGGTCATATCAGCTGTTTAATCAAATCGCTAACATGGGTTTACAATTCCGCTAATGGAACAATAACCTGGCCCTGCGGCACTCCTGGGGTGCGCATTCATATATGCTCGCGTAATGCTCTCAGCAGTTGGTCCCGAATCACGTGTCCGATCGATCTAAATATTCCCCCATGTCTAGACATGCATCTGGCTTGCATAGCCAGAATTGGCGGTATTGTTTTCAACGGCAGCGTTGATGATATTGAATACCTTAAATTGCAATTGAGTTGTGGATAATGGGGGAAATTATGTGTGAATTACTGTGCGTTAGGTCGATTACAAAGGGTCCATAGCTCTAGGCCTATGCGAAGCAGTCTTTTGTTCCTCGTGGTTGTAGTGAGGTTGGCTGAATATAATGATGTTTTGTGTTCATCTCGGTTAAAAGAATTTTAAGGATCTGCAAGAGATTTTAATTGATTTTGTTTTTCATGTGTTGAAGTTTGATGTTTAAGGTGGGCTTCGAAATCAGTAGGCAACCAAATATACTTAATAATTTTGTGATCAGTGTTTCACCGAAATGATTAGGTATTTCCATTCACATTATACGTTAAGCTGAACTTGAAACCTTTGCCGATAATACAAAAAATATCCGGATCATTTTTGGAAATACCTAATCATTTCGGTGAAATACTGATCACAAAACTATGAAGAATATTTGGTTGCCTACTCATTTCGAAGCCCACCTTAAGGTTTACTTGTTGACTATTTTAGTTGAGAATTTTATGTTATGACTTAATTTTATTTTAAATTTTTGATTTAATTTTATTTAAGATCCATATTCCAAAGGAAACACACCCGTGCTAGACTGGAAACAATAAATTTGTAAACTCTCATCGACTGGGATATTCGACATATCGATGCAGTTTGTAATGTTTTACATTGTTATAATTTAAAAAATTTATTTTTATAGAAGATCGATTTATCGTAGGTAGTGCAAAACAGTTAAAAACAATTTCAACCTTGTTTTCTTTTCGATGTTTCTGCTCCCATATTTGGATTTGAAATTTCATACTTTTAATGTGCGACTACTTTGATTGTTGATAATTTGAAATTTAATGGAATATACTTTAGTGATATAGTTGTATAGTGAATGATTTTGTATTGTTGGCATGATATGGTAGAGTTGGGTCGTTTGGCATCTGTGCCTTTCGATATACTTTGACTAAAAGGTCTCTTGTTTTTCAGTTTTCTACCATCTTCCTGATGTGGCTTGTTGTGATACCGCAACAGGGTTCAAGTCCTTTGAAGGGAGTCTTAGAGCCTTCTCTGGGTAGGATGTCGGCTTGTTTATTGTGTACGATCCCTGAATGTCCTGGAACTCAAATCAGTGAAACATTTCTCTCGTTTGCTAGTTTTTCCAGGGAAATTTTGCAGTCCCAGACAGTTTTGGATTTGTGAGCTTTTGATTGCAGCGCTTTCAATATCGTGTGACTGTCTGAGCATATGTAGATGTTTGTCCTTTGTAACTTCCTAAGGGAACATTCCTGGGCACATAAGTCGATTGCGTGAACTTCCACCTGGAAGATGGTTGGAGAATGGCTTAGGATAGGAAGACATCCGGTCCAATATATGCTAATTTATTAATATTAATATGCGGTTTATTTCATTTACAACGGCAATTCAAAATTTGTTGAAATAATAGTATATTATTCTATGAGCAAGTAATGTAAGCAATTTCTCACGAGAACGAAGTTTGCAGCACGAGTCGTAGGCGAGTGCTGCAAAGCGTTCGAGTGAGAAATTGCCATTACTTGCGAATGGAATACTATACTTTTTCTACGACCATGCAACGAAATTTTATAAATTAATTTTTGTGCATATAGGGACAGCTGTATGTCACTATGACGGTTTACAGGATTTTGACAGATTAAAATTGTTTGGTGCGCCTTGTCACTTAGCGACGTTGTCAATGCCTTGACAATGTCGCTAAGCAGTCTATCAACAATTTGGAAATGAAAAATCCAGAGCTGTGATTGGTTCTAAAGCCGTGAGGAATGAAATATTTCTCACTACTGGCGGGGTATGAGGAGCCAAGAATGAAATATTTGTCATGTGTGTGGGGAATGGTTAGTATTACTTATCATAAATTGCCATGATAATGAATGCATTCCTCAATAGTAGTAGAAAAATGATTTTTTTTTGTGGTAGAATTATATAAGTAGGTCGAAATCAAGGCTTCAACCGAAACTTTATAGCTTTGAGGGGTAGTCACATTGTTTGCTTTAAAAGTTTTGTTAACAGTACAAGCCTTCATTTCAGTCTACATAAGGAAATCTACCGCAGAGCACTTAGAGGCCAAAATAACTCAAATTCTAGTTAATAACGACCATTAATTACGCTTCATTTAAAATATTTCCCAATTAAAACAAAACTATGTATCAAAAATAACTTTCAAGCTCATTAAAACACTCTACATTAAATAAACACCCCTCAACCTGTTACCGGGCAGAAATTTTCGCGAAAACCGAGTACCTACTATTATAATTATTCTCGCCTCGATTAAAAGATAATTTAATACGTCGTTTGGATCGGCGAGAGCGCGAAAAAATATCGCGCAGTGGCGTCCGGCCGGCGCGCCGTTAATTAAGGCGCACCATCTGGTCGAATAACAAATTACACGCCGTAATAATAACGATGACGGGGGGGGGGCGGGCGGCGCTGGTAATTTCGTGGGTCGGGCGGCCCCCGCGGCCCGTTTGAAGGCCCCGTGCGGTGGCGGCGACCAGTGGCGACACCTGTATATGACCGATGTAATGTACACATGTTGGCGCCGGCCGTCGGTCAACACCGACGCCGGTTATTGTTGGGCACATTATCGGACACATGTCCACGGTTCTCGGTGTTGTTTTGTGTATGTTTGTGTGTGTGTGTGTGTTAGCGAGCGGGGTTTCCGGTGAAAATACATAAACATAAACAGTATAAAGTCCGTCTAACAATTATAAACATATCATTTCAACAAGTGCAATACAAATTATAAATTGGATTTACTAGAACTACTTGAAATAGCAAAACTTAAAAGTAACCGGAAAACCACTTTTCGCGTCGTTTATACTGTAGAACGGGGTGATATCGATATATTTCTAAACAATTTCTAATTTTTGTCCCATCATAACAGCTTGAACCGCCATTTTCAGCCATTTGAATGTGCTAATATATGTTGTTATGAATGATTATTTTTTGACGTTTCTTAAAACCAATGAAATGCTTCTTTATTTGTCACAAGGGTAAGTTTCAACCAATTATGTCATTATTATAGTGGGAATAAATCTCTTGCGATTATTCTCGGGAATAATCACTGTAGCTTTTATTTGCCTAGCAACTGTCAGATACTTGTCAAAAAAATTACTTAATTGTGTCAACGCGAAATGGGTGAAAGTCATCGGTTTAGTACCTTTTCTGATGCATGATTTTAGAAACTACTTTGAAAAATACTCTAATAAGTAATCAGTCTATATGGAGACAATTTAAGACCTTCACCAAAGAAAGAAATTATATTCTGGATCAATCTACTACAACAGCTACTCTGGCATTGATTTTAAAAGATTGGGCTTATAACATGAAAAGAAAAGACGGAAATGATTATAAAGAAGCAGTAATAAAGACAATGTGGAATAAATCGGCAAAATTAGTTCAAGAACTTTACTTTAATAAGTAACAGGTCCTTTGATCCTTTCCATGATATAGAATTCAGAAATACTCGGAATGCAAGAGATGCAAAGCGAAAAATTTTACAAAAACATCCTAAAAAGCACAAACAAAGTTCTGTGGCACTTTCTAATACAGAATTGTTGCAAATTTTTAACTATTGGGACGAAGATACACCTTGTGGATTGCAAAGAAAGTTTTTTCACGTTGCATCGTGTGAACTAGCTTGGAGGGGAGGAGAAGCTAAGAAATGTTTAGTTCATTGTTTTAAAAAAGAAAACGACATAAAAAGATTAAATACTGGCCGCATTGAATACAATCCCATCTTTACAAAAACTGCACAGGGTGGAGCACAAAGATGCGCTAATAGTAAATGGTTGACTCCAAACATAAACAACCCAGATATTTGCCCTGTTCGTCTTTTTGAAAAACTAATGAGTAAACGTGAAGAAAATATTAAAACCGAACGCTTGTTTCTTACTCCAAATCCGGCTTGGCAAACTCATGGTTTTTGGTATAAAAACGTTCCTGTGGGAATAAATTTCATTTAAAAATGGATGAAAGAATCCGCAGAAAAAGTAGGTCTAGACACAGTTACTAAAAAAATAACTAACCATTCTGCCAGATCAAGTGCAGTAATTAACCTTTCAAAAGCTGGTGTAGGAGAACAAGAACTAATCAAGGTCACTGGTCATAATTCTGCAAGTTCGATTAAACCATACTTACAATTGAACCAACAACATCATTCAAATATAATAAATAATCTTAGAGAAAATACGCAGGAGGAAACACTTAATATAACAAGCAATTCCAAATCCTCAATAAATAATGAGTCTCGAAATATTTTTAATAATTGCTTTTTTCATTGTACTACTTTAAATTGTTAATTCTTTTAATATATTCAATGTGTCAACGATATTTTCATATATTGTAAGTAATAATTAATTAAATGAAATTTTTCAATAATTTTATAATAGTCTTATTGATCTTTTTTATTGTAAAAGATTGTGAATCAAAAAATAATCTAGTCAAATATAACTCGAGAGTTCCATAAATTAGAAAATAATTTGACAGATTTTGTTCAAACTTGTTGCCATTTGGCAATAGCCACTCGAGCCCTGTGGCCCCTCGTGACTATTGCCTGGCAACGAGTTTTCAAACAATCTGTCAAATTATTTTCAATTTATTCTCACTCTCTTGTTATATTATTACTGAAAATTTCATATACTATGAACAATAAATAACTGTATTATTTGAAAACGCGTTTTAGGAGAGGTAGAACTGGGTCTTAAGTTATAAGTTACCACACAGCAACTAACTTTAGCACTAATTCCAAGAGATTGGCTTCGTGGATTTTGTTGATACTATGACTGGATGTTACTAAATGAATAGCAAGCCATTTTACATTACTAAAATGACGTGATCAATGTCATATGTATTTAAACAAAAATTTCTGTTATTTCTTAATTGTATAGTCTTATATTTTGTCTCGGATACACTAACATCTGTCTCACTGACCTGCCAAACATGGTTTATTTAACTCTAAACGTAAAAAAGTTATTCAAAATATTAAGTTAAAAGTTATCCATCTCACTCTGCTTCACGATAATATTCGTCGGTAGTATCTTATTATAGATTGTGTTTCTACTTTCAGTATTCGTTTTATTTCAAGTAAAACCAATACCCAAATAAAAGATATAAATGTGAAAAGAAGTACTAGATTTATGGTCCAGTACCTGTTCTGCAAACTTCCTTCCGGTTTGACCTACATGAAAATACACCACATAAACCTGTTCTAACATTTATCACCATAAAATTTCAACAGATGATTGTATAAAATACAATAGTGTAGGTCTACTTCACAGACGTAATAAAAATTACAAATTGGATTTACTAGAACAACTTGAAATAGAAAAACATAAAAGAAATCACAATACCTCTTTATTCACCGTTCATTATACCCGGTATTAGTACATTATTATCTATAGATTGTGGTTCTCCTTCAGTATTCGATTTGATTCCAGTGAAACGAATACCCAAACAAAACATAATTTCCGATAAAAAATAAAACGTCGAGCAAAAATCTCGCGGCGAGGTAGATCGCGGAAACGATGTTTATCAAACCGGCTTCTGCCGGAAATAAATCCGATTGAAAACTTTTTTCATTCGATAAGACGCCTTTAAGCTGCTTTGCGGACCAACTCCACAACCCGCTACCACATTATCGCTCGGTTTTTCTAATCCCGAAGAAAACGCACTTCTTCGTCGACGATCGGTCGTCTCGGTTGGACAAAAAAAGGGGAAATTATAAGAATACGAAATACCGAAAGGGGGGAAGGAGAGAGAGTTTTCCTCATCGAAGCCCCACTGAGCGATTTCCCGCTGTTCACTTCTTTAACGATTCCAGCGCTCACTGCGACGGCTAATAGCATTAGCATTGAAACTGAATGCCGTACCGCCAAGGCATAGCTGGCTTCGATTGGCGTGGTACGCGTAAATTGAAAAGCTACCCAGAAAAGATCCGCTACGCACCCCAAAGAACAGCGGTGGTTAATTTAATTTTAGCGGGTGGGTACCTTTCGAATAAATATCCAACGCACACTCGGATGAGACGACTACTACGAGTAGGAGTGAAGCTTTTAACGGAGCGGGCGGTGGTGGTATAAGACCTGATTAGAACTGGCGCAGTCGATTCAGTTTAATTTCCTGTCCATACGTCGACTGAAGTAATGGTTTTCTAGCGAGCGCGGTAACGAATATCACGAACGGGCTTTCATAAATTATAATATGCGTGTTGGTTGGAATATAATTTCCGAAAATGTCTGCCGGTTCTCCAGTCATGAAGATCGGCGAGGATTTTCCTATTCGTGTAAAGGGGTTTTTGAGGCCGTTTTATACATATATAAATTAAGATTTAAAGTTCTGAAACATTTTGATTATAAAATAAAATATTGCACCTGGAAATATGCGAAAAATAGTGCTGACATTTATCCACATAAAATTTCAAGAAGCCACTAAACACAAACTACAAATTAGATTTATTAGAACAGCTTGAAATAGAAAATTATAAAAGACACCGCAATATAACTTTGATAAAAAGTTCAATTAAAATTTTAAAAATACATTGTTAATGTTCACTTTACCGTAATTTAAAAATGTTTGATTCTTAAAGTCCATTCGCACTATAGTAATGATGAAAAAGCACGAAAGATGTTTATTCTACACATTATTAATCACTTTCTTACTACGTTCATTGCTTTCAGATAGACAATAACAAATATATAACAAATTCATAATATTTGTTATTAAAATTCATATTAGTCGAAATCGATTTATACAGGGTGAGTTATTAGTATCCCAGCGGTCGATAGTCATCACATCATTTGAGAAAGAATTTTTTTTTAACAATTATTTGACAATATTTTGAAAATAATTTTCATTTATACAGGGTGTTGCATTTAGGCGTGACGGAAAGTCAGTACATTTTTTTAAATCGAACACTTTGTATATCATGCCATATTATGAATACTAACTATACAACTGTGTAAGTTGTACCTGTGTAAAGTAAATAGTTTTTGAGATTTCAATTCTAAATTAGAAGCGATATACAGGGTGATCGTAGCATGCACTAGTTTTTTAAAGAGACTTTGAAATGGATTTATTTGCAAATTGAAATGTCTCCTAAGTTCTTTGTAATTTATATTCACTATATCGTATATCTATTTTTACTAGTTTTTGTGATATTTGCAATTTAAAGAGCAGTATGCTATTTAGTACCTTAATATTGCTTTGTGTACAGTGTGCTGGGTAAAATGTTGTAAATATTTAAAGGTTTATAGAAGAACTAATTTAAAATCTATTTAACTAGATTTATTGATATAAAAAGTATTACGGTATTACACAGTTTTATAAGTATGTTATGCAATTTTTACAAACATACAGCGAGCGAACCTGAAGACCTAGGAGCTTTAGTTGGGGTCCGAAGTAAACCAGAAATAGTGTAATTTTAGGAGGAACAAGTCCGACCGAGACTTCTTTTCCTGCTGTTTCATTGTGTTTCTTGTTCACTTGTGTGAAAATTGTTACGTTTGCTACGTTTGAGAAAGGATTTGTATTCAGTACAAAGAAACAACCAACAATATCAACTTACTATTGTTAATTGGTTTAAAATAGGTTAGTTTTCTGGACAGACCATTCAAAATTGGGATAATATGAATGATAATAGGAATGAAAGTAAGAGTAATATTCATAATGTGAATGGAAAGTGGGTTATTTGGAAGTGTTTTTAATAGATTTTGTCTGCTATGAATGAAAACCTAAATCTAAAGATGCCTCTCAGTTTGTTTTTGTTGCATATTTGGTTTTTGTGTGTGAGCACATAAATCACATCAAAGAAAATCTGATTTTCAACACAAACAAGATTTCGGGTTTACTTTAGCAGTAATTTGAAGTTTTAAAATTGGATGTTCGGTTGTAATACGATACACGGCAACACATATTATACAGGCTGCTACATTTAAAAAATCCGAGAAAAAGCCATTTGAATAACATCAAAATTTACCAAGTTCAATGAATAGTGTATCTAATATCTTTGGATACTGTCATCTACCTACTGGCTTTGACTTATTGTATCAGACAGTTTAAAGATAAAAAACGGCAAAAATGTCGTTTTTACATAGTGTTTAAAAAGATCCTGCAACGGGCATATTTTGAAAAAACAATTAAATATCTCTGGAACTATTACCGCTGTGAATTAGCAACATACACGGTTGGATAATCAAATTTAGTAGTTATTATAATAAAATAAATAATACAGGACGTTCCATTTAACAAATTTACATACGTACGTGTGTGGAATAATTGGCTAGATATTGTAAAATAAAACAACTTTTGTTGAAAAACAAATGTGTCCCAATCATTTTCCCCAGAGACTCTATAGCGCCATCTAACCAACACCCACCGAGACACTCTGTACATCCCAAATGAGGCAACTTTAGATACAGAGGGTTGCTTTGAATAGACCAATCAAAGGAGACCGTGCTCGACCGGAACCCGATACGCCAATTTACACCAAATCATGACATCACACATGACGGCATCATAGGGGCATCCCCAGGGTCCCACACTTGTCCCACACTTGCATTCCAGGCTGCAATTCCGCGGTAATTAAATCACTGGACTCTGGTCCCCTATGGCCATCCCCTCGACCAACGCCGGTCCCTTCCCTTAATTACAAGCGTTATTCTTCTCTCGATGCTTAATTTGGACGTTAGCACTGCACCAGTTCGGAATACTAACGAAAGTCGGTCATAAGAGAGCACTTCAAAGAGGACGGAGTATATACGGAGTGAGAAAGTGCGGTTCACTCACACAATAGATGCACACACGTACACACACACGTACACACACGTAGACGCACGTATCGAAACGCGCTGATTCAGAGGGACGCTGGCACATTTGTGTGTAATTTGTGGAGGACGAAGCCTGCATATCAATGGAAATAGGGACGCCGATAAGGACGTACGATTTGGCTAATATAGTGAACAATTTTGGGTGTGCTCCACCCACTTTTTTCGCGAGGGGTTTCTTTGTCACGCTCGCTGATTGATGGAATTGGGGTGCTGATAAAGGGAACTATTCGGATTCAATATCGTCGCTTATTGATGTGCGCTGATTAGAATACGGAGGACGTGAGAATACTGCATAAATATATGGAGCGCATAAATGGAAAACCAGTCATTTTGTAATTAAAATTTTTTTTTTCGAATGGAACACTGTATTTTTACATTTTATAATGTTAGGACTAATTCCAAAGATTTTTTATTAAAATAATCTTTTTATAAAATGCACCATTTTTGAGTTTTAAGCAAGGAATTAAACTAGTCGAAATTACTAGATCACCTACATAACTCTCTAACCGAAATAAATTTCAAGAAAAAAACATACAAGCAAAAGTTTTTTACTTTAAACAAGCTATATATAAACAAGCTTTATTTCGCTATGGAAATTTCGTAAACTTTTTAAAATGGGACACCTTGTATACAGTTTTGGAACACAAAATGGAACACATTTTAACATTTTGTAATTCTAAGACTAATTCAAAACATTTTTATTGATATTATTTTCTTGTAGAATGCATTATGTTTGAGTTATTAGCAATTAATTAAAATTAGTCATAATTGCCGGAACACCTACATAATTCTCCAATAGTAAAAAACATATTTTTTAAACTAGCTCTGCTTAAATAAACTTTTAATATAGAGGCTATTTATTTTATTATGGAAGTATGGAAAACTTTTCCTTTTTCTCATCAAAGATCCTGTACATCGCATCATCTGCACCAGTTTTTAGTTATCAGCAATTAATCAAAACACCAAAACATTTATTTTGACCGAACGGATAAATAATAAGAAATTCAAGAAAAAATAACAAAGTAATTAAATTAAATTTTCAAACGGCCATCCCTGAGCGGCTTGACAATGCCGCAACCTATCAACAAATTCCCGTAAACAGTTTTCCAAATGTTCGACAGTAATACTCCGAACTTCGTCCACTATCCTCTGCTTCAACGCATCAATATTTTGCGGTCTATTGGTGTAAACCTTGGACTTTAGGTGTCCCCAAATAGAAAAATCCAATAATTGAAAATCCGGCGACCTAGGTGGCCACCCAGGTGCAAAACTGTTTTTTTTTCAGTTTTGCACGATTGGCGATATCGCGTGCAAAATAATTAAATATTAGTCCTAGAATTAATTATAAATGTAAAAATATGCAAGGTATTCCATTTGAAAAAGAATAGCTTACCAAATTTTCATAACAAAATAACACCCTATATATTAAAAATATGTTTTAATGATAGCTTGTTTAATGTTAAAAAACGTTTGTTTGAATGTTTTTGAATGTTTTTTACGGTTGGAGAGTTATGTAGGTGTTTTCCTAATTATGACTGATTTTAACTAATTGCTTAAAACTCAAAAATGATGCATTTTATAAATAGATTGTTTTAATAAAAAAATGTTTAGAATTAGTCCTAAAGTTATAAAATCTAAAAATATACAGGTGGTTCCATTTGATTTTTCAATTTAAAAAGTTTACAAAATGTCTATAATAAAAATATATTTGAACGATGGATTGTTTAAAGCCAAAAAACTGTTGTGTATATATTTTTTTTTAAGTTTCTTACCGTTGGAGAGTTATTTAGGTGTTCTGGTAATTTTGGCTAACCCTGTATAACTACATTTGAATAAACGCCAAAGACCAAGACCTTAAAAGCGTACTAATCAATTCGCAATTTTGGTAGACATTTTTTATTTATTATTTGAATGAAAATTAAACTAAAAAGATGTTTTTCTTAAAATAATTACATGTCAGCTTTTGCAGCTGAAACTTGGAAATCTCTGCTCATGCATCTGAGGGAACAACAAATACCTGGGTTTCGTCTCTACATTAATGGCCCAAACACCAATAAGTTTAGGCCAAGGAAATTTGGGATTGCATAGAAATCATCAAAAGCTTATCTCTACTATTAAAATATTTTTGACCGTTTTTGTTTCTCTTCAAATAATAAACATCATAAAAATTTTATAGACGGCATGTCTATAAAAGAAGTTATTTGGAAAATTATACATTATTTGCTTATTCTGTTTATGAATTTTTCAATTTTCATAATGTTGATTATTTGAAGAGAAACGAAAAAGGTAAAAAATATTTTCATATTAGTGACAATTTTGAGTAGCTTCTTTTTTTAACAAAAAGGTTATATTATCAAAGCTCACTTGCTTAAATTTTTGTTTCAGAAGCTAATTGATCTGTATTTCAGACAATATATATATATTAGGACATATTTATACAACAACCCTAGTAGTACAATTGGATTTAGCAGAACTTTAAAGATGTCGAAGAAACCATATCTAACATTTCCTTTATGGGCAATATCTTCCTAGTTTAAATTAAAAAAATATTTTTTCTTATTAAAATAATAATTGATTTCAATTAGTTCACATCGAATGATCTATTATTATTAAAAAATTCATTAAATCGGCCGGCAATCAAGGATCGCTCAAAAATATCCGGTGAACGTTTAGATCGTTTAGAGCCATAAATAACCAAAATTTTCAATTTGCGTGGCAAATATATTTGGCAAATATTTGATATTTGTCAAGTATACGAATATGAAGCCCTGGCTTTAGCGCATTGTCGTCATGATCCGACAAAACAACCATGTCATCATCTGCTGATTATTTTCTGAATAGCTCTTCTTTGAGAAGCATTTGTAAAAAAGTCGAGACGCTTGTTAATTGAATTGATTAACGAGACAGTGCTAAAGAAATAAACCTTTGTGCCTAGGATTTCCTTCCTCTTCCATTCTTGCTTATTTGCAATTTTTGTACTATTATTTGCGTTTTGTACTATTTAACACTTTCAACAGAAGGAAACATGATAAATTTAAAAAAGTCTAATAGTCTACTTTATTTCCGTTTTCAATCAGAGAAAGTGCTAAAGAAATAAACCTTTGTGTCTAGGCTGTCCTTCCTCTTCCATTCTTGCTTATTTGCATTTTTTGTACTATTATTTGTGTTTTGTACTATTAACACTTTCAACAGAAGGAAACATGATAAATTTAAAAAAGTCTAATAGTCTACTTTATTTCCATTTTCAATCAGAGAAAGTGCTAAAGAAATAAACCTTTGTGTCTAGGCTTTCCTTCCTCTTCCATTCTTGCTTATTTGCAATTTTTGTACTATTATTTGTGTTTTGTACTATTAACACTTTCAACAGAAGGAAACATGATAAATTTAAAAAAGTCTAATAGTCTACTTTATTTCCATTTTCAATCAGAGAAAGTGCTAAAGAAATAAACCTTTGTGTCTAGGCTTTCCTTCCTCTTCCATTCTTGCTTATTTGCAATTTTTGTACTATTATTTGCGTTTTGTACTATTAATACTTTCAACAGAAGGAAACATGATAAATTTAAAAAAGTCTAAAAGTCTACTTTATTTCCATTTTCAATCAGTCAGTGCGGATGGAATTTGCAACGTCCGTTAGCAAATACTGGGCAGTCACTTGGTGAAACAGTAATGTCAGTGCAACGAACACGTTGGATTGGGACAGGATAGGGTCCGTGATGGGCCGCGAACTGAACGGGCCACGCCGCTGCCTGCATAGCGGCCCGCAAGCCGTGAAGTATGGAAATGCAATTAAATCTGCGAGCAGAATCCGCACACAAACTCGTAACTATGTGCGGTCTGCCTCTGGAACTCTGCATCTGATACAGCGAGCGTCCTCTCCCTCCCCCCCACCCATGACAGGCGCAAGAAATTATGCCGCAATCTGACGTAAACAATAAAACTCCTCGCCACTACGGCCGCACTCTGCCTCACTACAGCTCTCTCCGAGCATATTGCACTCACATATTAAATAAACATTTGCATTCTGGTGAAATAATAACGCCTCCAACCGGATAAAAGCACGTCGGTTCCTCGATGGACAGAATTTGGTGGCTTAAATGGAGATTGGTCCATTTCATTACTATTAAACTAAGGATATTGGGTGAAAAGATTATTACTTAGTAGTGGTAGATGCAATAGGGGCACCTACCACCTCACATCTCTGCATATTCAGATTAAAAGAGAGCTAGGTGGATTTTTACGCCATGATGGTAAGCCAGGACAGGGTTATGGTCACCTAAGTACTGCCAAGACAACATGTGGCAGTGCAGTAGAAATGCCAAAAGACATGAGGTGCCTGTCTACGCTATTGATGGGGCAGCAGAACTGACCATCCATGCCAGCGATGCCACACAGAGGCTCAGAGAGATCAGAGATTCCTCATCGCTATGGTTCACAGATGGACCAAAGACCAAGGAGGGTGTTGGGGTAGGCATTAGTGGATTTCTCTTTATCCAAAGCCATGGGCAATTATACTCCAACCATCTTCCAGGCGTACGCTCATGCTATTGACATATGTGCCCAGAAATGAGCACCAGACAGAAGCCAGGCTGCATTGAAACGTATGCCATGGACGATCTTACTTAATCCTCTTTATTCCTTAAGGAACATAGGCCTTTCACTGTGCCACTCCATGATTTTCTATCTTCTGCCTAGGCTCTCACCTCTATTCAAGACAGTCGAGCAGTCTATATGGCTCTTGTTACTGTTCTTCTCTAGTTGGTCTTGCTGGTGTCGTCTCCAGAGTGCCTCGTTCAATATCTCTTCTGGCCAGAAGATTCCCAATATGTTTTTGTTCTAGTGTCTCTCTTTATATTCATCTATATTTGACAGCCAGACAGCAGTATGCTTTTCAGATTGCTAAATTCTAAATGGTGCTCGTGCTTTGCATGTGCGGGCTTTTATATCACCCTGTGTTCCTCCCTTTGTGTTTATAATACTTCCAAGGTAACTAGTCTGGCCAGTCTTTCGGTCTTCCTATGGATATGCTGTCGTTTCTCTGATGTAGGCAGACATCATCAGGGTATTCAAGATCTTCTAGTTGAATGAACGTGTTCTAGTGTACACCATTTTTCTTTTCTTTTGTCGTTGTTCTCATGATCCAATCCATAAAGATAATAAACAGCGTGTGCGAGAGTATGCAACCCTGTTTGACACCACTCTCAACCCTGAAAGGTTCCTACAAGAACTTACAAGTCCAAAACTGTCTGGGACTGCAAATTATCACTCACTAGCACTAACATCAACTAGCATGAGACAAGCAAAGGCTACCATAATCTTCTCTGCCTCCAAGGCATTTTTTCTAAACGTAATATATAACTTTACTTCTTATTTGCGCATGCGCATTGGTGAAAGATTGACTAAATTCTATTGCTTCGGAGATGAGATGGTCCTGCTTATCTATCGATTAACCATTCGACAAAATATAAATTGTTAGCTTCGATACTTTAACAGCACCTATTAACTGAACGATCCACTGTAGCAGCATCCATTTACTCCCCAATAAATACCCCCCCTCATAAAAAATAAACAAACAATTACCGATTTTTTATGTCCGTACACCTCCGTTACAATTGTGATCCAAATTCGTTTTGATTACTTCCCCTTCCGCCATAAAACACCCCTTCATCCCTCATCTCCATCGCATTTCCTCCATCCCTTTCAGCGATATAGTCCATCCGAACAAAATTAACGTTCCAATTATTGAAAAAATACATACAACGCCTTTTTAACTAATGAACACTAGAGACCGCCCTCGTTATTTACTAGAGAGGTAAATATGATGCTACGTGGGTGACATTCCGGACGGTACGCGCCGCAATCCTTTGATCGTCTTCAAAGTCATTTGGGGTGCATTCTTCGGGAAATAATGCGCTGTAACTGAAGCCGTAGATTTTAAGTGGCGTGCACACCAGCATGCCATCCCCACATCATCCCCACGCCATCGCCACCATCGTTGCTTCGGCTGAGAGATTCTCATCGTAAACTGTGTGCGAAAGCTGGAGGAGTATATTATTAAGTGCAAGCCGGTACGTAAGTAATACGCGCTATTTGACGCCAAGGTAATTAAAGCCGTGAAAGGATACGACCGGAAATTATTCGCAAGATCGATATTACAGGTAGAAGGGTTGAGGTATTATACCAGTCGCAGCGCCCGTATGTTTTAATGAGTAAACAGCATTTTGCAAATGGAGGCAGCCGATGTGTATCCCTCACGTGGATGAACTTTACATGTTTGATAAAACGCCGTAAAACTTTAAGGTCCCTTTGGTTTCTTTGTGTGGTCGTTTGAAAGGTAGTGGTTAAAAATTGCCAAGCTTTGAACAGCTACATAGCAGTAACGAATTTGAGGTCTAAAATGTTTTACAGAAAAGACGATAGCCAACAGCTCCTTCTCTATTGTGAAATGACCGATGTAGCGTTGTGGTATCTACATATCTCTTCAACTCTGTGTCTGTGTCCGTTATAATACAACATGTTGGTTGAAACAGTGTCAAAAGACGATCGGATTTGTGGCTTCACCCGACACCGATTTAGGTCAATTTATCCGTACATGCCGTGTGATTGCGGTAGGCGTCTCGCACGGATTAATTGATTCCTAATTGGGTCCTTTGACTGAGACAAATTGATACTGGTGCTGGATAATCTCCTTGACAGATCCTCCTGCATTCTAGTGCACACTAACTGCACCAATATCCATAATTAATCAGCACAAATTCATTATGGATAATATGTAATTGATTTGGCAAGCTAAGGTATTTGCTTAGGTGTACTAAATAGGGATGTAGGATTCGTCATTACCCATACTAATGGTGTGTGATCTGTGAAGATTGTAAAGTTTTAACCTAATTGATAGGGTATAAAATACAATTTTGCGTATGAAGATAGTAAAGTTTTAACGTAATTAATAGGATATAAAATACTTTACTTGCAAAACGATAGCCAACAACTCCTTCTCTATGGTGGTATTTACAACACCTAAAAGCGAGTTGGCGTAAGAAAACGTATTAGCCAAATCAGTTTACTATAATATAGGATTGGAGGATAAATAGTTCACATGAGGCAAAGAAATCCCAACATTTCGAATTGTGAATCTCAATCTGTGAAGATAGTAAAGCTTTAACGTAATTAATAGGATATAAAATACTTTACTTGTAAAACGATAGCCAACAACTCCTTCTCTATGGTGGTATTTACAACACCTAAAAGCGAGTTGGCGTAAGAAAACGTATTGACCAAATCAGTTTACTATAATATAAGACTGGAGGATAAATATTTAACATGAGGCAAAGAAGTCCCAATATTTCGAATTGTGAATCTCAATCTGTGAAGATAGTAAAGTTTTAACGTAATTAATAGGATATAAAATACTTTACTTGTAAAACGATAGCCAACAACTCCTTCTCTCTGGTGGTATTTACAACACCTAAAAGTGATTTGGCGTAAGAATACGTATTGAGCAAATCAGTTTACTATATTATAAGACTAGAGGATAAATATTTAAAATGAGGCAAAGAAATCCCAACATTTCGAATTGTGAATCTCAATCTGTGAAGATAGTAAAGTTTTAACTTAATTAATAGGATATAAAATACTTTACTTGTAAAACGATAGTCAACAACTCCTTCTCTATGGTGGTATTTACAACACCTAAAAGCGATTTGGCGTAAGAATACGTATTGACCAAATCAGTTTACTATAATATAAGACTAGAGGATAAATATTTAAAATGAGGCAAAGAAGTCCCAACATTTCGAATTGTGAATCTCAATCTGTGAAGATAGTAAAGTTTTAACGTAATTAATAGGATATAAAATACTTTACTTGTAAAACGATAGCCAACAACTCCTTCTCTATGGTGGTATTTACAACACCTAAAAGCGATTTGGCGTAAGAATACGTATTGACCAAATCAGTTTACTATAATATAAGACTGGAGGAGAAATATTTAACATGAGGCAAAGAAGTCCCAATATTTCGAATTGTGAATCTCAATCTGTGAAGATAGTAATGTTTTAACGTCGTTAATAGGATATAAAATACTTTACTTGTAAAACGATAGCCAACAACTCCCTCTCTATGGTGGTATTTACAACACCTAAAAGCGATTTGGCGTAAGAATACGTATTGACCAAATCAGTTTACTATAATATAAGACTGGAGGAGAAATATTTAACATGAGGCAAAGAAGTCCCAATATTTCGAATTGTGAATCTCAATCTGTGAAGATAGTAATGTTTTAACGTCGTTAATAGGATATAAAATACTTTACTTGTAAAACGATAGCCAACAACTCCCTCTCTATGGTGGTATTTACAACACCTAAAAGCGATTTGGCGTAAGAATACGTATTGTCCAAATCAGTTTACTATAATATAAGACTGGAGGAGAAATATTTAACATGAGGCAAAGAAGTCCCAATATTTCGAATTGTGAATCTCAATCTGTGAAGATAGTAATATTTTAACGTCATTAATAGGATATAAAATACTTTACTTGTAAAACGATAGCCAACAACTCCTTCTCTATGGTGGTATTTACAACACCTAAAAGCGATTTGGCGTAAGAATACGTATTGTCCAAATCAGTTTACTATAATATAAGACTGGAGGAGAAATATTTAACATGAGGCAAAGAAGTCCCAATATTTCGAATTGTGAATCTCAATCTGTGAAGATAGTAATATTTTAACGTCATTAATAGGATATAAAATACTTTACTTGTAAAACGATAGCCAACAACTCCTTCTCTATGGTGGTATTTACAACACCTAAAAGCGATTTGGCGTAAGAATACGTATTGACCAAATCAGTTTACTATAATATAAGACTGGAGGAGAAATATTTAACATGAGGCAAACAAGTCCCAATATTTCGAATTGTGAATCTCAATCTGTGAAGATAGTAATGTTTTAACGTCGTTAATAGGATATAAAATACTTTACTTGTAAAACGATAGCCAACAACTCCCTCTCTATGGTGGTATTTACAACACCTAAAAGCGATTTGGCGTAAGAATACGTATTGTCCAAATCAGTTTACTATAATATAAGACTGGAGGATAAATATTTAACATGAGGCAAAGAAGTCCCAACATTTCGAATTGTGAATCTCAATCTGTGAAGATAGTAAAGTTTTAACGTAATTAATAGGATATAAAATACTTTACTTGTAAAACGATAGCCAACAACTCCTTCTCTATGGTGGTATTTACAACACCTAAAAGTGATTTGGCGTAAGAATACGTATTGACCAAATCAGTTTACTATAATATAAGACTGGAGGAGAAATATTTAACATGAGGCAAAGAAGTTCCAACATTTCGAATTCTGAATATCAATCTGTGAAGATAGTAAAGTTTTAACGTAATTAATAGGATATAAAATACTTTACTTGTAAAACGATAGCCAACAACTCCTTCTCTATGGTGGTATTTACAACACCTAAAAGCGATTTGGCGTAAGAATACGTATTGTCCAAATCAGTTTACTATAATATAAGACTGGAGGATAAATATTTAACATGAGGCAAAGAAGTTCCAACATTTCGAATTCTGAATATCAATCTGTGAAGATAGTAAAGTTTTAACGTAATTAATAGGATATAAAATACTTTACTTGTAAAACGATAGCCAGCAACTCCTTCTCTATGGTGGTATTTACAACACCTAAATGCGATTTGGCGTAAGAATACGTATTGACCAAATCAGTTTACTATAATATAAGACTGGAGGAGAAATATTTAACATGAGGCAAAGAAGTCCCAACATTTCGAATTGTGAATCTCAATCTGTGAAGATAGTAAAGTTTTAACGTAATGAATAGGATATAAAATACTTTACTTGTAAAACGATAGCCAACAACTCCTTCTCTATGGTGGTATTTACAACACCTAAAAGCGAGTTGGCGTAAGAAAACGTATTGACCAAATCAGTTTCCTATAATATAAGACTGGAGGATAAATATTTAACATGAGGCAAAGAAGTCCCAACATTTCGAATTGTGAATCTCAATCTGTGAAGATAGTAAAGTTTTAACGTAATTAATAGGATATAAAATACTTTACTTGTAAAACGATAGCCAACAACTCCTTCTCTATGGTGGTATTTACAACACCTAAAAGCGATTTGGCGTAAGAATACGTATTGACCAAATCAGTTTACTATAATATAAGACTGGAGGAGAAATATTTAACATGAGGCAAAGAAGTCCCAACATTTCGAATTGTGAATCTCAATCTGTGAAGATAGTAATGTTTTAACGTCGTTAATAGGATATAAAATACTTTACTTGTAAAACGATAGCCAACAACTCCCTCTCTATGGTGGTATTTACAACACCTAAAAGCGATTTGGCGTAAGAATACGTATTGTCCAAATCAGTTTACTATAATATAAGACTGGAGGAGAAATATTTAACATGAGGCAAAGAAGTCCCAATATTTCGAATTGTGAATCTCAATCTGTGAAGATAGTAAAGTTTTAACGTAATTAATAGGATATAAAATACTTTACTTGTAAAACGATAGCCAACAACTCCTTCTCTATGATGGTATTTACAACAACAAAAAGCGATTTCGCGTATGAATACGTATTGTCCAAATCAGTTTACTATAATATAAGACTGGAGGAGAAATATTTAACATGAGGCAAAGAAGTCCCAATATTTCGAATTGTGAATCTCAATCTGTGAAGATAGTAATATTTTAACGTCATTAATAGGATATAAAATACTTTACTTGTAAAACGATAGCCAACAACTCCTTCTCTATGGTGGTATTTACAACACCTAAAAGCGATTTGCCGTAAGAATACGTATTGACCAAATCAGTTTACTATAATATAAGACTGGAGGAGAAATATTTAACATGAGGCAAAGAAGTCCCAATATTTCGAATTGTGAATCTCAATCTGTGAAGATAGTAATGTTTTAACGTCATTAATAGGATATAAAATACTTTACTTGTAAAACGATAGCCAACAACTCCTTCTCTATGGTGGTATTTACAACACCTAAAAGCGATTTGGCGTAAGAATACGTATTGACCAAATCAGTTTACTATAATATAAGACTGGAGGAGAAATATTTAACATGAGGCAAAGAAGTCCCAATATTTCGAATTGTGAATCTCAATCTGTGAAGATAGTAATATTTTAACGTCATTAATAGGATATAAAATACTTTACTTGTAAAACGATAGCCAACAACTCCTTCTCTATGGTGGTATTTACAACACCTAAAAGCGATTTGGCGTAAGAATACGTATTGTCCAAATCAGTTTACTATAATATAAGACTGGAGGATAAATATTTAACATGAGGCAAAGAAGTCCCAACATTTCGAATTGTGAATATCAATCTGTGAAGATAGTAAAGTTTTAACGTAATTAATAGGATATAAAATACTTTACTTGTAAAACGATAGCCAACAACTCCTTCTCTATGGTGGTATTTACAACACCTAAAAGCGATTTGGCGTATGAATACGTATTGACCAAATCAGTTTACTATAATATAAGACTGGAGGATAAATATTTAAAATGAGGCAAAGAAGTCCCAACGTTTCGAATTGTGAATCTCAATCTGTGAAGATAGTAAAGTTTTAACGTCATGAAGAGGATATAAAATACTTTACTTGTAAAACGATAGCCAACAACTCCTTCTCTATGGTGGTATTTACAACACCTAAAAGCGATTTGGCGTAAGAATACGTATTGACCAAATCAGTTTACTATAATATAAGACTGGAGGAGAAATATTTAACATGAGGCAAAGAAGTCCCAATATTTCGAATTGTGAATCTCAATCTGTGAAGATAGTAAAGTTTTAACGTAATTAATAGGATATAAAATACTTTACTTGTAAAACGATAGCCAACAACTCCTTCTCTATGGTGGTATTTACAACACCTAAAAGCGATTTGGCGTAAGAATACGTATTGACCAAATCAGTTTACTATAATATAAGACTGGAGGAGAAATATTTAACATGAGGCAAAGAAGTCCCAATATTTCGAATTGTGAATCTCAATCTGTGAAGATAGTAAAGTTTTAACGTAATTAATAGGATATAAAATACTTTACTTGTAAAACGATAGCCAACAACTCCTTCTCTATGGTGGTATTTACAACACCTAAAAGCGATTTGGCGTAAGAAAACGTATTGACCAAATCAGTTTACTATAATATAAGACTGCAGGGTAAATATTTAACATGAGGCAAAGAAGTCCCAACATTTCGAATTGTGAATCTCAATCTGTGAAGATAGTAAAGTTTTAACGTAATTAATAGGATATAAAATACTTTACTTGTAAAACGATAGCCAACAACTCCTTCTCTATGGTGGTATTTACAACACCTAAAAGCGATTTGGCGTAAGAAAACGTATTGACCAAATCAGTTTACTATAATATAAGACTAGAGGATAAATATTTAAAATGAGGCAAAGAAGTCCCAACATTTCGAATTGTGAATCTCAATCTGTGAAGATAGTAAAGTTTTAACGTAATTAATAGGATATAAAATACTTTACTTGTAAAACGATAGCCAACAACTCCTTCTCTATGGTGGTATTTACAACACCTAAAAGCGATTTGACGTAAGAAAACGTATTGACCAAATCAGTTTACTATAATATAAGACTGCAGGGTAAATATTTAACATGAGGCAAAGAAGTCCCAACATTTCGAATTGTGAATCTCAATCTGTGAAGATAGTAAAGTTTAACGTAATTAATAGGATATAAAATACTTTACTTGTAAAACGATAGTCAACAACTCCTTCTCTATGGTGGTATTTACAACACCTAAAAGCGATTTGGCGTAAGAATACGTATTGACCAAATCAGTTTACTATAATATAAGACTAGAGGATAAATATTTAAAATGAGGCAAAGAAGTCCCAACATTTCGAATTGTGAATCTCAATCTGTGAAGATAGTAAAGTTTTAACGCAATTAATAGGATATAAAATACTTTACTTGTAAAACGATAGCCAACAACTCCTTCTCTATGGTGGTATTTACAACACCTAAAAGCGAGTTGGCGTAAGAAAACGTATTGACCAAATCAGTTTCCTATAATATAAGACTGGAGGATAAATATTTAACATGAGGCAAAGAAGTCCCAACATTTTGAATTGTGAATCTCAATCTGTGAAGATAGTAAAGTTTTAACGTAATTAATAGGATATAAAATACTTTACTTGTAAAATGATAGCCAACAACTCCTTCTCTATGGTGGTATTTACAACACCTAAAAGCGATTTGGCGTATGAATCCGTATTGACCAAATCAGTTTACTCTAATATAAGACCGGAGGATAAATATTTCACATGAGGCAAAGAAATCCCAACATTTCGAATTGAATTTCAGGTCCGTCAGATACGTTGGGTTACTCGTATGGGGGCTGTGCTAATATTAGATAGACAAACCGTCTGCGACCTCCGCCTACCCCGGATTGGCATATGAAAGGGACAGAAAAGGGACGGATTGAGGGAGGCAGCACACAAACTAACATCGGCAAATATACCCTGTGGCCTGGTATTAACAACTTCAAAAGAATCAATCGTTGTCTGCAGTCTCCGCGGATATTGGAACGAATAAAATTCTAATATTTCGTCTTTATAAGATTTCGCTGGAGGCGCGGCGCGGCGGCAAAGGGGGAAATATTGACTGAAAGGGTGCGAGACACGAGCAGGAAGAATGCCAAGAAACGCCAGATTGCTTTTCTCATATGCGCCGCATTCAAATATTGAAATAAACCTATTAGTTTTTCCTTTGGTATTGATTCCGGTAGCAGGTAATATTGTGGAGGTATCGATACGCTTCATAGCGATCAACCCGGATCGGCGATCTACCCAAAACGGCAATCTTCCATGATAGGTGATCTACCGGGATCGGCGATCTACCCGTCTAGGCGATGCGTAGGCCTATTAGGTCTGCCCCGTTTCTACTCCTTATATACTAAACGTGACTCACACTCAAAACAAGAACTAAAAAAAATTTAAACTGGGCAATGTGTTTCGTTGGCGATTTTGGCAACGAAACGCAAAGCTACAGTGCTTAGGTTTTCGATTTCGACGATTATGGCCGCGTTTTCAATTTTTTTTTCAAATATGACTAAATTTATGGGTTTTCGTTTGGGTCTGTATCTGCGGGCTCGAGTCGCTATGGCAACCGCCGTTCATTTCTCATGATAGTCAGAAAAGAAAGGATAAATGAGAAATAAATGTGGTCTAAAATGCTTTACCGCAAATACGATAGCCAACAGCTCCTTCTCTATTGTGGAATGAGAGAAGTACCGCTGTTTAGAGTTGTAGAACAATGTCTTCGGTAGTTTAACTGGTAAACACGTTCAACTTCCACCTGTGGCAAGTTCTTCTTTTTTATTTATTTGTAACTCCCTTGCTAATTTGCACTCGCGGCTTTAATTATATTCCACCACTATCACGATTTGCTTTTACTAGCTAACAGGGTCTATATAGTGAGATACCTGTGTCCGTGTTGTCGTAAATATTTCAATTAAATTACGCCTGAGAGCTCGGTTATCATTATGCAGCGGCGGATGATTGATGATGCAGTAATCTGTCATGGGTTTGCGGTTGGGCCATGGCAATTTATCGTGAACAGGGTACAGAAGCGCGTGCAGCACAGCACAACAGCCTGATGTCTGCCGACACACACCCGCACACACACACACACAGACCGGACCTCTGGGACCATGGACCGCCTGCATTATGGATCAACCAGAAATTATATATCGCAGGGCGATGCCATGGACGGTGTCAAATGGACGAACCCTGTACGCACTATCTGCATTATGTATTGCCTAGAGGGAAGATATGGCTAGGTGATACATAGATTAATTTATGTGAAGGTAGTTTAGTAAAAAGACGGTCTTGTACGTTGTGAATGCATAATATTTGATGGGTGGGTCGTTGCGAGTGAGTTAAAGGACTTAAAGGAGGACTTTTTAGCAATGAGATTCTGGAGCAAGACAGAGATCAAAAGGAAAAAGCATGGGGCCATAGGTACAAAAAAGAAACAGAAGTAAGAGGAAAAGTCTGCGGAAAAGTTGAGTGCTCATTTGAGAGATGTGGAAATGGAGAAGACATAGTAACTTGGTACCAGAAGCCGATTAGATAAATGAGAAACAAATAAGATCGAAAATATTTTACTGAAAAGACGATAGCCAACAGCTCCTTCTCTATTGTGCAATGAGAGCTGTTGTGAATTGTTAAGACATGTAGAAAAAAGTCATTTTTGTACACCATGCATAAAAATAAATTGAAAAGACAAATATTGCTTTTAAAAGCGCCATTTTGTCGCAGACCACTGTTACTAGTATGGTTGGAGTAATTCTTGTTAATTTCCTATAAGCATTGGTGGCTCATGTGCGTTTCCAATAAACACTCAAATTTTACTCTATCCATAACTCATTAACTGCCAACTAATTATTTTGAAAATATTCCTTGACTCAAATACATATTCTGTATGCAAACAAATATATTTTTGCCTTTATTCAAACAAAGATTCATTTTATCTGTGTAGAAAAGTAACTAGATATTAAGTTATAGACAGATACTTGAAAATCAAAAATACTGTTACAAAATGATCAACTGAAAGTGGATAGGCAATAATTTTATTTTCTAAATTACCAACTTGATGCTACAATCAGTTTATAAAATCTCAGTTTAGTTGAGAAAATAAAAAAAAGCATCACTGTAACACAGTGAATTAAAAAAGCCAAAAAGCTTTGTTATGCTTTGTAACAAGTATTTAATATGACCTAAAATGCTTTACTGCTAAAGCGATAGCCAACAACTCCTTCTCTATTGTGCAATTTACAAGCGCTAAAAGCGATTTGCTACACTAATTTATAAAGTGGTTAAAATTAGAAATAGAAACAAACATGCACTATAATTTACTCCACATATAAAAATACACATCAAGAAAACATTGATTGGGTCACGAGGCAAACCTAACTAAATAAAATCATCGAATCAAATCAGCTTACGAAAAGTGCATCTAACATAAAATATTCAACGCCCTACCACCGGATTAAGGCGCAAATTTACCGCTGCACATGTCACGTGCTCGCCAAATTTCTAGTACCTGATTACCATAAAAGTAACTTTAGTCAATGAGCGCACCGAGTAAACACACATAAATTTTTGCGACCCCCTATCAAAAGTATTCCGTGACTCATGTAAGCCTGATTTGGCACTTTAAGCGCGAAAAATCGTTGCACAAGGGCGAGGTCGACCCCATTTCCAGCGGAACTGAATTATTGGGTTAAACCACCCCCCAAGTTTTAGAAATTGGATTGATTTTCAGACGGAGGGATAGATGGAATCATTTACCTAAATATTAAGTTTAAATTAGTTTGTAATAAATTAGTTTGTAATATTGTAAATAGCACAATAGAGAAGGAGTTGTTGGCTACCGTTTTAGCAGTAAAGTATTTTATACCCTATTAATTACTATTTATTCCGAATCTGACGGACTTGTAATTCAGATAGTAATGTTGGGATTTCTTCGCGTCCATTATGTGAAATATTTTATCCTCCAGTCTTATATTATAGTAAACTAATTTTGTCAATACGTATTCATACGCCAAATCTCTTTTAGGCGTTGTAAATCGAATAATCGAGAAGGAATTGTTGGCTACCGCTTTAGCTATAAAGTATTTTGTACCCTATTAATTGGGTTAAAATTTAGTACATGATTGTTTGTGTTTTAAAACTAATTAAATGTCGCAGCATGAAATCATTCGAGGATAATTTTAAAACTTCAATATTTGCTCAGAAGTGGGATATGGATGGAGGGCGAGGGGTTGTCGGTGGATATTGCTCTTTAGGTTCGTCGAGGGGTTGAAATCCTGTATCGTCTCATGAATGCAAATTGAGGAAAACCGAGTCCTACCCCTCGGTAATCCCTATATCGCGATGGGAGCACATTGCGAGCGCGAAGGCCGATGACATCATTTCGGTCGGGGACGTTCCATTTTCGCGGATCTATGTTGGTCACTGCGAACGCCGAGATAAGAAAACGGATCGTATGCATCGTGATCCGTACCTACTTTTCAACTCATTTTCAACACAATTTTGATGATTGCCCCTCCCTTAAATCGAGTGCAATCCAGGCTGGATGTTTTCAATGTTTCTATTAGTTTTTCATTTTCTGTTTAACCAGAAAAAGGTGAGCCAAAATTAATCCACGACTGTAAGGAAAGTTATGTAATGGACCTTTTAGAACAACTAGAAATAGAAAGTCATAAAAGAGATAGAAATGTCACTAAACGACCAATTAATTTTCAATGACGGATCCGTAATTTAAAGAGTACATGACACTCTATATTTGGCAGTAACCTCCAAATATTATTTTAATTTTTTAAGCCCTTTTTTAGATCATAAAACTTTATAAATCATAGCCGCTTGAAAAAACAAATGTTTCGAGACACAATCTGTCAATCTGTCAAGCTAGGATAAAGGTTTTATAAATTACGAAAACTGTTTCATTTCAGTGTAAAATTGAAAAATTATAACATGTTTAAGAGACCACTCTTGATTATTATGAGTGTTGACACCATAACTAGAAATCAGTGTATGCAGTGCTGAAGTTGTAAATATCAGAATTTGTATTATGTATCAAAATGTATTATTACAAGAGAAAAGTAAGAGTACCTACGTAGGCTTTCACGGACAGAATCATTTAGAAGATAAATTGCTATATATACATATTTTTGACAGTATTTTCCTTTTCAGTGTAGAGCTGCTGCGGATATAGTTTTTAATTTAACCAAATTTTATTTTGACTGACACTAGACTTTAATCGGCACTTAATGCCGTCTAACATCTACGTTCGAAATCAAACGACCTACTCCATATGAAACGAAACGTCTTTGGGCTATTTCTACCTGTGATACATATTTAAATCCCAACACTTTTTTTTTCATTTTTGAATATCTTCGTCTGTAACAAGTTTGAAAATAAGTTTCAAGAAATTAAAGTGTCACATTGGCATTAAAATAAAATAAAATTAAGGACATTGTACGAAAAAAACTGATTTAGTTTATCGGTGCTAAAATACAAACAATACTGTATATTGTTTCTGAAAATATTAGTTTAAAAGGCAGTTCAAAGCAGTAAAAAGACCAATAAAAACAAAAACATGTAAGAACACACAGCAAAAGATCGAGACAAAACAAGTTCACATTCGTGAGTTTTCCTAATCTTTAAGGTTATCTTAAATCCATTAGATTTCTCATAAAAAATAATTGTCATCACATTTGGATCACAAGTTACACTAGTTGCTACGGGTGTTGACCAAAGATTAATTTCATTTTTAATAAAATGTTCAGCACAACTTTGTTAGGCAATTTAAACTGCAACATAAACGTATATCTATTTACTGTCAACAATTATAAACTGCACCCGGTTAGTCTCCCCAGTAATCCCCTGGTAACGTCAAATTCTTTTTGCGTCATGTTTTTTCTTAAAAACAAAAATGTTCAAATTTTTCTACTGTAAAAATAATTGAACCTAAAGAAACCAATAGTGGAGTATTTGACCCGAAAACCTGCCCAAAATTAGTTTTTCGCCTGTAGGGGCTTTAGATGTGTTGTCTTATTTATGTATATTTAAAAGCAGTGAACTGTATATGCGAGTAGGTGTTTTCAATGTTTTTTCTTGCCGTGGATGTGAATCCGATTCGCTTCAAGCAACAAATATATGTACTATAATTTGAACCACTAAAATACTCAAATACTGCATAAAATTGTCTTTTATAACAGCGAATCTTCTTGGCCCTGTAATAAACAAAATTGTGGGTAAATTATAATAAAAAACTATGTCGAAGGGAAGTTCATACTTGGTTCTAAAAACGATATAACGAAAAAGTCACATTTTTCCTTAAAAGACAAAGTTGCATCCGTTTTCAAGAGCGTCAACTTATGTGCATCTATGTTCAGGCATGGTAAAATCTAACGTTTGGCTGACAAGGACACGTGGCGCAGGGCTCAGGTGAAAAAATATTGCCGCCTTTTAATACATCGGTCCTTTACTTATCCCAGAAACTAGTTTACTTTTTCGAATTGTTATTTAGAAATTTGATTTATGGCCAGGTAGTTTTGGTAAGAACCACAGGCAAGCCTGTCAGTTCCACATCGTATTGTGGGAAATTCAAAGAAAAAACACCAAACTAGCTTTTTAAGTTCTTACGTCTTGCCAACGCTGTTGATATTATCATTTGGAAATCAAGTACCAACCTTTTACCCTAAAAACAAACGGCAAACTTTAAACGAAATCCTAACAATCTCTATTAATTTACTCACTGTGATTGTTTTCGCGATAGGGTGCTTTTAACAAAAACTAAATAACCTACCATCTCTTGTCATGCTGACGTCTGTATATCTCTTTGATGTTTTTGTTCCACCAGCTCATGAATGCATCGAAATAAGTCCGCTAATTATGTAATTTGACTACGCTATAATAACCACCGAGGCAGTGCAGATGCACTTCTATGTATTAACATTAATCCTTTTGTTCGCGCAAGCACTCCAGGTTAAACATTAATTAGCGCCGTCGGCAATCTGGTGATTCTCTTTCGCGTCGCGACGCCGTACGGTTTGGTGGGCTAGCGGGCGCGTATTTGCCACAGCGCCCGCCGGCCCGAACTACTATGCTCGCACGCGAAAGACAAAGGGATGTTGCGGTACGAAACACACAAAGGTGGCGGCGCCAGGTGCTCGGGGGCAAATTACCCCTCCCTGATGGTCCGAAGATTGCAAACGCGATCCGCAAATAGAAATTATTTAAGAGGAGGGTTTCCGAGAAATTGCACGACGTTAATTTTCATGCTAGTGGTGTGGCAATTTGTGGCAGGCATTACGCTTCTGATGGAGTTTTGTCTCACTAGATAATCGGCATGCTTACGCGATGCGCTGTTGTTTCTAACGAACAGAGGGAGTTTAGAGTATTGTTGTTAATTTACAATGTATGTACTATCGTGGCCATATATTATGTCCCCTCTTTTGACGTCAAGTTTCTCGCAAATCTACAAGCGAAAATTTTTAAACAAATTCTGATGCTGTCCTTGACTAATATGCTACATGTCATAAAAATTAGAAAGCGATTTCCCGATTTTTCCAAGTTAAGAAGAACTGGCGCTGTTTTTGCCCCGGAAATTTCATTCGTGTAACTTTAGCAATTAATTACTCCGGAAATAATCAATAGATTGCAACGGATTAAAAAGTAAAATCACCTGCGGAATGCTATCTTTCAATGTCCATTTTTGTAAAATCATTGGATTAGTGCTTGTCCCACAGAAGCGGCGTTCGTCGGTCTTTCGGGCGAGCGGGGGAAGGGATCGACAGCGACGCTGCAAGTAGTGGCGGATCTCACGTGCATTAGTTACTAGGAGAACAGTGTTTACGGACACAATACTGATAACGACACGGCGATTATGCCTCGCCAAAAAAATTTGGATATCCGGCGACAGATTGGCGAATTAAAAAATAATGTCAAAATGAGTCAATAAGATAACAGAACCACGAACAGGCATTTGGAAGTCCCATGGAAATTATTGGCATTTTAAATCGGGTTTCGGATTAGCATTTAAAATTAATGAACGATCTGGAAAATAATCTATGTGTCTACAAATTTACGATGCTAAATTTCTAAAAGTTTTTGATATATCTAAGTTTTATACGCTCAGAGCTGACGTTTCTAATACATATATATGTAATATATCAAGAGTTGTATTTATTTTATAGTGTTTGTGCATGTATTTAAATATTAATAATAAATAAATTGTTAAAACTGTTATAATAGTTTGAATATTTATATAACAAAATCCGGCATACTTTTTAAATATTTTTTGGGTTTATCAAGCAAACTTAATTTAGTATTCACCACTTATCGGAAAATCTGCTAACTCGATTTTATTAGATCTATCCGCTTACATCAAAATCTTGTTACAACCTTATTGTATAGAACTGAAGAAAACATAAACGCCAATCGTTAAGAGAGATTTCTCTCGTACCGGGTCACATATAATCAAAATTCTTCAAATATTAAGAATTTAATTGTTAGTAAAAATTACTACTTTGTCAAGTTATGGTTCTTTTTGTGTATTGATAAAAAGCTGCCCCGGTTCTCCCAGCTGTGTCGGTTCTCTCCGACATGACTCGACATGAGCACCGCTGACGCCTCCCTTCCCCGCAGTACCCCGAAGACCGCAGAGCGTCGGAATTCACGCGGAGTTTCAGCACGATCTTTTGTATGAAAAATGCAAGATAAACAATGATTATGTAATAAACTTTAAACCTATGAATTATTGGGTAGGCTATAGTCTATATTTCATTATTCTAGCACTTCTAATAACGGAATTGCTGGCATTGCATAATATAGCTTTTTGTGGGTCAACCACCCAATGATTTTACAAAACTGCACATTGAAAGCTAGCATTCCGCAGGTGATTTTACTTTTTAATTCGTTCAAATCTATGTATTATTTCCGGAGTAATTAGATGCTAAAGTTAAGCGAATAAAATTTATGTGGCAAAAACAGCGCCAATTCTTCTTAATTTGTAAAAATCGGGAAAACGCCAACACATACAGCTTTCTAATTTTTATGAGTTGTAGCATATTAATCAAGGACAGAACCAGATTTTTTTAAAAATGTTTGCCCCTAGGTTTCCGAGAAAATGAACGTCAAAAGAAGGGACATAATATATGGCCACGATAGTACGTCTACGTATACTGTGTGTCCAGAAAAACTGGTATCATATGGAAAATTTCTGCTTTGCTTATTTTTACTTTATCACAGGTAGTATGACAAAGTATTGGCATCGTGTCGAAAAGAAAAATTGCTGATCGCTCCATGCAATACAATATACAGGGTTAGCCAAAATTACCGGAACACCTATATAACTCTCCAACCGTGAGAAATTTCAAAAAATATTAAAACAAAAGTTTTTTGGCTTTCAACAAGCTATCGTTCAAATATATTTTCAATATATTTGTGGTAATTTTATTATAGAAATTTGATAACCTTTCCTTTTTTTAAATAGAACACCCTATATATTATTACATCTTTTTAATTCTAAGATTAATTCTAAGAATTTTTTATAGGAATATATTTGTTGTAAAATATTTCTTAAATAATTCTTTTTTAATTATAAGCTATTAACAAGCAATAGTCCAAATTGCCGGAAATAATTCTTCAACTGCAAAAAAATGTAAAAAAAAATTTCAGATAAACGTTTTGGGTTTAAACAGCATCTCGTTTACTTTGTTTTGAAAATTTGCAATTTGCTTTTTCTAACAGAACAGCCTATATATTTTATATTTTTAATGCTTAAGTTTAATTCTAAGAATTTTATGTTAGAATTATTTTTCTTTATTTCTTAGTTATAATAGTTTATATCTATATTTGTATAAAAGACGGGATTAAGTAGTGTAAGATACTACAACAATGTGATTAGGTTTCTGTAGTTTTATTTTGATTCATGTTTTATTCAAACGCGAAAACCAGAAAGACGAACGTCCAACTTTTAAGGTTTAATATTACTGTTTTACTTTGTTTATATCCAAACGCGTCTTTTGCATTTATAATATACGAAATGGTAAATTCCTCTCCACTTTATGTAAAAAAAGAGTAATCATCGTCTTTGGTAATATTATACACACAAAATTTCATGCTCTTATTACGATCTCGCAATCTGCACAATCTGACAAAAAGTAGAGGAATTTGACTTTTCTTTCTCAAATATACCAAAACTACGGTCATACTCCATGTATGTATGTATGTCCAGGTTCAAGGAACTTAACCGAAATAACTTAATCACTGTGACTTGAATATTCAAACTGAATACATAATTTTCAAAAGTTTTTATTTTTATTTGGATGTCTGCAGGAATTCCTGTATGAAACTATCTTTAGAAAAATATGCTTTAGAAATGGGTAATAAGGGTGACGGCAGTGCCTATTGCAAATCAAGACAAGTACCAAGATTTTTAGAGCTTTTGTTTTTAGTAATATCAGAACTCATGTTACTTTATGTGACACTATGCCACTAGTAACCATGCGAGGAAGTAGCAACAACATTAACGCTTTATGACACTAGGGCGGACGCTATTATGTGACTTAACTCTCGTATACTGTTGGAAGTAATCGGATTTAAGTACACTTGAATCCTTTACCACTAACACTATTAGCAAATATTTTAATAGGAGTTTCGAGAGCAAATAAAAATGGTACTAAGGGAATTGTTTTTCCACCAAAATAGGGTGTCTTTTAAGTGTAGTATTCTGTACTTAACTCATTTTTTTATAAGGTGTTCCGGTAATTTCGACTACTTTTGGTTAATAGCTTATAATTAAAAAATAATGCATTTTATTCGAACCAGCGCTAACCCGACGACAGACATCAAAACATTCTATTTGATCGAGATCGCTCGTATCCGCATTAGAACTAGTTTGCCAGTAGTTGACAGATATTTTGATGCTATTACAGTATTGTCAGATCATCAACGTCTGAAACTGCTGTATAGTATGATGAAATCTTTGTGCCTGGCCACACCAGATTTTTGTTTTAGAGCCGCCACCAACTTGAATATAAAATTTTTTTTTTTTTTTTTTGAGAATAAGTTAGTAAAGACATTTTCCATATGGTGCGTACTCTCCTACTCACACACTGTATACTAGAGAAATATACTAGAGAAACCATATTTCAAGCACGATTCATTGGAACAAGCAACCCCCTTAGTGCCTCCTTCCATCTTGGCTCGAAGGTCCTGTTCGCCTTCGACCGAAGCAGCGGTAATTTAAAAAGTAAATCCCAAATGAAGTACCCGTCGCTGCGCTCCGTAACCCTATAAATAATAGTGTGCAGATTCTAAATTAAATTGTGTTGGGCTCGCTCCCGACGTCACCCTGTCGGGCCATAAATTCTTAAACGTCTGGACAATTAAACCAGCCGAAGAGGAAAGAGGTAAAGAAGCAAAGAGAGGCAAAGAGGCGAGAGGCAGGCAAGAACACGGAACACTGCCCGCTGGTGATAATGATGAGATGAATTTATGAAATTAATAATCTTTTTAGCATAACTCCCCTTGCCTTCCCCTTGCCCTGTAGCCAGCGAACGGTAATCCGCAGTTAAGCTAGCATTAGTGAAATGAAATTTTCGAACTTGGACCCCTACTATCGGACTACCACAGTGTGAATGATCGGGCGAATTTATGATGAAGCGATAGCCGTGCTGCGGAGGGTGTATATTCGAACACATGGCCTTTTTCGGTTGAACATTAGTGTCAAAGTACCCACAAATGCCATTTACAGTAAACGGCGTGTATCGGTCTTTAATAGAATTGACTAGTGACCTATGTTTGTAGAAATTCTTCTTTTAACAACTTTTTTGGTCAGCAATAGATAAAAATCATAACAATCTCCATCACAGCAAATTTTTGTGGGCTCAAAGTGTCAAAAGAACATAATTTTTGTAGTTTTGGATACCCTCCAAGAAATGTAAATTCGACGGACGTCACTTCCGGTAAAACCGGAAGTAATAGCACCCTCAAGAATATCAAAAAAGATACCACTTGTTATCTACTATCACTCCACCAAATTCCACTCGTATCGTTTCATAAATAAAAAAGTTACAACGTGCGCAAAGTTGCTTCACACCGGCGCACCGTAAAGCATACACTTCTTATTATTTTCTCTATTATCAACTTCTCAGAAAATTTTATTCTTTATAAAAGTTAGCTGTTGGTACAAAACCAACAGCAGAGCTATCCGAGCTTAAAATTTATGTACCATATACCGGGTAGTTCAGAATATATGAACTTGGCGTAAGAGTAAAACACTCTTATTTTCATTATTACCGAAAAATGTTATTTGAAAAGGTTGTTTAGAATTAAAATTTATATACAAATTCGAAACCACAGCCACCAATCTAAAAAAAAAATATTTCTTCGTCTAGTATTAAATAATAATAAGTTGATTATAATCATAGAACAAGTCGAAGTATAAACCTAAATATATCTTACTGGCAAGTGACACGCAAAACATGAATGAAATATGAAATTCACAGCGACGCAAAATGACATTATGTAGATTTAAAGATCAAAAGCACAATTTCCTAACCGGCCTACCTCGCTGCATGTAGAGCGGGGTGTTTTACTCTGTCGGTTATTGTGTTGCGCCTCAGTGTGAAATTAATAATGCATTTGTGTGCATATTATTAGCGAGACCTATGACGCACATGGCGCAGAAAATGGCTCATTAATAACCCATATCTCTTCGTATAACAGCGTATATGTAGAGCGACCCCCATAGCAGAAGAAAGATTGCATCGTTACCCTTTCGTATGTAGGCATACATACTTTTTATGTGCTGTTGTTGCTAGGTGGTCGTAGTATGCAGCCCGACATTTTGCACTTGGATTATTTTGCTCGCACTGCATGGTGGTTAGGGGTGGAAAAGGGGTATGTCACTAGGTGGGCTTGTCACTTATTTCTAGACCATCGATTTTTTATGCTGTAATAAGTGTTTTTGTAGTATATTTGTAGCACAATGGCTTGGTTTGTGTTCGAACTGACTAAAAAGCTGCGAAAAAAAAAAAAAACGTTTTGTCAAGAACTAGATAGACACAATTCGGGGTTTTGTGCTTCCAGATTCAGATTGAATGGAGAAAAAGTATGAACTGAGTTTAGTTATTTTTTAGAAACGCAGTGCTAACAACCTGCAAAAAAACAAAAATGGGTTTTGTCAAGAACTAGATAGACACAATTTGGAATTTCTGCTTGAAGATTTAGATTGTATGGAGAGAAAGGATATCAGAAACAGTTTTCGCTTGTCAGATTTTGTTGTTTGTTGGCCAGGATAGTCACTTAGCTTAGATCATTGTATTTTGAACAAATTAGACATTTGGAAATATGTGAAATGCTCGCTTTTCAATACTCAAAAGGTACAGGATTATTTTTTTAAATATTATTGATTATGAGTAAACAAAAACTATTAACTATGTACATTTATAAACTTTTAAACACTTTTGACAAACAAAATACTTCACGAGAACGTAAACCACAGCAAAATCAAATTACCCAGACTGATTTTTAGAAAAATCTTAAATTTTAACGTTGTCAAAATCAATTTTATCTTTATTATTTGCTCTTATTATCTGTTTTATGCAGTGAAATTGTAGATTTTAAATATTGCCCAGTCCGTCCAGAATTTCTAGAGATTGTTTGGAAATCCTTTTTATTAATGAATTAATAAAACTTGTAATTATAAAATAAATATGGAAAATTATATATACAGTGAGCGCGCGTAAAATATGGAAACATGAAAAAATCTCTGAAACAGTTTGTTATTTGGAAAAATCCTCGGATACGTTGATTTTTATTTATCCAAATACCTATACATAAAATGAAATGTCCAACCTTCAATTGTTTTCGACTTATAACGTCATCGACACTTTTTTTTATTGTAATCCTATATTTGACCGCCCATATTTACTGCGATAGGATAAATGGTCTTTATAACAACATTTGGAACACCGTTAAGGAAGTGTGACAGGTATAGACTTGTATATATACATTTTTGATGAGCATTAAAAAAAAACTGAATCGATTTAGCTATGTCCGTCTGTTCGTCTGTACGTCTGTCTGTCTACATGATAACTACCTTAATTTTGCAGTAATTGATCTGAAATTTGGTCTATAACTTTATCTCCTAAAAAGGTAAGTAAGGACAAGTTCGTGAATGGGTAAAATCTATTCACGTTTTTTTTTGTTTGGCAAAATTGTCAAATTGCCCCCTTGTTTCTGCAAGAGGCCTGGCATTTTTGAACATTTAATTTAATCAACTAAAGAAGCGAATGATAATTAACCCAGGTGAGGACAATTTTTGGAAAAAACACCTCCGTCTGGATTTGAACCAGGAACCCTCCAATTTCCGGTTGACAGCTCTCCCAGTTGAGCTACAGAGGCGATGGAAATTTATAGGTTTCATTTGTCACTTCAGGACTTGCAATCCGAGTTTTCGAATTAAACAAACCCGTCGTGACACCTATTGGGGCTAGATGGAAGTTTGGTAACTAGGAATCGCTAAATGTTTATTGCTAAACAGCTCATATAGATGAATAAATTCAAGGGAAAATGGTCATTACGTAAACTCGTCAGTAATATAGAATCAACTAAAGAAGCGAATGATAAATAATTAACCCAGGTGAGGATAATTTTTGGAAAAAACACCTCCGCCTGGATTTGAACCAGGAACCCTCCAATTGCCGGTTGACAGCTCTCCCAGTTGAGCTACAGAGGCGATAGAAATTTATAGGTTTTATTTGTCACTTCAGGACTTGCAATCCGAGTTTTCGAATTAAACAAACCCGTCGTGACACCTATTGGGGCTAGATGGAAGTTTGGTAACTAGGAATCGCTAAATGTTTATTGCTAAACAGCTCATATAGATGAATAAATTCAAGGGAAAATGGTCATTACGTAAACTCGTCAGTAATATAGAATCAACTAAAGAAGCGAATGATAATTAACCCAGGTGAGGATAATTTTTGGAAAAAACACCTCCGCCTGGATTTGAACCAGGAACCCTCCAATTGCCGGTTGACAGCTCTCTAATTTAATGTATACCACTTTTTCAATTGCTATTTTTTAATTCCAGATTGAACCCAAAACGGAGTTTAGATATACAAAATTCTTGCAAAACTCAGTTTAGAGTTTTATGACTATAAAAAAAACAATTAGTCAAGTGGCTCGATTTAAAAAAAAAATAAAAAAAATTAAATTAACCCAAATATTGTTCAAATGTGTTCACGTGTGCTACACAAGTGTATAATATAAATACCGGTATCCTATTTTATGGAATTTTTCTAAAACTAGTATCTTTTACTAGCGTAGATTTAACAACATTTACACGTTTTTTTTTTAATACCAAATCAAAGGCATATTTAAAAATCCATCTGGGTTTGAATATTTTTTATCGTTTTTTTTGTAATTATTAATCTAAAAACTTTAAAAATTCTAATATCTACAGTTACAATCGGAATATACAAACGCAATAAAATAAAATTACCATTAAAATAATAACATAACTTACAACCTTGAAAACATCTTCACAGTTCAGGTGAAGCTTGGTTAAGATGCCACAGGACGCTTTTCTAACCCCATTCAAATGATGTTTAGGGACCTTTAGGATTTTCAAGTTTCTCAAAGAATTTTTTTTTTATTATCGTCAAAATTATTTGGAAGTAAGCCCCTGCTAACTCAGTAACAAATTCATGGTCGAAAACTGTTCATAGAAAAGAATTTTTTCAAATATAAAATGATATTTTTTAATTCATCGCGCACTTTTAGTGCAAAAAGTTCTCCTGTCCTTCCAGTTTTCGTGTTATTGCCTTATTTGTCTTAAGAAAATTATTAGTAGGAATGTCAGTGGTTTATACGAAATTGTAGTGATTGTAAATAATTTGGTTCTTAATTTGCTGCTTATTTTAGACAACCAAAGCAAGAGTTCTAAACTGTAAGGTTTAATTTTTTTAATACTATGATTGCGTACTTTTCAATACGCAATAGTGTTTAGAGTAAAACTATTTTAAATCGAGTATTTCAAAATAGCATTTCCATAAAATATAAATAAACTCAAACTAAGCTATACTGAAAAAAAAAAATCATTAAATTTTGTGCCATTACCAGAATATAACGGCCCCGCAAGCAATGTTCTTAAAATTCAGCTAATAACTGCAATCCTGAGGTAGGCGCCTTCAATAAAATACCCCATCCCGATGGGGCGGTGGTGGAGACGCAAATTGGAGCCGAGATTGAAGCGCCTAAAGAAGAATGGAAAAAAGAAGGGCGGAGGGCCAAATCAGACGTCAAAAGGGTCGCTCTTTCCACTCAAGAAACAGGAAAATTATTATATTGCGGAAACGGAATTCGAGCCAGTTCGAGTGGATCCAACTGAACCGCTCTTATTAACGTAAACCACTCTCCGGCTAAATTATTTTCAATTTTCAATAGCAATCGATCGCAGAGGGGGGTGGGGGCGATAAGCGACTGCTAAGGCCCCGGTTGATATTGTCGTATCTCGAACTGATAGTGTTTGGCCTGATCGAACGGACGAATTAAACCGTCTACGTCCGGATCGGACTGTAATCTAATCGGACATCACAATCGGACGTAGCGAGGCATTTCGCTGGGATTATTATCGACAGTAGCCTGCAAGTATCCGAAGGGTTGGTCTGGATGGTCTCTGGTTTATTGCATCTGACAGATTGAGATTGTCGGTGATATGGATCGGTCTTTTTAATTCCTGTAGCTCTAAGGATTTGGGTATCTCGTCATTGAAATTGCAATACATAGCTTGCAAAGATACATTGTATCGTTTTGGCGTCCTCTAGTAGCAGGTATCGGAACTAATACCCATAGGAACTTTGGTTGTTACAGGGTTAGCTGCGTTTACAGGGTTAACTTGTTGTTAAGTAAAGTAATTAGCGACAGATTTTACCAGTTTTACTGTCATTTTATAATGGAATGTAACAACTTGCTTATAATGACGTTTATTTTTATTGTAAAGCGTCCAATTCTTCTCGAGCGTCTGTGACGTCACACGTACTTCGGCCATATCGGCAAAATTTTTAGCATATACTCGTAATAAGGCTTAATAAGCCTTACAATAGTTAAATGTATTTTAATATCTAACTAAAATAGTAGGTATTCAAGTAGTAGTCTAGTATTCAAATTGTATAGGTTTACATTTAAAAAATTAAGATACTTTTATTACCTTTACAATAAATTTTTTTAGAATACTGAAAATGCGGAAAAAACTTTCTACAGGTACCTGCATCTTTTCTGAGTAACATAATATATCATTTACATAAAATTCAGTATCTTAATATTTAAAAGTGAGTATTTTATTTTTTATAAATCGAGTTAATGCTATTTAAAATTAAGTATTTGAAAATTAGAAATATTTATATTTTATTGTTTACAATATATTATATACCTTCATATTATAAAATCTATTATATGACAGTATTATAACATTTCATATACTGTACTTAACATATATGCGTATTGGAATACTTATAATTCAATATTCTTGTCACAAATTTAATGGTAATGATTCCTATACAGTTTTCTCAGTGTAATATAGTAAAATAATTAATAAATATCTAAATTTACACATGAACATTGTTAACACGCATTGTTTATCATGGGGAAAAAATCCAAGCGTCGCACAGTGGGGTATTTGACCTGAAACCCTGGCCAGAATTATTTTTTCACCTAAAAAGGCTTTAGATATGTTGTTTTATTTATGTATAACATTTTAACCGTCATACTAAGAATTTTAAGGTTAATAACTTAATAAACACAATAAAACAGTACAAAATAGGAAAAAGCAAACTGTATTAAAAATTGTTCTTCACTCTTACTGCACTACACCTATTGTAAATTAATTACTGCTACAACTTTTGTCATCAATATTTTTTTGTGATTTTATTTCTATTATGTTTCACCGTGTCAAATTCATAAAATAATATATGGCATGTCCAGTTTAAATACGCGGCATATACGGATTTAAAATTGAACAATACATGTCGTTTTTGAGTTATATGAGATAACATGTTTGGGTCTGTTATGTTGTAAGAAAATCCTGAAAAAAGTTTTTTTTTAAAGACCAGTGGAAGAGGAAGAAAATGAAAGTTTACACCAGTCGATATTGTGTATTGAAACGGTACATATGCTATTCATGCTGTTTTCCGTTCGATGCATTCCATTTAAGACGTGATAGTAGAGGCAATTAACCTATTTTGCCATATTTATCACTATAAAATATATTATTTTTAGTATTATTTCAAAATTGTCTAATATTTATACTTATTGTTTCCATGAAAACTTTCGAAATTTGATCATCTTCAAACTGAAACGGTCGGTTTTTAGTGGTATGACCCTAATACGCATGTTTTGAACCCGCATTCGCATTCCGCATAAACACATTGATCGAAAACGACTAACCAGTTTCTATTCACTAACTTACTATTGTCTCTCCTCAACAAGAATCCAATTTAAACCAGTGAACTGTGTATGCGAGTAGGTGCTTTCGATGTATTTTCTTACCTTGAATATGAATCCGATTGGCTTCAACCAACCAATTTCCAAGAAATGCTTATAGTTTAAGATTTTTTTCGAATGATTTTTAAGAGTCTAGGTCATTGGGGTTGTTTTGCTATACATGATCCAAAACGGAAGAATATACGTACATAACGGCATTTACAACATACTAGATGCATTGAACATAAAGTTGTCAATATCCCGATAACCGTAACCATTTGTATATAGCTAAATATGGTTAAATATGTTCTAAATTACCTCTACTATCACGGTATCAAGAAATTGCACCAAATTACATGTAAGCCGGTACATCAATTTTTGGATTTTTCTTTACAACGTTTTAGAAATAAAATCACAAAAGCCGCATCCGCACCTATCCGCAGCAGATTTTCCAGTAGTTGTAATGTCAAATATGTATACTATAATTTGAACCACTTTCAAAAGCTTAACAAAGCTAAACACTAAACTAAAACACTCAAGTTCTGCATAAAACTGTTTTTTTTTATAACAGCGAATGTTCTCGGCCCTGCAATAAACAAAATTGTGGGTAAATTTTAATAAAAATAATGTCGAATGAAAGTTCATACTTGGTTCTAAAGAATGTAAAACAAAAAAGTCACATTTATTGTTAAAATACAAAATTGCAACCGTTTTTAAGAGCGTCAACTTATGTGCATCTATGTTCAGCCATAGTAAAATATAGCTTTTGGCTGACAAGGACACGTGGCTCATGGCTCAGGTGAAAAAATATTGCCGCCTTTTAATACATCGGTCTTTTACCTATCCCAGAAACTGGTTTACTTTTTGGAATTTAACAATTTAGAAATTTGATTTATGGCCAGCTTTTTGGGTCTAATACCCCAATGTGCGTCGAAGGGCTACTAGATCAATTTTGGATATGATAAAAACTCAACAATTGCAACAATTTTTGCGAAAGTTATAAACGTTTTTCTGGATCACTCATTGAAATGCGTTTGCTAATCGAACGGACATTGCCGTCATTTAGTTCCTAACCCAACCACCAGCCGGTTTTCGTTTTGCCCCCCTCTCCGAAAATATTTCTGCGGGAGCCCATGGTTTAGTTTCCCTGTGCGCTTGATTAGTTGTAATGCTGTGTCAAATATAAACTGCAAAACTATCACGAGCCCAAATCACATAAAGCACGATCTACGTAAAAGAACCGTTGATTGGTCAGTCGACAAACGCGATAATAGCGTAACTAGACCTGCCCGGATCGGTAATCCCATTGAACCCGAACTATCAGCAGAACAAACTTCTCATTTTATGATTTTAAGCGAATTTAACGATCCGCTCGTCAATTGTCATCGTTACCGCGTCCGGATTAGTCAGTAGGCCTCCGCGTTTCGTGGAAAACCGAATTACAGGCGCACACGGACAATGGCGTGCAAGCGGGGGGGCAGGGGGGGGGGGGTTCGTTGCTGTCCCGACATGCACCAAGCTTTACTTCGTTCGTATTCAGCACGCATTGTTATTGTAATTGACTGATGGAGCAAATTTCTATTCCGAATTCAAACCGCGCGGCAATTAATTACCAATGTCCGCCGCCGCTGGTGCGCCCCCCCCCCCCCCCTCGACTACGCCTTCTGACGCGCACTTTTCGCGCGGAACTAGGGCGAGCAATATTTTTGGCTTTCGGTAATTTACTGCCAGCCGCCCTGCAGCGCGGCTGGGCAACATAGTGCGCGCGGACCCCGTTGGTAATTAGGGACAGGGTTGCGCGATTGTAGCGCTACGGCGGCTGAGGGCAATACTAAAACGGCGAGCGCGGGCCATACGAGCGTACGTGTCCTTAATAACCAATTGACCCCAATCTGGCCGGCCAGCGCGAAAGAAACGTCATCTACCGCGGTAATTAGCATAAAATGTACGCTAAATTAAAATTATCCCTGGTCGAATCGCTGATTGAGATTTCTATTTTGAAATTGGAAACCATCAGCTTTGTGTTTGTAATGCCATTACTGCTAAACTACTGGTTTTGAAACAGCAATTTATCATAGCAATTTAGCCGTTTGATAAACGTGATTGTCTTTAATGTTAACTTTAATTAAGCAGTAATGTGTATAATCGTATAATAGTACTTATTGGTATAAAATTGTACAATTAATTTTACCAGAACTGGTAAACCCACTACCGGCTAAAAGGTTTAAATTGTGGGTGAGGAATTTTTTGTTAAAACATTCGTTCTAAGACGCACATACTATTTTAGAACACAAGTTTTAAAGTGTGATTTTAAAAGTGATGTTGTTTTGTCGCCATTTTATCTTGTTAAATTCAATATACTTTAATGTAATTTATCCATGTTACATTTTGTGTATGACGAGTGTATGTTACATTTTCTAACATCAGAATAAAGATTTATTATTATTATAGGTAGGTACTTATTATAGGCCTTCCAATCCCGGGACCCCGACAAATAATGAGCTTTTTCGGGATCCCGGGATTAGAAATTTAAATCCCGGGATCTCGAAAAAGTTAAATCTAAATTATTTTCTTATTTTTATATTATTAACAAAAGTTAATTAGTGAAATGTGGGCACTGACCTACAATAAATCAATAGAGCTGCTATTTTCTAAGTATGAACTTCAACCTGTAACAGCACCCTTTCTGATTAAGGGAGATTCTCATGCAGAGACCTAAAAAGTAGCTCAAGTTTGAGACAGTTTTTCAAACAAATTGTAAGAGATATCAATATTTTCTCTTTAGGCATATATATTTATCATACTTTAGTGCACAAAAGGACATAGTGCCATAAAAAACTATATACAAGAAGTGGACACATGTAAAAAGTATCAGGTCCTGTGCGGTGTGTTTGTCTCAAGGACGTGCACGATAGCTCCTATAAAAATCGAAATCGAAATTTCAGCGTTGTGAAACTAGATGAAATTAGTTGGAGGCTAAATCAACATTTAGTTAAAAAAGTTGAAAATTAACAAAATGGCCGCTGTTTGAATTTACGAACGATTTTTTACAGCTTTTTTCGGTTTCAAATCGCTATTAATAATATAATTATTTAAAAGCTTCACTATTACGAGGTTCAGCCTTCAGTAAAAAGTATTTTCTCTAAGGGAAAAGAAGAATAACTCGATCCGTTAAGCGATTCAAAAGTAATCGCGCAAGCCAGTTTAAAAGATCATGTTTCTAGAAACACGCGTTGGTTGTATCGGTGTAAACAACTCTATATGAATTCATTAAAATATAATAATTTAGGCAACATTAGCACCTAGTTCTATACCTTCTCTGTACTGTATCATATTTCACATTCCTAATTTAAAGCGTTACCGAGAATTATCGTTGGTATAGACACATCTCTTTGTGCCGCCTTAAGGAAATTTTTACCGGAGAATGCCATAGGCTATAAAACCGTGAAACTTGCGAAAATAAAAAAAAAAAAACTGTTTCAGAGGCTGATTTTATACAGTCCAAGGTTTCAAAATATGAAAAGAAAAAATATGATTTTTTCAACCGATTACATGAGAACCTCCTCTTAAATGAGGTATCAAGCATAAAATGGGCGTTTACACCAACATGTTGCTATAACAGGACGCACAGATTTTACAAAAAGTACATATAATTCAGTATGGAGGCAAAGATGAATCTTTTCAGCTTGCAGTCTTTTTTTCAGTCTTTTTAGTTAGGTACCTTTACAAAAAATACAGGCTGTATTTTCGCTTTTTTAGTGGATAAGTTTTGCCGAAAAGTGCACTTAGATAAAAAATTTATTTTTATAATGTGGGCTATTTGAACTATATTCGATAAAACCGAAAAACGCTTTCCGAAAAACGTACAAGTAATATTCATTTTGTTAATGACAAGAAATTGAATATTTAATATTCCAAGAAGTTGCATTGCATATTTCATCAATTTCGCCTCCCAAACTACAATTTCGAGTCCAAAGTGCTTTACCTATTAGTAGCCCATGCGATAGACGGTTAGCGGACGAAACTAATAAAGAAAAGGTCGAAAAGTATCCCTTAGCTCGTAAAAATGAGCGAAAACAAGCCCGACACACAGTGAGACAAAAATTACCTTTCGGGGACAAAATTCTGACACTTTGTCATTTTTAGATGAATTCTTATAAAATTTCATGTCCATAAGAAGACTGGACTATGGTTGAATATGAGTAGAAAACCATTAAAATGTTTAAACGCTGTGTTGCGTGTGTAAATCCCAAATATTGTTGCATCAATTATCTTATCGCAAGACAGTTTAAAGTCTGATACTGAATCTTTTTATCAACGACCATAAATCTGAGCCAAGTGTGTAATGTTAAAAGCCCAAATCTGAAGGTTTCCTCTCTTCCTAGTTACATGTGGAAATTTAAAACGAATTTGTTAAGATTTGAACCAGTTTGCAATCTATCATAGTGACGTGTAAGGTCAATCCAAGGTTTGCGACCAAATGTCAAAATATCAAGTTTTTCCAATGTTAGTATTGATCATTAAAAAGGAGAAATAATGATTTTTGTTACTAAAGGTACATTTGGTTATGTATAAGCATCTTAAGAAGTAAATGACCAAGAAAGACACCTGTTAGAAACATGTTATCGTACACTACTTCAGAATTTTTAAATTTTAGCTTAGTTATGTAAACCATTGCAGAATATAACTTATAGATTGTATAGCTAGATAAAAACCTATAAAACGTAGTAAGTATAAAAAAATATCAAAAGCTTAGTCAAAGTTCTTTTTTGTTATTTTTTACGTCATGCAAAATATTAAAAATTAAAAAACACATTTTTGAAATCTAGAAGTGATGCTTTTTCAGTGCTGTCAAATTTGTTCGGTGCAATTCAAAATACCAAATAAACAATCACTTCCAGAAATCAGTAATACTGATGTATTTCCAGCAAAAAGACACAACGTCACAACGCTTTCGACTAAGGCCCCAATTCGTCGTCGGCAATCTCCAGAATTTGTCTTCAGTTCCGCCGTCGCGGCTCCGGTTCGCAGCCGCGACGATGATGGATTCGACAAACAGAACAATGGCGTCTGAATAATTGAATCTCTCCTCTCTAATCCGCAAACCCGTGACGCTTTCGAGACGACGTCGACGTCGTCGTCGGCGTCGTCCGCCGTCGCCGGCATCCAGGTAAAATATTCGCGAGTACATCAGTAATTAGCATTGTTAGTTTCCGCCTAATGGATTACGGTAATTAATTTTTAAACGGGGCACGCGGACGGAATTCGCTAGGAGTGACACGATTCGCGAATTCCCCAACCCTTCGCCTACCCCATCATCCCTTCACCCCTCCTAAGTCTTCTGGTGGTGCGGTTAAAGGAATTCTCTCCGGTTTCGGAGGGTGTATACAATGTGAAGTATTTATTCTCGCACCTACGCGGTTCTCTTCCCTTCAACTGTAATTGTAGTATAGCGAGCACTATAGAAGCGAAAGTAAATATACGGCATCTAGCTATTTAGTGCGCGCCCCCTGTACTGCTGCTCGGTTTAATTATTGTTTTGTGTGTCTCCGGTCGCTTTTGTTGAGCTACTGTTCCGCTCTCGACGGATGTTGCCCGTTTGCTGGTATTTCGCGAATTATTAAAGACCTCTTCAAGGTAGATTTCTCGATCGTAAGAGGAATTATGTGGAAACGTATCAAATAGCATACACCGATTATATTATATCAGATAGTGTTACGAATACAATGTACTGTTGTCATATATCATACATATATATATAGGAAACTAGTTTAGTCAGTTTAAATATAAGGTATATATGGAATAATGACGAAAGAGAACCCAGGTGAGAAGTAATTTTAAAATTAATTAACAGATACGGTCTCAGCCCGGATTCGAACCGGGGTCTTTGCCTTGCCGGGACATTGCTCTACCGTTGAACTACCGAGGCCTGTGACAAGGAATAGATAAATTCGTCATTTCAAAGAATAGTAACAGTAAGGATTGCTGTCTAACTAATATTATCATGACATCTATTGGACACTGGTGGAAATTGGTTCATGGTAGGTCAAGTTCGTTGAAAATCTTGCTATTGGAAAGTTGGAAACTAGTTTAGTCGGTTTAAATATAAGGTATATATGGACGAATGACGAAAGACAATCCAGGTGAGAAGTAATTTTAAAATTAATTAAAAGATACGGTCTCAGCCCGGATTCGAACCGGGGTCTTCTGCTTTGCCGGGGCAATGCTCTACCGTTGAGCTACCGAGCTCTGTGAGAAGGAATAGATAAATTCGTCATTTCAAAGAATAGTAACAGTAAGGATTGCTGTCTAACTAATATTATCATGACATCTATTGGACACTGGTGGAAATTGGTTCATGGTAGGTCAAGTTCGTCGAAAATGTTGCTATTGGAAAGTTGGAAACTAGTTTAGTCGGTTTAAATATAAGGTATATATGGACGAATGACGAAAGACAATCCAGGTGAGAAGTAATTTTAAAATTAATTAAAAGATACGGTCTCAGCCCGGATTCGAACCGGGGTCTTCTGCTTTGCCGGGGCAATGCTCTACCGTTGAGCTACCGAGCTCTGTGAGAAGGAATAGATAAATTCGTCATTTCAAAGAATAGTAACAGTAAGGATTGCTGTCTAACTAATATTATCATGACATCTATTGGACACTGGTGGAAATTGGTTCATGGTAGGTCAAGTTCGTCGAAAATCTTGCTATTGGAAAGTTGGAAACTAGTTTAGTCGGTTTAAATATAAGGTATATATGGACGAATGACGAAAGACAATCCAGGTGAGAAGTAATTTTAAAATTAATTAAAAGATACGGTCTCAGCCCGGATTCGAACCGGGGTCTTCTGCTTTGCCGGGGCAATGCTCTACCGTTGAGCTACCGAGCTCTGTGAGAAGGAATAGATAAATTCGTCATTTCAAAGAATAGTAACAGTAAGGATTGCTGTCTAACTAATATTATCATGACATCTATTGGACACTGGTGGAAATTGGTTCATGGTAGGTCAAGTTCGTCGAAAATCTTGCTATTGGAAAGTTGGAAACTAGTTTAGTCGCTTTAAATATAAGGTATATATGGAATAATGACGAAAGAGAATCCAAGTGAAAAGTAATTTTAAAATTAATTAAAAGATACGGTCTCAGCCCGGATTCGAACCGGGGTCTTCTGCTTTGTCGGGGCAATGCTCTACCGTTGAGCTACCGAGCCCTGTGAGAAGGAATAGATACATTCGTCGTTTCAAAGGCTAGTAACAGTAAGGATTGCTGTCTAACTAATATTATCATGACATCTATTGGACACTGGTGGAAATTGGTTCATGGTAGGTCAAGTTCGTCGAAAATCTTGCTATTGGAAAGTTGGAAACTAGTTTAGTCAGTTTAAATATAAGGTATATATGGAATAATGACGAAAGAGAATCCAAGTGAGAAGTAATTTTAAAATTAATTAAAAGATACGGTCTCAGCCCGGATTCGAACCGGGGTCTTCTGCTTTGCCGGGGCAATGCTCTACCGTTGAGCTACCGAGCCCTGTGAGAAGGAGTAGATACATTCGTCGTTTCAAAGGCTAGTAACAGTAAGGATTGCTGTCTAACTAATATTATCATGACATCTATTGGACACTGGTGGAAATTGGTTCATGGTAGGTCAAGTTCGTCGAAAATCTTGCTATTGGAAAGTTGGAAACTAGTTTAGTCGGTTTAAATATAAGGTATATATGGAATAATGACGAAAGAGAACTATATATGAAGAAATCCTTATCATTTTAGATGTAATATAGCTTGCTATGTGTATGCTGATATTCAATAAACCAATTATTGCGCATACACAATCCCGCAGCAGTAATTGAAATCTATCATTTCTAGGATATAGGTTTGATCTTCGCATAACTCCTTATTCACGTAAAAGTGGTCCTTGTTATATCTGAAAAGGGGATTTGATGTTTAGTTGACGTGAAGGATTTACGATCACTTACCAGAGTCGCAAAACATCACCGAAAATGTCATGCTCGTGTATTTTGATGAACAGAGCAAAACTAAGATAACCCCAATCCTTTGGATATACTATAGCATGCAAAATAGACATTATTAGGAATTGAATTACTTTTGAAGTGTAATATTTTTTTTTGTTTATGAACGAGACGAGTAGAATTTGGTGGACTGATCGTAGACAACAAATGGTGACTTTTTGATATTCTTGGGGATCATTACTTCTGGTTTTGCCGGAAGTGACGTCACGTCGAATTTACATTTCTTGGAAGGTATCAAAAAGTGCAAAAATATGTTTATTTGACAGATTGAGCCCACAAAAATTGGCTCTGATGGAGATTGTTGTGATTTTCGTAATCTACACACAAAAATGAATCAAAATAACCCATCGTTTGTGGCTGGAAAAATTAGTATCGATCAGTGATTGTTGATAACAACTTTTGATACAAAATTTTACCACAAAAAGCAGTTATCTCCAAACCGATAGACTTTCGTATAATAAAGTGTTAGTACGTTTTTGTATGAAAAAAATGTTTATTTAAATTATGTAACTGTATACACGGTGTCCCATTAAAAAAAATAACTGGCTGTGATTTCAAATTTGTATTTAATTTTTAATTCTAAACATCCTTTCCAAATAACATTTTTCCTTATCAAAAAAATCTGATGTGGCCAGGCACATGACTTTATCATACAAAATATAAAATTAATAGTTTAGCTGCATGAGAATCTATTTGATTGAGATAAATCGTATCTGCATTAAAATTAAACTAGTTAGCCAGGATTTGACAGATATTTTGATAGTCAATAGTATCAATAGTAGGTGTTGTTAAAGCATCAGCATTTGACACTACCTACTGTCATCAGAATAATAGTTATTTATCTCACAAGTGCCGAAAATACGGAATAGCGCGACGAGCGGTGATGCGGCGCGTCACCGCTATTTTATTTGAAATTTGTATTTTGTACTTTGCCGCACTAGAGCGGCAACGTTCCATAGCGATTCTCCAACCTCTGATAAAATCAGCTGTTTTCGAGTGTGACAGCCATAGACATTTCTGTGGTGACAACACAAAAAATATTTGTCAAATCCAGGCTACTATGTAGTTTCATATCAATGCAGATGCGACCGATCTCGATCAAATAGAATTTGCTCTTGCAGCTAAACTATTAATTTTACCAAAAAATGTCATAGGCATAAATTATTCAAAATTTCCTCTACTTTAATTTATTATTTAACTATTTTGACGAAATTAGAGAAATGGCTGCTCATTTGAAAAATCCTTGAAAAAAGGCTTAGAATAAACTACCAGTTCCTTTAGACCCTTTTGAACCAAAAGCTTTTCAGCTCTAAGTTAGGTCATGAAACTTCTAAATATGAACTTTCGTGCCGATACCTTTAGTAGTTTCTCCGGAATCGTCGCCACAAAAATCGTTTACACACACACACACACAGACATTTTTTTGAACCTTGGTCAAAAATGTTCAGGGGTCCCAAAAAGACCTATTTCCGCTAAAATCACAATTTTTTTTTTCGGCACGATTACAATACCTTAGCATACTGCGTATGATAAAGTAAAAATTAAGAGTATTTTTCTCTTATACCAAATTCATATATTCTGAGCCACCCTGTATATGGTACATAAATTTTAAGCTAGCATAGTAAAACTTTTGATTTTGTACCAAATGACAATTTTTATAAAGAATAAAATTTTCTGAGAAATTGATAATAAAGAAAATAATAATAAGTGTATGCTATACGGGGCACCGGTGTGAAGCAACTCCAGCGTCCAATTTAAAACTCATTTTAAACCAATATTAAAGAAAAATGTTCGTTTATTAAACGCTATAAACTGAGGGTAGCATTTTTCACGCCAGACGCAATTCTTGGCAAATGAGGCAGTCATATGCACCCCTTCATCGGGGGTTTAAATTAATTATGAGCAACCGTGCCCTAGTTGCGCTGTCGAACCCCTACCACCCCTCGTTCTATTCTGCACATCGCGCCCGACTATGTTTTATTTATTATGGTAATGCATTGAAATCCCAGATCAATGGGGAATTGTTGGAGTTGTTCCGTTAAGTCGTAGGAGGCTTAGGGAATTTTATTGACGCAATTTATGCAGTAATTTGTTGTGTTCGGGGGGCGTTCGGCCCGAAGGAAAGCGCGAAGTCGAGACGGGGGTTGAAAGTTTTAAAATTATAATTAAAAATTTCGTTTGTTCGTTACGGAGTTAGGAAACATTTTTTCCTGTCGTAATTAATTTTTAAGTTGGTTGATTAAGTTGTAGCCGGGGTGCGAGGAATGAAGGGTTAATGAAGAAATTACGCGGATAATTACGTTGTACGAAGCATTACTTAGGAATGTTTTGATTACTTTTTGTGTATAAGTTGCGTATGGGGGAGCTAATCAGGAAGTTGGATTTGAAATATTTGATTTGTACTTACAGTTAAACATACGAAGGAAGATGATTTCGCAGAAAAGACGCTTACCTGGAATAGAAAAAGAATTGTTAGTAAGAAATACAGTGTCAGTCAAAAGACTTAATAATAATTTTTGAACATACAATAGAAAAAAAAGACAAGACCGTGATAATAAAAAAAACATAACTAGATACATAATTGGAAAATACGCAATACAAAATAATAATAATAATAATTCATAACGCAGAACATTGCTCTCGCTTCACGGCATATAAACGCAGGAGAGCCCATCTGCCAATTTGTCTAAAGCTGAAGTTCAATTAGTAATGATCTCTATGAGATTTGATGACGTTTTCAGTCAAATGGATTGACTTTATGAGAAAGGACTGCCCATATTTCCTTGTGAAATACATCACCCCGTTTTCCGTCTTCATATTCACACACAGAGAAATGTTTAAGACATTCGTTGTCTTGCCGAAATTTACTCCGAACAAATCAATAAAGTTTTCAATTTAGATGAGCTTTTTGAATCAAAACTCACAAATTTCTCCTTTGAAGCGACAACATTTTGTTTCCAAGTAAAACTACATTGGATAATTTTAAAAGTTCTTATGAGTTCTTTTAAAAATATAGTGTGTTGCATTGAACAATTCAATATATTCCAATGAAAACAACTATTGCATTGAAACAAGATCATATATGTAAAATATGGTGTTCAAAACAAGTAAAATTAGTTGGTTGATGCAAGAGACGTTTTGTGTGAACCAAGTAACCAAATGCTTAGTTTAAAATATCGGGTGGTTTCATTGTGCGGAAAACTTAAGAGTTTGCGCGGTTTGTGGCACCAGACTGACGCGACGTAGAACGGCGACAGTTTTTAGATACGCAGTATATGAGGACTACATTCTCCAGTCTCACTCACAACCCTCACAACGTTAACTCCATGCAAATATATTGGTTATAGTGGTACCTAAGCAGTGTCGCTTTGATATACGCTTGATTGTATCTGCAGTTTTACATGTGATAATGGACAGCGTGGATGATTTTTCAATTTCATCAGATCATCTTAAAACGATATTTGACAGTAAGTATATGCGTATATCTACTTTTTATGCGAATGTTAATACACTATGTGCATTCTATGTTTGCAGACCATAAAATAACTGTGCAAAACATAACAAAACTTAGAGAAGAAGAGATAAAAGAACTTATTCCGGCTATTGGAGATCGGATTGTTTTCCGGGAAGCGGTGAAGCTAAGAGGAGATTTAGAAACATCAAGGTGAGAAACCGTATTATAATGGCCAGTTGCAGAAAGGCCCATCAAGTCTTGTTGACTGCTTAGCTCTTAACTGTACTAATTACTGTATCAGGATGACATTTTTTTGTATTTTTGATTGTATTTTAAATGTATTTTTTTCTTTTATAACAAGTTATTGGGTTTATATCAGTATGACACCTACTTGTTTGAAATGTATTTTTATTTTTATAATAAATTAATGTATTGGTATATATGAACTTTTTTTACCCATTGTCTTTGCTACATGACTAAAAAAAATATATGTCTTACAAAATAATTGCTTAAAGAACTTTGATGTGATACCACATATTATGTTTTGATTAGATTTGTCAGCCAGAAGAATTATTCTTGCTAGTAAATATGATTAAGAAAGTAATGTGCTATTATAATCGTGTAGTTCTTTCTGCATTTGTTTTGATCGACTTATTTTTTTATGTAACCTTTGCAGCAGCGGTAGATAGTTTTAACAAAACAACAAAAACATTCACTTCAAATCAATATATTATGTTGAATGTACTATTACTTGCTTTGAATTTTTAACTCACTTCGTTTAAAATGACAGTTACTTGCTTTGAGAACAAAATACTCTATTCAGAACACTAAAGGTGTTGAACCAAAATTACAAATGTTTCTCTGAAACATTGGTTCTTCCAAGCAAAATAACGTATTACTTATACCGATAACTCTATTACTCTCTTTAAGACATCATATGGTTGCATTAAAACAATATTAGTTTGGTCCAAATGTTGAAATATTTGAAATAATACTACAAAGTTTCATTCAAAACAACATTATAGTCCTTTAGAGTTGATGACTATTTGGTGCAAGTCAATAGTTTACTCGTTGCAACTAATTTTATCTCGAACGAAGCACTTAACACATTTGTACTGAGAAAATATTGTCTTGGTTGAAGTGGATAGTTATTTCGTGGATATGGAAATCAACCGTTGTTTTTATGCAAAGCAATTTTATTTGAATTGAGCATTCCTTTCTCTGTGTGCACGCATATCTCCAGACGAAACAAGGTAACTTTTAACAATTTTCCAATAATTCAGTACGTGTGCTTATTCCACCATAGCAGCCGCCTCTTTCGAGCAAGCAAATTCAATTTGAATTCACATTCCGATAGACCAGACCGGCTGAAAGCGCAGAAATGAACGGCGACGCTATCAATTTAATTTCCTCATAATGCACTGCATCCCCCACTATCCCCTACCAACCTTCAACGTTCGCATAGTGGTCCGGATTTATAAGATTTCCAATTTAGCAACATAAATCCCGACGGTCGTGATTTTAAATTTGCCCTCCGCGGACCGTGCCGCACAATCGGCTGCGCAAAAAGAATAGCCGTCCACCCGGTTTCGGTCCCTTACTAAGCTCGCTCGATTTACAGGGACCGTCCCTGAGTTTAATGGAATAAATCGCTCAGATGCATTTTAATTCGGGTAAGCTGAAGAGAGGAGAAAAAGGGAAATGGAAAGGGATAACGAACTGGATAGACTTGATGAAAATAAAAGCGTTTCTGCTAAAATTAGTAGAAGTAATTATTTTGTCAACAAAACAATAATCTAAGTTCTACCTGTCCTGACCAATAATAAACAAAATCGCACTAGTAAAAATAGTTTCTAGTGTGCTTTTTTCCTTAAAATCAGAATCTTAAATCAAAAATTATGTATTGTTTGCATCTTTTAAGAAAAAAATCCGTCTTTTTTTTTCTTAGAATTTTTTTATTAGCGGTTTTCTGAAAAACTATGCTCAATTCAGAATTTTTGCCTTAATATTCAAATTCTACAGAAAAATGTGCACGCTAGAACGTAAATCAAAAGTTTTCACTTGTTTGTTTTTATTTACGGTTATGCCTCATTTACATGAGTAAGGGATATTTTTCATTTACACAGTAAGGGACCGAAACCGGTTGGACTTTTTGCGCAGCCGATTGTACATATGTTGCTAGAATGGGTCATGTATTTTTTCACACTGGCAATACTCTGCTTCAGTTTGGAAAGTTCTAATTGCTCTAAATAGGCACCAAAGTTTGATTTATCATTTGTACAAAATATTTCCCTCCTACCACGACTAGCGCGTTGAGGTTGGTTTGTTGACATTTAAAATACCTATGCTACGCGCCAAGCCGATCACAATAGTCGTTTACTAATCATCAGTCACTGCAGAACTGTGTGTTTTGTAGTTTGTTTATATTTACCTACATAGAAGGGCGCCGTTACATAAGAGCAAGGGGGGGGGGCGGACTTGCATGACACTTTTTTCCTATGCTGTCTGTAAAATTGGTTCCATCTTCCGATTCTCTCCAGTGTTCGCAGAATACATTTCTGGACATGAGTTCATTCCAAAATTTGTCTACTATGGTCTTTATGGTGTCTATACTGATTTCGTACACAGCTTATACATATATAAAACGATTATTAATAATTAGTTGACTTTCATGTGTTTACGTATAATAGTAATAATAACAATTTTTTATTTCGTTGTGGATGATCATTAACACAGTATTTATAAATTTAGTCACAACCGTGACTAATAACATAAAATAATGTGTAAAAATGACAACCATAAAAGCAACAGAGATGTTTCAGGATGAATGCAAGTTCAGTTTAACGAACAATATAGGCTATGGTTTTTTATATATTTATTTTATATTTATGTTTGTTGTATATCATTTTAGAATAGTAACTAACAAATAAGAATAAGGTCTCTAATTACCAATGTCATTTACAACTAATAAAACAAGACAAAAACGTTACAAATTAGTTAATAGCATAGTCAAAAATCTCCCCCCCCCTCCCCCCTGGAACATTTTGTAACGGCGCCCATGCCTATATACGTAAATATTGGTGTGGATACGAGACCAGAAAGCAGTTCTTTACCTCACTCAAGTCTTAAAATCGCGCGTAGGTGAAAATTTTTTTCACTCACGAGCTTCCAGTCAAACTTCTAAAATATCGTCTATCAGCTCCATATATACTGATATAAAACTTTGCACATAAGGACATAAGTCCTTTTATAAACTTTGACCCGTCAGAAATAGATGAATATGTAAGATTGACTGCCCTTTGTATGTCTCAAAATTGTTTTCAAATAAACGGAAAGTTCTTTGAACAACTTGAGGGAACTGCAATGGGTAACTGTCTCTCACCTTTTATTGCCAACTTGTCTATGAGCAGATTTGAAACCAATGTAAAATCTATAGCACCATATTTCCCTAAGACTTGGGTTAGGTATGTCGACGATATTTTTGCCATTTTTGACACCAAGAAGTGCAGAATTCAAGATTTTCTTCTCGTTTTGAATTCTAAATTCAACACCATTAACTTTACTGTAGAACAAGAAGTTAACGGCCAACTTCCTTTTTTAGATACTCTGGTAGTAAGGAATAGCAAAATATAATAGAAATTGACGTGTATCGGAAAGATACTAACACAATCAGGTTTATCCCTAATGATTCGCAGCATCCTTTTCAACAAAAATTGTCTTTTATTAGTTGTTTAGTAAATAGGTTATTGAAATTTCCATTGTCCGCAGATAGATATCAGCAAGAATTATTGTTTATTAAGAATGTTGTCATACATAATGGATACCCTGAGAAAATAGTTGATAGAATGTTTAAGAAGCAGAATCAAAAAATGTATGTAAATCAAATATCTACTTTAAATACTTTGTCTGTAGAAAAGAAGAAATATGTTAAAATACCGTTCGATGGTGCATATACAAGGGGTTTGAGAAGTATTTTTACATCACAAAATCTCTGTATAGCATATTCGACTCATAATAGCATAAAAAAAATTCTTGGAAACCCAAAGGATAAGGTAGATGTACTTGATAAATCTGGTATATATTGTATCAAATGTCATGACTGTGAAAAAGAATACGTAGGCCAGACTAGAAGAACAATTTCAACTAGGTTCAAAGAACATGTAGCTCATTTTAAATATAATCGTTTTGAAAAATCTAGTGTGGGTCAACATATTTTAGACACAGGTCATAAAGTAGTTGTAGATGACTTAAAACTTGTAAAAGCTGTGTCAAATAATAGGGAACTAAACAGCTTGGAAAGTATCTTTATTCACTTGAATAGAGATAAATTAATAAATTCAGACAGGGGTCCTATACCTAGTTCGCCATTGTTTGACCTGCTTTAATTAAAACTTGTTTTTTACGCTTCAATGATCAAAATTCACTGAGGTGTGAACAACAAATGGGTATATATAGGGTAATTTTTAACATGGACCTCACTTCCACTAGTGATTTGCTTGGACAATGTCCAGTAAAGATACTATGAAATGCTAATCTCTCTTTTCCTCTTTTTAGGTTCTACTGAAGATGGCAACATAGTTGCTGAAATACGTATTTAGGTTCTAAAATACTTGTCGTGGTTAGGGGTTTATAGTTTTATTATTAAGTTCGCCACAGTCTCCAAAATATTGTCAGTTTGTTTGTATTAACCGGATGACAACGACATAAACTGTCACCATGCATTGCAAAAATTTTTGGAGCGGGGACTTAAGTCCTCAAAGGATATAAGGGGAAGCAACAATGGGCGCTCTACCGCGCCATTAATGGCTCGAAACAAGCTTCCTTAGTGTATAGGCGGTCCAATTTGTTTATATTTATTCCAGTTTGCGTATAATCTACTATAACCCCAAATGGTTACATGGTTATTCATCTCCCACGCAAGCGCCCGATTATTCCAAAGCGAGGAAACAAAAAACGGGCAAGACAAAGATGAATCACAGCCTCGAGATCAGTTCAAACAGTATCGCTCCAAAACGCTAAATTCAATTAAAACTTATCTCGCAACCGGAGAGAGAAGCTCAACTTTCCCAACCTACTAAAGTTGGGCGCGCGCACGATCATCACGTTTCATTACTGCATTATTGAGCGGTAATAACTTCAATGGAGAGACAGAGAGAGACTCTGCTCGGTGACTGTACGAACTCGTGTCTGATTACAATGACAATACGCCGGCATATCGTGTCTGGAATGTTTAGATCTCCGATCTTAGTGTCTGGACCGAACGGAACAGTAATTGCTATGTCTTCGGGGCAATATCACGCACGCCGTTCGACATCGGTATAGGGAAAGTTCGGGCGAATACCACCGCGACGCGCAGCGCAGCGCCGCACAAGTTTGGAAACAGTTCGACTGACAAGGGAGCAGCGGCGGAGCAGTAATGCAGTCGACAATTATCGTCCAAATATTAATTCCGTGCCGCGAAACTCTGCAATCTGGTGGGTTCGATCGATTGCCACTTGGGTATTCGAATAGTTACGCTATATACGGAAACGTGTCTATCGGTAATATGATCGAACAGCATTACTGACGTTTATACAGGGAAGCGCGCCACAGGTGAAGATTTTAGGTTTTGAGCTTTCTTCTTTTTTATTAACTCTTAATTCTCTCCAAGCATTAGATAGTAATGTTACAGAAGAACAGTTTCTTTTCACTTTATTTGGGTATTACAGGCCAGAATCGGATTTATCTGATTTAAGGACGTGCTATATTTACATGTACCTAATTCCGACACCCCTAAATTCGCAATAAGTAATGGTTACTGTTTTAACCACTACACACATAAAAATTTTACGGAGAGAATTTGTACGTAGTTAGTTGTGCACAAAAAAGAGTGATTTTTTCTCCGTAAATCAGTTGATTGTGTGCTAAAAATTGTTGATATACGTAATATCGGAGTTAATTTAACTACACAGCACGGAGTTGAAAATAGTTTATATCCGAAATGGTGAAAATTTTCACTGGAGCTGAGAAATGAAAATTAACACCATGCAGGGTGTTGAAATAACTGACAAAATGAGAGAAAGTACACTTTTTGGAGTTGATATGACTGAACATTGTGACGGAGTGATAAAACTCCTAAAAGTAAACATTAATTCCCTGTGTAATATTGATTTCTAACTCCGTTTTGGAGTGAATAATCTCCAAAAAGGTAAGATTTATACTGTAAAGGCAAAAACTTACGGTTTGACAACAACAGGGGTCAACATGTCGCCACCAAGACGGTTTGCAGTTTGCTTCGCAGTGTGTTGTGGTCGTCACTTATACTCCTAAGTTTGCGGGGTGCAGTTGAGAGTGAGTTTCATTTCCATTACTTTTAATATTTTATATGTAAGTACTTACATTGTTATTTCAAATGGAGTTATTTCATACGAGTTAAATAATGACAAATAAAAAAATGGGTCAGAATTATCAACGATGTATTAAATTTCGACACAATTAATACTACAGGTAAGTTACTTATATTACTACATATGTATGTATGTACGTAGACATATGTATGCGTGTAATTACTTATTCGTTGTGCTCTCATGCTTTTATAATTTTGTAGTTTATAAAAATGTTACGCACACTACTAATGTACTATAGAAAAAAGCTTGTGAAGATACCGGCTAGTCAAATGCGCAGTACGTTTGTTGCCGCATTTGTGGTACCTTCATACCGAGTATGACACTGCATTGTACCTACAGAATGCATGTCGATTTTTGTGTTTTTTTTATGAAGTAGTGTGTATTCCTTTGTCCGGCAATACGTTTTTTTTTTATTTTTTTTTATTTGCCTTACAACATACAAAAATACCACAATTCTGCACATATTTCTTTTTTATGTACAGTTGGCAAGCTATTTAAAATAGCACAGCCAAAATATCAAGATATCAAGTATTATGATGACGCGAGTTATGAAATCGACAAGGAGTTATTGGTAGACTTCATATGGCACAGTCAACGAGGAATTACTTTGGTAATAAAGACGGGCGAAGAGGATGACGATTAATGAAAGTACTCTAGACTTTATGTAGTCTGTTATATTTGATATTAGTTATTAATTTATTATTATTAATATTAATACGGAGATTATTGTTATATTTAGGATAAACTGTATTTTATTTATTGAGTATTGTGCAAACATGTATATTCATTTACTTGTTTTTTCGAAAAATAAATTGTTAAAATGTATTTTTGATGTTTACTGGTCCCCGTCATATTCCTAATAAAGATAAGAACCGCTCTGAAAAAAAAAATCAACTCTATTTGGTACATATTTAACTTCATTACGTACACAAACAACTCTTTTAGGGAAAGAATAATTTCGCCAATAAAAGAAAAGCACCCCGCAACAGGGCAATTTTAACACTAATATAGGAGTTACGTAACATCTCCACGGATGTATTTCACTACTACAGAAGAACTTTTGCACTCCGGAACGCGGAAGTTTGACACGCGGGGAGATTATTTTATGTCTATAAAGGAGTAAACCTGCATTTCCCTAAACATATATTTTCAACTCCGTTACAAATAATAATAACTATAAAAAGAGTGAATGAGCTCTGTAAAAATTCAACTCCGTCTGATTTAACTACATGCGCAAACGGTCGCGAGGGAGATCCATAGCGGTGTTGAATCGGTGTTAAATCCAACTCCGTATTTTTATGTGTGTATTTATTGCAGTACACCGTATTATGAAAATATTGAGGAACGTCAACACATGTTAACCAGTGCCCTCTGGGGTACAAAACAGAACAATAAGATTAATTTATTCATATTAAAAGAATACATTTTTACTTTGTTTTACTGCAATAGATTTGCATACCACAGATATTTAACTTAAAAAAAATAATCAATTGAATAATGTAAATTCGTAAATACCGACGTTTCGCGACCTATGGTGTTCGCTTCTTCAGAGCTAACTGAATACTCATATTCGCTACGTGTATTCGTATTACTCGTATGCGTAGTACTCGTATTCGTATTCAGTATTCACAACATGGTTCGCGAAACGCCAGCCTTTACGAATTTTGTACACACGGCATAACCCGGCACCTATAAATTTTCTAAATAATCAATTCACTTTTGAGTCTAGATATCAGAACATTTCGCATTTTTGCAAGCTCTTAATTTGTCAACAATGCAATAATCCTGTCCTGAGTTACCATAAAGTCAAATAAGTGAAAGCTTTTGTTTTACGTTTCTATTTTTTATCTGTAGAATCTGAATCTGATGACAAAAATTCTGAATTGAGCCTAGTTTCAGAGGAAGAATGACAAAAAACTTTCAAGACTTTCATTTTTATCCCTGATAAACTACACATAATTCTAATTTCTACTTTAAGATACAGATTTTACGAAAACACAGTATAGTTACCTATATATAGAATAGAAACATCAAAAATAGTTTTCACTAGTTCGATATTGTGCGCTGTTGGCAAGTATACTTCAAAATAGGAGAAATGTTCTAAAATCTATACTAAAACAGTTACATGGTTATTTTTCTTGATTTGTTAAAAAGTGTGTTATATAATGTTTTTGTAAAAACAAAATGTATTATTTTTATTTTTATTTTTTTATAAGATAGCATTACACTTATTCATGATTTTGAGTCCGTTCGGGTAAGGGTTAATAAATATTGATAAATCTCAATTTTCATAGAAATTACGTATCCATATACAGGAACAAATTGAGATCTACCTCCATAAAAACATTTTAAATGTTCAAAATAAAGGCCACCCTACTGGTACTTATATCTACAAACTTTTTCATTGGGTTGGCATACACTACAATAAATAGTATGGCCCATAACCGTACGTCAATACTCGGTCGGATGATTGCATATGAGCAATCCAAATGAGAAAAGGAGAAAGTCGGCCTTAGTACAAATCTCATCGTTTTCCAGACATTGCCACTTTATTGAAATTCTCGCAAAGTTATAATAGGTTTTTACAATGATTCACATTAATGGTAAACAATTCAACACTATTTGTGTCTGAAATAGGACAGTTTAGAGACAGTTACGATATTTTAGGAAAAATAAGGCATGTCTAGTAAAAACAGGACGTCTGGTAGACACTACCACCAACTAAACCAAGTATAAACTCCAAATTTGCTAGAAAAATAAGGATATCATCATCCACATAAACGTTCTTGGCGTCATCCTTTGTCGACAGATGGTCGAACCATTTGGTCGTACCTAAACCGAACCTATAATCCACTGGCGTGCGGGAGCGTCGTCGTTTCGAAAAACAATTGCGTCCACTCAAGCTCTGCGCAAAAATCGAAAAGAATCACGACTGGCAGCGATCCTCGGAGTCCAGCCCGTATCTACACAGCGAGATACGAGATCCGAAGTCGACCATTCATCAATGGGATTACGCGTATCTCTGTCGGTATAAACACGGTTTCGGGATTACTTCCGGTCCATCAGAAAACTTCCGCTCCGACGATTTCCGTACCCCCCTTTTGACCAGAACCTCCACGGTGTATCCAGTCCATCCAGTTCGTTCTCCACCTCCCTCTCTATCCTCCGTTCAACCCCTCCCCAGCTCCGCTTACCCGAATTAAAATGCATCTGAGCGATTTATTCCATTAAACTCAGGGACGGTCCCTGTAAATCGAGCGGGCTTAGTAAGGGACCGAAACCGGATGGAAGGCTATTCTTTTTGCGCAGTCGATGGTGCTGCACAGTCCGCGGAGGGCAAATTTAAAATCACGACCGTCGGGATTTACGTTGCTAAATTGGAAATCTTATAAGTCCGCACCACTATGCGAACGTTGAAAGTTGGTAGTGAGACTGGGTAGTTTAATCATATTAAAAGAATGCATTTTATTTTGTTTTACTATAATAGATTTGCATACCACAGATATTTAACTTAAAAAAAAATCTGATGTGGCCAGGCACATGACTTTATCATACAATATATAAAATTAATAGTTTAGCTGCATGAGAATCTATTCTATAGAGATAAATCGTAGGTATTGTCAAAGCATCAGCATTTGACACTACCTACACTACGTCATTAAAATAATAGTTATTTATGTCATAAATGCCGAAAGTACGGAATAGCGCGACGAGCGGTGATACGGCGCGTCACCGAAGGAGTGTAGCCGTCGCATATGAGCGAGTCGCGCTATCTAGTTTTTGGCAGAAGCGACATCAACGTTTATTGTGTTGCTTTTTAAGAAATACGTATTTAAAAAAAATAAATGATTTCTGTATAGTAAATGCTAGGTTGGTACCACTTTGACGAAAGGTGCGTTCCGATTGGTAGGTAATGGTAGCTAATGGCGGTGATAGAATACGAAATTATAGTATTTCTTACATATCGTGATAATGACAGATATTAGTTTGCATGTACATAAACATGACTCACTAACAATTTTCTATTGGAAATACTATAACGGCGTCTGCTACCACTGCCATTATCACTAATGAAAACGCACCTTAAAAAGGTAATTCAAATTCTGACAGATTTATATTTGTTCATGACACATCCCTACCAACATACTAAAATAAAACTACACTCATCGCTATACTTTATTTATAATTTTCTCAATGTATCATTTTTAGAATTAGATATAAAGACGGGTTGATATTTCTTATCAACAAACAATCAAATTGGTGATCTTATTTTATTTGAAATTTGTATTTTATAATTTTGCGCACTACAGCGGCACGTTCCATAGTGGTTCTCCAACCTCTGACGAGATCAGCTGTTTTCGAATGTGACAACACAAAAAAATATTTGTCAAAATCCTGGCTACTATGTAATCTCATATCAATGCAGATGCGTCCGATCTCGATCAAATAGAATTTGCTCTTGAAGGTAAACTATTAATTTTACCAAAAAATGTTATAGGCATAAATTATTCAAAATTTCCTCTACTTTAATTTATTAATTAACTATTTTGTCGAAATTACAGAAATGGCGGCTGATTTCGAAAATCCTTGAAAAAGGCTTGGAGTAAACACCCAGTTCCTTTGGACTCTTTTGAACCAAAAGCTTTTCAACTCTAAGTTTGGTCATGAAACTTCTAAATATGAAGTTCTGTGCTGATACCTTTAGTAGTTTCTCCGGAAAAGAATTAACAAAAATTGGGTACACACACACACACACACACACACACACACACACACACACACACACACACACATATACACACACACACACACAGACATTTTTTTGTACCTTGGTCAAAAATGTTCAGGGGACCCATAAAGACCTATTTCCGCTAAAATCTCAAAAAAAATTTTCGGCACGATTACAATACTTTACATACTGCGTATGATAAAGTAATAATTCATTTTTGAGTCTATATTTCAAAACAGTTGCTGTTACGTAACTATTTTAGAAAAAATAAATAATATTAAATATGGAAAACAACAAATTTTATCAGTAACGATTTTTCTAACACCTTATATTGATTGACCTATGTTAATATTTCAATCCCAGCCATGCGGTTAGTTCGTGGGTAGGAAAGAATACGTCGGCCGTTTTAGCCGGCGAGTAAATTAATTGCATTTTCAATTTCCAAGTCGATCCGTTTTAATGGCGCTCGAGCCCGAGCCCGCGCCCGTCCTCCTACAGTAACAAACCGGTACTGTTTAATTACTTTAATGGTTATTGATTGCGGACGCCGATGCCGAGACTCTAATACGTATAAATCGGGGACAAAACCTCCGGATAATTCCTCTCGTTCATTTTTAAAACGGGGGCGGACCGAAAGCCGGACCCCAGCGGGCGCAAAAACGGTGCCGACGGGAATACGCGCGTCCGCTGAAAAAAGATCCACGAAAGAGGCATGTATTATGTACGGCCATCGATCTTCCTCTCCAGGACCCCCCCTCCCCTCCCCAACCTCCCCAGACGATGTTTCTTCCCACTGGGCGAGACTTGTTTTCCGTTTTTCAGACGCTGCCTTTCTCCAATTTTAATTGCTGAAAGAAGCGATAAAAGACCAAGAACGATCGCTGTGGTTGTAGCCTTTTTTCAGTCGTTATTGTTCCACAATTAGAAGATATTTTCGTTTCGTTAATTCTGGATTTGTTTTCGGATGATAGAAAGATGAAGATGTGGAAGAAGCCTTGGAAGAAGCCATGGAAGAAGACATGGAAAAAGACAATGAAGAACACAAAGGATAATGGTGGAAAATAAGAGAAGGTAAAATGACAAAGAAGAAAATAAAGACAACTAAGAGGAATGAGGTATATCATCAGTGTCACGTAGTTTAAAAGTATTAAAGTACGTGTGATTTCGGATGAGAGAAAGATGAAGATGTGGAAGAAGCCATGGAAAAAGACATGGAAAAAGACAATGAAGAAGACTAAGGATAACAGTGGGAAATAGAAGAAGATACAAAGGCAAAGAAGAAAATGAAGACAACAAAGAGGAATCAGGTATATCATCAGTGTCACCTAGTTTAAGAGTGTTAAAGTAGGTGTGTTTTCGGACGATAGAAAGATAACGATGTGGAAGAAGCCTTGGAAGAAGCCATGGAATCAAAAAGGAATCAGTAATATCATTGGTGTCACAATAGTTTAAAAGTGTTAAAGTAGGTGTGTTTTCAGACGATAGAAGGATGAAAATGTGGAAGAAACCTTGGAAGAAACCATAGAAGAAGACATGGAAAAATACAATGAAGAAGACAAAGGATGACAGTGGGAAATAGAAGAAGATAAAATGACACAGAAGAAAATAAAGACAACAAAGAGGAATCAGGTATATCATCAGTGTCACCTAGTCTGAAAGTGTTAAAGTAGGTGTGTTTTCGGACGATAGAAAGATAACGATGTGGAAGAAGCCTTGGAAGAAGCCATGGAATCAAAGAGGAATCAGTAATATCATTGGTGTCACAATAGTTTAAAAGTGTTAAAGGTGTGTTTTCAGACGATAGAAGGATGAAAATGTGAAAGAAGCCTTGGAAGAAACCATAGAAAAAGACATGGAAAAATACAATGAAGAAGACAAAGGATAACAGTGGGAAATAGAAGAAGATAAAATGACACAGAATAAAATAAAGACAACAAAGAGGAATCAGGTATATCATCAGTGTCACCTAGTTTAAAAGTGTTAAAGTAGGTGTGTTTTCGGACGATAGAAAGATAACGATGTGGAAGAAGCCTTGGAAGAAGCCATGGAATCAAAGAGGAATCAGTAATATCATTGGTGTCACAATAGTTTAAAAGTGTTAAAGTAGGTGTGTTTTCAGACGATAGAAGGATGAAAATGTGGAAGAAGCCTTGGAAGAAACCATAGAAGAAGAGATGGAAAAATACAATGAAGAAGACAAAGGATAACAGTGGGAAATAGAAGAAGATAAAATGACACAGAAGAAAATAAAGACAACAAAGAGGAATCAGGTATATCATCAGTGTCACCTAGTTTAAAAGTGTTAAAGTAGGTGTGTTTTCGGACGATAGAAAGATAACGATGTGGAAGAAGCCTTGGAAGAAGCCATGGAATCAAAGAGGAATCAGTAATATCATTGGTGTCACAATAGTTTAAAAGTGTTAAAGTAGGTGTGTTTTCAGACGATAGAAGGATGAAAATGTGGAAGAAGCCTTGGAAGAAACCATAGAAGAAGACATGGAAAAATATAATGAAGAAGACAAAGGATGACAGTGGGAAATAGAAGAAGATAATATGACACAGAAGAAAATAAAGACAACAAAGAGGAATCAGGTATATCATCAGTGTCACCTAGTTTAAAAGTGTTAAAGTAGGTGTGTTTTCGGACTACAGAAAGATAACGATGTGGAAGAAGCCTTGGAAGAAGCCATGGAATCAAAGAGGAATCTGTAATATCATTGGTGTCACAATAGCTTAAAAGTGTAAAGTAGGTGTGTTTTCAGACGATAGAAGGATAAAAATGTGGAAGAAGCCTTGGAAGAAACCATAGAAAAAGACATGGAAAAATACAATGAAGAAGACAAAGGATGACAGTGGGAAATAGAAGAAGATAAAATGACACAGAAGAAAATTGAGACAACAAAGAGGAATCAGGTATATTATCAGTGTCACCTAGTCTGAAAGTGTTAAAGTAGGTGTGTTTTCGGACGATAGAAAGATAACGATGTGGAAGAAGCCTTGGAAGAAGCCATGGAATCAAAGAAGAATCAGTAATATCATTGGTGTCACAATAGTTTAAAAGTGTTAAAGTAGGTGTGTTTTCATACGATAGAAGGATGAAAATATGGAAGAAGCCTTGGAAGAAACCATAGAAGAAGACATGGAAAAATACAATGAAGAAGACAAAGGATGACAGTGGGAAATAGAAGAAGATAAAATGACAGAAGAAAATAAAGACAACAAAGAGGAATCAGGTATATCATCAGTGTCACCGACTTGAAAGTGTTAAAGTAGGTGTGTTTTCGGATGATAGAAAGATAACGATGTGGAAGAAGCCTTGGAAGAAGCCATGGAATCAAAGAGGAATCAGTAGTATCATTGGTGTCACAATAGTTTAAAAGTGTTAAAGTAAGTGTGTATTCAGATGATAGAAGGATGAAAATGTGGAAGAAGCCTTGGAAGAAACCATAGAAAAAGACATGGAAAAATACAATGAAGAAGACAAAGGATGACAGTGGGAAAGAGAAGAAGATAAAATGACACAGAAGAAAATAAAGACAACAAAGAGGAATCAGGTATATCATCAGTGTCACCTGGTCTAAAAGTGTTGAAGTAGGTGTGTTTTCGGACGATAGAAAGATAACGATGTGGAAGAAGCCTTGGAACAAGCCATGGAATCAAAGAGGAATCAGTAATATCATTGGTGTCACAATAGTTTAAAAGTGTTAAAGTAGGTGTGTTTTCAGATGATAGAAGGATGAAAATGTGGAAGAAGCCTTGGAAGAAACCATAGAAAAAGATATGGAAAAATACAATGAAGAAGACTAAGGATAACAGTGCGTAATAGAAGAAGATAAAATGACAAAGAAGACAATAAAGACAACAAAGAGGAATCAGGTATATCATCAGTGTCACCTAGTATGAAAGTGTTAAAGTAGGTGTGTTTTCGGACGATAGAAAACTGCAGATGTGGAAAAAGCCTTGGAAGAAGCCATGGAAACAGACATGGAAAAAGACAATGAAGAAGACTAAGGATAACAGTGGGAAGTAGAAGAAGATAAAATGACAAAGAAGAAAATAAAGACAACAAAGAGGAATAAAGTATATCATCAGTGTCACCTAGTTTAAGAGTGTTAAAGTAGGTGTGTTTTCGGACGATAGAAAACTGCAGATGTGGAAAAAGCCTTGGAAGAAGCTATGGAAAAAACATGGAAAAAGACGATTACGAAGACAAAGGATAACAGTGGGAAGTAGAAGAAGATAAAATGACAAAGAAGAAAATACAGACAACAAAGAGGAATCAGGTATATCATCAGTGTCACCTAGTTTAAAAGTGTTAAAGTAGGTGTGTTTTCGGACGATAGAAAACTGCAGATGTGGAAAAAGCCTTGGAAGAAGCTATGGAAAAAAACATGGAAAAAGACAATTACGAAGACAAAGGATAACAGTGGGAAGTAGAAGAAGATAAAATGACAAAGAAGAAAATACAGACAACAAAGAGGAATCAGGTATATCATCAGTGTCACCTAGTTTAAAAGTGTTAAAGTAGGTGTGTTTTCGAACGATAGAAAGCTGCAGATGTGGAAAAAGCCTTGGAAGAAGCCATGGAAAAAGATATGGAAAAAGACAATGAAGAAGACAAAGGATAACAGCGGGAAATAGAAGACGATGAAATGACAAAGAAGAAAATAAAGACAACAAAGAGGAATAAAGTATATCATCAGTTTAAGTGTTAAAGTTGATGTAGTAAATAATGATTATTATTCTATTTCCTGGCGTGATAGACGTACTCGAGGCAAATGATTGATTTTTTGTTGTTGGGTGATGTTAAGGACGTATGATTATAGCTGTATTACTGACGTGTCTGTATGCATATTGTAGGTGTGTAGGACATGGCATGTGACTACGAAGTCAATCGATCACCGCTTTCTCCTTAACTGCATTATCGATGAAATCCAATTTAATATCGAAGGGTCGACATGAAAAATGGTAGGTGTTTATTTCTATTCAGGTGTTATATCTTGATTCTTAATATAGTTGAGGAGCTAAAAATTGCTGATTTTAAGACTTTAACATCCACGAAAAACACTTGTTTAGTTACACTTGTTTAGTTAACACTTGTTGTTAATATTAACGTTGACTTAAGATCAAACAGCTTTGTTATTAGAGCATTATATTAAAAACTACTGGCCCCTATGACATTTTCACGTTTACTATGAGATTTGGTTTTCGTAAATTTACGGGTACGAGTTTTCTTAATTTAGTATAATTTAATTTTTTTTTGGTGTTAAGTAACAAAATTCAGTGACAATTTTGTCTATTGATAAATTAATCTGAACTGCGAACAAACGTCCACTGACTCCGCTTCCTGCAACAGAACGTCTCTCATTCAACAACCATCCTTCTTTTGTATGAACCTACGCAACTGTGTTTGTTCATGTTGCAGTTGATATTCATATTTCATTATAGCCCGTCCGTTCCACGCATCCACAATATGCTGCACAATAACCGACATATGACTACTACACTCACACTGACACACACACACACTCACACACGTATACACTCACACACACACGACACACTACAAAACGAAACGGTCGATTTATAATCGTTCGCGGACCGAATGTATCTGCAAATAATAGGGCGAAATTGCCGGCGCGGCTCGCGCATTTTCGAGCATATATCAAAATCTTTATCTGCACCGAAATGAATTAAAAGAGCATGCATATTCATTCTCGTACATAATTCGCCATATATGCGGATTTATTTCGGCAATTTCGTTCCGCCGTTCCATAAATATATTAAACCGGTGTCCGGCGTCTATGCGTTTCGCCTAGTCCGCGCATTCGCTAGTAGGGGTGTAGGGCGCCGCCTGACCGACCGACCGCTAGATGTCCAATGTGCAGTCGGCCGGTACATGAATTACAATTAGCCCTTTCGACCGGTATCCGTGTTTATGCGCTGTATAATTAAAATGTACGCAGTGAGTGCTGTTCGCCGCACGAAGGACCAAGAAAATCGATGGGTCAGGATTAGGGGTAAACCATGATTTATAAGGAGAGTCGGTTCAACTGTCCTGTGTTCTCGTTAGTTGGTTAAAACAGGACTCATTATATATTATTGCGAAGTATAGTTTAATTACATTGTATAATTGAGGTCATCCAACCTATCCAACCTGCAGACAGTTGCTTGGACAGAAATGCAGGCGTCAGGCTTTTTTCAAACCAGAACAAAGGAATTCATTTGTGGCCTCGCGTACAAAACGTGCAAATTTACATTAACTTATACACTGCGGGCAAAAAAAAACGGTACAAATATTCAATTGCTCATATTTCCAAAGATATTAATTAAATTCGAGCATTTCCTTGATAAACTAATTGCTTATATTAGGAAGATTGAAAACATACCATATTTGCCACATATGAACGTTTTAATCCAATGTAATGTTGCTTTATGTATGGCAATGCAACATTTCAGTTAAAAAAATTAGTAGGTAATGACATCTGTTTCCTTTTGGTCAAAAGGAACAGTAGAGATTTTATAGCATTGTATACAGGGTGAAAACAAACAAAAGAACAAGAACAAGTAGCATACGTCTAAAATTTACAGCTAAACAACAATTGTTATACAACATAATTGAAACTGACGAAAAGACCACGTAAAATGATAAATTCATGGTTTCTCTTCATGGTTGCAATGTTTTTGTTACAAACGTCATATTCCACTGGTTTTTACCCAAAACAATAAAAACCCTTGCTTAAATATTTCACCCTGTATAAGAAAAGAATCAGCCTGTATACTGCTATAAGATCTCTAGTGTCCTTTTTTACCAAAACAAGACAAATGTCATTACTCATTGATTTTAATACACTTTTCATTTCACATTAAATTTACCCGATAGTACCAGAAATGTTGCATAGCCAAACATAAAGTAACATAACTTTGGAATGAAAAGTTCTGATATTGCGAACATGGTATGGTTTCAATCTTCACACTACAAGCAAATCGTTTTTTAAAGAAATATTTGAATTAACTAAATATTATTGCAAATACGAGTGATTAAAAATTTATACCGCTTTCTTTAGGTCACAGTGTATATAAGCCAGACTGTGGCGCAGCGGTAAAGCGCTTGGCAATCAGTCTGGGGGGCGTGAGTTCGACTCTCATGCCCTGGTTTCAGAGTAAAGGTTTTTCTGTGGTTTTCCTTTAGTCCTCGGCGAATGCTGAAAGCCAAACAACTGAAGACGTGCCACAGATGCGGGCCATAATACTGATGATTCGGGCCTGCCGATGCCCCCGTAGTTGAACTATTTTCAATAATTAAACATGGATTTTAAACAGAGTTTTTACTTTTAATTATTGAATAAGCATTCTGGTTATTTAATACAAAAGTTAGTTCAGTTAACTCGCAAACGAAGCGAAATTTAAGCAAAAATATCTTTTTAATTGTTTAATATCTTCCTGTTGATATCTCCCCAGATACATCAATAACCAGGGCGTGCAAGTGCATCCCCTCTGCGGGCGCCCATGCTTCCAATGCGTTGACCTTCTTTGAATTTGCACCAGGGACGATAGTTTATCTCCTTCTACTACCCGTCATCTCGGTAATTTATTAAAATTAATTACCGCATTGTCCCGCTTATGTAAATAATCCGTACCGTGGCCGGGGCTATTTGCATGTCTCTGTTACATTACGGCGGACGAGGAGAGAGGGCGATGCTAATGGCACCGGCGTACATTTAATTAATGCAACTAATTACAAAAGTAATTAATTTATTGACACCGGGACTATGTCGTGCTGTTGCCGCGCGACCGACGGCTCTGACGGCGAACGGAACGCGTATGTTGCTTGCCTATTCGCTTACATGATGTGCGTGCCACCAGTTATGCATAATGTTGCTGACGCTGATGGGTTTGTCCCATTTCAGTTAATGTATTCTGACCCGCGCGCAGCTAAACTGAAGAAACGACAAAATCGCACATTACACAAGTCGTATGCAACGCTCGGATTAAAATAGGTCCCAAATGTCTAGATTATGCCTGAAAGTGCATGATGCTACATTCTGAAAACATCGGAACTACCAAATGAAAAATTTAGGTAGGTACGATATTTTTATAGCGGCTTCACGCCTTCCTCACACCTGCCTCAAGTCTGCATCAAGCATGCCTCAAGTGTGCCTCAAGTCTGCCTCAAGTCTGCCTCAAGCATGCCTCAACCCTGCCTCAAGTCTGTCTGAAGCTTTCCTCAAGCGTACCTCAAGCCTGGTACGTCTCGCTTTAAAGCTTATGGAGTATCCGATGAGCTGACCACACGTCACAGCAGAAATATGGTCATCTTTGACATTTCGCATTTTTCATTTAGCAGAGAAGTTATAATGTTTGGGCTGAAATTATTGTGCTGAAGTAAAATAGTATATTATTCTATGAGCAAGTAATGTAAGCAATTTCTCACGAGAACGAAGTTTGCAGCACGAGCCGTAGGCGAGTGCTGCAAAGCGTTCGAGTGAAAAATTGCCATTACTTGCGAATGGAATACTATACTTTTTCTACGACCATGCAACGAAATTTTATAAATTAATTTTTGTGCATATAGGGACAGCTGTATGTCACTATGACGGTTTACAGGATTTTGACAGATTAAAATTGTTTGGTGCGCCTTGTCACTTAGCGACGTTGTCAATGCCTTGACAATGTCGCTAAGCAGTGTATCAACAATTTGGAAATGAAAAATCCAGAGCTGTGATTGGTTCTAAAGCCGTGAGGAATGAAATATTTCTCACTACTGGCGGGGTATGAGGAGCCAGGAATGAAATATTTGTCATGTGTGTGGGGAATGGTTAGTATTACTTATCATAAGTTGCCATGATAATGAATGCATTCCTCAATAGGAGTAGAAAATAGTATATTATTCTATGAGCAAGTAATGTAAGCAATTTCTCACGAGAACAAAGTTTGCAGCACGAGCCGTAGGCGAGTGCTGCAAAGCGTTCGAGTGAGAAATTGCCATTACTTGCGAATGGAATACTATACTTTTTCTACGACCATGCAACGAAATTTTATAAATTAATTTTTGTGCATATAGGGACAGTTGTATGTCACTATGACGGTTTACAGGATTTTGACAGATTAAAATTGTTTGGTGCGCCTTGTCACTTAGCGACGTTGTCAATGCCTTGACAATGTCGCTAAGCAGTGTATCAACAATTTGGAAATGAAAAATCCAGAGCTGTGATTGGTTCTAAAGCTGTGAGGAATGAAATATTTCTCACTACTGGCGGGGTATGAGGAGCCAGGAATGAAATATTTGTCATGTGTGTGGGGAATGGTTAGTATTACTTATCATAAATTGCCATGATAATCTATGCATTCCTCAATAGGAGTAGAAAAAATATATTTTTGTATCGTGAGTTGGGCTAGGAGAACTATATTTGATAAAAACAAAAGATTCATTTTTAGTAAGTAAAGTAAATATGACTTTCATCTTACCAAAAAATTATTTAAGACGACATTCGTGCAAAATTAAATTATGTAAGAACTATGGGCGCCAAAAAAATTTCGTGCAGCCAATTTTTACATTATGTAATTCTCTTTTTACTTATCAACTTGACAGTTGATGCATGTATTGTAGTCAGTGAACTGGAAATAACCTGTAAATGCGTCAAATACATTTAGAAACAATTTTTTTGAATTTCAGGTAAAAATGCAAAGATTTAGGTTTACCATGAGACAGTTTTGAGGTTTTTAAGATAATGGGTTCAGCTGGAATGAAATAAAAAAGCGAAACACCACTGCCTTCCGCTATCTACCTGCGGTAATCAGACAGTGACACATAGCCTATGTCATCGCTCTGTCTCTTTTGCTTGCGCCTGCCTCAATTCTCGCCAGCTAATGTAGTGCGTCCCTTCTATGATTGTACTTAAGATTAATATCAGAATGACAGCGCATAGGTTATAAAAGAACCATTTACAAAGGTAACAAAATCATTTTCAGTATATTTGATTGCATATGTAGTGTACGAATTTTCTTTGGTGCGCATAGTACATTTAAAAATTTAAACGGTGAACAAGTCGACAGACAATGCTGGCAGACCACAGACGAAATGACGACATATGAAAAACAGTGGCGTGCGGTGCTTTTGTTCATAAGGTGTGCAGTGAAAAATAAATACTTGTAAATGTTTAATAAAATAGAATCTCTATCGCAATCTGCCTAAAAAAGTATAAAAATGGTAAGCTTACAGTCAAAATCAAGTGCAATAGGCACAAGGCATCAGATATCAGGCAACAGAATGATGCATCAGTGTTTTTTATGTTACAATTTTGCGTTGTTTCTTGTGATTGATTTGTGTTTTTCTAGTTTTTGGCTAATGATGATTTGTTGATCAAAACTTGTACATAAGTACCCATTCTTGCAAAACTGAAGGTGTTATTTAACTCCTATCCTTTCTTAAAGACTTTTACTTATATGCTATTGATAACTGAATTCTCCTTTACGCATTTTAAAAACATTTATGATATTTGCATAAATATCCGTCTTAGATTATTAGTAACATTGATTTAACCCAGAAATAAAACTGACTGTAGTGTAGGTAAAACTGAAATAAATTTAATTTAATACGACAAAACTATCATCAATAGGCACAACATGCATCATGTTATCAGCATTATTGAGTTATTAAATAAAAATCATGGACACAAACTTCAAAGTCAACAAACACAAGTTTCCAAACGCCAAACGTCAACTGTGCATCGGAGCTGCTGCACGCTGGAAATACGTTTGCCCAAAGGCGAATTTAAATTAACAAATATAAGCGAAATACATAAAAAATCTGATCAGGCTTTCTCCGGATTATTTATTGGACTTTAAAGAATGCATAGGTAAAAGTCCGATAAAAATTAGTTGGGTAGTTTTTGAATTACACCATTAGTAATTGTTTGGCGTTCGTCGATGAGCCCCTAGCCGCTGCACGCTGGAGCGATATGGTTGCGTGTATACCTCCTATATGCACTGTGTGCGTATCGGTTGGTAGTAAAGTTCGGACAGCGGACAAATAAATTGGTGTGTTCTGTATTCAATCTCTAGAATATACTTTACATTTGTCGTTGGTAGAGTTTGCGAAGGCTTATACATTATTTACATACGTATAAAGCAGCTATGATTCTTGAATTCGCCGATTTTAATCCAAGTTAAAGCAGTACACAGTCTGGTGCAGCGCTTGTGGCTGCACGACATGGCAGTAGTTGCAAAGGCGGGTGTCGGTCGGGACGGGAGCGCTCGGCTCTAGCAAGTAGCAATGATATGGTGCGGACAAATGCAGTGGAGTTTTAACACCATGTGGTGTAAATTACTTTAAATTATTATTACGAAGAACTATTACTAAATATGTCGGTATATACATAAATACATAATATATCATTTTTTGGCAGGACTATTTTTAATATTCTTCCTTCTTTTTTCCCTAAATCTTAGGGTGTGCACTGCACGCTCTGCACGTATGGACCGCACGCCACTGATGAAAAACTACTATGGTCTACTATTGGTAAGTCCAGGAGTGGACGAGAATGGTCAGGGAGTCTACTCTAGTCATCTTTTTGAAGCGAATGCGAGACTTCCCGAATGGCCAGGTGAAACGGAGTGGGGATATCGGCGGTTGCCCTGTGTTTGGAACGTATGAGCGTGGCGCGTGCGTTATTCTTCTTAGCGACAAGCAAACTTGCTCATAGATACGTACCAAACTGACGGCTAACGCTGATATCCCCACCCCGTCTCACCTAAGCATTCGAGAAGTCTCGCATCGCTTCAAAACGATGACGAGAGTAGACCCCCGACCATCACAGTGCAATAGTCATAACTGTTCAGTTTCATCATCTATCGACATATTCCATCACGTTGTTCATGGTTCATGTACAGAACAATTAATGTCGATTCCTAGGTTTATAATTTTGACGATAGTTCAGCGTCGAACGACGTCGTCTACAAGTGACTACGAGCCCCACGACCTGTCCCGTAACTACCAGAATTTACAACCGTATAAATTCCCATCAGGCGCACATATCTGGCCGGACGATCAAAAAGCACACATCACGGACAAAAGCCGTTACAACCGGGAGGGCGCGGCTCCGCGAGTACAAACGACGCACTAGAAACGAACAAAAGACGACGCTCGTCGTCGACGCCACCGCCGCCGCCGCCAATACCGCGATAAAACTTTACGACGAGGTTCAGCGCCCTCCGCGACAAATACGCGTTATTAATATTGCAGTCGCGGTAATCTAAAAAGCATCGAAGCGAAACAGACAATGACCGTCCATATACACACCTAGATAAAAAACGCGTAGCGGTTGCACAGACAAAACAACCCATTTGCTTGTGATTCCCACACAGACGTAAAACGTAATGTGTGGATATTGACCTGCATATAGCTATAAGCATTGGGTGAATCCCACTTCTGATGTTACAGCGTATGTTTGGTTGCCTATAAGCGTTTTTTTTTTTCGTTTTGCGTGTATAAAAGTGTACAGTGTATACTCTAAAGGAGTAAAAACGTGGAATTTGGTGTTTGCAAAGGGCTGTGTATACAGATTGAGCGTTATTCGCACACAAACCTCTTAAAGTACAAATTTATGGTGGAACGGATCCGAATGTACACGGGCTCTTTTCGAAACCACCCTTCACTAAACCTCCCCCATCCCCCCGGCACGCAGAAAACACGGGAAACACTTAATCCGGGTTACTCTCGCGTGAAAAATACCTCTCCGTTGTTGCACCCAAAAGGCTTTACCGTTATGCTATATTCCGAGAGAAACGCCCATCCCCCAAAAACACTTTAGCTTGATACACAATTTATACATACTTTTTTTGTATGGAAAAATATGTTTTATCTTTGATTTTTTGTGGGTTAATTTTTGTAAAACTGGTAGTATGAATGTAAATTTAAAGCAAATCGAGGAAGTAAAGTAATAAGTGATTGGGATGCGTTGATAAAGTGTACTCGAAGACAGAAGTTGAATAGAGTTGAGTACCATGGCGATCTACCCGGTTCGGCGATCTCACCTTCGCCGGTCCGTGTAGATCGCCTACACGGACCGGCGATCTACCCGAACCGGCGATCTACCCGGATCGGCGATCTACCCGGATGGGCGATCTACCGCGTTCGGCGATCTACCCGGATGGGCGATCTACCGCGTTCGGCGATCTACCCGTCTAGACGACGCGCAGATCTAATAGTTCTGCCTCGTTTCTAGACTTATTATACTAAACGTGGGAGAAACTAAAAAACGAAACGAATAAAAATAAAGGCTTCTTTCTGACAGATGGTTTCACGCACCAAAACTGAAATCTACAGAGATACGCTTTCGATTTCCACGATTTTTGGCCACCTTCTCGAAAAAAATCCCAAATTTGTCTAAGTTTATACATTTTTGTTTGGGTCGTAACGAAAAAAAAAGTTGTAAAATATCATAATAATCATAATAATAAACGCCTTTATTTTCAAATTTTAATGAGAAATAATAAAACTAATGCGTTCAAGAACATGCCCCGTTCTTGTTCTTTTGGGAGGTTATGTTTATCTTCATTGAGGGATTGGATGTTGCCAAGGTGTATCTTCAATTCGTAATTTATTCAAGAATGAGATTTAAGTTCGTCGTTTAAGCGTAATACAAAACACCTAAACGCAGAGTTTGAAGGTGTTATGACCGGTTTCAGGCAAGGTAGGGTAGTTTCGGGTAAAATACCCCAAAAAAGCATGAGGCAAACACAGGATTTTTAGGACTTTTATAGTATGTAGTTCAGGGCGCGGCAATAGAACATTAGGTATGCTCGCACCGTGAACGTTTTCGGGTACTGTTGTGCGCTTATCTTTTGCACGTCATCATTGTTTACAAGATGAAAAAGTTTCCTTTTTCTGTTTTTTTTGTCCGTTATTACATATAATACTTTGTCCATGGTTATTACCAGGTAAATATATGAAACATATCAACAACAATATATCCTAACCTTCAAAATGCAAGTTTATGTAAGTTGCAATGTCGCACGGAGCAAAAAGATTTATATTGACTTATTATTTTGCTTATTCCGTAAAGAAGTAACAGCCGGTTGAAATAATAACAAAACTGTATTTTAAACGTATTTAAATCCCAATAAGTCGAATGACAGAATGACTACTTGTAGACAAACAAATGTATTTAGTATCTTTCTTCATTTGGTGTATATAGTTTATTTTTAATATTTTGAACTTTTACCTTAAATTTACCTTTTGTTTACTTTTGTTGTTGATGTTATGGGTATTAATTGATTATTTTTCTTTATTTTGTTGATATTTCAAGCGGCTATAACTTTGGAGGAAGGATTTAAAAAAAATACGCGCATGTGAAAAGTTCTGCTCAGAATGACAATTACTTTCTCAAAATAATTTTTTCGGGGAAAAAGTAGGACACCTGTATAATACGTTTCTTTGATTACACTTTAAAACACTTTAAGATTAAATTTCTAGAATTTTTCGAGAAATAAACGCAAGATATACGATAGTTAAATGATTAGATTTTGAACTAATCACTGATTCAATGTCAATGTCTGTTAAAAATAGTAAAAAAGAAATAATGAAATAATTCGAAAGCAGGAAAAATGGCACTTTGATACACGCGTTTTCTCCCTAAATGAAAGATACAATATTACAATTTATGAATTTATTTATTGTACAAAAATGAACAATGGTAACACGCCTACATAAAATAAATAGAAACGCATATTATGTAACAAAGTATACAAAATAACGTAATAATATAAATGAGTTGTCCAAAGTCATAATGAAATGATAGAATACTTCATGCGTATAAGCATGCCTAGTGTTCTATTGCCACAGTTCACGGCACTAAATATAAGGTATGCCTATACCAATTTGTTGATTTACTTTATTATTTTTTCAGGGTTTCGGTTGACTGGGCTAGAAAAAGGAAAGGAAGGGAAATTATCCATTATAAGTTCCAAAAGTGGTGATTAGCATGACGATTTACTTTTTATATGTGATATTATGACACCTACTCACGCCTTCATTCGATATAATTGTGTATAGAAACAAACATTTAAAAATATACACATATATATCGTCTGAACCTTATCGTCAAATAAGGAGACGTAACGTGGACAAAGAAATTGGTCACCTCTTCTTAGTTTAAAACATCTCCACGCTTGTTCTGTATAGTTGATCTAGTTTTAATAGTCGGTTTACTCCAACCTCTGGTCTACTATACCCAAGATCAGTGTTTGGTTAGTCTCCCCGGTTCTCGTTGGGTAATGCGCGGACCGTCGTCGTCAAGTGGCTCAAAAACTTAAACAGCCAATAACAAACTTACATTTACACCCTATATTTCCAACTTAAGACTGCAAAAGAAAAACCAGCACAGCAAAAAAAAGTGATTTATTTTTGCTTGTGGGTGTAATTCGTCGCCATTGATAAATCCCAATCGTGAATATGTATGGCGAGAATAAGTTAATTAAGGGATCCCCGGTGGGCACCGGAAGTAATTAAGGCACACCGTCGCGGTGGTGCGGCCACAGGGGCGCAGCCGACGCCCCCTGGACGTAGTCGGAAGCCGAGGCCATTCTAATAAATTCACATTTTTCTTCTCTTAATCCACGAACATCGGCTCCCATTGTGCGCTCCCGCCCTCCTGAAAACCAGACCGAGACGGGAGAGCGCGCTCCCTCCTCCCAGGAGGAAGAAACCTTTCCTTAGGTAGCTACTTTATCAACCGGAGACGTCCAAGGTGGTGGCAAGCGCGCGGATCACTCAGAATAATTAGGAATAATTTCTGTTGCCGGTGTAATTACGATTGAAAACGTCGGTGTTCTGGATTGTAGACGTCACTGCGGGTTGGGGTTTGCTTTTTCATGAGTTTAATTTGCAAAACTTACTATGCAGGCAACGTTTTCGAATGTTTTCGAGTGCCAACTGCGCTTTGGCATGACTTTGTGGGACCATAATGCTGTTCGTAGCAAATTTTTTCTATTCCTGTTTGACTTCGTCATGTCATTAAAATCCATAAAAGCACGTATTTAAGAAATAATTTAGGCTTGGAAAGAAAATTAGGCCAAAATCAAATAAATGTATTACTATACTGTTAAGTTGGATAAAATAAGAAATCTATAACATTGAAATGTATTTTAGGACATCCGGTTTCTTGATTTGACATTACACTTATCAACCCACAATCATTTCTTATTCTACCAATGTTCTAACGGTCAGAATATAACCTAAAAGTTTGACTGATCTTGATAATTGAGTGTTATTATAATGTAACTGCAATTCGACTTCTTTGTATAAGCCTTTTTATAGATTTAAGCAGAACGTCTAAAAATATGAGTGTTCAGTAACAAACAGTTCAGTAATAAAGTTAATAATTGTTTTTATTTGGATCGAAACCCGATAATAACAAATTTCAGTTTTGTTTTGTGGAGTAGCGCAGGTTGTTTTCAGTGGACTCTTTCCTGTTAACTATTTTTTACCAAATTTAAAATCAATCAAAATCAATTCGACTACATTACAAAAACGGATTAATCATGGGCTGCATTCATATAACTAGAAATACCATTTTTCTATGTAATACAATCATGAACGCAAAGACTCAGTATGTTGTTTGTCAACAAGATTTAATATTATTAAATAATGGAGTTTATTAATGAATATAATATATCGTATACTAATAATACTGATATAACCAACGGAACATTTAACAAAAACCATAAATAATTCGTAGTAAGTAAACTATATTATCTTAATAAATAATAATAATAATAATAATCTTTATTTAAGGACAGGAAAGTAATTACAGGATCAATTAAATAATACGCAATCGATGAACATATTAGGAACTAAAATAGGATACAAACATACACAAGATAAAGATAAAATGAGTTAAGAGCCACTAAAATTGAAAAAACAATTGCGTGTGGCAACAGTAAAACAATCTTAATCAATCGAGTGCAAAAAAATACATAATCAAGCAGAATATTCAGAAAACGAAAAAAGCGAAACAAAACTCGCTGAAAGCAGCCGGAAAATAAATTAATTTAATATAGTGAGTTTAGACTCACGCAGGCAAAAAGCAAGCAGAAAATAAAAAGAAAGCAAAGTACCGCATAAAAAAAATTAAATTAAAGCAGAACACTAGAAGATAAATTCAAAATTAGTTGGTAAAGGGTATTCTTAACAAATAATAATAAATATTGTTTCACATTGGGAAATCTAGAAATCTAGAAATTTATGATGCAGTTTTTATGGTTTTTTTCTGTAGGATACTTTACTTTTAATATACTGTAATTTCATCTTTCTTTAACTAAACATTGTCGCTTTCATAATTTGCATTCTTAGTTAACGCATACCCGAGATTCCGATTCCATATCATCAAAAAATTTGTGATTATTCCGAATTCCGTCTGCTGCTATACATGGTGTCTCACGGAACTGGTACATTAGAAGTTTCTCTTGTTCTACTATTTCTGGAAACTTCTGTAAACTGGAAACTTATTAAAAATGATGTATTTTGATACGTAGATATCAAAAATATAAGTAAAATTATATCATTCCATTTAAAATAACAAATTTGATACCGACTTCCGGTGACCAGACGTGACAGTTAACTTGAGAATATTTTAGCTGAAGAGCTCAGATCGAGTAAATTGTAGTTCCAAAATAGTAGAATATGAGAAACTTCTAATGTATATATACAGTTTTAAAGATGAAATGTAACATGTCAGTATCTGGTCCTCAATGTTTAGAAGAAAGAAACCAAAAGTTTTAGGAAAAGACTTAAGCTAGAAAATTTGAATGACTTTTGAAAATACAAGGTGGTGCATTTGTAAGCAGCAGATTAAATTAATTTTTTTATAATATAGCACCCTGTATATATTTTTTAGTTTTTTGATTTTTTTGATACTCTTCTAAATTACAAATTGAACTGTGAAAACCGCAGTCGTTTATTACGTCTATTACGGAAATGAGTGTCCAAAAAATACTGATTCCCAGTCCCCCCTGTTGTTGGCAGCCCTGGGCAAATACCCAATTCCCTCAGCCTTTTCTCACACAAATATCCTACAAAACAGTCAGTAATGCAGAGACGTAGAATAATCAATTTTGAACGATTGCCATCCTGAGCAGCGAACAGACTCGCCACACCGAATTATTAAATTTAATTTCCGCCGCGTGATTACTTTCGAACGAATCCAGCCGCTAGAGCGCGCCGTTGTCGCCGTTAGTTCGCCTCCCTGCCGACGCGACGCTCCGCGGCGCCGGACAGGCCAAAATGGCGAATTCGTGTTCGCTCGATTTAAATCCGCTCCTCTTTGAACAGCTTTGACGCCGCTCGACTGCTTTGTGTTGTCGCCGGCGCTCTGTGAACGTCAACCGCGCTGCTGCGTTCGCAAAACTCGATTAAATATAATAAGTAGGACACAATTCGTGCGTTTATTGTTGAAATTACGCTACTGTGCCCAACTAATGGTATATAGAGTATTAGTTTAGGAGTAACAGCAGCTCCAGTAATGTATTGTTTGTTTTACGTTGGGTATTGTAAACGTTGAATAAGTAAGCAGCTTACTAGGCCTTTAGTTTTTACTAGGCAAGTTCAGTAATTTACCACACAGTCATCACAGTTGCGACTCCGTTTGTATATTTGAGCTAATGACAATTTTACCTTGTATTTTCAAAAGTCAAAGCCTTATTATTATTATTATTATTATTATTATTATTATTCAATATTCTAGCTTAAGTCTTTTCCTAAAAGACAGATATTGACATGTTACGTTTTATCTTTAAAACTGTATACAGGCTGTCTCACGGAACTGGAACATTAGAAGTTTCTCATGTTCTACTATTTCTGGACACTTGCAATTTTGGAACTACAATTTAGTCGATCTGAGCTCTTCAAATAAAATATTCTCAAGTTAACTGTCACGTCTGGTCACCGAAAGTCAGTATCAACTTTGTTATTTTAAATGGAATGATATAATTTTTATTTTTTTATTGGTATCTACGCATTAAAATACATCATTTTCCAGAAGTTTCCAGAAATAGTAGAACATGAGAAACTTCTAATGTACCAGTTCCGTGAGACACCATGTATAGCAGACGACGGAATTCGGAATAATCACAAATTTTTTGATGATATGGAATCGGAATCTCGGGTATGCGTTAACTAAGAATGCAAATTATGAAAGCGACAATGTGAGTTAAATAAAGATGAAATTACAGTATATTAAAAGTAAAATAACCTGCAAAAAAACTATAAAAACTGCATCATAAATTTCTAGATTTCTAGATTTTCCAATGTAAAACAATATTTATTATTATTTGTTAAGAATGCCCTGTACCACCTAGTTGTGAATTTGTCTTCTGGTGTTCTGTTTTAATTTAATTTTTTTATGCGCTACTTTTTTTTATTTTCTGCTTACTTTTTGCCTGCGTGAGTCTAAACTCACTATATTAATTTAATTTAATTTTCCGGCTGCTTTCAGCGAGTTTTGTTGCGTTTTTTTCTTCCGTTTCTGAATATTCTGCTTGATTATGTATTTTTGCACTCGATTGGTTAAGGTTGTTTTACTGTTGCTACACGCATTGTTTTTCAATTTTAGTGGCTCTTAACTCATTTTATCTTTATTTTGTATGTTTTTGTAACCTATTTTAGTTCCTAATATGTTCATCGATTGCGTATTATTTAATTGATTCTGTAATTACTTGCCAGATTATTATTATTTATTAAGATAAAATATTTTACTTGCTACGAATTATTTGTGATTTTTGTTAAATGTTCCGTTGGTTATATCAATATTATTAGTATACGATATATTATATTTATTGAATATTAACCAAACTTTTAATAATAGACTCGTCCAAGAGCGTGTGGCCACGATTCTCGTATTTTATCACTGTTTTTTTTATTGTTATCTTAATTGATTATATGACCAGGAGCGGTGCAAGAAGCCAACTGTTGTCCAGCATATCGTTGTGGGAAGTGACTATTTTTGCCTGATGATGCCTACTGTGTAGCCGAAACATGTAGCGAAAGTATATTCTAATAAATCAACAAGGAAGAACGCCACCACGAAGTTTTTATTAAATAGAATTTGTTTAAACAAATGGAAATTCACTGACAAATGTTTATAAACATTTCACAAAACTTATAGTAATGATTTATTTCTTCTCTTATTATGAGAAAAAAGATAATGAAATGATTTGAACGGTCAATTTTCTGAAAAATGTACATTTTTTAAATTTGGTTAGTAGTTTTCAGGGCAAGGGTGGGTTGGAAGCATCAAATCCATATGTATATTAAGTCAAATTCTTCCTTGAAAAGTCTTTTACGAGTCCCATAACTTTAACATAAGTTTTCCAAAACCCCAGACAATTATTCGAAAATAAGCAATTCAATTTCCAAAAAAAATAATAAAAGATAATAATAAAAATAACCACCTAGTGTCCATAAGGGAAACAGTGCTATGTAATAAACATATAATACCAAAATACGAAATGGGGGCAGCCTTATAATATTTCACATATATTTGAATATTTCGGCCCATCCCCTATTTTAAGATTCCTGGATTAGAATAATAACATTCTTCGAATATATCAATGTTGGCGTTTGTTGAAAAAGGAGAAAGGTTGAACTAATTGGAGGAAGTTCCGTTCTTCAAGTTTCGTTAAAACTAATTGAATTTTGCTCCAAGTTTTGCTCAAACCATAATTGATTAAATTTTCATTAAACAGTTTCGTTTTATTTAAATAGTTCAGAATAGATGACGCAAGAATTTTTGAAGATAACATGGTGATTTGCTATTGAACTGGTTTGTATTAACTTGCACCAACTAGTATCAAAACTCGACAATTACTTTACCTATTTTACATAATTCACCTCACCGCCAATTTATTTCCGACTAGAACTCAAAGCAAACCAATTAATTACGTAACGGTTAAAACAGTATAACGTTGACGGGAATGAATTAATCGACTAAAGAATCAACTCCAATCTTCTCGGGGGTGGTAACGTTCCCCGCATAAACCCAATATAATATACAAGCAAGCGCCAGACGATTCGATTGTTACCTTTGAGCAAATTTATTACTGGAAGTAATGAATACGAACACGATCAACAAGAGTTTGCCAGGGGCAAACGGAAAGCCGCACACAAAGAGTGATTTATGCCGGGGCATGTGAAATTAGACGCGTTACCCTCAAACCATTCGAAACGTTCTCCCTCTTTCCAATTAATTATCCCCGCAGAAGAGAACACAGCAGATAAGGAACAACATCCAACGGGGAGAGGGTATTTGTCGAGTGAGACATTTGTTAGTTTCAATTTAATATCGTCGAGAGGTCTACTATTTTATTCGTCCTCTATTTTCTTGGACCTCTATTTTCTTGGTCCTCTATTTTCTTGGTCTTCTATTTTCTTCGTCCTCGTATTTTCTTGGTCCTCTATTTTCTTCGTACTCTATTTTCTGGGTCCTCTATTTCCTTCGTCCTCTATTTTCTTGGTACTCTATTTTCTTGGTACTCTATTTTCTTGGTCCTCTATTTTCTTGGCCCACTATATTCTTCGTCCTCTGTTTTCTTGGTCCTCTATTTTCTTAATCCACTATTTTCTTGGTCCTCTATTTCTTTTGTCGTCTATTTACTTGGTAGGTACTCTATTTTCTTCGTCCTCTATTCTCTTGGACCTCTATTTTCTTTAATTGTAGGTGTAAAATAAAACAAACTTGTTTTATTGTATGTAACTAGACTATTTTAGACTATTTTCTTAGTCCTCTATTTTCTTGGTCCTCTATTTTCTTCGTCCTCTATTTTCTTGGTCCTCTCTTTCCTTCGTCGTCTATTTTCTTGGTAATCTATTTTCTTCGTCCTCTATTCTCTTGGACTTATATCTTCTTAGTCTTCTATTTTCTTGGTCCTCTATTTTCTTCGTCCTCTGTTTTCTTGGTCCTCTATTTTCTTAATCCACTATTTTCTTGGTCTTCTATTTCTTTCGTCGTCTATTTTCTTGGAACTCTATTTTCTTGGACCTCTATTTTCTTAGTCCTGTATTTCCTCGGTCCTCTATTTTCTTCGTCCTCTATTTTCTTCGTCCCCTATTTTCTTGGTCCTCTCTTTCCTTCGTTGTCTATTTTCTTGGTACTCTATTTTATTCGTCCTCTATTCTCTTGGACCTCTACTTTCTTAGTCCTCTATTTTCTTGGTCCTATATTTTCTTTGTCCTCTATTTTCTTCGTCCCCTATTTTCTTGGTCGTCTCTTTCCTTCGTCGTCTATTTTCGTGGTACTCTATTTTCTTCGTCCTCTATTCTCTTGGACCTATATTTTCTTCGTCCTCTGTTTTCTTGGTCCTCTATTTTCTTAATCCACTATTTTCTTTGTCCTCTATTTCTTTCGTCGTCTATTTTCTTGGAACTCTATTTTCTTCGTTCTCTATTCTCTTGGACCTCTATTTTCTTAGTCCTCTATTTTCTTGGTCCTCTATTTTCTTGGTCCACTATTTCCTTCGTCCCCTATTTTCTTGGTCCTCTCTTTCCTTCGTCGTCTATTTTTGTGGCACTCTATTTTCTTCGTCCTCTATTCTCTTGGACCTACATTTTCTTCGTCCTCTGTTTTCTTGGTCCTCTATTTTCGTAATCCACTATTTTCTTGGTCCTCTATTTCATTCGTCGTCTATTTCCTTGGAACTCTATTTTCTTCGTCCTCCATTCTCTTGGACCTCTATTTTCTTAGTCCTCTATTTTCTTGGTCCTCTATTTTCTTGGTCCACTATTTCCTTCGTCCCCTATTTTCTTGGTCCACTATTTCCTTCGTCCCCTATTTTCTTGGTCCTCTCTTTTCTTCGTCCTCTATTTTCTTGGACCTCTATTTTCTTAGTCCTCTATGTTCTTGGTCCTCTATTTTCTTCGTCCTCTATTTTCTTTGTCCCCTATTTTCTAGGTCCTCTATTTCCTTCGTCCTCTGCTTTCTTGGTCCTCTATTTTCTTCGTCCTCTATTTTCTTGGTCCTCTATTTCCTTCGTCCTGTATTTTCTTGGTCCTCTATTTCCATCGTCCTCTATTTTCTTCGTCCTCTATTTTCTTGGTCTTCTATTTTCTTGGTCTTCTATTTTCTTGGTCCTTTATTTCCTTCCTTGGGATGCAACGGATCCATTCTACTTTAAAAGAATTCTCCCTAAGATGTTTTTAATGGCATTCGTCAGAATCATTTATCAAATGTAATTTGAATTCGTTTGTGTTCGAGGAGATAATGGGGGTTGGAAGAGGGTAGGTTTGGTAGCTTGGGGTGCATGTATTGAGTTATCGTTAGCGTGATCAGATATTAAAGCTCGGTGTATTGATTTATAGTTTTAGCCTGGCTCGTTGTGGCTCGACCGACCTAATTGCGGTCGGTGATGAATTTATTAACATTGTTGGCTTCTGGTTCATCTAGAACAACCTTACGTGATAGATTTTTTACAAATTTTTCCCTGTTCTGTACCCGGTAACGAATACATGACGAATAGTACACACACAGATTTTCTTGTTTAATTCAAATAAATATGCATTGACTGGTGTTTCAATAGAGGCAAAGAAATATTTATTTGCTGATAAAAACGCATTTGTTTGAAATATTTGTTAGGTTTATTTTATTTGTTACGTTTATTTCTGTTAAACAACTTATGCTCCCAGTTAAAATTTACAATTTGTATATTATAAGGAACGACATTTATTTCCGTCAAATAATTATTGTGTTGTGAATGAGTTATATTTTTTAAATTAACGAGATTGTTGGTTGAGTTAAAATGCGATACTTTAAAGTTGCAATAAATTGTTCTTTGATAAAACAAATTATTAGTTTGTTGGCGGAAATAATGTGGACCCAATGGCGTAGCCAGCTCAAAACGGAAGGGGGTGGGGCAGTTTACTAAATTTAACTTGCGGTATGGGTAAGGTGACCAGAATTTCATTGAGGCAAAGCGGGACATAAGCCGGGGACAGGGTACTAATTAAAACGAAATACTTGCGTTGTAGTAAAAGTCTAAAATAGACGCATTCTAGGTTTTTACACACTATTTGTATTATCCATATGATTTTGAGTTGGGTTGGATCCACAGATGTAAATTTACGTTAATTTGATGCTGATCTAAACATATCTAATTATTTTACACAAAAAATTCTAGATATTCTTTTTTCTATATTTATTTCAATTAGACAAATGTTTGGAATGTATTCTTTTAAAAAAAATTGTCAATGTTAGGCCACTATTTTTGTGATATCTTAAGTCCGTAAGGACAACATTAAATCAAATGTTTGATACTTAAGTCATTTCATTTAAAAACCCCTCGACATTATTTATAATTCATTATTTGTCTGTTTAATTAGCTTTTATCAATCTTTTAAATAATTCCCGTAGTAAGTTTAATTTTTTATTTTTTAACTGCTTTCCTTACCTACCATAATTTCTTCATATATACTTTTTGTACCAAATAGATTTACTGAATATGTAAATGCATTTTTATCAAAAAATAAATATATTGTTGCCTCTAATGAAGTAACTTATTTATTTTGATTATACAATATATCGCCCCAGTGTAACATTGTGTATTAAGGGAACACCAAAATGCAAAATTTTTGGTGGAGGTATGACGAAAGACTAATAAATATTTTGAATATTTTGAAAGTTGCAAGGAACTAGTAAATATAAAAAATTCTATTTAAAAAAATTAAAAACATTCTATACATTATCGTTGCAATTGTAATTTGGTTTTAATCTATGACAGGATAACAATAAAAATAAGTGAATAAATTGTTTGTTCAAGACTGGCAGAAAAATTATGCTAGCAAGACTGAGAAATTTATTTACCTTTGACTGCTACTTATTTCATATACACTATCAAAGCAAGGCAGTGAAATGAAAACGGAGTCAGCTGTGTTTTTGTGAGATAACAAAAACATTACGCAAATTGCAAAAAGAACCACGATATTATTTTTTAAATTATTAACGTGAATTATAAAACCTAAATTGCTAATAGTACAAAATATAACGTTAAATTAATAATTGTAAACCATATTCTTGGAATACTCTAAGTGTATTATTACAGTTTTGTTTAGTTATTATTGCTAATTTTACCAAATTGCTACACCTGGCTTTTCAACTAAATGATCACCACGTTTGATTTTAGCAAAGTAACTATCTTTTTATTATTATTTATATTAGCTTATTATTATAACTTATTGTAGTATGTAAGTATCTATGATGAGTAATTTAAATTTTTGTTTGGAAAGCATTTCAACTACAATACAAAAAGAATGTTTGGAGAAATTATGAAATCTTCCTACAAGGCTACACAGTTTTAAAACACCGCTGGACGCGGGACAAAACGTGAACAAGCGGGACTGTCCCGCCAAAAGAAGCGGGGGGCGTCTGGTCGTCTTATGTATGGAGGAAGGGTATATCACCTTATGTATATTAATAATATATTTATTTAAATCGAAATATGATTTCTTTGGCGGAAGGAAGTAATACTATTTTTAAGCCAAAGAATTTTTTTTATTTTGATCACAAACACAAAGTGCTTGTGACTTAACACCTAGTCAATGACTAACAAGTTATTTTCACTTAATCTAAACTGATAAAATAATGAGTATTTCTACAATTTTGCCCATTGGCCCAAGTTGTTTTAGTCTGACAGTTTTTACCACTCAAGTAGACGGCGAAATATTTCTTTGATGGAAATAAATCTCTTGTATACAAATATATTACTTTATAGGAAAATAATTTTTGTTTGTATCCAAATTTAGTTATTTGACTACAAACAAGAGTATTCAATAAAGTAAATATTGTTGGCCTCAAAGAAATATGTTTTGATCCAAAATAAAAACAATCCAAAAGAATATACTTCTTGAAAACAAGATTTTCCATCTATGCACAGCACAATCATACATCAAAAGATGAAGTTTACCAGCGAGGACAAAAATCCCCACAATTTAAATCTATATATTTCCTCCGAGTAGGGTGGATCTTATTGTTAGGCTTGCGTACCGTCGATGATTTGTGCGACGTGCGTAGGAAGGAAATGAATGTCTACCTCACCGGAGTTTTCGGGTTTTCCGTGGAACATGAACAATGGTCGAGCCCGATACCACCTCCCGAAGAGCACCCCACGCGCGCTGTTCGGGGTGTCGGTTATGTTAGTTCGCAAAGTATCGTGATAAATTTCGATTTTCGCACGGACGCCACTGGATTTGTCCGAAGCAGCGCCGCCGCTGCCGCGAGGATCCCCGGCATAAATCAGAAACCCCCGGCCCGACGCCGCCAGGGGTTCAAACCATAATACACGGAATGTATAGAATTAAGTTTACTGAAGCGAAAAGGTCATTTAATTATGGCGTATCGGATGGGTTCTACCGACCAAACATTTTCACCCCCATGGCCGCAGAATACTCTCCTCTCTCTGTCTGTGCTTTTGCGTAGTTTGCGTATCCCGCCGCTTCGCGATCTTCGCCTGTTTTTGGCGGTTTTCCGCACGCGCGGTTTTGATTTATGTAAGGTCAGTCGCTAAGAGACGAATCAATATTCGAATAAGGAAAATAAACCAGAATAATACACAAGAGTTTAGTGTCTGGTGAACATTAATAATGATTTTAGTATTTTACCGCCGCTCCTGGTATCAGGGTTTGCCGACGCAAGCAAAAAAAAATCCTGCAGACTCTAGTAGTAAAGCAATAATGAAAAAAAAAGAAAAACAAAGTACCAAATTTGCATTCATTTAAAAAAAACATTAATTATTATGAAATACCAAACAAACTAGATTTGGAAAAGTTTTTCATGAAACAAGGTATTCCATAAAATACTTTAGCTAGAAGTTTTATTGTGTTTTTACAATAGTTGTTGTAATTTTATTATCAAATGTCAAACTGGGATCTTGTATCTCAATGTACCTCAATGTTCATAATTCAAAATTATAGAGATTGAAACGTTTCAGTTAGAAAATAGAATAATTGAATCGGCGAGTTCGAACACAGTACAAAGTCCAAAATTAGCTATTTTGAACTAAAATAGCCATAATGTTCACTGTGGTTTATTCTATCGATTTGAACTGAAGAGGATGCGTGGTCGAAATAATCAAGTCCAGAACAGTGCTTTTTGCTCCCTCATGCAACGCGTTTCTAGAACACCCGGTATAATTTTACATATTTTAATTCTAAGATTAATTCTAAGAATATTTATAGGAATAATTTTTCTATAAAATGCATCATTGTCGAGTTATGAGCAATTAGTCAATAATAGACAAATCCAAGAGTAAAAAAATAAAAAAATACCAGACAATAAATTTTTCTGGGTTTAAACAAACCATCGTTTATTCTGGAAATTTGGTAATCTTCTTTTTCTGCTAGCTCATCCTGTACATTTAAAATTTTTTATTCCAGGAGTAAGTCTTAGTATTTTGTGTAGAAATCATTTTTTAATACAATACTGTCATTTCTTATTTATAAGCAATTAATCAAAACTGCTGAACTGCACAAATTAAGAATGTATATAATAATTCCCACATACATAGGTACATACATAACATATAAACATAGATACATATAAAATCCTTTCATTTGGGTGCTTGAATATTTTATTTTATTCAATTTCAGTTTTGTTATTTTTTCTTGATTTTTTTTGAATTGTGTCCGTTAATTATCGATTAAGTGCTCAAACTTCAAAGATGATGCATTTTATAATAAAAATGCCTACAAAAAACTGTTAGAAATAATCTTAGAATTAAAAAATGTTAAATATACAGGATGTTCTATTACAAACAGAAAAGCTTACCAAGTTTCCATAATAAAATGAACATCCTGTATATTAAAAATATACTTAGACAATAACTTAACTAATTTTGGTTATAACTAAAAACTGATGAAGTTTATAACAAAAAATTTTTCTACAAAAAATTCTTAGAATTAATCTTAGAATTAAACATGTAAATATATACAGGCTGTTCTATTTGAAAAAGATAAGCTTACCAAATTTCCAGACTAAAATGAGCACCTGTATGTTCAAAATATATTTACACGTAAGGTTGTTTAAAATAATTTTTTTGTTAGATCTTTTTTTTGGAATTCTTTACTGTTGAAGAATTATTAAGGTGTTCCGGTAAATTTGATTAACCCTGTAGTGTACAATCCGCGATTTTGAAAATCTGACTTGAGGTGGCCAGGTAGGTACATGACTTTATCATACTGTACAGCAATGTCAAACTGTGTCAAACGCTGATATTTTGACAATACACTCAATAGTCCTCATCAGTTTTCACAATACAATCAAAATATCTGTCTGATCCTGACTAACTAGTTTTAATGCAGACACGACCGATCTCGATCAAATAGAATTTTCTCATGAAAAAGACTAATCATTTTACCAAACAATTTCATAGATTTAAATTATAGAAAATTTCCTCCACTTTAAATTATTATTTAACTATTTTGACGAAATTACAGAAATGGCGGCTCATTTGCAAAATCGTTGAAAAATGCTAAGAGTAAACCTCCAGTTCCTTTGCACCGTTTTGGACAAAACTTCTTCCAGGTCTAAGTTTAGTTATGCAATTTCTAAATACGAAGTTTCGTACCGATACTTTGGTCAAAAATGTTCAGGGGCCCAAAATAACATATTTCTTTGTCATACTACGTATGATAAAGTAAAAAGTTAGGTGTTGATTATACCAGCTAAACCATTGTGACATTTTTGGTCTATTTTCGAGACACTTTGTGAAATAAGTGAGGAACATGTGCAAGTTAAAGTTAAAATATCCTGTTAAAAAGCCACATCATTTCTGGTTCTAATTGTTTGTTGGAATTACACAATCTTATGTAAACTTTTGTAATTTGCAATGCGGGTTAAACGTTGCAGCAAATGTTCCGTGATTGAACCTATTAGACTATTATTTTTAAAACCAGCAATGATTTAACTTAAAAGTAATAACCTGAATTTAACCGATAATCTGATGACTACTTAAAAATTACATTATAATAAGTGATACTAATAATGATACTAATACTAATTATGTGTAAGTCCACCTCAGAATATTCAAGCTGCATCGCAAAACTCAGTTTAACTTTTTTCAGGTAGTAAACAATGCAAACTTTTTCTTGATACCGAAACATAATTTTATTTGTCCCAGTATAATCAACTGTAACATTACTTTTTCAAATTCTTAAAGGGGTATGATGGTTGATGAATTTCTTTACAATATCCCGAAAAAATACTGAAAATCGGTCAAAAATTACCAAAGTTATTGAACATAAAAGCTTTGCTAAACTGGTCTAAGGGTTCCCTAGTTTGCGCCTATCATATACTTGAATAAAATGTAAATCTTACCTTCTTTTCATCCATCTATGCTACCTAGCTTGATTTTCATTGTGCCGTGATTCAGTCCAACAATAGTTGATACACATAAACCCACACAAGTACCCGACAAAACCATAAACATAACCAAAACAAACGCATCTCCGTACAACCTTACAGTCACCGTATGATAAGTTCCAGAAAATCGCACAAATTCACTTCAAAAGCCGAACACAATATCATACAACTTATTGTTCCTACTTTCACCATCATTTCGCGCTTGATTTTGATTATTTATAAACAAATTATCGATCTGTTGGTTGAGATTAACACTGACATAGTCACAGCAACAATATTTTCTACGCATGACTTGCATATTTTCGTCTTGAAACTGGTTTTTCCAGCGCTTCTCGCGCTCGGTCAGCTGTGCGTCCCCACCACATGTCTGTTATTGCGACTACCACCCACTTTCCCCTCAATCTGCTTTGGAGCGGGGCGCGTTTCCAAAAATCAGTGTCGTTTCCTTGTCTAGCAAATTAAGTGTATTTTTGTTTGTGGACTGTTCCCCTTACCATTTTCGATTTTAAACATTCTCTTTCGTTAATTGAATAAATTCTAACCAATATTGTCTTCTTTAATGCTTATTAGGGATTTCCTATTAGATTATATTACAGGTATTATATCATTCTGATTTATAATTGAAGATTTTTATTGTATACTGAATGAGAACACGAATATTTTCTGTTTCGTCATTTTGGACTGGGTATTTTCGGTTTTATTTATGATTTTGTAAAAGTTACAATCAAAACGGGGGTTCTTTCAAATAAAGTGATTAATTACTGACCACTTAGACTCAGGGTTGCCAGGTTTCCAGTATTGCACCGGAGTCTGCAGCATTTGAAACTCATCTCGGGTCACCGGCAGGCATTCAAGCATCTCCGGCAAAATCAAACATGAAGGAAATAGTTTTACATTATTGTAAATAATATATCGCCGGCTTAAAGGTAAAATGGTAAAACTCACTAACTAACAATTTGTTATATTTTATTGAGGCACGAATTAATTGTGGCCAAATGCTGATAAATGCGTATCTAAACGAAAATACGACCAATAAGTGCTATTAAAATAAGTTCAATAAATTCTTAAAATCCACTAATTCTCTGGAAAATGTCATTATATTTATTGGTATTCTATTGTTGTCAGGTTTTTGTAATTATTTGAAATGTTAGTTAGTTACTTTTACTTTTAACCAGACGATATGCAGACAGAGACATATCTTTGTTTAATTTTACATATTCAAATTTATTCAAATTATTTTACACTACGCAATTTATCACGCAAAATGTTCTACAACTTTTTAAGCAATAAAAAATTGCGCATAGCGCCATTAACAAAAGTGTAAAACCGCTATTATACAGTGAGAACACAAAGTATTGAAACATGACAAAATCTCTAAATCGGTCTGTTATTTAAAAAGAAACTCGGTTTTGATTATCAAAATATGTACACATATTTATCGTAAACTAAATTTCCGACCTTCAATGGTTTTTGAATTAAGACGGAATCGACATATTTTTTAAATGACACCATTGGCTTAATAACAGCATATAATAGTATGATGGCCGTACATAGGAAATTTTGTTAGAAAAAGATAGTTGAAAATTAGTGTTACATTGTGTATTTTATACAGATTTTGAGGTTTCTGGGAGATTGAATTCAAATGGCATACATTTACTAATGTTGCTAAAATTACAGTTTTGAAATTTAACCTCACTTTTCCGGATGTGTTACGTAATTTTAAGTTCGCATTCGTATTCAGGGCAAATAAAGTTCCAGAGTACAGTTTATACTCCATTTACAACCTCCATGCTACTCAAAGTTATCAATATTTGCAATTTAAATTATGGTCTTTAAGCCATAAATTTTCTTCCGCTACCATTAACGCAATTAAAGGTTATATTAAAATAACTTTCGAATATGGGATTGCCATTACATCAAAATGTGTATTTTTATAGTAAAAAATCGACGTATTCAAAGACGTTTTTTCTTAGCGGTATAAGAAAATTGAAAAAGAAACAAAATTAAAAAGCGCATAATATCTGCAATCCTGTAGAACGTGGCTTTTGGAAATGGAAACTGCATAGGCGATTATGATCTGTTCTTTGCCAAAATCGCAAACTGGAGTTTTTAATCACAGAATCAAGTTGATCCTCATCAGTTATTTTAATATTTTTACTTTAAAAATATTATTTTTTTAACAATTATTTTATAATTTGTTTGTTATCTTGTCGACTATAATCTTGTAGACTAATCTGGCAACCCTGCTTAGACTCTATTGAGAGTTGAAATATTAGATTGTGTGTATCATCAATACCTTTGTATGGATGCAAACATAAAGATATTTAAAAAAGGCGAGTTCTAAATTGTTTGTAAGAAATTCGAATTTTCGCCAGTGGTAACGATTTTATCGCATTCATTATTCTTAGTTTACTGTAAACAATGTGTTTCAATCGTCCCCAGAAATAAAAATGCACTTGCTGAAAGTACATCGCCCGTGCAAAATTTAAGAGTAATTCCTGAAGTTGTTTTTGTAACATATCATATTTCTTTTGATTAACATGTCCATCGATGAAATATACCCCAATTACACAGTGTTATATCAGCAACCAACACGTTTAAGTATTTTAAATGTTAAGAGAACGCGAACAAAAATATGACATGGCGCAGTCGAGTTGATAGAAAAATACATAATAATTTTTTGCCGTTTGTGTTTTAAAGCAAATATTTCATTCCTAACGTTCAAGCCTCATTTCTTGCACCTGATTTAACAGGCTAATTAATTATCCTTGTTCCTTCCTTCCGGGTGAAGGTGACGCTGACGTCTCAATCTCGACAACAAGTTTCTTAATTATTATTTTACTGCCGGCAGGGTTGTAAACCCCCGCCTGCCACCTGACGACTACGACGAGGAGGAAGGTTCGCTTCGCTCAAGAAAACTCGAGTGTAAATGTCCTCCGGGTTATTGACGGACCACCTCCTCCCGCATATACGGTATGGGCGGCGATCCTTGTTACAGAAAGCGGCGTTTTGCAGCACCCTCTATCGGACCGTTCTGCAATTTTAACGAGGTGCATTTTACGAGACCGTAAAACCTACCCCTTGTCGGTCGGTACTAGCTGATAGTAGATTGGTTGACGATTCCACATTTATGCTTTAGCTTAGCTTAGCCACCCATCGTGTAATCCTACTGCGCGGAAGTGTCAACGAAGGCGAATTTTAAGTTGTTTCGAGAATCATCAAAATACTGAACGACTATATTTTTTTAAAGCAAAAATGCAAAAAGATTAGCTAGGAGGATATGGCACCATACCTTGTCGATTTTTTAATGTACATATAGGGAGAAATTACCAAAAAAAAAAAAAAATTATGACAGTTCCTGGTCTATTCGCTTTTCATGTATTTATTACTACAAAATCATATAATAACAAAAAGCAACCTCTCGCTATTACTATATTATATACAGGGTGTCTCACGCAACTGGTATATTAGAAGTTCCTCATGTTCTACTATTTCTGGAAACTTGAAATTTTGGAATTGGAATTTACTCGATCTGAGCTCTTCAGCTAAAATATTCTCAAGTTAACTGTCACGTGCGGTCACCGGAATTCCGCATCAACTTTGTTATTTTAAATGGAATTATATAATTTTTATATTATTTCTGGTTTCTATCAAATAAATAAAGTTTCCCTATGCCTAAATATCACAATTTCTGATTTTTTTTAATTTTATTAATTCTTGGGTGATTTTCGGGGTTAAGTTTGAATATCTCGGTTATTATTGCAACTAGAAGTTTCATGATTGGTGGTCCTAAAGTAGAAACATAACCAAATAGGACGATGTTTAGTTCATCATGATACCTTATAGACGCTGTTCAAAATTTACTACACAACGATTGAATTCTCAAACGTAAAAAATAAATTTTTTTTTAATGGTGCAGCCTGTATACCAATATGCCATTCGATAGGTAATCTTATTCCCTATCAATCAATATTAGGGTTCCCTATATCTATCTTTAGTAGTTTTTGAGATATTGTCACTTTTTCTTTAGATCCATTTTGAATACTCCCATTTAATAATGGGGACGAAATTAGATACGAAATTTACAACAAAAGTTTCATCAGTGATAATTATTTAGAAATTTTGCGAGGATGTGTGACCAATTTTTGCGAAACTCTTCCTCACAATATTTTACGCGACTGCTTTTATCAAATGGACGGTGCACCGGCACTTTCTTCGCATTTGGTATCCATTCAACTTAATCAGATGTTTGACGATAGGTGGTTGGGAAATAGGGAACCCTGGCGGTGGCCACCAAGCTCACCAGATTTAACACCATTAGACTTTTGTTAATAGTCATGTTGTTAATAGTCATGTCTATTCCACACCTGTTAGTACTCCAGAAAAATTATCTAACAGAGTAGTAGCCGCCATTAATCGCCTGCAGCGACACTAGTTTTAACAAACTTTTTCAATAATTTTCTGTTTTCCTGCTGTTCCAAAGTTGTTACATTCCCATAAATGAAGAATAAATCGTTTTGTATTTAGTTTGTATTCTTTTATACTGACAACATCTTAAAAACTATTACAAATAGATATAGGGAACTCTAATATTGATTGATAGGGAACATCGGGGAATAATCAAATGACGTATCGGTATATAGGGTGTTCTATTTGAAAAAAATGAGTTTTTACGTTTAAAAGCTCAATTATTGTGTTGTAAATTTTGAACAGCTTGAATAAGATACGATGAACTAAATATCGTCGTGGTTATGTTTCTGGTTTGGGACGACCAATCATGAAACCGAGATATTAAATTTTAAACGTAACCGCGAAAATCCCGCAAAAATTAGTCAAATAAAAAAAAACTAAAAAACTGTGATATTTAGGTATAGGGAAACATGATCAAAAATGATGTAAGTATTAGAGAAGTCTAGTAGAAACGAAAAATAAAATAAAAATTATAACATTCCATTTAAAATTACAAACTTGATACCGAATTCCGGTGACCGGACAGGTCACAGGCAGTTAACTTGAGAATATTTTAGCAGAAGAGCTCAGATCGAGTAAATTCTAGTTCCAAAATTTCTTATTTTCAAAAATAATAGAACATAAGAAACTTCTGAGGTACCAGTTCCCTGAGGAACCCCGCATAAATTCTACAGTTACAAATGTAACCAAAAATTCCTTAATCTGTCTGAATTTAGGGCATTTACCTTAACTTTGGACTAAAACGTTTTATTATTGCGAATATGGTATGTTTTCAATCTTCACAATATAGGCAATAAGTTTTTAAAAGAAATACTTGAACTGACTGAATATTATTGGAAATACGAGTATGTAGTTCAAATTTTGTACCGGTTTTTTTGCCCACAGTATATATTTTTTGTAAAGAATTAAAAGATATCTGGACATTTCGAGTTTACTGGCTTTTAATTTTGTTTTGTGTTCGGTATCTTGTGACCCACCATTGCCAAAACAGGTTTAAAAACGTGTATCTGCACTTTTTCGTAAAAAAACTAAATGGAAATTTTAGACGTTGGTAGCAATCGTCGCATTTTTCGTTTAGCGTTAAAGTAGTAATATTTAGGCTGAAATTATATGTAGGGAAAAAATCTACTTTTATATTGTGAGTTGGGCTAGGTAAGTTATATTTTAAAAAAAGCAAAAGATGTGGAAGTAAAATTAATTTTTATCTTACCAAATAATAATTTTTTACCTACCCCAACTCCTTATTGATCTTGGAAGTTACGCTGAAAGTTTCAGCAATTTTGAACAACAAATAACGCCGTTATTCGAAAACTCGTTTTCTGATGGGTAGAACTGCGTCTTAAGCTATTAAGTCTTAGAAATTAAAAAAATATACAGTATAAATAGACTCGTCCTCATATTTCTTTTGTGGTAACCCTGTATTTTTAGCGCAAACCCATAAAATAAAGTTATTTATTTTTACGATACCGACTTTATTGTCCCGCCTCTCTCCCGAAATCGCCTCAAAAGTGTGAAAGCGCCTCCTTCCAGTAGGTGGAAGTTATTTGCCGTTAGATCTATGGTTGTAAAACTCGGTCTAATGCCCTTGTGCATTAAATTTACGGGTGCCTTTATCTATGCGCCAGCGTTACCAGCATCCGCGAAGGAAAGCCGTCTTCTCGTACCGCGCGTTGCGCATTTTATTACCGGAAGCATCCATGACGCCCGTGTTTTCGACGCCAATAACGCCCCCGAAAGCTAACTCGCGGATAATCAAAGGCAGGTAGAACCTATATTCCGCCGTTCCGTCGGCGATAAATCACGTGGAAGGGGTAGTTTTGAACCATCGCGGCCGGCAAGCCGTTAATGATATTCCCCCGTGGTCCATATTGCCCGGGATTAACTGTTCTTACACGAATTAAATTTATAAACCGGCGGTGTTGATAACGGAGGTTGTTTGATGGAGATAAAGAGAGAGAGAGGGAGAACAAGAATGTGACATGGCGCAGTCGAGTTGATAGAAAAAATTATCGAGACAACGCTTCTCCACCCATACGAGTTTTGGAGATGGGAAAATTAAGCAAGCAAACGTTTCTTTTTTTAAACAAAAAACCAAGAAGTGCATTATTCAAGATTTTCTTCTCGTTTTGAATTCTAAATTCAACACCATTAGCTTTACTGTAGAACAAGAAGTTGACGGCCAACTTCCATTTTTAGATACTCTGGTAGTCAGGAATAGCAAAAATATAATAGAAATTGACGTGTATCGGAAAGATACTAACACAATCAGGTTTATCCCTAATGATTCGCAGCATCCTTTTCAACAAAAATTGTCTTTTATTAGTTGTTTAGTAAATAGGTTATTGAAATTTCCATTGTCCGCAGATAGATATCAGCAAGAATTATTGTTTATTAAGAATGTTGTCATACATAATGGGTACCCTGAGAAAATAGTTGATTAAGAAGCAGAATCAAAAAAATTTATGTAAATCGAATATCTACTTTAAATACTTTGTCTGTAGAAAAGAAGAAATATGTTAAAATACCGTTCGATTGTGCATATACAAGGGGTTTTGACCTTCTTGGAAACCCAAAGGATAAGGTAGATGTACTTGATAAATCTGGTATATATTGTATCAAGTGTCATGACTGTGAAAAAGAATACGTAGACCAGACTAGAAGAACAATTTTAACTCTAACTTTCAAAGAACATGTAGCTCATTTTAAATATAATCGTTTTGAAAAATCTAGTGTGGCTCAACATATTTTAGACACAGGTCATAAAGTAGTTGTAGATGACTTAAAACTTGTAAAAGCTGTGTCAAATAATAGGGAACTAAACAGCTTGGAAAGTATCTTTATTCACTTGAATAGAGATAAATTAATAAATTCAGACAGGGGTCCTATACCTAGTTCGCCATTGTTTGACCTGCTTTAATTAAAACTTGTTTTTTCGCTTCAATGATCAAAATTCACTGAGGTGTGAACAACAAATGGGTATATATAGGGTATTTTTTAACATGGACGTCACTTCCACTAGTGATTTGCTTGGACAATATCCAGTAAAGATACTATGAAGTGCTAATCTCTCTTTTCCTCTTTTTAGGTTCTACTGAAGATGGCAACATAGTTGCTGAAATACGTATTTAGGTTCTAAAATACTTGTTGTGGTTAGGGGTTTATAATTTTATTATTAAGCTCGCCACAGTCTCCAAAATATTGTCATCATAACGAAAGCAACCGAAAGTAACTAAACTATCACGTCTATCTACTACTTCACTAGTAGACACGAAGAACTGGTAGGTACTTTAATATTAATATTTTGGACAGCGTAAAACAGCTTTTAATCAATAGAAATATTTAGATAGATTACAAAATTATTTTAATGAACAACGTGCGGAATTACCGTAAAATTTTATACGGTCTAACATCAAACTCCATAAATTGTTGTTCTTTGAGGTTCGTAGCTATGTCAGAGACACCTGTATGTTAGGGGTAATAAGGAGGTACAGAGGGTAATATAAATATTTCTCCTAAATTGCATTAATTAATTTAGTCAAATGGCGGTGATAATAAAAGCGATGGAAATTAATTAAACGCGAAACTAATTTCCCTATGTTTTTATATGGGCGCAATTAATTCAAGTTGTGTTTACAGAGCCGGGGGCGTTCCGGCGTAATATAAACGAAATTATGCAAAAAAGCGTATACCCAGCACAATTGGCCCGGTAAATAATTACGCGCCACTGGATTTTATCCAACGAACCACACTAGACCTAATTTCATGAGCAAAACTAAATACAACCTAAAATTCTAAACTAATATCCGATGATTTTTCTAATGACTTATGATTGTAGGTAATGTGGCGCAATAATATATTATTATCCAAGTCCTTGTATTGTATCTGAAAAGGGGATTTTATGTTTAGTTGACCAAAATGATGCACGATCACGTAGATCACTAATATCACTAAGAAATCCCCAACCCTTTGGTCACACTATAGCATGCTACGCGCATGCTTAAATATGCATAAAAATACAGACTTTTTTGACTTTTTTGCTTTTAATTGTTATTTATTATAATATGAAAACAGAGGAACGATTCTTATGTTCTGAAATTCCTTTTGCAAGCTTTCTTCCCATCTGACCTATGTATAATGCATTACAATTGGCGCAGTCAATTGAGTAGACACCACATTGATCCATATGTGACTTGGGTTGATTGAAATTCGACAACAATTTGTACAGTTGACTATTTGTATTAAAACCTGCGACGATGTTAAATTTAGCTAAAGCTTTGCTGACTCTGAGGTTGGTACCGTTATATTGAAAGGGTCTATATATTTTGTTTTCTGAATTCTGAAGTGTATAAAGTGGATCTGTCCTTTCAATAGTTATTTTCAATAAGTGGTGAATATGTTTAAGTGGAAACCAATTGTCTTTCGCAAGTTTAAAGATGCAATTCAATTCATTAATTTTTGAGTCGTATGCAAGCGGGTATCTGACATCTATTAATTAAAAAGCGGAAAGAAGCCGTGCGATGCGAAAAAGTGTGAGCAGAATCAAACGGAATGATAGTAGAAACCTTAGAAGGGTTTCTATATATGTCAAATTTTACTGTGTTATTGTGGTTTATTACAATTAAATCTAAGAAACTTAGTTGTTTATTATTTTCAAGCTGTAAAGTGATATTTAAATTTGTGTGTTTATTGTTTACTTGTTTCCAGAAGCCACTGTTGCTGCTTAGTTTTTGCAGTAGTTCCCCTAAATACACATCCTTGACCACTCTGTAGACATTAGCAATATCCTGAAGTGTCTCAGTTCCGAAATTCATACCGATCACCATCCGCTAACCCATGTTGCGAAAACACGGGTTATAGGCAAAACTGGGAGAGCTGAAGATTACTCATAGATTTCAGCTGTTATTTTAGACATACGTTACAGAATATTTCTAAATATTGACGCGTGTTAAAACGAAATAGCATACTTTTCATACGTCTGCTGTATAATTTAAATGGGCAAGACAAAAAAGTACGTCTGTTCTTAGAACCATGACAGCGGTAGCAACCTAACCTCCAATTCGAGCGCGAACGTGTGATGTGAACAAGATGTTTTCGTTGGTATGTTTTCACTTTGCTTCTGTCAAACATGCTAATGATGGATATATAAATTAGATAGGACAATTATCACAATTAAATGACAGTATTTTTAATAATTATATATTAATATTGAACGAACTACCTAGTAGGCAACTTAATATACACAGCTAATAACCAATTCACGCGGTACGTTTATATCTTGGTTCATACGATTTTAAGCGATGAATCACCTTCAGCTCTCCCAGTTTTGCCTATAGCGGATGGTGATCGGTATGAATTTCGGTATGTGCGCGAAGCACATACTTTTTTTAATGATCAAAAAGCTTTTTTTCGTTATTCCCGGTAATACTTCGGTTGGAAATCCTACCGCTCGGAGCTTTTCGCGGTTTGGAGTTTGCGGAGCGGTTTTCGTGCTCGGTGGGGTGTGTGCTGGCGGCGCTAGCGGCAACGGCGGCGGCGGTGCTTTTGCAAACTAATCACTTATCTGTGGACGGAAACAATTACTTTCAAGTTCCATAAATCTCGGCTGCAATGCGTCTTCCCTTCGCTATCTATATGCCGTACGTACTGGGTACGTTCGTACAGGGAACGTGGAAACGAAAAAAGTTTGTCTGTAAATAGGGGGGCGGGTGGCGGCGGCGGCGAACGCCAAAGAACGCTCAGATCTCGGTACGCTTTATCCTTCTTAAAAAGTTTCGCGGGACGGTCGAGTTGCCGCCGTCGGTGGTATTATATTGATTCTGCGAGAAACCTTGACAAAGATGTGCCGCTATTCGAAAGCTGCTGTACAGCTTTTGCTGGCTTTGTCGCCATTGAAGGTAATGTAATGTGAAAAATATGGATGGCGCCAAAGTTTTATCTCAATTTTTAGTTTATAAAACGGATGTTGTCGTTGTAATCCTAGTTAAGTCAAGCATAAATTGCGATTGAGGTGTTCCGCAGGGGTAAGATTTGGGTCCTTTATTGTTTCTTTTGTATACTAAAGACATTGTTACGTGTATAAAAAACAACATTTTTACAATAAGTTTTTTGTAAAGGTGTTGGTGAATGATGTAGTTCTACGGACCTGAACTCTCTTGCGCTATCATTGAACCAGCAGAGATGACACAGCTTATTCCTCGAACAATTACTGACTTCGTGAAAAGGCTCAACATCGAAAGACTCCAATGTATGAGGGAAATACAAAAGATCTGTAGTCATGGAAAAAGAAGGCTCAGTTTCTGACGTAAATGGTCGTACCAAAGAAATAATTTCTTTCGGAAGCAGAATCTTTAATTTATGTTGTCGCTTTATGCGAGTTTTTAAACTAATGTTAGATATTATTGGGTCCGAAGTGTCTATGGCTCAATTAAATATATCTTCTAAGTTATTTTTTCTGCTATTTTTTCTAGAATAAAATTGTCGATCACGTTTATAAAATTTATTTCTGGCTTCAGAGCCTTCCTCTCCAAAATAACCAACTAGCAGTAAATAATTTGCTACTATATGTTTTCCATGAACTAATTAATACCTTATGGACAGTAGCAGGCATCAGGTACCATGGATATATAGTCATAAATAAACTAGCAGTTTTGAAACACATACTTTGAAACTTTTCTAAGTTTAATTGAATTAACAAGTTTAAAAAGCTAAATTTGTCAATAATTTGTTACTTTTAGACCAAAGTGGTATAGAGAGAAGATTATAAAGAGTATATATCTTTAATTTGATGCATTGCTCGTTACTTCATATAAATAAATAATAGCAAAAACTTATTTGAAACTAGGCGCAAGTATTACGTTTAACGCAAGTATACTGATTGCTCGCAAAACGTTAAGCTACCGAAGAAAAATAATTTACGGAGAAGACGCAGTTATAAGCAGCAAAATATAAGTGGGATTTTTAGATAAAGACTGGAATCATAAATATATCCTACAATAAGTGCAAACTAGTGCAAACATTTTATTAAATGTCCAACGAAATTTTACGTTAATTCGCTCTTCTGTGTCTACTATAATTATGGTGATTTAAAATTTTGTTCTTTCATATTTACGTAATATGAAATACCTACCTTCAGTAGGACAGTCCAAGTTATTTAGAGCTTAAATAAACAAAATATACCCAGTATTCGATTTTTGCTGAGCGCGCTTAAAATATTGAATAGTGGTAGAAGCGCACTATGCGCCATTTTGGTTTATTACTATGACTGAATGCGCAGTAATTAAGCATCAATTCCACACGTGTTTAATGAATAAACCTGTTTACTTTCATATATGATACAGAATTAAACTGAATTCAAAACTTGAAAATTTGACTTTTGGCCAACTATTCGCTACTTCTAGAGTTTCTAGACCATAGTGCATCGTTCGAATTACTTTATAAGCCAACATATACACGTAGGTATGTGAAGTTATTTATCCTATTCTCTTGCGATTAACTAATTTCTCATTGTCGCAAAATGTCATAGCAGCACCACGCCCTTTGGCATATTAGAATCAACACACACTGCAGCCTTGTTGTACCTTATAACCAGTGAAAAATGCGCCAATATTTCACATTGATATCGCAGACTCTACACGATCAATCTTGCCTATCAATTTACATATCATTATGCACACTTGTAGCGAGTCAGTCGTTGCAGGTATGTCACGAGAGATGGCGTTCTCCAAGGGGTGGGGGTGGGTTGGGTTGGGTTGGTCCGCCTGGCAAAATTGCCGGGTGTCAATTTACAGTGTCAAGTGCGAGGCGGGCTTGACGTTCCCCCCGTCCTACACGTTCAAAAACATTAGACCATGCCATAGGAAAGTGTGTAATTATGAAACAGTCAGAAAGAAAGCAGAGAAAAAAGTTTATGGCTTATCTAGTTATTATGGGCGAGGGTTGCTGTGTCCAGGGAAATGATCGCGTGCTGAACGAGTTTAAATAAATGAAAACGGTAATGGGGGCTAGCCAGTACTGAGTTGTATTATGCATCACTTTCATCATGTATAACTTGAAAAAAGGGGAGGTTACATATTGAGACAAAGAATTGGATATTTTAAAGAAATTTATGCCTTTTGTACAGCAGAATTTTTAGTGGTTAAAGCTCTTTTGTTATACCCTTATAGCCCTATAGCCTTATAGCTTTATAGCAGTGGTTCTTAACCGGTGCTCCGCGGAACGCTGGTGCTCCGCGAGCTAGTTGCAAGTGCTCCGCAAAATTATGAAAGCCGAAATTGTTGACTCATTTACCACGATTGAAATAATAATAATATTTGTATTTGTATATTATTAACGTACAAAACATTCTAACTTCAACAAAACTAACAATTATTATAGTATATTATAATACAAGAAGACACCCAAAATAAGAGACGCAGCAGGGCAGAAAGACCTAGGTAGCCCGTTCGTACACACCAAATGAAATTTATTAAATGAAAACTAATTGTGTAATAAACCTGTACAAAGCTGGATGTTGGAATAAAGTTTATTACTACTAATATAATACAAGTTTTAGAAGACAAAAATTGGCGCACGAGTTGTTTTGTTATATACTATGTATTTTTTCTACATTGCGACATTAATATTACATAAATTTCGAAAAATGCGGTTGTTATCTTACAATTTAAAGTAATTTTGTATTCAACAGTTGGTAGTTAGTGTAAAATTCACAACTACGACTGACGCGAACCAATAGCGATTGAGATGTCAACCTTATTTGGCACTTGACGTCAATATCATAAATCTTGGAAAACCAAAAGTTACTAAATGTTTGAATATGAATAAAACAAATAGAGAATGATGTACAACATAATACAATAAAAATAAAAATGGGTATAGCTCTGCAACACATGCCACATAAAAAGTTCTGAAAATATGTAAACATTTTGAAATATATTTCCTAAAATAAAGATAATAAATATGATGTTTTGATAATATATATCTTTGCCCTCATCTACATATCATCCACATGTTATGTGCGGATTTATTAAGCCTTAGATTAGTATAAAGTTGTATTAAAAATGACCTTATCAAAACTTGAGTAGGTGGTACGTAACTGCTAATATAAAGAATCTAGCCAAATTACCTAAATATTTGACAACCTAAGAAGGTTTTGAAAGTTTTATTATATTTAAATTTATATTACCGCGAACATGTCAGATGCTTGGAGGAACTATCACAATATACCAAATAGGTGGCGGCATTTATAACCACCAGGTGATAGTTCACGAACAAAATTTTGTGGGGCCAGAAAATCAAAACATATATGTACACACACAAAATGTGGAATTATGTGAATACGGGCAAAAAGAAAACTTCGGAAGCAATTCGGTACATCGAGAGTGCATTTTCCCTCACACATTCAAGAGTTGGTTTGTAGAAATAAATTCCAAAATTCCCGTTATGTTCTAAATTTATACAGAAATATATCTTTTTCTTTTCTGTATCAGACTAATGATTTTCGCCGCAAATAAACTTCATTCGAGTATTCATTTTTTCAATTCGGTAAAAAGTTAGAGCTGATAAAAATATGAATAAAACCGTATTTTAAACGGTTGCAACTTCTTAAGGAATTGAGAGAAACCAATAAGTCAATATGAGCCTTTTTACTCGGAATGACATTAAGTTTTTAGAAGAAAATCTGTTAAAAGTTTTATGTGGATTTTATTTTGTTACTTAAATTTATTTACTTTTTATTGTTGTAATGGGTATTGACTATGTTATTTTTTTGTTTTCGCATTGTTTGATATGTAATTTATCTTTTATTTTTCTTTGTTTGTTAACATTTCAAACGGCTGTACCTTCTTAAGGAATAGAAAAAAACATATAAAACCATATAAAACATTATACTCAGAATGACGTTTGATGTCTAAAAATTAATTCTGCTGAAAAAAAGAAGACTATTAATATATTTATATTTTTTCTAATTAATGTTATTTTGTAACTGTTATTTAATAAACTTGTTATTTAATTTTGAGTAAAAGTTATGTCAGTGTTTTTGCTGCTCCGCGAATTTTTCGTATGATCAAAAGTGCTCCCTAACTTCAAAAAGGTTAAGAACCACTGCTTTATCGCCTTATAGCCTCACTGCCTAATAGCCTTATAGCCTCATAACCTTATAGCCTTATAGCCTAATTTATGAGTCCTTGGTTCAAATCCAAGTCAAGGCGCTGTTTTTAATCGTCCTCCATCTCTGGCCTTTTATTCGATCTTCCTTTATTTTCAATAACAAATATAAACTACTACATAACACAAATATTCAAATAGATCTGAAACAACAACGTTAAATTTAACGTCGCAATAGATTAAAACAAATAATGCGCTCAGGTTGCCGGGCGAACAAAAAAACAACACACGATCGCGATATGGTTTTAATTATAGGCGTATATGGTGGTACAGTTCTGCGTAATGCCTTTGCGTATCTGGTGACGAAATCATGCCGCCGTATACCATTACCCGATTATTAGATTTCATAACTGTGTAACAACCCTCGTGCACTGTATTCATCGCTGCTTTGAAGTAATAATAGTCCCGCCTTCTTTCCTGCAAATTACCAACCCTAATGAGACTGAATGCTGGTAGAGAACAAAGAAAAAAGGGGCGTGTATTTTAGTCTCCGTACACTACAGAAGTTAAGGGTAACTGTCAGGTATTGGGATAGTTTTTGAAACATATTTCGAAAATTAGAGTATAAAAAAGAAACAAAATGCGACGTTACTTAAGGTACTTATGTACAGGCTGGGCCAAATTCGATGTTACTATAGGCGATCTCGGTAACTATAAGAGAAAATCCAAAGGCGTAAGATCTGGTGATAGTGGTGGCCACCTCACTGGTCCGTTGTTTCCAATCCAACGGTTTTCAAAATTTATATTCAATAATTCCGTTACCCTTCTTAATTTGTGAGGTGGTGCACTGTCGTGCTGGAAGTATATAGTTCCCCTCTCCATTAGTGGCAAATTGTCCAAAAATTCATTCACAATATGATGGTTTACAATATCGCCATTAAAATGTTCCTCGTAATAATGGTATGCTAAAATACGCTCGCCAAGCACGGCACACCAAACACTAAAACCAAAACGTCCTTGGTTTAGCACGTTGACGGTACGGTGAGGATTGACATCAGACCAATAGTGCTCATTGTGCCTGTTAAAAAATCCGGCACTGCTGATGTAGGCTTCATCAGTCCAAATAACTTTTTTTACTTTATCATACGCAGTAAGATAAAGTATTGTAATCATGCCGAAAAAAAAAATTGAGATTTTAGCGGAAATAGATCTTTTTGGGTCCCCTGAACATATTTGACCAAGGTACAAAAAAATGTCTGTGTGTGTGTGTGTGTGTGTGTGTGCGTGCGTGCGTGCGTGTGTGTGTAAACGATTTTTGTGGCGATGATTCCGGAAAAACTACTAAAGGTATCGGGACGAAAGTTTATAATTAGAAGTTTCATGACCTAACTTAGAGCTGAAAAGCTTTTGGTTAAAAAGGGTCCAAAGGAACTGGTAGTTTATTCTAAGCCTTTTTCAAGGATTTTGCAAATGAGCCGCTATTTCTCTAATTTCGTCAAAATAGTTAAATAATAAATTAAAGTAGAGGAAATTCTGAATAATTTATGCCTATGTAATATTTTGGTAAAATTAATAGTTTAGCTTTTTAGGTTATTCTAAGCCTTTTTGAAGGATTTTGGAAATGAGCCGCCATTTCTGTAATTTCGACAAAATAGTACATTAATAAATTAAAGTAGAGGAAATTTCGAATAATTTATGCCTATGAAATTTTTTGGTAAAATTAATAGTTTAGCTTCAAGAGCAAATTCTATTTGATCGAGATCGGTCGCATCTGCATTGATATGAAATTACATAGTAGCCAGGATTTTGACAAATATTTTTTTGTGTTGTCACATTCGAAAACAGCTGATCTCATCAGAGGTTGGAGAACCACTATGGAACGTTGCCGCTGTAGTGCGGCAAATTTTAAAATACAAATTTCAAATAAAGTAAGATCACCAATTTGATTATTTGTTGATAAGAAATATCAACCCGTCTTTATATCTAATTCCAAAAACGATACATTGAGAAAATTATAAATAAAGTATAGCGATGAGTGTAGTTTTATTTTAGTGTTTTGGTAGGGATGTGTCATGAACAAATATAAATCTGTCAGAATTTTAATTATTTTTTTAAGGTGCGTTTTCATTAGTGATAATGGCAGTGGTAGCAGACGCCGTTATAGTATTTCCAATAGAAAATTTATAGTGACTCATGTTTATGCACATGCAAACTAATATGTGTCATTATCACGATATGTAAGAAACACTATAATTTCGTATTCTACCACCGCCATTAGCTACCATTACCTACTAATCGGAACGCACCTTTAAACTTGACGTTTCGTCAAAGTGGTACCAACCTAGCATTTACTATACAGAAATCATTTTTTTTTAAATAAGTATTTCTTAAAAAGCAACACAATAAACGTTGATGTCGCTCCTGCCAAAAACTAGATAGCCGACTGGCGCATATGCGACGACGACACTCCGCCTTCGGTGACGCGCCGCATCACCGCTCGTCGCGCTATTCCGTACTTTCGGCATTTGTGACATAAATAACTATTATTCTAATGACGTAGTGTAGGTAGTGTCAAATGCTGATGATTTGACAATACGTACGATTTATCTCAATAGAATAGATTCTCATGCAGCTAAACTATTAATTTTATATATTGTATGATAAAGTCATGTGCCTGGCCACATCAGATTTTTTAAATAATGGATTCTGCTGAAGATTTTCACGGTACCACTGGCAATACTTCATTCGTTGATGAGGGTCTGTTGGTTGCAAATGATGTTGTTTTCTTAAAGCATATGGCCTAAATGTATGCTTCTTGAGGATTCTCAAAGCTCGACGTCTTGATACCCCAGATTCAGTTCGTATTTCACGACTTGAAGTTGAGGGATTTGCAACTGCGGCTGCAACTGTGTTGGTGGCAGCTTCTTCAGCATTTTCAATATGGTAATGTTTGGGTCTTGGCATACTAAATGACCCGTGATTGATGAGATTTTCTTTTAATCTCTCAAAAATAGATTATGAGGTTGTGTTCTTTCTGGATAACGATTGAAGTATGTTTCGGATGCAATTTCCGCATTGTTATTACTTTGAATAAAGCATTCGATCATTGAGTATTTTTCATATGGTTCATAGGGGATTTCGTAACTTTTAATTGAAATAAATATTCAAAAGAATGCAAATTCAATACTTAAGTCACTGATTAGCAGTGTCAAACCAGTAGTGACATACGCCTACTCGGAGAAATCTCGAAGACAATAATTATAATTTCTCTGATATATACTAATTTCATGTTATTCAATAAAACATTACTTTTGGAATATTTTGGACAGGCATGTAATGTATCTCCTATATTTTATTATTATTAGTTATTATTTCCTCCATATTTTACGCATCTGTGTTGTTATCAACGATCTAATATTTCTATAATTAAAGGAATCATTTCGGTAAAGCATATTCTGTTTCGGTGATTGATTTCGTTATCTTATTTAATAATATTAATGTAATAACACAAAAATGGTTGACTAAGAATTGCATTTAATGAAATTTTTACTTGATTAATTTTACTTCTTAATTACCTAACTAATTTTTTATCGCCGCTTTGATTTGAGATTACCCAATTTCTGAAAATCATCAACACGTTTTCGGCGAGGGGTGACAGTCTCGCGGGTTGTTTTCGTTGGTCCTTATTAAAGATGTCAGGTGGGTAGGATGGGGTTGAGACGGAGGATAATAAGCCATTAATTTCGATTTTCGCGCTAATTATCAAGCGGATCCAGCGAGCGGGGCGCCCCTAGCGGACAAAGACGGAACCAGTCGCGTTGTTTACAGCCGATAGGTAATTAATCAAACGCTCGCTCTCTCTGTCCATTAAATTAGACTTCGATATCTCTCCGGATACAACACAACGGCCGACGGTGGCGTTCGCGATCGTGCAGTTGACGCTTTTTGTTTATGACGTCACGTCGACGTCAATCCACGCCAAACGTGTTTTCGTTTCAGAGTTTAGTTAGGCTGGAATCGGAAAACCGACTAATAAAGTTTAATTCGCACACTTCACTCTATTAAATACACACTAGGGATGTGCAGTACCGATACTTTTGAGTAACAAATTGATACCGGTACTTACTAATCGAGTATTCGCTACTTTGTATTCGCTACTTTGTATTCGTTACTTTGTATTGGTTACTTTGTATTCGTTACTTAAACTGATACTGATATTTTATAAGTTAGCAATCCTACATAAAATATGCCAAACTAATACGTTTCACAACTGAACAACATATCACCTACTGAACATTCGAAACAAATTGTTTCCCGCCATAATTACGTGGCGATTACACGTGTTCTATTTGTTATTCAATTTTATAATCATATTTATTTTCAACTTAATATGTATTTTATTTAATTACGGAAATTGTAGTTTATACATGATACTAGAACTGATACTTCATTCGTTGTGCTTGTTGTGATTGAAACCTAACCTGATGTAACGAATACTTTTTTAAATAAGTATTCGTTACTTGCAATATTTTAAAGTAACGAATACGAAGTAACAAATTGATTTCTTATTTGCTTTAGCAAATATTTAGATTGTTTTATATTAAAGAAATATCTTTGTTACAATGATGTGTTGTCATCAAACAGATTGTCATTTTCTTAATATTAGACAACAATTTTCCTGTGTGTGTGTAGGGGCACCAAACGCACCGTGTGAAAAAAAATGGGTCGACAGGATACTATCATAACATTTCGTACATTAGTGACGGCAGTAAACTGGGTTGACGTACAAAGTGTGTCCCGAAATAACCTAAAACCGTCGGTTTTATTTCGGATCTCTTTTTACGGTTCCCCCCGTTTTAAAAATGCAACGACCGAAGAACAGAATATTAGGGTGAAAAATTTATGCCCATGAAGCCAGCGGTGGTAACATTTTCGCCGCATCGCATCGACGTGGAGGGGGTTTGGAGGTTGGGGGGGGTGAATTTCCTCCGTCGGCCCACCGGCCAGAAATTATTAAAAGTTACGCTCCGTATTTACGGATTTGTTATTAGAATGTAAATTAATTCTCTCGCCGCTGTCTGGAATCATTTTTTCCTTTTTTTATTCGCTCATCGGCACGAGGTCGTTTCTCTTTTCATTTTGAACCCTGTACGCCGTCCAGCGACCTAGAATTAAAATTGTATAGCCCGGAATTTTAATTATCAAATATATTTTAGTCAGGTTAAGAAATTTATTTTGCCCAATATTGTCTCATTACTAGTTAAAATATCATTAGTACGTTCTACGAACGTTGTCAGGTTATTTGTTACAACTACAAATAAATCAGTTCTCTACGTTCTTCTTTTTTTATTCAAACCTACGCTTATCGATTTCGAATGCTTCTAGAAGGTCTAACAGCCTTCATATGAAAAAAAAGTTGCTTTTCACTTAAATGGAGCCAGACCTCATCAATTATTATCTTCAATAATCCAAATAAATCAATTCTCAATGCTTTTTTATTCAAACCCATGCTTATCTATTTCGAATGGTTCTAGAAGATCTAACAGCCTTCCCATTAAAAAAGTTGCATTTCACTTAAATCGAGCCACACCTTACCAACTAATATCTTCAATCATCCATATCTTATCAATGCTGCATTCAGACTAAGATATGTTCCCAAACTGTGGAAGGCAGCAGAGGTGATCATGATACTTAAGCCTGGGAACCCTCCACACGAAACTAATGTCTAATAGACCTATCTATTTGCTGCCCATCATGTTAAAAGTCCGAAAAAATACTACTCAATAGATTAAAGCCAATAATGGCGATCAAAAGGCTTGTTCCAGACCATCAGTTCGAATTTCGGAACACGGAGCACGGAGCACTCTAGTATTGACCAGATACACTGAATAACCAACATAATCGAAAATGCATGCTCTATCCTTGAGGAAATAAGAGCAGGAGTGCCGCAAGGTAGTGTTTTAGAGCCGGTACTATGCCTACTCTACACCAGTGACCTCTCAGCACTAGAAAATAATAGTGTCGCAACTTTTGCAGACGACACGGCTATCCTAGCTGTTAGAATTAAGTTACTCACTAGTCAACAATGACTAGTGTAGTGTAATGCACATATAGAATTAAAAAAAATCATCCAAATAAATCAGTTCTCAACGTTCTTTTATTCAAACCTATGTTTATCGATTAAGCATTCTTCTAGAAGATCTAACAGCCTTACCATGAGAAAAAGTTGTTTTTCATTTAAATGGAGCCAGTCAGTTCTCAACGTTGTTTTTATTCAAACCTTTGCTTATCGATTTCCAATGCTTCTAGAAGATCTAACAACCTACCCATGAAAAAAGTTGTCTTTCATTTTAATGGAGTCAGATCCCATCTTCAAATTTCTGGACCATAGCTGTAGTTTCAAGCTCCTACGACTCGTATTCAGTATTCCCACCCCAAAATACCTCAGTTATATGCAAGAACGGAACACAATTTGCAACTTTTAACGCAACTGCTCGCCGCAAACCTGGCCCTCCGATGAAATTTTAATGCAGCTGGAAATGAGCTCAGACAGGAGCTTTTCATTTGCTGTTTGTGTGTAAAAGTTACAAACGCACGTGATAATAAAGCCATGAATAATTAAGAGGCTTGTGGCGTGGATCTCGACTGTCGACGGCCCTTCTGTACCTACCTTCATCTCTCTCTCCCACCCCCCCCCCCTCTCCCTACTGTTTGTACAACTTCGCTATGTCGGAAACTTTTCGAATTACGAATTACATTCGCCCGGATTGCCGCCGTTCTGGCTGCCTGACTCTCCTCAGCCGATAACTCGCAGCCTACTGGTTGGTACTGCAGAGTTAGGGAGAGAGTGAGAAAGAGCATCCGACGCACAAAGGCTGTTGTTTGAACGTGTGTACTTCAAAGTCGCCGGATGCCGTTAACGCGGAACGGGACTTTTCTGCTGTTAAATTTGCGATAGTGGCGATGTTTGATATGCATAACTCTCGGTGCGGAGTGTTAGAATTTACATGATGGTTCCACGCATCTGTTCGGAGTCATTATCTTCAGTTTTAGTAAGGCTACAGTTGGTAACAAATGACGCCACAGGATATATATTGTTAAGAAGGAGTAATAAATGAAAGTTAGTATTATGTTCAAGTAAAAATTGCATAGAAATATAAAGTTAACAACCCGAATTCCTCAATGATTGCGCTGTCTAGTATAGATACCAAACGCCAAGTTTGCACAAAAGGTAAGTGAACAATCTCGACATTTGGTAACCTAATTAACTGTAATGACGTATTTGGGCAATTGATATAAATAGAGTATACCGGAGTATCAAGGTGAACAGATTTCAGTTCATTGGGTCTTTCCCGTTTTAGATCATTTTCTGTTGGTCTAGTTCGTAACATGGCGCAGTCAATACCCGACTGCGCCATGTTATGATTCCGATATCCCATTAATTGATGTTGTTATACAAACGAACACCAATAAGTTACAATATTAATATTACTTAACAGTAATATTACTACAATACTCTCCTAAATAAGTTTTAATATTTGTTTAAACTTTGTAAGTTTCCTGTTTGTAGTTTTACACTTTGGATATCTTATGTGAACAGATTTCAGTTCATTGGGTTTTTCCTCTCTTGCAACATTTTCTGTTGTCGGTTTCGTAACATGGCGCAGTCATTACCCGACTGCGCCATGTTACGATTCCGATATCCTCATTATTGATGTCCTTGAATGTCGTACACAAACGAACACAATATAACAACATAATATTCTACTACCACAAGTCACCGGAAATCTGGTTGGAACACGTCTTCCTCGTGTACTAGTTAATAGATGCAAATAGATGCCGGCAATTCTTTTACCAGAGGCGACGCGACCGGGGAGTCGCTGTCATCAAGCCGGTACGTAATTATCATAGAACAGGGGCGTAGCGCTAGGGGAGGCGCGGGGCGAGTGGGTGTAGAGTTAAATTTCTCCGTCATTAACGGTGAGACGGTGTAAGACACCGACACCGTTAAAATAACGACTGGCGGATTAATATTCATTCCGGCAACTCTCTCGTCACGATCACCGTCGCTCCGGAACGGCCCTCCGGGACAAAGTCGACTATGGAACGCTGCCTAGCTATGCCAAGCCCAGGCCAGCCCTGTGCACAACCCAGGCTTGGAGCCTGTAGTCCTTAGATGCCGTTGCAGATAGGAGTGTGCACTTCCTTTATAGACGGCGAAGACGAGATAGAGAGACACTCATGAATAAAGAAACTGTGCGATGGCGATGAGACCAGAGAATACCGGTGAAGAATAGGGGAACAATTGTGCTAGGTAGAGAGTAGGTTAGATCCGTGTTAGGCTAGATTTTTCGGGGAGATAGCGAGCGAGCAGTTTAAAGCCCCACGTGAATATCCTCTGCGAGCAACCTGAATTTTAATGAATGTATGTGTAAGTTGTAACAGCGATGTAAGAGGTGTCCATGTTCACCGTCGTATTTGAATCATCTGCTATAATTTATATTTACATTGTTGTCACGGACAATAATTCGGTGAGATGGACTGGACGATGTCCGGTGAGGCGGCTTGTGGTCAGTAACCAACCTTAACGCTGTTTCCAGTAAATGAGAAGCAACAACAGTTTCATCATCACCCAACTAGATGATACAATCTACAATACGACCTTCAACAATAGAACACAAAAACGAATGTTGTAATGACCGAAGAACCCACTAGTCGTAATTCGTTTGACAAAAGTATCTCTCTCATTTCTCCCGAAGCAAATTGCACGGTGATATCGAAGTACTTGGAAATATCTGACTTTTCACATCGACTCCTACCAACCCACGACGTTCACCGAGATATATATTCTAATTTGATTCACGGCATTGTGCCTTCGATCGCGCAAGAACGATGATAGGATCAGTAGCACGGCCTGTCCCGTTACGACGCGTCTAAAGGAACGATAGTGCGAAAAGGATCCATTGTCCAGCTAGACTGTGAATGCTCCCAATCGATCTCTCCACGAGAAAGCAGTAGTCTAACTGGCGCAGTCGAGAGGATTTTGATTGACGCGTATCTTCGGCATCGATTGGTCTCTTTTTAACATGCATGCTGAATGTGTAATGTCAGATGATGTATATGCGCGAGAAAGTACTATATTAACTGGCGCAGTCGAGAGGATTTTGATTGACACGTATCATAGGCAGTGATTGGTTATTTTTTAACATGCATGCTGAATATGTAATGCCAGATGATGTATATGAGCGATATTAGCGAGAGTATTCACACTCTTGCTAGACTATGAATACCCCAATCGATCGCTCCATGAGAAAGTAGTAGTCTAACTGGCGCAGTCGGTTTCAAGGTTCGATAATTGCAATATTTGCCTATTAGGCAACACGTCTCAAAGAACTATAGAGCGAAAAGGGTCCATTGTCCTCCTAGACTGTGACTGCCTCCCATCTGTCTCTCCACGAGAAAGTGCTAGTCGAACTGGCGCAGTCGAGAGGATTTTGATTGACGCGTATCTTCGGCTCTTTTCAACATGCATGCAGAATATGTAATGTCACATGATGAATATGAGCGATATTAGCGAAAAGGATAGACGTCAGTGTTTCCTGACGTGAAAATATCTCCTATACATGGGTTTCAAGGGTGAGGGTCGATATTTGCTGTATATTTCTGGCGAGTCTCCCTCGCCCTCCCCGCAGGGTATTCAGATAACGCCAGTTATATTTAGAGGGCGGCTCGGCTCCGCTATCAAGATTGCCGAAAATTTGATCAGAATTTCGTACCCGGATCTTGTTAAAGTTACGAACTGTATCCGAAACTTAAATGTTAAATGTTCGAGGTTAAATTTAATATCAAGTTCACTCTTCGTATTTGTTTTAGAATATTTACTCTTTACGAAGTGAACGCCGAAATAATCTTAGATGCGTCACAGTTTGTCTTCATCACAGTTATTATGAGCATTATCTTCTTATGTTATTATATGGACAGTGACTTGCTGGACCGCAAGATTGACCCGCTAGACTGTGACTGCCTCCCATCGATCTCTCCACGAGAAAGTGCTAGTCGAACTGGCGCAGTCGAGCGGATTTTGATTTATTTTTCGGTTATCATTGGTTGAAGATTTAAATTCCAAATTATATACAATTTTAACATAATATTCTTCAAATAATGGGTGCTTGTAGTAGCATGACTGGTACTCCGAAGTATCAGTAGAAAAATCTCTTTGTTCCTTCGGTATGAAAGTACATTAATCACATTGCATTGTATACGAACACATTAAAATGCATAAAAAATTATTGATCACCTTTTCTCATTCAAACCGCTCATTTTTTACCCCCACCCTTACCACCACCAACTTTGTCATTATCGCTGATGAATTACCCACAAGTAGTTCCACATCCGATATGCACGGCCACATCCCCAGTTAATTAATAACTAGATAAGCCCCGGATAAGCGGTATAACTAATGAATTCTCGATTATCGCCGGGACGGTAGAAACTGCGAGACGTTGAGGAGACGAGGCAGGATAAAAAAAAGACCGAGCCAGAAATTCTCGATTAGGAGATAATGGATCGAGAATGGAAGACGGTTGGACGCTGGCTGGGTGCATGGTAGGAAGAGTGTCCCGACAATGAAATCCTGGCCTGTCACTCAAGGATTAGCCCCGGCAACCACCCCCAGGTTCCCCCCCGTCCGTGTTTCGCCCCCACCTCTTGCCTTCAGTCTCGTTTCCTCGCCCATCCTAGAACAATTTAATCACACGCGTCACTTCGGCTGCATTGTGTGCCGCCGCTTACCACCGGATGAGATATTGATAATGGCGAGCGCCTATGAAGGGACTCCATTGTTATTAGTTTGCGTTCGGTTATCGTAACCGTTCGGGGAAAACAACCCCTAATTGATTGTTGTTCTTTTACTACATTATTCTTGTAGTATATTATGGTATATTAGAGAAATTGTATGGATACTTTAGGCATTGAAAATTAGCGGGTCGATCCTACCTCTGATGTTAAAAACATGTGCAAATGATAGGTGCCAAGCTAAGATTTTTATCAAGTTATTGTCTGAATCAGTGGTTTCCAGACGTTTTTAATGGATACCCTTAAGTTGATAGCATTCTCTTGTCCCCATGTCTATTATTACGAAAACTGTCAAAATAATTGGAGACAATTTTGGGCAAATTTTCCGGTAGCAAAGGATACTATCCGATTTCTAGTTTTTAGTTCTCGACTAGGTACCGTGGATTCCTATCCGCTCGTTTACAGAAATGATAATGCAAAAACGTGGTTATTACGTTATTACGACCAAGGTTCAATCCCGGCCGAAGACAATTTTTTTTAAATAATATTTTTGTAATATTTTACTTAAAGCACGGTTTATATAAGGTATTATTAATTTTATTGGCAATTTTACCGTATTATACAGGGATGTTTTCTTATCCGCAATTACGAATTAGAATGTTGATTTACTTATTAGTCTTACGATATCTATTGTTAATCAACTTTTGTGATTGCAAAGTGAGTCCCTTGGGATAAAATAAAGCGAATTAACGCCGCAACTGCGCGCCGCGGTCGATCAAAGTGACATCCGTCATATACAATTGTTCATCTCTGGTACTACATAAATCAGTCTATCCCTGGTACTATATAAATCTCTACTTATACACACCCACGGTAATATTCCACAATCCAAAAGATTCTCATTTTAGATAAATTAACGAACAGCTAACTACGAAGATATGAACAGGTGGGCTGTTGACGACGTTCTTGTGCAGAACAGGATCGGACTCCAATTTCCTGAATTAATTTTATAAATATAGTAATTATTTCAGTTTTGATTCGCTGCTTCATATAGTAATTTATACTTACTATCTAACCAGGGGAAAAACAGACTCTGAAGTTTGAAGTGTGCTCTTACCTGAAACAAGAGAAAGCATATCATTAGTGACCAGTGATGTATAATAAATGCTGCAGTCCGCAGTTCTTTTTGTATATTTGCCAAAGTTATTCTAAAAAACTCCAACTCAATATTTCTATCAACAGATTGGAATTCAACAGGAAATTCCCTATCTGAATCAGTTTCTTTATTGGCCAGTGAAATATGCCCCAACCGAATAGTTGGTAGTGCCCGGTAACACAAGGTCCATGGTTCAAACCCAGTCGTGGCCATAATTTTTTAATTCAATTTAAAATTTAGGAAATACAAGAGGCGATACAAGAGACGAAGAGACGGTACCTGGACAAGAGACAATAACCAGAAGGCTGAAATGTTTGCAGAACATCTTATAAAAGTCTTCCAGCTCCACAACATCAAATCAGAGCCAATCACGAATGAAGATAACCTATGAAGAAGAAACCATACAGCTAGTTACTCCAAAGGAGGTTGCCAGAGAAATCAAGACAAGCCTGAATCCAAAGAAGGCAGCTGGATATACTCTTATCACAGGAGAAGTTCTTAATCCACCGTCTAAGAAAGGTACCGTTATGCTGACGTATCTAATAAATACATCGTTCAGATTAAAATACGTTCACAATGTCTGGAAAGAAGCAGAAGTTATCATGATACCAAAACTAGGCAAATCATATCGCCCAATATCACTGTTACCAATGATATCGAAACTCTTTGAAAAGATGCTTCTAAAGAGAATGAAACCTGAGAGAAAGGAACTAATTGCTAATCACCAATTTGGTTTTAGAGAAAACCATTCCACTATAGATCAAGTCCATGGAATAACAGATATCACAGAGAAAGCATTAGAAGAAAAGCTTATTTGGTCAACAATCTTTCTTGATGTGATACAAACTTGCGATAAGGTTTGGCACGAAGGATTGATACACAAACTAAAGAGTATGCTACCTGTACAATACATCGAGCTGCTAACATCCTATATATCAGATAAGACTATTCAGAATAGAACAGATAGACTACAAGAAGTAAACGCTGAGATACCCCAGGGTAGTGTATTGGGACCAATTCTCTATCTACTATACACCATCGACCTACCACAGCTGGAAATTTTACAGTTCAATATGTTAAGCAACTTATGCTTATTAGAAAAAGATGAAAAGATAAAAATTCCAAATTTTGCCATTTTGTCTCTTCGCAGGTGACTATCAATCAACTTCAAGACTTTTCTTCAGAGGTTTAACTAGCTTCCTACCGTTCTCAATTGGCAATTCTCCGCGCACCGATAAATCGCACTTTAGACTGGAGGAGTAAGGACATCAGTCATTATTAAATATTGAAATTTGAATTAATTGGAGGCACCGGCGGCGCAGCGCAGCGAAGCCGAGCACGTCCTATAGAATTGAATTCGACTCGCAAGCCCAACCAGGCGATCGCGCCGACCGAGCCGAGCCTCGGCTTTTCGAAGCAAAACCCCGACCAGAATATTAATTTCCTTTTTAAATACGGCCCTGAGTATCATTAGTAGTTGCGACATTGTCGCGCGCGGCGGGGGTCGGAAAAATCTATCAGGCATAAATTTTCATGAGAGCGCAGCGCGCCGGTGAGGTGAAATTGGCGGATGTGCCCGCAGAAATGCAAAAATCTGTTGAATGGAGGCAAATTTATGCAGAAGTTACTGCACATGAAGTTCTACGGGGCGCGACGGTTTTGCCGCTATCGAGTTCGACGATTCCAGGTGCATATTCGAGGTTATCGGAGGAGCGGAGCGAGGAGTGCCGTAGACAAGATCGCCAGGATAAATCCGTGGTGTAATTCGTTCGATTTTGTTTGAGGCGAACGATAGTGGGAGGTGTGAGGTGCATACAATGAGGTCTGGGGAAGCTTAAGATGAACTGATATCGGTTGTGAGAGGAATTTCAAGTAATCTCTAGATTTTGTGCATAAACGTGTAGTGATTTTTGAAATATCTCTGGATAATAAGTATAAAGAGGAAATGATTTACCTTGGGTTGTGATGGCTACAATCATGCAGATGAAAATTCAGACCAAACTGTTTGCGGAATAAAAAAAAAACGGACTATCTAAGATTTTAGGTTTTACCTCAACAGAAATGTGAGTCTGAAAATTGGTCGATGCTTAGGCTTGGGTTCTTCAATGGCATCAAAATACAAAATGCCGAATGGTGTAATAAAAAAAATAAATGATTAAAGAAATTTCATTTAAAAAAATGGTTTATAGTATACTTTAAATATTTAACAAAAACATCTGTGCAAACCGTTTTGAGAACTAGAAAAAAAGTACCCGTTCGTAGTTTGAGAACCGTTCTGTGCAAGAAAAACTAGTAAATACCTTTTTTGTGCAGAATTTTATAGACATATTTTTATACTGGAACAAAAAAAAAATACAAAATCTGAACGGTTTTGCGGTTACATGCGAACTATGGGTTAGAAAATCTATCGGAAAGTAAGATGGTTTAGGGTCTAAGCCATAGGAAAATATTATGGTTAAAACTAGGGTTGTAACGGAAGTGACCTTTGCGGATGCGGAAGACAAATGGTCGACTTCCGCGGAAGCAGAACTGAAAGCGGAACTAAAAAGAACATTTATTATAGTAACACAAAAACAATATCAAACTATGTACAACAAAACGTACAACACAAAATGAGAAATTAAAGAACATACATAATTAAATTATTCATTTGCGTGTAGTGTACCAAGACCTATAGAACAGTATGTTATTTAAAAAAAAATCAACAAAATGTTATTGCCATTGTGCTACCCAACTTAAAAACGGCACAAACATGCGTAAATATGAAAATTCCGGTCGTTCCGGCAACAGAAAGGTTTAGCAGCGTCCAGTTATCTATCAAACGTAATCGCTAACGTCGTTTGTTCTTTGTCGGTACCGGCGGAGGCGGTACAAACGCTTGGCATCCCTAACTTCCGCAATAGATGCGTTTACAAAAGTGCGGAAACGGAAGCGGAACTGGAAAAATGTATTTTAAGTTTTTTTAAGTATCGCAGTTGCGAAAGCTATTTGCCATGACAAACAGATATTGAGTCTGCTTCTATATGTTTAAAGCTATTTGCCTACGCTAATGTATTTGCCCAAGCCGTTGTTAGGCAAATGGCATTTTGTTTAGAAATCGATCGGTTACGTTTCGCTACGCTAAAATACATTCCGTACGGGTAGAGAAGTCCGTAGAGTCGTCAATTATTGGTGGTCTCTCGTCCTTCCTCTCTGTCGATTATGCTCATTTGTATAAGAAAAAGTCTTTGACGACAGGCATTTTTTTTATTTTTTAGCGAACAGAGTGTAACCGCAATCGCAAGTGACAATGCGCATAGTAGCATACTGTTGGATTTTCAAATTATGTGAGGTTATGTGATTGTTGACAGCGCTATTAAGTTCATCTCCGTTTCTTATCACAACAATAGGCACTTGGTTCAGCTACTGTGTCTGTACCAGTAACACAGTAACCTCCGCAGCATATCGGTGAACCATTATGAACATGCAAACTTTTTAACACACCATATGTTCACTGAGTTGTACATTTGTTTCGCATGATTTCCGTATGCAAAATAAGAGTTAGGTGATATCATCATCTGCATCGATGCGTAAATTCGTCCAGTCGACAAGAATTCAGAAATTTACAGCGTTTTCAAATTACTCCAAAAGCCCCCGGCCTAAAATAACCATTTGCCTACGACATATATACTATAGGAAAGCGTTTAAAGTCTAAATCATAAGAAAGTACTATGTAAGTACGTAAGCTTTCACGGCCAGAATAAGGACTATGGTGTAGACTCTTGTAACATAGGTAAGGAATTGGAGTCTAAATCATATCTAATTTAGAGTCTAAACCATAAGAAAGTAGTATGGTTTGGAGTCTTAACCATACGAAATTACTATAATATAGACTCTAAGCTATTGGTAAGACACAATAAGATTTAGTCATGATTTTATCCCAACTTTACGAAGTTGACAGTAATCTATAATTAATCTATAAATTTCTAAATTTATAAAAAATAACAAGTAGCGACTTCATGTTGTAACTACAAAACTACTTAAATTCACGTCAAAACGAACACTTGGAAAGAATGATAATTCCATTAACTAAAATTAGAGCTCGTCCTCTTTGATATTAGTTCATCGTCTCAATCTTCGCATTTTTATGAAATCATGAAGCGTCCATAGCAAGCAAAAGTTTGAAATCGAATTAGCGCCATCTATAGCAAAAGACAAACGACACGTCGTAGAAACGCTTTGATGATAGTTAGGGTATTAACTAACACCAGGTCATAGAGCTGGCGTTCGGAGATAGATAGATATAGGGTTGTTCCGGAAAGTTGCTTTCGCCGTAACTCTGATGCGTATGAGTCGGTTGTATAAGGGTGGTAATTTAATTTATGGCCGCTTCGCGTTTATCGTCTCGTCGCCGAAAGCTACTCCACCCGTTAGCGTAGCGCCAGCGTGCTGAACTATGGCCTCACAGCCAGAACTACGTACCTCTAGTTACTGTTTGCCGGAGCATCCGAAACTTACGGCGGCCACTTAAGATAACGCCCTTAATTTCGACACTCTTATTTCCCTGTAAACTTCCAACTGCGAGGACTTTCCGAGGGCTTACTTTACTTGCCGCGGTGATTATGCCCAACCGTAGTTATGTAGTAGCTGGTAGTTTCGAACAAACTTGCGACTGCAGCCGTCGCATCATTTTACCATCATTTGTTGTTCTTAAACTTGGTATTTGTACCGGAGAGAGAAAAAACGAGAAAACGCTTGAAATTTGGAAGAGAATTTCTTCTAATTACGTCATGAGAAGCAAATATAATCATGTTTGAAATAGCCCATACTCAATGGTGCAGTTCAATTAAAAGTGTATTGATCATGAAGCGAAAAGAAGCCATACCTTGGGAGTAGGGGTGCGTGGAATCATAAGGAATTATAGTGGATACAGTATACTCTGTTAGTTGTTCTCACTGTCCTGTGTACGTGGGCGAGACTGGACGAACCATTTCCAAACGTATTTTAGAGCACCAAACTAGAAATTCATCTAACCTTTATCAACATAAAATGCAAACAATAATAATAAAATGCAAATAAAAAAAGGTCACATCATAGATTATAAAAACACCAAACTTCTTCACAAGTGTAAAAAGAGCTATAAACTTGATTTATTAGAACAGTACCAAATTGAAAAGCAGAAGTTTGACGAAAGTATTAAGGTCCTCAATGATCAAACTAATTTTCCACACAAACCTCTGTTCATGTATGTAGTCTAGTCTGGCCCATGTGTTTGTATGTTTTTGTTTTGCCTGTATAGTCATTACATTGGATTCATTGGCCTAGCTTGTGTTTTTCTTTCTGTTTATTTATTTTTTGTCATTCTAGCACGTTTAATATTTCAAACTTCCCTCGAATTGTTCTTTGCCATTTCGCGCTGTGTTGGTTGCTTGCGATTTTGTCTTTTACCACGCATATAAATTTTAAAATTCATTCGAATTTTCATCTCGTGTCCTTTCTTCACCTTGACACGCAAGTAACTCTTCGCCGATTTTACATTTTTGCCGTTCTCGCCTGGTATAATTTTGATGTATGTTTTGAAAATGTATTGTGACGTATATAAGGCTTCTGAACCACTGACCGTGAGTTGTAATTATTTATTATATTTTATAATTGTTTTAACCTTTAAATTGTAGAAGTTTTTAACCTGTTTGATGTTATTTATTGTAGATTTGAGCTGAAGATGATCGCTTGATCGAAACCGGTACTCATTGAAATAAATTTGTTAGCAAAGGAAAAGAGGTTTTTATCACACTTTTAATCAAATATAATCAGTTTATTTGCAACGTTTGCTTATTTTGCAGGAGGATGCTTCCCACTAGTCTGCAAAGAGATTCTTGGGGTATGCTTTTGTGGATTAGGGCGCTTGCAAACACGTCGGTCAAGCTGATCCCAGACGTGTTCAATAGGATTCAGGTCAGGACTTAACGCCGCACAGTAGCGAGACAAAAGTCTAAAATTTTGAAGCTCAAAATTGAATTTTCGTTAGGTACTATAATATATTCCTAAATAGTTCAGTACCTACTTGAAAAATGTTACCAATTTTAAAAAGGGAACACTCGACAATTTCCATTCCAAACTTTGACATGTGTAGATGTAATTTCTTTTCGGTTTAATCGGAAACTTTAGTGAAATGAACTAAAGGTATGAACCTACAGTTTGATTATATTTTTCTTTATTTTTACAATTTATTATAGTTGTATTACCTTTATGTAATATTGCTGTCGTTGTTAGAGGAAAAACAACAAATTCTTGAAATTTGCAGACTTGCAAAGGGACAGATGAGATTCTATTTGATCAAGATCGATAATGTCTGCGTTAAAATAAAATTAATTTAGTTAACCAACAGTTGACAGATATAGGCAAAACTGGGAGAGCTGAAGGTGATTCATCGCTTAAAATCGTATGAACCAAGATATGAACGTACCGCGTGAATTGGTTATTAGCTGTGTATATTTAGTTGCCTACTAGGTAGTTCGTTCAAGATTAATATTTAATTATTAAAAATACTGTCATTTAATTGTGATAATTGTCCTATCTAATTTATATATCCATCATTAGCATGTTTAATAGAAGCAAAGTGAAAACATACCAACGAAAACATCTTGTTTACATCACACGTTCGCGCTCGACTTGGAGGTTAGGTTGCTACCGCTGTCATTCGTTCTTATGGTTCTAAGAACAGACGTACTTTTTTTGTCTTGCCCATTTAAATTATACAGCAGACGTATGAAAAGTATGCTATTTCGTTTTAACACGCGTCAATATTTAGAAATATTCTGTAACGTATGTCTAAAATAACAGCTGAAATCTATGAGTAATCTTCAGCTCTCCCAGTTTTGCCTATATATCGATTCTTTTGACAGTAGGTATTGTCAAAACATCAGCGTTTAATACTATGTACCTACTGTCATTAGAATGAAAATATCTGTCAAATCCTGGCTAACTAGTTTTATATTAATGCAGACACGACCGATCGCAATCAAATGCAATTTTCTCATGCAGCTATCATCAGTTATTCTAGAAAAAACAAACTTTACTTAAGTAAAAACTGTTCTGAAATGAAGCCACAATTACGCAACTTTTGTCCCATTCAATCGACAACGTAGCTCTTGCAGATTCCGAAATCCCCATGTATATACATATAGAATATAAGAATATAACTTGTTTGAAATGCTATTATTTAAAAAGTTACAGGCATCGAAAAACGTGTTTTCTGAGCAGTCTTTTTTAAACCGCCAAGAAACAAACTTAGAAATGTTTCATGTTTTTTTGACAGCGACATTTATTTAAATGACTTCTAAATAAGTAAACAACAGTGACGGCTACCTTACCGTAAGAAAATACCCTAAAGAACACATCGTTGCCAAGCCACAGTCGGCTGTTATGCAACGTCATGACCAAAGTCATGAACACATGGAAAAGGAAAGCCTATTACACCTAAGGCTAAACCTCGAAAGAACTAGTTAAAAGCTGGATTTTTTCATAGATATAGCTTCAAATCGATGCTTACAACAGTATGTCAAAACTCCCCACTCATCCACCGCTGCACAGTGGAGAAAATTCAGTTTCTTGCCACTATCTTCTGCGGGGTTCTGAGATCCAAGGTCATTCTCACCACTTCTCGCTATTAAAAAAATAATTCTTCCTCATCTCTCCTGACAGTGCTGCAAACCGACAAAAGATCTCGAGCCACCTCGGAGGGTCAAGGACCTCATTTCGCCGGCAGTCTTTGAACGACCACCTCGTATATCGTTATTGTTGATTATTTCCCCAAGTTTCCGCGAGGGTGGTGGTCGTGACTCGTCACGGGTCGGCCTTTCGGGTCGCGTACCCTCTTAACTTCGGAACGTACCCCCCCGTAACTACGCGCGTAATCTGATACGAGGCACGCACTTGAATGACGACGACCGGTCTGCTTCGTCCTCAGTTTGAATCGGCAATAGTAGTCTAGGAAGTCCCCTACTAGGCCGACCGAGACCATGGCCGCCATCAATAGCCCTCGAAGGACCAGTTTCGATGCTCGTCCTATATAAATATCGGGTGTCGACGGACGCCATCTTGTTTTCCTTTTCCACCTCTCATTAGGGTGGTTTCTTTTAAAATAAAACGAAAAAATAATAAAATTATAAACCCCTAACCACAACAAGTATTTTAGAACCTAAATACGTATTTCAGCAACTATGTTGCCATCTTCAGTAGAACCTAAAAAGAGGAAAAGAGAGATTAGCACTTCATAGTATCTTTACTGGATATTGTCCAAGCAAATCACTAGTGGAAGTGACGTCCATATTAAAAATTACCCTATATATACCCATTTGTTGTTCACACCTCAGTGAATTTTGATCATTGAACCGTAAAAAACAAGTTTTAATTAAAGCAGGTCAAACAATGGCGAAGTAGGTATAGGACCCCTGTCTGAATTTATTAATTTATCTCTATTCAAGTGAATAAAGATACTTTCCAAGCTGTTTAGTTCCCTATTATTTGACACAACTTTTACAAGTTTTAAGTCATCTACGACTACTTTATGACCTGTGTCTAAAATATGTTGAGCCACACTAGATTTTTCAAAACGATTATATTTAAAATGAGCTACATGTTCTTTGAACCTAGTTAAAATTGTTCTTCTAGTCTGGCCTACGTATTCTTTTTCACAGTCATGAGATTTGATACAATATATACCAGATTTATCAAGTACGCCTTATCCTTTGGGTTTCCAAGAAGGTTTTTTTATGCTATTATGAGTCGAATATGCTATACAGAGATTTTGTGATGTAAAAATACTTCTCAAACCCCTTGTATATGCACAATCGAACGGTATTTTAACATATTTCTTCTTTTCTACAGACAAAGTATTTAAAGTAGATATTTGATTTACATACATTTTTTGATTCTGCTTCTTAATCATTCTATCAACTATTTTCTCAGGGTACCCATTATGTATGACAACATTCTTAATAAACAATAATTCTTGCTGATATCTATCTGCGGACAATGGAAATTTCAATAACCTATTTACTAAACAACTAATAAAAGACAATTTTTGTTGAAAAGGATGCTGCGAATCATTAGGGATAAACCTGATTGGGTTAGTATCTTTCCGATACACGTCAATTTCTATTATATTTTTGCTATTCCTGACTACCAGAGTATCTAAAAATGGAAGTTGGCCGTTAACTTCTTGTTCTACAGTAAAATTAATGGTGTTGAATTTAGAATTCAAAACGAGAAGAAAATCTTGAATACTGCACTACTTGGTCTCAAAAATGGCAAAAATATCGTCGACATACCTAACCCAAGTCTTAGGGAAATATGGTGCTATAGACTTTACATTGGTTTCAAATCTGATCATAAACAAGTTGGCAATAAAAGGTGGGACACAGTTACCCATTGCAGTTCCCTCAAGTTGTTCAAAAAACTTACAAACTATTGTCAATAACGAAAATTTACAAAATATTTTCAATAAAACGAAAAAGTTTCATTTTTCTGTGGAAACTGATTGAAATACGTTAGGTGTAGGAACGAACACTAATCGCGATTTAGGAGGGCGGGGGGAAAACTCTGAATGTCATAGGGATATTAGGTCTCTTAATTACAGTAGAGCATCGATAAACGACACACCCAACAAGTGCAGCAACTGCGACGGGCCTCACCGAGTTAGTTACCGCGGATGCTCCCGTTCTCCGAAGCGGAGAGTTGCCGATAATCCGAACCTCGGTAATCCGAACACCCAAAAAGAAATAATAATAAGTTAAATCACTGAGTAACCTAGGGGAGTAACCTTGAAAATCTTGTTTCCAACCCTTATTACACAAAAACTGGAGAAAACCAAAACGCCAATCTATAGAAGAGGCTCTAAATGCATATTATCGAAAGGAGAGACAAATACTTCTCTATCACATTGAAAACCTTGCAAAAACAGCATTCGTTTGGCATATACATGCATACAAGTATGCACGTAGTTGTGCCCTTTAGTTGGCTTGCTTTGTACAGCCTTTTGATGGCACGGTGTAATGTTCAGCTCGACGTACGAAAGTAGGAGGGAACGGGTGTGACGGTAGAACGGAAAATGGAAACAAGGCGACTCACTCTAGCGAAACGGCCTGGATGTTTATGCACCGACTGTAATGTAAGTTGTAGCGCATGTGTTTGTGTGTAGTTTACCGGTGTCGTTCGTGTGAGCATTCGCCCGGATTCACTACTGCTGCCCCCATCACCCCGTCAAAAGCAGACACAGATGTCGCTCTCTGCTGTACACGTGTCAGATAAGATCTCGGTGAACTTGGCGGTCTTCTCTTAGGCTGCTAGTTTACGTTGGATCATTTATAGTGTTAGTCTATTTATGGAGGCTGTATACTCGATTTTATAATAGGAGACCCGATGCCAATGTCAATGTCCTACTCAATAGACCTTAATGAATACATATGTATGTAGAATGTAGATGGGTATAGTCTATTCAATTCGAAAACGACTGATGTCATTTGGCCCTAAATCTGGGGGCGATATTGATTATTTTTGTAATGTGATGTGGGTATGTTACTACGTTAAAGGTGTGGTTTCGTTGCGACGTCCAGTGTTCGCAGCGCGCGGCCCGGAGTGCTTGGAGCAAAAACATGCTTGTTTTTGAGAAAATTAGTGTTAAACTGTTGTTTGGTGATTGCAGATCATGTTAGGTGATAGATTATAGGATCTATGAAGAACTAACTCTGTAAAGCTGATGGAAGCCCAAATCTGAATATTTGAACGTTTTGGGAAAAATATCGTTGTCAGTATATATGTGGATAGATTAATAACCATCTATTTAATAGACATAAATTGAAATTTCTCTATCAAAAATTAATTCTTCATGAAGAGTTATGGGACCTCAGTCCATAAACACAGCCAAAATTTGATGTTAACATTTATTTCCTCATCTTCCTTTTTAAATTTTCGTAAACGGAATTTTAGATTTGATCTGATTGCCAACCAATATTGAAGAATTTTTATTACTTTGTAATATTCTGGAGTAAACATTGTTAATTGTTGATAAGAATTTCCAGCTCGTGTTCATCGAGCAAGGCTAATGTATAATGAGCTACTGGCACCTTTCAAAACCAAAAATACAGGCACAAAATGAACAGAATTGATAATTTAATTCTATAATCGTGTCAATCGAGCATCCGATAAAAAGTCTTAATAACAAATTGGTAAACAATAAAAGGTGAAAATATTATTTTTAAATGTAACCACACAAACGGAAAACAATGACTAAATATAAAGACAAGTTGACAAATTTGAAAATTCTGTGATTACGATCATCGACAACGAAATTCAAAATTGCTATCATTACTATTATACGTAAACACTTAAAAGGCGATAATACTAAGTCAACTAGTTAATAATAATTGTTGTTATATATAGGCTGTATGAATGGTCTGTATGACCGTAGTAGACAAATTTTTGAATAAACTCATGTCCGGAAATGTATTTTTTGAACGTTGGAGGGACTCGGAAGATTGAACCAATTTTACAAACAGCATAGGAAGAATAGTGCCATGTATCATAGGACGGCACTTTTTAAGCCAAATAACATTTGTGTAACTATTTTTATTATTTATCGTCCTTGAAAGGAGTTAATGAGAACCGTTTTGTAATTTTGAATACAATTTTGGCCAATTTAGGTTATCTTGAATTCTTTTTTTATGTTAAACAAATAAAGTTTTACATACAAATTATTTATATAATCTATAATAATTATTAAATCTAGTTAATTAATTAAATCTAATAAGTATGATTAAATGAAAGCTCAAACATGGGCATTTTGCACTAAAATTGTAAACTTCGCACTATTTATATTGTGACTTTTTTTATAGCCATAATTAGGATAAAAATGATGCTGGCGCCGCGCAAAAAAAACTGATTTCGGGGCCTCAAAATGTGAAAATGATTCGTCGATTAGGAATCACTTTCTTGTCTTGCTACACAATATACCATAGTAGTTGGATGACCAGTGAAATTTATTAAACGAGGTCCTAAATTTACCAAATTCTCCACATTTACTTTGCACCCTTCCCAAATAATATTCAGCGATGACTCCCAACTTTTTGTTAAGAGTTCCTCCGCACTCCTTCAACATATTATGTCATTACACTATTAATTAACCAGCAATCTCTATGTGCTTCGTGCGGTTTGAAGTTTACATTGCAAATGGACCAATCACACGGCGTCTAACTACCCGTCTAAATATACCAACTCCGCGGATGCCATCCACCGTCCATAAACAACTAAAATAATATTTTCAAAGGCAGTAAACATAGCTCTGTAAGCCAGGGTTTATTGACGTCAGTTCATCAGGGCATTTCAGCTAAATTGCCGGTTCAGGGTTTCAGCGCAGTGTCATACACACACACACACGGTGTGGCCGAATGGATGTCCTGAAATGTACAGGGTCGCGTCCAGCGTAATTACATCATTTGCATGCACGGTTGGGATTCTTATTTAGCAGCACAGGGGACAGAGAGAGAGAGCGACAAAAAAAACTAAAACGGGAGCGCGCTCGCAAACATAGTTTATTACAGTGTCCGGGCTTAATCCAAAATAATACCGTTATGGCCCGACTGGGTGACTTTTGTGTAAACTGGGGCAAACAATGGATATATGCATGTGTGCGGTGGCACCACTGGAGCTAGACGGGAGGACAGGGCAGGCATTGGTGCTCGTACTGGCTCGCTAAGCTGACATTTGTCTACTTTGCGACATGAAGTTCGCCGTCCATGCAACGGGTTTATGGCTTGAGGTGTTTCTTGCATCGGATTTGGGTTGTTAGATTCAGTAGAGTTCGAGTTACCTTCAAGTTTGACCAAGCATTCAATAGTAGATAAAATACGGGGGTTCTGGAGCAGTTTTACGGGTTATTTTCAATTAGGGGTGTAAATTTCCTCTGGGTTTTAAGTTTCGACGGTATTTTCAGTTGTAAATTTGCGAAAATCAATAACTTTTAAAGAAATCTCGTAAAAATACAAAGAGTAAGGTTTACGTTGAAGCCATTTTGAGGTTTGTGGGGCATCAGATTCATTCACTGTAAATTCGCAAAAATTGCAACATCACTCTTTTCTCTTTTGACCTGATTTTTACCCATGTCTTGATTCACCATTTGAGTGCGGACTCCAGTAGAGTTCGAGTTACCTTCAACTTTGACCAAGCATTCAATAGTAGATAAGATACGGGGGTTCTGGAGCAGTTTTACGGGTTATTTTCAATTAGGGGTGTAAATTTCCTCTGGGTTTTAAGGTTTGACGGTATTTTCAGTTGTAAATTTGCGAAAATCAATAACTTTTAAAATCAATAACTCGTAAAAATACAAAGAGTAAGGTTTACTTTGAGGTCATTTTGAGGTTTGTGGCGCATCAGGTTCATTCACTATAAATTCGCAAAAATTGCAACATCAGTCTTTTCTCTCTTGACCTGATTTTTACCCATGTCTTGATTCACCATTTGAGTGCGGATTCCAGTAGAGTTCGAGTTACCTTCAATTTTGACCAAGCATTCAATAGTAGATAAGATACGGGGGTTCTGGAGCAGTTTTACGGGTTATTTTCATTTAGGGGTGTAAATTTCCTCTGGGTTTTAAGGTTTGACGGTATTTTCAGCTGTAAATTTCCGAAAATCAACAACTTTTAAAGAAATCTCGTAAAAATACAAAGAGTAAGGTTTACTTTGAGGTCATTTTGAGGTTTGTGGCGCATCAGGTTTATTCACTATAAATTCGCAAAAATTGCAACATCAGTCTTTTCTCTTTTGACCTGATTTTTACCCATGCCTTGATTCACCATTTGAGTGCGGATTCGTATTCAACACAAGAGAATGTATCGCAAACTCCTACTCACTTTACATTTGAAAACTCATGCCAACAAAATTATTTACTATTTATTATAAAAGTTGCATTTTAATAATGATGATCTTTTATGATTTTATATCGTAAGTGAAAAACTTTACTTTTTCAAGATATCAAGAATGGGTTTGGTAACAGTAGGAAGCTACTTTTAATCTGGGTAATTTGAGTTTAAACCATAAGTTGAGAAGACCTGAGACCTAAACTTGGTTTATGGTTTTAACTGTATTAAAAAAAAAAACTTTTTGTGATTTTGCTTTTTTAGACTAGTAAATGTCAATATTTGATTATTTAGTTTAAAGTTTAGTTCATAAGTTTAAAATATTGTTTGTTAATATTTCAAACTGTAACTTGGAAAGTAACTGAAAAACCAAGGAAGTTCATATTAAATGTGATACTCAGTGTGACGTTTACTATCTGAAAAAAAAAGGGTGGCATACCTCTACTTTAATTTATTATTGAACTGTTTAGACGAAATTACAGATGAATGAAACGATTCAGTTTCAAGTTTAGTCATGAAACTTCTAAATATGAAGTTTTGTCCCGATACCTTTAGCAGTTTCTCCGGAATCGTCGCCACAAAAAACGGGTTCACATATACACACGTACATACATACTCACGCATATACATACATACACACTAGGGGTTCCAATCACGGATAATATACTGATCCCGGGATTTCGGGATTAAAGATTTTGTAATCCAGAGATCTAGGGATTGACCCGGAATTCATGAAAAAAACGACAATTGCAAGAATCATCGACGTTTTCAGATTTTACCTTATAAGTAGAAAATAAAAATTGACGGTTTAAAAGACATCAATAATAAACAAAGTGTACACTTCATTAAATAATAACTTGCTCTTGCATCTTAAATTTGCTAAAAATTTAAAAAAAATTTTAAAATGTTTCAAGAATAGTCACGGTAAAAGAAATTGTTAGATCGAGACAAATTTTCTATTTTTCATATTGATGCCAATAAAACATTTTGACAAATTTTTGTTTACTTCTTTAAGATCAAAATTGGATGATTTTAGAATTGACACGTCATGAGTGTTTATTATGCCAGTAGACTAACTAGAATATTAAATATTCAATTTCTTGTTCTGAAAACTTTTAACATTACGTCTTTTCGATTTTCTCGAATACAGTTCAAGTAAGTAGTCCAATCCACATTATAAAAATACACTAGACAAAACATTTTAGCTGTAGTTTATTACCTATTTACTAATTTTATATTGTGTAGTACAGCGGGGGAAAATTCAATGGTGACAGGCTTGCCGCTAGTGTACACGAAACGTAGCTCGGAGATTGTCGGTCGTCGGATACCTACCTGGTAAAGTCATAAAACCAATGGGTTACTTTTGTTTCGTTTCGTTTTATTTTTCTGTATCTATGGAGTGAAATCGAATTTCGTCTATTTATGTTTCCGATATCCGAAACTGACAAAAGTGCACTGTAATATTTAATGTATTTTTTGCATGTAGTTGTAAATCGTATTTGCCCCGGTTTCTTCTTTGCTGCAGATATGCCCTTTAGAACTGATACTACAGTGTTGTTCAGCATTTTAGCTTAATTATAAAAATGTTGTTATTTTTATGTTTATTAAAATTATATATTTACGTTCTATAATAACATCCACAAACAATTTTCTTTTATGTATGACATGTAAGGGCAGGATTTACAATCCAATATAAATGATATCACATCAGAACGATATGCAAATAACTTTGAAATTTATAATAAAATCATTGAAATTTCAATCTATATTTATGTTACTCAATCGTTTTCGCCGTATTGCAAAAGTTTCAAGTCCACTAGTTCCTTGTATAATATTTTGTATTGCGGCCGACCTACCGGACGATCAAGCACAAAGGTAGGTATTTTTATTACACTATGGGTCGCGTTTTGTTCCTTAATTTACTTTTTTGCTGGCCTTTCCGCAAATTAGGCAAATATTGAAAATATGTATCACATAACGTTGTGACTTCGTGCCATCGACACACAATTTCGAAGAGTTACAATGCCCTATCACCTGTCTATTGAAGATCGTGCAAGAATCGTCACCCTTTGGGAACTTGGCAGAAACAAAGGAGAGATCGCAAATGAACTAAATATATCGGTAAGTTTGCTTTTGTATGATTAAAATCATTATTGTAGTGCATTGGGTATGAATACGTGTATTGTAAATATAAGTGTTTTGTTAAAATGTTTGCGTGCTATTGGTTTTGTTGATTATTTTATTATCATTAAGTTGTTATTTACCTTAATATTAAATACTTACCATAACGTAAATTAAATAAATATAAAACATTTTGAGATAAAAGTATATTATTTCGGTCTGGGACTAAGTAGAAACCGAGAAAAATGAGTTTTTTCACTTACAGGAACTTCCTATCTGGAATTACCTACTTTAAAAATTATTGACAGCGGATATCGGATGTAGTAATCGGTTTGCCTTGATGCATACACCGACGTAGCCATGATGATGAAGTATTTCAATATGTGCCTAATTAAAATTTTTACAATTATAACTAACGTTACTATGTATTTTAGTATAAATGAAATAATACTGCAATTGCATATCGAAACAAAAATATTACAGAATAACAATCTCTAGCTACGAGCGGCAGTTTCGCTCCGAATATCGAAAATATATTATATAAATACGAAACTCATATTCATACCATCTATATACAGAAAACTTAAAGTGAAATGAAACAGAAGTGACCCTTCGGTTTTATGACTACCAGGTAGGTATACGACGACCGACATTCTCCGACCTACGTTTGGTGTACACTAGCGGCAAGCCTGTCACCATTGAATTTTCCCCCGCTGTACATCACACAGGTAAAGAAATCCGCCACATATTTTTTTTTATTTTTACGTTTTTTTTTCTGTTTTAGATACTTTTATTTGTTGTTGAGGGTATGGTAACTAAAAAGACTTAAGCAAGTCGAGAAGGTTCATGTTTGCCTCCATATTGAGTTATATCTGCTTCTTGCAAAATCTGTTCTTCCTATTATAACACGAAGTTGTTGGTTGGCGTAAACGAATATTTTATGCTTGATAGTTAATTTGATGAGAAAGGGTGCTGTTATAGACAGAAATTCATACTTCTAAAATAGCAGTTCAGTGCTTTGTACTTTGATTATATTACATAATATCCCCTTTGTAAAAGATCAAATACGTGTATTTTTTATTTACTCTTCACTAAGTCAACGGAATAACTCGCAAAGTTTGTTTTTCTAAACCTTTGGTTTTTAAAACGTGGAGTAGAAGTCAGATAATTTCTTTTTCGGTCCCGATTCAGCTGAAACATGTCGAAAAACGCTGGAGTACCAACATACATGAGCAGGTAGCGGGCAGGTAGTAGTACAGCACCACAACAAACAAAACAAACAACAAAAAATAAATATCTCATCACCTAATCGTTTACGCTGTACATCCTCAGGCTTACGTCGATAACCAATCAATCGTAATGACACTTCAGGTCCATCGGAGTAATCGAATAGGGCAAGTTACTATCTCCTACTCTAGATGGCGCTGGCTCTGCCATCCGTCTCAGCGGTTCGTTATGTAAATTTCTCCGTCTGTTTCTAATAGCCGTTACAACATTCACTCTAATTAACCTAACACGGTCATTACGAAAATTACTCCCTGCAACTGACAGCGATAGAGAGAAGAAGAAAATGGCAAGGAGTGACTGACGGCACAAAAAGCTCCTCTCGCCGCGTGCTCGAAGCTCGTAGGAATCGCGAAGAGGACAAAAAATGGCTCGCCTGGCGAATTACTTACTTTAGGGTGGATGTAATGTTGTTAAAATGTTAGGAAACTAGGTAAATGTTGGAATGGTATGGTGGAAAAGGGTGCAAGGGTGCAGGGTAGGGAGGGGAAAAGGGCGTAATGAGGAGGGAAGGTCTACTAATTAGGGGAGAATTCGGAAAAAAATAATATAATCAGAGTAAAACACGCCGGAGTGCCCTAAGAGGGAAATTGAATCAGCCGCGGGCCCTTTCGGGAACACAAACAAACTTAAAAGTTCAAAATTGGGGATTTTTTTTCTATGGGTAGGTGTATCCGAATGGGATTGGTAGAAAATATACTTACTTCATATCTAAAGAAGATATTTCAGGTTTTTCATATTTAAAATTAATTAAAATATTTAAAAACAATAAACTTTGTTTGATTGTTCGGTTTCCCCAACTCCTTCTGTGTTCAAGTCCAGTTACATGTTTTTAACAACAAATTTATTATAACGAATAAACACACAAATATTTTAAAGAATTAAGAACAAATTTAAATATTTTTTATTAAGTGTGACAGCCGGTAGCATCCTCTAATAGTTTAGGGTCTAACCATAAAACCTATGGTTTAGACTCTTAATCACTTTTTGAGTCTTTACCATAGTACTTTCCTATGATTAGGTACTAAACCTTTTTATAAGTCTAAACCATAGTACTTTTCTATGTTTTAGACCCTAAACTATATCACTTTTCTATGATTTAGAAGGATTTAAAAGGAACCTAAACCGTAGTACTTTCCTATGGCTTACAGTCTAAAGTCTAAACAATACTACTTTCCTATGGCTTAGACTCTAAACCATCCTCTTTTTCTATGAATCATTGTACTTTCCTACGATTTAGACTCTAAATAATATGACTTTCTCACCATTTAGTAGATTGATGTGTAGATTATAAAAAGAACCATAACCGTAGTTATGTTCTATGGCTTACAGTGTAAACCGTTGTAATTTCCAATGATCAGAGTCCAAAGCATACTACTTTCTTATGGTTTAAACTCTCAACCACTCTTTTTCTATGACTTAGACTCTAAACCTTTGTACTTTCTTATGATTTAGACTCTAAACCATATCACTTTTCTATGAATTAGACTCTAAACCATATCACTTTTCTATGATTTAGACTCTAAACCATACCACTATTCTATGATTTGGACACTAAACCATTGTACTTTCCTATGATTTAGATTCTAAACCATATCACTTTCTTATGATTGACTCTAAACCATATCACTTTTGTATGATTTAGACTCTAAACCGTTTAATATGGTGTAGATTCTAAACAGAACCTAAGTAAAGACTGTAAATTGTTATTTCCTATGATTCAAACCATTGTACTATTTTATGGTTTAGACTTTAAACCATACTATTTAGATTGTAGACTATATATTTAAACCATACTCTTTTTCTATGATTTAGACTCTAAACCATATCACTTTCCTGATTTAGACTCTAAACCATATCACTTTTCTATGATTTAGACTCTAAACCATACTCATTTTCTATGATTTAGATACTTTAGATACTCTAAAACTACTTTTCGATGATTTAGACTCTAAAAAAATCATTTCCCTATAATTTAGACTCTAAACCCTTTCCTATGGTGTAGATTCTAAACAGAACCTATGATTTACCCTGTAATCAATGCAATTTTCTATGCTTTAGAGTTTAGAGTCTTAACCATAGTACTTTCCTATGGCTTAGACTCTAAATCAAGACGTATGATTTAGATTCTATCGTTTACACTCTAAACCATTATATCTCTGATTTAGATTCTAAACAATATCACATTTTCGACTCTAAACACTTTCCTATGGTGTAGATTCTGAACAGAACTTAAACTGAAGTAATTTTCAAAGATCCACAGTCAAAACCATACTCTTTCTTATGGTTTCGACTCTAAACGATACTTTTTTCTATGATTTAGTCTCTAAACCATTGTACCTTCCTATGATTTAGACTCTAAATCTTTTTTCCACTTTCCTATGCTTTAGACTCTAAACCCTTTCCTATGCTGTCGATTCTAAACAGAACCTATGCTTCAGACTGTAAATCATTGTAATTTTCTATGCTTTAGAGTTTTCACCAGAGTACTTTTCTATGGCTTAGACTATAGACCATACTTCTTTTCTATGGTTTAGACTCTAAACCATAGCAGTTTCCTGTAATTTAGACTCTAAATCGGATACTTTCCTATGGCTAGTAAAAAAGGGTACCACCTCAGTCTTCAGATAACTTGTTTAGTGCTGAAATTAAGCCACTATTTATTTCGTGCGTGCTTCAGACTTTTACAGTTTGCAAATACTCACATGAAACAAAAAAATAAGCATGAAGGAGACTGAAATGGAGCCTCGCCTCTTCAAATTGCGACGAACTATTCTGCTGCAAGACGCTATCAACGATGCACGTATTAAAAGAACATCCGCAGAATGGCACATGCAGATAATGAACGCGAGAAACGTGTCGTGAAAAGGTGCTGAAGGCATTTTTGTCGTCTCCGAGCAGTTCGAGAGCGGCGTCTTCGTCGGTCGCAGCTACCATATCCATTATGAAAGAAAACGGAAGCCAAATTCAGCGACCGTAATCCCCACTTCGTCGGCGGCAAAAAGTTGGAAGTTTGCGTAAGTAATACGGAATGGATATTGCCGTCGCGCGAGAAAGAGGATCTCTTCGCCGCGCAGTAGTGCTCGGCACCAGGCGATAAAGGCAATGGCGCAATAGAACTAGTAATAACGCCTCTTTTCCTCCGCAAGGATCTGCAGGCGCCGACTAAGAAATACAAAATAATGGCCGATGCATCCCGGACGACTGCGCAATTATTGCTGTATTATGCAACGCTGATGATATCGTTGGATTGTATTGATTGCCTCATACGAAAATGATACGATTATTAAGCTGCTACAAGAGCTATAATTAAAAATAGTATAATTTTGTTTCTTTTGGTTCTCGGGTTGGGATATGCTTAGTATCTACAGTGTCTGCCAAAATAATAGAAAAGTACTAAGAATTAGAGTCTAAAGCATAGAAAACTACTGTAATTTAGAGTCTATAACTTAAGAATATGGGTTGGATTCTCAATCATAGGAAATTGTTATCGATTAGACTCTAAGCCATAGGAAAGTATTATAGTGAGTCTAAACCATAGAAAAGGACTATGGTTTAGCGTCTAAACCATAAGAAAGTAGTATGGTTTGGACTCTTAATCATTGGAAATTACTATGGTTTTGCCGTAAGCCACTACGGTTTAGGGTCCAAATCACAGGAAAGTACTATGGTTTACACTCAAAAACCATGATTTAGAGTCTAAACCATAGGAAAGAGTTTAGAGACTATATAATAGGAAAGAAATAGTCTGATAGATAGAGTCTGATCATTGGAAATTACATGGTTTAGACTGTAAGCCATAGGAAAACTACGGTTTAGGTTCTTTTTAGAATCTATACATCTATCTACTAAATCATGAGAAAGTCATATAGTTTAGAGTCTAAATCACAAAAGAACAGAATAAGAAAGTAGTATGTTTTGGACTCTGAATCTTTGGAAATTACAATGGTTTAGAGTGTAAGCCATAGGAAAGTACTACGGTTTAGGTTGCTTTTAGAATCTACACCAAAGCAAAGGGTTTAGAGTCTAATTCATAGAAAAGTGATATGGTTTAGAGTCTAATTCATAGAAAAGTGATATGCTTTAGAGTCTAAACCATAAGAAAGTAGAATGGTTTGAATCATTGGAATCATTGCTATTACAGTCTAAAACATAGGTTCTGTTTCGAATCTACAAAGGGTTTAGAATCTAAATCATAGGAAAGAATATTGGTTTAATGATGTATTAGAACTAATAATAACGTCTCTTTTCGTCCGCAAGGATATGCAAGCGCCGACTAAGAAATACAAAACAATTGCCGATGCATTCCAGATGATTGCGTAATTATAGTTGTATTATGCAATTCTGATGATATCGTTGGATTCTATCGATTGCCTCCTGCGAAAATGATACGATTATTAAGCCGCTACAAGAATATACAATACAGTATAATTTTGTCTTATGGTTCGGGTTGAGATATGCTTAATATCTACAGAATTTGCCAATAATTAGCAAAAGTACTAATTAGAAAAGTACTAAGAACTTGAATCAAAAGCATAGAAAATTACTATAATTTAGAGTTTAAATTCTAAGTAGTATAGTTTGAACTCTCGTAGGAAATTGCTATCGTCTAGCCTTTGAAAAGTATTACGATTTAGACTCTAAATCATAGGAAAGTACTATAGTGTAGAGTCTAAACCATAGAAACGGAGTATGGTTTAGAGTCTAAATCATAAGAAAGTAGTATATTTTGACACTGAATCATTGAAAATTACTATTGTTTACACTAAGCCATCGGAATGTCCTACGGTTGAGAGTCCAACTCATAGGAAAGTACTACCTATAGTTTAGAGTCTAAACCATAAGAAAGTAATATATTTTGATGCTGAATCATTGAAAATTACTATTGTTTACACTAAGCCATCGGAAAGTACTACGGTTGAGAGTCCAAATCATAGGAAAGTACTATAGTTTAGAGTCTAAATCATAAGAAAGTAGTGCTGCCAATAAATATTATTATAATTATTATTATTATTATATTTTGACACATCATTGAAAATTACTATTGTTTACACTAAGCCATCGGAAAGTACTACGGTTGAGAGTCCAAATCATAGGAAAGTACTATAGTTTAGAGTCTAAATCATAAGAAAGTAGTATATTTTGACACTGAATCATTGAAAATTACTATTGTTTACACTAAGCCATCGGAAAGTACTACGGTTGAGTGTCCAAATCATAGGAAAGTACTATAGTTTAGAGCCTAAATCATAAAGTAGTATATTTTGACACTGAATCATTGAAAATTAGTATTGTTTACACTAAGCCATCGGAAAGTACTACGGTTGAGAGTCCAAATCATAGGAAAGTACTATAGTTTAGAGTCTAAATCATAAGAAAGTAGTATATTTTGACACTGAATCATTGAAAATTACTATTGTTTACACTAAGCCATCGGAAAGTACTACGGTTGAGAGTCCAAATCATAGGAAAGTACTATAGTTTAGAGTCTAAATCATAAGAAAGTAGTATATTTTGACACTGAATCATTGAAAATTACTATTGTTTACACTAAGCCATCGGAAAGTACTACGGTTGAGAGTCCAAATCATAGGAAAGTACTATAGTTTAGAGTCTAAATCATAAGAAAGTAGTGCTGCCAATAAATATTATTATAATTATTATTATTATTATATTTTGACACATCATTGAAAATTACTATTGGTTACACTAAGCCATCGGAAAGTACTACGGTTGAGAGTCCAAATCATAGGAAAGTACTATAGTTTAGAGTCTAAATCATAAGAAAGTAGTATATTTTGACACTGAATCATTGAAAATTACTATTGTTTACACTAAGCCATCGGAAAGTACTACGGTTGAGAGTCCAAATCATAGGAAAGTACTATAGTTTAGAGCCTAAATCATAAAGTAGTATATTTTGACACTGAATCATTGAAAATTAGTATTGTTTACACTAAGCCATCGGAAAGTACTACGGTTGAGAGTCCAAATCATAGGAAAGTACTATAGTTTAGAGCCTAAATCATAAAGTAGTATATTTTGACACTGAATCATTGAAAATTAGTATTGTTTACACTAAGCCATCGGAAAGTACTACGGTTGAGAGTCCAAATCATAGGAAAGTACTATAGTTTAGAGTCTAAATCATAAGAAAGTAGTATATTTTGACACTGAATCATTGAAAATTACTATTGTTTACACTAAGCCATCGGAAAGTACTACGCTTGAGAGTCCAAATCATAGGAAAGTACTATAGTTTAGAGTCTAAATCATAAGAAAGCAGTATATTTTCACACTGAATCATTGAAAATTACTATTGTTTACACTAAGCCATCGGAAAGTACTACGGTTGAGAGTCCAAATCATAGGAAAGTACTATCGTTTAAAGTCCAAACCATAGGAAATTCCAAGCTTTAGACTTTAGAGAGGAGGCACACCGAAGAAGACTAAGCACTATTTTATACAGTGTTACATTAAAAATGGTAAAACATATAGGTTTAACATTTCTAAATAATAATTATCATAGTAAATTCGTATCCACTTTAACAGTTCTTATTAGGTACACAATTATTCACAATACATACAAGCCTATCATCAACTAATGCAATCACCATTTCGACTAATGCTTCAAGCAGCAATAGAGACGAGTGGACCTTTCACTACAGTATAGATGCAAGAAGAGTGTCACGGGTCATTTTGCAGAGAGAGCATAGCCGTCTGGCGTCTGCACTACTCCGTAGCCGCAGGAGACAAAACATGAGACCAGCAACACTCGATTAACCACGAGCACTCCAGAGACAATGCATCCGCCATGATCGTCTGTCCAATTGGCACTCGCGACTAATGTACATACGACTCTTTAAGGTCCATTAAGTCGCCATTACTGATTCGATGGCAAATTCGATCCCCGCGAGACACAACAATAACCAGAGTTCTACAATCAGATGATTTATAGCTAGGATATAGCTAGGATGTGTACTATCGTGGCCATATATTATGTCCCCTCTTTTGAAGTTGATTTTTTCGCAGATCTAGGGGCGAAACAATTTGAAAAAATTCTGATGCTGTCCTTGGTTAATATGCTACAAGTCATAAAAATTAGAAACCTGTTTATGTTGGCGTTTTCCCGATTTCTCCAAATTAAGAAGAATTGGCGCTGTTTTTGCCCCGTAACTTTTATTCGTTTAACTTTAGCAATTGATTACTCCGGAAATAATCTATAGATTTCAACGAATTAAAAAGTAAAATCACCTTCGGAATGCTAGCTTTCAATGCGCATTTTTGTAAAATTATTGGATTAGTGCTTGACCCATAAAACGCTATATTATGCAATGCCAGCAATTCCTTTATTAGAAGAGCTAGAATAATGAAAGATAGACTATAGGCTACCCACTAATTCATAGGTTTAAAGCTTATTACATAATCATTGTTTATTTTGAATTTTCCCTAAGATCGAGTTGAAGCATCTCATGATTGCTGCAATTGAAGCGGCGCTCATCGGTCTTTCGGGCGAGCGGGGGAAGGGATTGACAGCGACGCTGCAAGTAGTGGCGGATCGCACGTGCATTAGTTACTAGGAGAACAGTGTTTACGGACACAATACATATAACGACGCGGCGATTATGCCTCGCCAAAGAAATTTGGATAACCGCGACAGATTAACGAATTAAAAAATAATGGCAAATTGAGTCAATAAGATAACAGAACCACGAACGGGCATTTGGAAGTCCCATGGAAATTCTTGGCAGTTTAAATCGGGTTTCGGGATTAGCATTTAAAATTAATGAACGATCTGCAAAATAATCTGTGTCTACAAATTTACGATGCAAAATTTGTAAAAGTTTTTTGATATTTCTAAGTTTTATACGATCAGAGCTGACGTTTGTAATATATGTAATATATCAAGAGTTGTATTTATTTTCTATTGTTTGTGCATGTATTTAAATATTATTAATAAATAAACTGTTATAATAGTTTGAATATTTATATAACAAAATCGGGCAAACTTTTTAAATGTTTTTTGGGTTTATCAAGCAAACTTAATTTAGTATTCACCACTAATCGGAAAACCTGCTAACTCCATATTGTTAGATCTATCCGCTTCCATCAAAATCTTTTTTACAACCTTATTGTATAAAACTGAAGAAAACATAAACGCCAATCGATAGAAGAGATTTCTCTCGTACCGGGTCACATATTATAATCAAAATTATGCAAAAATTAAGAATTTAATTGTTAGTTAAAATTAGTACCTTGACAAGTTATCGTTCTTTTTGTGTATTGATAATAAGCTGACCCGGTTCTCTCAGCTGTGTCGGTTCTCTCCGACATGACAGCACCGCTAACGCCTCCCTTCCCCGCAGCACCCCAAAGACCGTAGAGCGTCGGAATTCACGCGGAGTTTCAGCACGATCTTTTGTGTGAAAAATGCAAGATAAACAATGATTATGTAATAAACCCTAAACCTATGAATTATTGGGTAGCTTATAGTCTATATTTCATTATTCTAGCTCTTCTAATAACGGAATTGCTGGCATGATTTTACAAAAATGCACATTGAAAACTAGGTAGCATTCCGCAGGTGATTTTACTGTTTAATTCGTTGAAATCTATAGATTATTTCCGGAGTAATTAATTGCTAAAGTTAAACGAATAAAATTTACGGGGCAAAAACAGCGCCAATTCTTCTTAATTTGGAAAAATCGGGAAAACGCCAACATATACAGCTTTCTAATTTTTATGAGTTGTAGCATATTAATCAAGGACAGCATCAGAATTTTTACAAATTTATTCGCCCCTAGTTCTGCGAGAAAATCGACGTCAAAAGACCTAGGATGCTTTGATAATGGACAAAAGTGCACGTGCGGCATATCCGGAAAGATTATTTCCGCAAGTTTTCCATTAGCTGGGATAGAGGAATATTTCATTATTCAGCAAAATATTCGGTTCCTAAACGGGAGAAATAAGTTATGGAACGATTTCGATGTGATGTAACAACGCGTGTGCGCCGCTACTAGGTTACTTCTCGACTCTATTGTTATGGTAATCTGCTTCGTGTTCGGGTGCGGCAAAAGCAGCAGAGACGCGGGGGGGGGGGGGGGAGGAGGGTGCGATCTAATAGCCCGTGCGCGATATGGGATTTCTTTTATGAAATGTCAACGCCGTGAAATATATAAAAAGCTAATATCGGCCATTGTATCCGAAAACCTGGGGCGGATCAAAATAAATATTCTTTTAAAGACTATACTGGTTCGAATTTTTCCAGTCGTTTTGTTTTCGGTGTATCTGTAGTGAAGTGTTCTGTATATAAAACGGTTAATCTACAAAAAAAACGAACGACTACGAATCACATAAAGCCCTTGGATTAAATGCAAAAAAACAGCGTTTTGTAAGGATTCGGCCTTTGAACTAACCAGTAAGACCCCGGATGGTTGGTACCAACTACCAATTAACCGAGATTGGTACAAGTGCACTGCCGCGCACCGCCCTGTAAGGAGCCCAATATCAATCGAAAAACTTCGATTGGAATTTTAAAGACGAGCTCCTCGGCCATTATTCTATTCCTTCTTCCGATTGCAACACGTATACTTACCCAATCAGATAGTTTACTACGAGTTTCCACCCCATCCAAATTACTTTTGCAAATCGTCATTCGTTTCCTTACTTTCGGCCTCTCGACTTCGAGTGAAGTTTAAATAAAATAAAAATCAGAAGCTTTGAACTTACATAACTAACTACTAGATACTAAACCGGTGTAGGTACTATCGTGGCCATATATTATGTCCCCTCTTTTGAAGTCCATTTTCTCGCACATCTAGGGGCGAAAAAATTTTACAAAATTCTGATGTTGTCCTTTATTAATATGCCTACAACTCATAAAAATTAGAAAGCTGTATATCTTGGCGTTTTACCGATTTTTCCAAATTAAGACGAATTGGCGCTGTTTTTGCCCCGCAAATTTTATTCGTTTAACGTTAGCAATTAATTACTCCGGAAATAATATATAGATTTCAACGAAATAAAAAGTAAAATCACCTGCGGAATGCTAGCATTCAATGTGCATTTTTGTAAAATAATTAGATTAGTGCTTGACCCACAAAAAGCTATATTATGCATTGCCAGCAATTCCTTTATTAGAACAGCTAGAATAATGAAATATAGACTATAGGCTAGCGTATTACATAATCATTGTTTATGTTGAATTTTCCCTACAAAAGATCGAGTTGGAGCATCTCATGATTGCTGCTATTGACGCGGCGCTCTTCGGTCTTTTGGGCGACCGGGGGAAGGGATCGACAGCGACGCTGCAAGTGGTGGCGGATCGCACGTGCATTAGTTACTAGGAGAACAGTGTTTACGGACACAATACATATAACGATACGGCGATTATGCCTCGCCAAAGAAATTTGGATATCCGGCGACAGATTACCGAATTAAAAAATAATGGCAAAATGAGTCAATAAGATAACAGAACCACGAACAGGCATTTGGACGTCCCATGGAAATTCTTGGCAATTTAAATGGGGTTTCGGGATTAGCATTTAAAATTAATGAACGATCTGCAAAATAATCTATGTGTCTACAAATTTATGATTTTGTATTTTTTTTTTATATTTCTAAGTTTTATACGCGCAAAGCTGACTTTTGTAATATATGTAATAATATATCAAGAGTTGTATTTATTTTATATTGTTTGTGCATGCATTTAAATATTATTAATAAATAAACTGTTAAAACTGTTATAATAGTTTGAATATTTATATAACAAAATCGGGCATACTATTTAAATATTTTTTTGGTTTATCAACAAACTTAGTTTAGTATTCACCACTAATTGGAAAATCTGCAAACTCCATATTATTATATCTATCCGCTTCCATCAAAATCTTGTTTACAACCTTATTGTATAAAACTGAAGACAACTTAAACGCCAATCGATAGAAGAGATTTCTCTCGTACCGGGTCACATTTTATAATCAAAATTATGCACAAATTAAGAATTTAATTGTTAGTTAAAATTACTACCTTGATAAGTTATCGTTCTTTTTGTGTATTGATAATAAGCAGCCCGGTTCTCTCAACTGTGTCGGTTCTCTCCGACATCACAGCACCGCTAACGCCTCTCTTCCCCGCAGCACCCCAGAGACCGTACAGCGTCGGAATTCACGCGGAGTTTCAGCACGATCTTTTGTATGAAAAATGCAAGATAAACAATGATTATGTAATAAATTTTAAACCAATGAATTATTGGGTAGCCTATAGTCTATATTTCATTATTCTAGCTCTTCTAATAACGAAATTGCTGGCATTGCATAATATAGCTTTTTGTGGGTCAACATTGAAAACTAGCATTCCGTAGGTGATTTTACTTTTTAATTCGTTCAAATCTATAGATTATTTCTGGAGTAATTAATTGCTAAAGTTAAAGGAATAAAATTTACGGGGCAACAACAGCGCCAATTCTTCTCAATTTGGAAAATTCGGGAAAACGACATCACCACAGCTTTCTAATTTTTAAAAAATTTTCGCCCCTAGTTCTGCGAGAAAATCGACGTCAAAAGAAGGGACATTATATATGGCCACGATAGCACTTTCCTATGGCTTAGAGTCTAATCTTTCTCTAGTTGTCGTCTAGTAAAAAGCACTTTCCGCCACTAAACTTGTCCCGTCTAAACTATGATTACAGAACTACCTGCATTGCAATGTGACTACATCTGGGTTAATGCATATTTTTATACCCCCACATTTAATGATGGTGAGGGTATATTGAGTTTGATACAACATTTGTAACACCCTTAAGGAGGCGTGGCAGATATAGACTCATCATATATATCGTGTACCAGTTGAATTTGATTGGTCGACGCGAGTGATGTGGTGTTTGTCCAACAGATGGTTGCACCGTACGACGGTAAAATATGTTTTTCTCGTCTGATACACATGTCCAAAAAAGCAAAGGTTAAATCATTACAACATTCATATTTTGTTGTGATTTTTTTACACAAGTTCATGAAGGTTCAATACAAACTGTTTTAATATTGCTTTTTTGATGTTCAGCTATGATTTGGAATAAAAAACAACAAAAATTAACAGTTATAGGGTTCCTTAGCAAGTTTAAAAAAAAACTATAGCAAAAATTAAAAAGGTGATATTCGTAGCCTCTGTAATATACCTTTATCTATAATTTAATGTATTACACGTGAATATTAACAATCAATTAAGCTCAGTATGTTTGCTTTTATGTAGTGTTGTTTTGTAGTACGCTACTACCTCCAGTGATTCCTCTTAGCCGGATGATTTTGTGACATACAGACCAAAAAATTGCACAAAATTAAATGTTTTGTCGCTTTAATAAGGTCCAAGTTTGCTTTTTCTTTCAAAATTGCTTATACTCTTTACCTGTGGGTGTTCTTTACTTACATTAATCATACTATTATACACTTTTTTAGAGCAAATGGTGTAACAATTGATTAGTTTTGAAACCTATCATCGGGCACACAAAAAACGGTAACCAACAAATAGAGTATTCAATAATTATCACAAGTTAGAATAAATATTCGTGCCCTGCGCGCTTATAAACATTAATTTAATCTAAATCGCCGAAACTAAACAAATTAGGAAACGCGCTAGTTGATAGCCGGTGTAATCACAGCCGTGTGGGGCGGGCGGTAGCGGCACTCAACTCCATAAACGAATATTTAATTAAGGAACAACAGTGCGATTCATAATCACGTCGCATCCTACAGCGTTTCGGCGGCATAATTAAAACATCCAAGTTGACCCGGTTCCTATCAAAACAAGCCGAACCTTAACCCGGGCTATCCAATCACTAGAAGGTTTAAGAATAAACAAACAACAATACCGTCTACTTTACAATACACATAGCTAAATCGAATCAGTTTTCAATTCTGATCAAATCCATATACAGGTGTTCCTAAATATCATGTAAATACGAAAAGGAGTAATTCTTTGGCTTATTTAATGACTAAAAATTCATATAAACATAGCTCCGCAAACGCTTCGTTGCCGATCTACAGGGTGTTGAAATTTCAAGATTTTTTTAGTTTTTTCTTTATAGATCTTGTAGTTTTTGAGATATTTAGCTCTAATTTGGAATATAGGTTACGCTATAGGACTTAGATCATGGGCATATCGAATGGTTTTAAGAATCTACAGGGAGATATTTTTTCAGGGGTCATGCCCACTTTTCTCCCCATGAACTTTTTTCGGGGCGCCGCTGGTGGATTCTTATATACAAAATGCACTTTTTGTTTTGTTCTAAAGCATTTTAATCTCTTGTAGTTTTTCGTATTTACCACCGTTATCGAGAAAAAAAATTAAAGGTTTTCTGTGTTTCGCTAGATGAATTAAATTTTTTTAAATAAAGTAGTATGCCTTAGCTTTATTTGGATAAGCTTTTGCCGAATGTTAGCAATTAGCGAGCTTTGTATCTGACGTTGTACACAGTAAATACAAGCGGACATTAATGTCAGTTATTAGTTAATGAGTTATTAGGATAATATCGATCAGTTACTAATGTGTCTGTCGTGATAGAATAGTAGTTGCAGTCCCATAGCATTGGATTTTCTCTCTTTGCTCATTTGGAAATTCGATATCGGACGCCAGAGAACTTTTATGTAGGTACTGCAACTGCAACCGCTCTCCGAAAGTTAAATTGAATTAGGGTCCTTGTTAAAAGTCGAATGAAATGTCGAATTGAAGTTGACAAGCAATCGGAAACCGGGATTTTTATGAAGGCCACCAAAGCTTATACAATTCGTATTTCTGTAACTAATGTCTATTGTTATGGTAGAGATTTGTTCCCTGTTGTTTTACTCAATGTTGTAAAGCACCTTAATATATAAATTTAATGAATAGATTAATACTAGAAAATATCACTTACATCCACTAATTCGCTCGATTCAGTTGCTTCAATGTCCAGATAGTACGAATACGGATAGTACGGATAGTAGGAAAACATCAAAAGCTCCAAAGAAGGAGCCTTATAGTAAAAATGTTCAATATTGCGCTTGAATAAAATCAAAAATATTTTCTATATTATATAAGTATTTAAGGTAAAAGCCATTAATTATCATTCAACAATTCTCAAAAAAAAGGTTCGAAAAAACCTGATTTTAAAAAGAAATACAATTAAATAAAATAATATTTTCCAGAGAATTATTGAACAAATCTGTTGTTTCAAAAGAGGGAAAATATGTCAAACAATTGATGTTTTAAGATAAAATTTGCAATTTGTACATTATAAGAACGAGATTCAGTTCAAATAATTATTGTTGTGTTGGTTGAAAGAATTATGATGTTTTTAATTAACTAAATTGTAGGTTGAGTTAAAACGCGATATATTAACTTTGCAATAATGGTTTTATGATGAAAAAATGTGAATTTTTAATTAATTTTGGGACCCTTAATTGATAAGAACTATTTGGAGGGTACACTACACTGAACAAATAATCGGCAAAAATACTATTGGTGTTTGTGAAAATTCTATCTATATTTACGTTCCCTTAATGGTAAATTTCTAAATATCTATGTACTATTACAAGGAAACAGTAGCTTTAACGTTTGGACTTGCATATTATAAGTGCAGCACCAACCAGCGCCGAAAAAGGTTTTGATATTTCTAAGTTTTATACGCTCAGAGCTGACGTTTGTAATATATGTAATATATCAAGAGTTGTATCTATTTTATATTGTTCGTGCATGTATTTAAATATTATTAATAAATAAACTGTTGAAACTGTTATACTAGTTTGAATATTTATATAACAAAATCGGGCATACTTTTTAAATATTTTTTGGGTTTATCAAGCAAACTTAATTTAGTATTCACCACTAATCGGAAAATCTGTTAACTCCATATTATTAGATCTATCCGCTTCCATCAAAATTTTGTTTACAACCTTATTCTATAAAACTGAAGAAAACATAAACGTCAATCGATAGAAGATATTTCTCTCGTACCTTGACAAGTTATCGTTCTTTTTGTGTTTTGATAATAAGCTGCCCCGGTTCTCTCAGCTGTGTCGGTTCTCTGCGACATGACAGCACCGGTAACGCCTCCCTTCCCCGCAGCACCCCAAAGACCGTAGAGCGTCGGAATTCACGCGGAGTTTCAGCACGATCTTATGTATGAAAAATACAAGATAAACAATGATTATGTAATAAACTTTAAACCTATGAATTATTAGGTAGCCTATAGTCTATATTTCATTATTCTAGCTCTGCTAATAACGGAATTGCTGGCATTGCATAATATAGCTTTTTGAGGGTCAACCACTAATCCAATGATTTTACAAAAATGCACATTGAAAACTAGTATTCCGCAGGTGATTTTACTTTTTAATGCGTTGAAATCTATAGATTATTTCTGGAGTAATTAGATGATATGTAGGATACATATGTTGTTTTCTATTTATATAGATTTATTATTATTCATAATATAAATAAAATGTGTTGATAAATATAAACAAATCTTTTATTTATAAATAGTAAACCTACTTATATTTAATAATTACCGTTAAACCACTGGATATATACTAAGGAAAATTACTATAAATGGAAAAGAACAGTAGTGTTCATATTCTAATATTACCATGAACGCATTAAAGTAAATGTCGCTAGTAATTTTCAATAAATATATTGGAAATCTACAGTGCAAAAAGTAAATCCACAATGTAATTTTATAATGGATGGGAAAATTACTTGTTGATGGAAAAATTACTGTCATTCCTCGGGCAACAAAATTACCCATCGTTTCGAAGTAAATTTACCCAAAACTTTTTTCAGTGTGTGCACAAATCTCCAAAATCTCTTACTTTTGGGACACCGCATATCCCCGATCGGACGTTGGTGTTTCCCGACATACATATAGTCAGTGTTAGGGTAGCAAAGTGTACGCTGGTTCGGAATCTGAACTGAAAAATAGGTCAAACTGTGCGGAGAGAGTTTACAGCGCCATCTAACAATATCGTTGGACTACACTCGAACAAAGCAGAAATATTACTTTAAAGGAAACGGATTTATTGTTGTATACCCATATAATATGTCTTTGAATGAAAATTAGTTTTCTTCCGCAAAAGAAAACAAAAAAATGACGAATGATTGGTTAAAATGCCACAACTCCTCCAAGAGTACTAAATACAACCAATCATCTATTTGTTTCTGTGCCGATACGAACCGATGCGATCCGGACAGATATGCGACAAGCTTAAGCCGCGTAACGCGCGTCGTTCGCTTTTGTTTCCCGTCGAGACCTGCATTGTTTTAACCCTTTTTTTCAGTAGAACCGGTCACGCCATTGTCTTCGACCTGGGCACAATCCCCAAATTGGAGGGCGGACAATAATACGCGCGCGATTAATAAAAAATACAAAAAAATGAAACAGCGCTTCGCATACGGTTTCAATTTATTACACCGAAATGTAATCGTATATCGTAGGACGGTCGGAACTGCAACTGCAACTGTGCTCTGCCGTGCCTCGGCTTTCTAGATTACGCGGTCCTGCTAATGAGCGCCCCGGCCAACTAACGGTTTAATTTCGTTATTCAGTAAAATCGGAATTAATTTTTGTCCGGCCGTTCGTAGCCGGGCAGCGATGTGTTGCGCGCGGATTTTCATTAAAACCGGCTCGCACCGGCCGGCGGCGTCGACTGTGCGCGCCTAAATTAAAATCTACCCTATTAAAATTGATAAAAAGTAAATGACTTGAGTCACTAGAGTATAGTATACGTTGTTTTGAGCGTAGAAAATCTGCTGTGATATTCGGAAAATCCTACTCGACTGCGCCATATTTGTATAATCTATTTATTAAAATATACGTTGAAAGAAAACGAAAAGTGTCTGTGCACAAATATCTATTAATATATTTGATTTATGTTCAAATAAAACATATTAACAGAAGTTAATGTAGGCCAAACACTTAATAATATGACAAAAAACAAATATATATTTGATTAGCGTTTTAAATATTGTTAAAAAGATTTATTATTAAAAAATGTTAAACATTTATGTTTCACCAGTTTTAATGAAACGCAGTATAAAAAAGGTCTTTAGTCTTCTTCAGTCTACCCTCTCTCCCTCATCTGTATTTGAATGTTTCTTGCATCTGGAACTTTTAGTATTTTTCTTGGCGCAGCTTTTTATTCTGTTCCTTTTTCGCTTCCTTTCTTATTTCTCTAGAATGTTTTCCTTTTGTTCTTTCTTCTTTTTTTATTAACAAATATCCTCTCCAAGCATTAGATAATAGTCATAGTAATAGTCATAGTATTTATTGATGTTACTCGTATACAAAATACGTTACACAAGTCAAGATATAATTCAGTATTACATTGTCACATATATGATCAAAGTTAATTCATCAAATCACTGCACTGCTCCATGAATTCATCAAAGCTATACACAGCCCTTTCAATAAGAAACCGTCGAACTGTTTTTTAAAAGCATGCACTGGCAAGTCTTTAGCGTTGGATGAAATGGCATTGTAAAATTTTATCGAATAATACGAAGTTCCAGATCTGGATTTATGGAGACGTAGAAACTCATGGCGAAATTTGTCACCAAATCGTGTGGCGTATGAATGAACGGTGTTGATTCTCTTAGTTTATCATTATTTTCATGTGCATACATTAAGCATTCTAAAATAAACACGCTTAGCGCCGTAAGGATACCTAGTTTTACAAAGTACCACTTACAATCATCAGCGTAACTTACGTCAAGCAGCACACGAATACATCGCCTCTGCATTTTAAATATTTGCCGCATATGTGGAGAATGGCCCCAGTGTATTATTGAGTACGTCATTATAGAATGGAATAGTCCATAGTATGCATGTAATAGCGATGATGTAAATAGAGAATTTTTTAGAATTCTGATAAAATATATCGACCTTGCCAGCTTACTACAAACATAGTTGACATGATGTTCCCAAGTCATTTTAGAGTCCAGCTTAACACCCAAAAACCCAACAGCGTTCCCCACTGGTGGATTATTCCGCAGAGTAAATTGTAGTGCATTTGTTTTCGCGGTGTTGACATTTAGTCTGTTGCAAAGAAACCATTTTTTTATATTTTCATCCGTCATTCGGACCTTAGCACTTAACGCGTCCACATTGCTACCACTGTCAACACTTGTGGTACGTCAGCAAAGAGAACAAGGGCACCAAGTGGATCGGCTGCCGGGAGATCGCTAATATAAATTAAAAACAATACAGGACCGAGCACAGAACCCTGTGGAACTCCACACCGAAATGGTGAAATCTCTCTGTCAACCCGCACGCGTTGTTGCCTATCGCTAAGAAAAGACGCAATCAAGTTAACGGACGCGTTTGAAAATTGATAGTGCTTTATCTTGCTAATTAACAATGAATGATTGACGCAATCAAAAGCCTTAGTCAAGTCATAAAAAGTAGCAGTTGTAAGTTGCCTTTGCTCAACATTACTCAGAATCGAATCGCTTAGGTTGTTAATAGCGGATGTTGTTGATCTTTTGTTACGAAAACCATACTGTGACATTGCGAATAAGTCGTTCTGTTCAAAATAGATGTTTATCTGGTTTTTTAATACTGTTTCTAGTACCTTCGAGAAAATAGGCGTTAAAGATATTGGCCTAAAATTGCCGCAATCATCTGGAGGTCCCTTCTTGTATACTGGTATTACGGTGGCAATTTTGAAGAAGCTGGGAAAATAACCAGTTGAGATACATTCATTGATTAATGTTACATCAATGATAATGATGTTACAGAAGAACTGCTTCTTTTTATTTTATTTGGATTTGTAGATAATAGTGGTTAAAAGACTACTACGGTAAATGATGTATGTCAACAATGTACAGGCTTGTACTGGCGGCACGCAGGAACATTTTTTGAAATATGTTTATTGCGTATTTGTTTATAAAATAGATTAAATAAATACTTAAAAGTGTTCCTATAGCGTTTTTACATAATGTACCCGTTTCCTGTATATATAGGAACCATTTCCCTACATTTCTGGTCAATGTCAGAGTTAATCCGGATCTGGCACGCGGCCAACTGTCAGGGTACTTTAGTGTCATGTTAGCCCCGCCCCCAGGGGTTATTTTCTCGCTGCTAAATGTATAGCGTATAGCGACTCCATCTTCCTCCATGTAACAATCAAAGCAATCCATAAGTAGTAAGAAATCAGGTTCAGTATAAGCTTCGTGCAAATGTAACAAAAGTTAAATATGTAAAAATCGTGGAGTAAACGCCAGTAAATTTTTTTAGACAAGCAACTTCAGTGCCAATTAATAAACAATAAATCATTGGTTGATGCATACAACAAATTTTTTGACGCTGTGTACAAGTTGTTGGTATTAACCAGAATACGTCAGTTTGATTTGTTTGTCGACATTGAAGTTATAGAAACCAAAAATTGGGATTGATATTTTGATATATCTTAACTCTGTTTATGGTTTAAACTATCTCTTTTTACCATTTGAGTTTTTACCATGATTGCACTGAGGAGGAACAAACTTATCCTTATCTTATTATTAAATGATACTTTGAGAATTGCGTTATACTTTTGTGTTTGTCCTGTTTGGAAACACAACGCTGTTTTAGATTTTATGTCAAGTCACTGCCCTGAAAACAAGGTTAACATCGAAATTCTTTTACATGGCCATTAGTGTGCTGAAAGCAAATTGATTGCCTATTTATATTTCTCTCTCGGATAGTCGGCAGTAAAGTAAGCATACGTGTTGGCTCCAGGGGGGCCGCGAAAAACTATTTTATGAAGAATCGATAAAATTCCCCCACTGACCCTCTAAAATATTGCCTCACTTGAGACCTTTTTCACCAGAAACCAGCATTTGTTTGTTCTCTATATATCGTTGGCTGAATTATAATATTAAACTCTAACTAAATATGTAACATGGCGCAGTCGATAGGATTCCTCTATACTAACCATTAATTCTAATTCGCACGACCACTGATCAATACACTCCGGGACAGCGCGCTTATTCATGCGTATACCTTTATGAAACTATTTATATACCAAGGCATGGAACCCTTTCCGACCACCCGTTAATCTAATTTCCCCTCCAGCAAGATTGTCCCGCTTAATTCGGAATCGATATTTTCAATTTAAGTACACGCTGGGGATTTATTTTCAGACCCGATGAAGTCGTATACAAATTTGGGTGTGATAAACACAATTTCGCCAGGTTTAATGGAAAATTAGCGTCCTCGGGGGGGTTTTCTGTGGATAGTGGCGGGGCGCGACGGGACAGGAGGATGATGGAGAGGGCATGCTGTAGATTTACGCTCACCTGAAAACATTTTAGTGCGTTTTCAGCCTTCAATTGGCTATTTAATGGCGTGCGAGGGACTGAGCGATGTCAAGGAGAACGAAATAAGAGAAATAATAGAAGACTCCTTTTTTCGTTAACGGTGACGTGTCGTTTATCTTCATTTGTATTTAATTGTATTATGGGTATATATTATCTTTTAGAATAAGTTTTTTAGGTTGATGCGCAGGATTCCTAATTAGGAATCATAATTACAATGTTTTGTTTTAATATTATAATAATTTTAACTACAAATTTTCTTTTACAAATTGGTAAAAGACTTATTAAGTCATGAACTACGAATGTAACACCCTGTATTACAATAATGTTTTATATTAAAAATATATCAAGTATTCTATTTTTTATTTTTAGCATTCGATTCTGTTGTTTAACACATGTCTTCTAAAAATAACCTAGTTGGACACATGAAGGAAGAAACAAAATACATATGAAATTTTTTAAAGATTTGCTTGTCTACAAGTAAATGTCATTCTGAGTAAAAAGTTTCATGTTGACTTATTGGGTTTTTCAATTCCTAAAGAAGTTAGAGCTGTAACCCAAAGGATATCACACCACTCCTGAAGACCGAAGGGGTATACAAGATAACATGTGAGTGTGGAACATGCTATGTAGGACAGACAGGACGAAGTATCGAATGTCGAGTCAAGGAGCACAGTAGAGACATCCGGTTACGCAAGATTCAACAGTCCGCTGTTGCTCAACATTGCCACGAGTCGGGACACACAATGAATTTCGATGACGTGAAGATGTTGGCAAGGGTGGGTAATTATCATCGAAGGCTTATTAGAGAAGCCATCGAAATTTACAAAAATCCTAACACCATCAATCGCGAGGACGTAACTGACATTAGTAGGCTCTGGAAATCGATTCTAACGCGTTCAAGTTGAAAAGCACATGGGAGCGGTAGCTCCAGATGTGCGCAGTGAGGTGTAAATTTAGGTATATAAGGGAGATTTTCTTGGTTCGTGTTCAGTATTCAATTAGCTTTGAAGAAGTGAGCAACATGGTTCGCGAAACGTCAGCATTTACAAATCTTGACACAAGATTTACAAATCTTAGCACCACATAAGTATAAATTCTACAGTTATAATTGTAACAAAACCTCCTTCACCTGTCTGAATTTGGGGCGTTTACCTTATAAAAAATCTGATGTGGCCAGGCACATGACTTTATCATATGTAGCTGCATGAGATTCTATTTGATCGAGATCGGCCATGTCTGCATTTAAATAAAACTACTAGTACTAGACTAGAGACATTTTGATTATATTTACAGTAGGTAATGTGAAAACATCAGCATTTGACACTACCTACTGTCATTAGAATCACAATATCTGACAAATCCTGGCTAACTAGTTTATATGCAGTACGAGCGATCTCGATGAAATAGAATTTGCTCATGTAGCTAAACTATTAATTTTACCAAAAAATGTCATAGTCAAATTATTCAGATTTCCTCTACTTTAATTTATTATTTAACTATTTCGACGAAATTCCAGATATAGCGGCTTATTTGCAATATCTTTCAAAAATGCTAAGACTAAAACGCCAGTTCCTTTGGACCCTTGGTTCAACAGAAAGCTTCTAAATATGGAGTGTTGTCATACTACGGATGATAAAGTAAAAAGGTTCTGGTTCTGATGATTAATATATTATATTGGCTTCTAGCATACATTTTCGAGTTTTACGCTGTCTTCAGTGCTAACTAAGTTCATAAATAATTATGCTCAATATTCCAAATAAGTTTTAAGGTTAACATACCGTCTTACAATCTTTCTTGTATATTTATTCGCGAAAACATAACATTGCTATCCGCACTCGAAATACTGTTTTTCAATATTGTTTCACCTAGCTCCTCATGGCAATTCTCCATGCATTTGCGTGTTGAATTGACGTTTCGCAAACGCTGACGTTCCAAATACTGTCAAAAACTTCAAAATATCTTGGGCACCTAGTATTAATGTAGACACGATTTCGATCAAATAGAATTTGCTCCTGCAGCTAAACTATTAATTTTACCATTAAATGTTATAGACATAAATTATACAAAATTTCCTCTACTTTAATTTATTATTTATCTATTTTGATGAAATTACAGAAATAAAGGCTCATTTGCAAAATCGTTGAAAAATGCTAAGAGTAAATAGCCGGTTCCTTTGGACCCTTTTGAACCAAAAGCTTTTCAGCTCTAAGTTTGGTCATAAAACTTCTAAATATGAACTTTCGTCGCGATACCTTTAGTAGTTTCTCCGGAATCGTCGCCACAAAAATCGTTTACACACACACAGACATACATACACACACACACACACGCACACACACACACACAGACATTTTTTTGGACCTTGGTCAAAAATGTTCAGGGGACCCATAAAGACCTATTTCCGCAAAAATCTCAATTTTTTTTTTCGGCACGATTACAATACTTTACATACTGCGTATGATAAAGTAAAAATTTACTGTTAAAATTCAAAGAGACCACTGTTCCTTCAAAGATAATAAGTACCAAGTAAACATGATTAGAATCTTGATTAACTTCAAGAATTATCGTTCATTTGCAGTTACCTTAAGAAACAGCACAGATAATACAGATATCCCTCCCACCTCGACCTACTTTCCGACTTAAGGGTGGCATATCTGGGCCAGAAGAGCTGACTGGGGTATTTCTTTTTTTTACTAAAGCATTGTAGTCTGAGAGGGCACCCTCGACTGCCATACAAGCGCACCCCTTTTTAGAAAATGAGACCCTTACACGTTCCAGATGCTCTTCAATTACCGCTTTATTAAACACCCCCCGTACACCCCTATATAAGAGTCGCCCCGGCGTCTCATGAATATATTTTTTCCGACGTGACGTCGCGCACAATTTTGGCCACTTTTATCCCCAATAGTAATTTCGACAATTTTTGTATGCCAGAGGGCGTATAACAGGGTAGAATGGGAAGCAAGGACGGAGACGTGGAGGTCGGCATTTGCTGGTCGGACGCAACGAGTTCCTTCAGTCTCTTGGGGAATGTCTTTCGTGGAACCAGGGCGTATCTCCGGGATCGATATGCCAACCGGAAGGAAATTGCGATGTTACGTTCTCGTGTTTATAGTTGCCGTAACAACGTGGTTACCCGGAATGCCATTATAGGGATGATCATGCTAATAGTTTGCAGACGACCGTTTAATGATTGAATTAATAAAGCAGTTACCGTTTTGCTTACAAGCTGTATTAACGCAGGACCCATGTAGTACAATTTAGTATATTACCTGGTCTGGATGATGTTTTTAATATCACTTTGCATACAGTTTAGATAAATATTGATATAAACAAATAGGACCGCCTATGCATTGAAGGTTTCTATTTCGAGCAATAAATGCCGCGGTTGAGCGCCCATTGTTGCTTCTCCTCATATCCTTTGAGGAGTTAAGGTCTCCAATTTTCTGGAAAGTGCGAAAAATTAAGGGTAATCGGCGCAAAATGCGCGATTCGCGAGTCCACACAGCAGCGAAACGGCATTTTGGAAGCGAAACCGCGGCTGCGTCCGCGGTTTCGCGGTTTTCGCGAAGAAAGACGCGAAACTCCCGCCAATAGTATGTCTATTATTTGCTTTTTAGTTATAATGATATCAGAATTATTTTAATGATTGCAATGCTTGAAATAATGTCGGATTCAGTAGTAACGTCTTTTAGATTTGACACTAATAGGAACCAATGAGAACAGTACCTAGGACACAACGTTTTAGACAACAGTTTAAAAAAAATATCAAAAAGGTGGATGCTATTTGAACTTTTTTTATCGCTTGTTATTGACTAAATAATAAAGTTAGTAGCAGCTATAAATTAGAAAAACATTACCAAAACTACGTACTTTGACATTTAAACCTCAATTTAATTTATGTGATGGATCACTTTGTATGTATAATATTATCGCGCCGAATTGTGTATATTTCAGTGTAGGTACTTACTAATAGAGGAGGATGGACTAAATGAAGTATATTTACCTGAAACAAAAAGAAAATTTAGTTAATTTGCATTATTAAATAGGTATATAAAGAAAAAATGTAAATTAATAACGAAAAACAACATGGGAATGAGCGTCATAATATCGATGAAAGTAGGGTTTTCTGTAGATTGGTGGGGTTTAATACAGTGTATGCCCTCCACGAGAACGAAGCCCTTCCTCGCACCTGCGTGACATGCTTCGCACTAGGGTGCTTGCGAACACGTCGGTCATGCTGATCCCACACGTGTTCAATGGGATTCAGGTTAGAACTTAACACCGGCCATTCCATGTTAATAAACTAGTTAAATCTAGTTAATATAAAATCTAGTTGAGACAGAAATGCATTTTTGGCCTTTTGTCAGTTTTTTTTTATAAACGATTTCATTAAAAATGAAACCAACTTTAGTATTTGTGTCTTCAGATTCAGATTCTAGAAGAAAAACATACAAAAAAAGTATTAACACGTTGTATGTTCTTCTTCATTGGCCCTGATAGTCACCGAGCTTAGATTATTGTATTTTGAGAAATTGAGTCTTGGGAAATAATATGTGAAACGCTCTGATATCTCAAATTTTTTTGTTCAAATAGATAATGTCACTTTACCTTAGTCTTTTTTTAATAAATAATGAAAACAATAGAATCTGGAGGAATAATAAATAACGCAACCCTCGCGAGAAATCATTTAATAAAGGAAACGCGACCTTTTATTAAAACTTTACGGCGACGTCGTGTCCGGGCGCACGATTATGACACGGCCCTCATAAAACCGCAATCGTCGGACCGCAGAGACGAGTCCTCGGTAGCTTTGGCCATCTAAAATTTAACAAAAATTACAGTTTACGGCGTCAAACCGTCCCCGATATTGAAGGGAAGCTGCTGGCCCAAGCAGAAAATATTATAGATCATGTGTTTTATGCGGGTCCGGCGGCGGCAGTTGTAAATTTCCGTCTTTATGACGGCCAGGGGACAGTGCGGTCGCCGCAGCCAGGACGACCTTAACCACTCCCGCCTCCCGCAGTTTCGTTAGACTTGATGGTAATTTATTATTTATCTAATTTTTGGTAGAAACAATGTATCAAATTCATCAACTGTGAAAAGAATAGTCGTAAAATTCAAAAGTACTGGTTCAGTAAAACATACGACACGCGCTCAAAGGGAACAAAGACGAGAAACCATTAAAATCCACCAAATGTGACTATGCTTTTGCACAAAGCACTAATGTTAGAAGGCATATGAGAGCGCACAAGGGTCCTTCCGAAACAATTGACTCAACAACTTCTCCCACCAGACCATGCGAGAAGGGTTCACTAATTGGACCATTAAACAACAAACATTTTGCTAAATGTTCGAAAAAACTGGTATGTATTTTTATTTTCATGCATTGCCATCGTAAATCTATACATATTAACTCGTTTGGACAAATTTTCCATTTTTTATTGGGTTATGTATCGTCAGCGGAAATCTATCCAAATGCAAAATTTCAACTCGATTGGACAAATTCTTCCAAATTTGAGAACTTTTTAATTATCAAAATCTTCCAAAAAGCTTTTTTATTGATTCGTGCATTCTCACCGGAAATCTGTCCACGTGCAAATTTCCAAATTTTGGACATCTTTTAACATTTGGAAAATGTCTCAATTGTTCATTCATTCATCCATTTTAATGCATTGTACTTCTGGGCGTTAAGAGATCCATCGATAAAGAATGGACCAACTAAATGATTGCCAAGAATACCAGCCCAAATATTTAGTTTTTCGGGATATCGAGTACGGTAAGCATAACATCGGTGCTGATTTTGTTGGGCCCAATATCGAAGAATGGAAGGATTATGTTTACCATGTAACGGAAAAGTCGATTCATCAGTCAAAATAATATTTTGTATACAATTTTCCTCTGCGTTCGTCTTTTCCATTACAGTTTCACAAAACTCCATTCTACGAAACATTCTACGGTTTTGTTACCAATCCCCAATTCCTCGCCAATCGCTCGAATGGATTTCTTATTGTCCAGTACTACAGAACCGCTGATTAGTACATTGGATGACCAGTTCTGCAGCTCTTTAGACAAAGATCTTTTTCAAATTGATGGACAATATTGAAAATGGTTTGTGTGCACGGGATAGGTCTGCCTTCAAAAGTGATTGCAAACAAATCCACGCACTGTTGCGCCGAATTGCCACCGTAATACCACTTGATGATCTGAAGCTGTTCTAGCGGAGGGTACATCGCGATTGCAAAGATATGAATGTTGTGAAGCGTTGTTAGATCTGCGATAGTTCTGCCGTTGCGTGCATGTGCTCCGAATAGCAAAACCAGACTGACCTGACCAGACCTGCTCTCCCACCAGTCGGCAGCCCCACTATAATTGGCTGTACCACTCAACCGACGTTAGCAGTGTTGTCGCGTGATACGCTAGGTTCTATAGACCTATGCCTAATTTTTGCGGACACAATTCGTATACGTCTAACTAACGTTGTGTGTTTCCTTGGAACAAACAACGAAAGAACAAGCGAAATTAATATAAGCGTAGTAATAGTAATGAATGCCGATTTTGTGGAAAAATCATCTTCATTGAAGGGAAAAGCTGCTGGCCCAAGCAGAAAATATTATAGATCATGTGTTTTATGTGGGTCGGCCAGCGCGGGCAGTTGTAAATTTCCGGCTTTATGACGGCCAGGGGACAGTGCGGTCGCCGCAGCCAGTCCAACCTCTAACCGCTCCCGCCTCCGTTATTTCGTTAGACTTGATGGTAATTTATTAGCCATCGGTGCGGTTTGTTATCGTTTGTTCGTCTCTCTACTGCGGTCCGCGTCTCCGCGCTTCGCTACCCGTCGCCTTTTTTGCCACTTACATCAACTTAGGGCAAATTGATAAATTACGCGCGTTGTAATATGAAGTTTCCTGTTTGTTTATGACCGACGCGACCGTCCGGCTTCTTTAGATGTATCATCTTTTAATCAGATTACAGCAAGAATTCAATTACGCTACTCTGTATTAAGTAAAGTGATTTGGAATGTTTTTTCTCACCGTTTCATGTGCGAAAAAGTGCCTTCTTAATTGCTTGTGGAAAATTCTTGTGGGAAGCCATTTCGCGCGTCACCGTCGACCGTCCGTTTAAAAACATCTTTTCAATTATTATAATGATCACTATGGAGTATGGACATATTCTGATGAAAATAATAAATATATTTTAATCGGGAATAACTTATCGATCGAATTTTATGAAAAATGCTTCTCGGAGTGTGTTAGACTTTTAGTATATAGTAGCGCGAGCCTTTACTTGGCCCAAACTAAACTTAACAGTTTAGTTTTGGCAAAATAAAGGCCCACGTGTGAGACCATCAGTGAAACTTTAGGAGTTTAGGTATAATTTGCTTTTACTGGATCGCCTGCATTGATATCTGTTGGTTACGGTCGTCAGCGCACCGCGAACCCCCGGTTGCTATTTACCTGTCCGGTTTATTTGTATGCAGATTACAATTTGATCGGCTGTAGCAAATTAATTGCCCGCGGTCCAACCGAACCGTTATGATACGCTTCGGGCTCCGTTGCCCCTGCCGCTGCCCGCCAAGCTGGTTTACTGGCGGCCATTAGATCCGCCCAAATTGATAACTATTGTATATTGTCAAGGACCACAAACCTGCAACCCGCATATCAAAACACCAAGCTTCATATATATTATACAATATGCATAAAACGAAAGACGAGGATACAAATCATAATAAATAAACCAGTTTTGAGTATTATTTAGCATAGTTAATGTTGCAGGCCTAACTAGCCCGCTGGGCGCCTAGGTAGGTTTCCGGTACTGCAGAAACTATTTATTCTATTTCACTAAATTTAGCAGAATCGAGGAGAAAAAGGTAACGAAAACGACCGAAAACCGACTGAGGAATAGAAATTTATGCAAAATTGCTTCTCTGAGTGTGTTACACTTTTAGTATATAGTAGTGGGCAGGCGAAGGCCAGCTAACCTAACCTCTTACCTACTACACTTTTTTCCAATACCAACTAGAACATTATTAATACTCCTGGATGAAAAATCGGAGATCGGACTGAATCGCGAGCGATTCCGGATTCAATAAATAATCCCCGGTTCGCACGTGTTCGAAACAAGCGCCGATACCAACCGCGAAACATTGTTTTCGGGAAACTTTTTCTTTTAGAGCGGTTCGCGGCCGCGAGCAGTACAAACTCGGAATGCAGTCTCGCCGAGTTTGAACTTTGAGAAAAATTATTACCCTTCCAAGCCGCGACGACGACGACGCTGGCCCAATTCATCGCACCCCCGCCCCCGCCCGTCCATCGCGTTATGACCTTTTTCTGCCGCCACCGCCATCGCCGGAGCGCCGCATGGTACCACTTTTTGCCCCCTGCTATTGTTTAAGTTTTAAACTTCGGTATTTATAGCGAGCGCCGCGCCCTGGACCTAACTTCGTACTTAATACGTCAGCGGGCTTCAGCTGTAGCAGACCGTCAGGCCAGAAGAACAAAAAAAAACAATAAAAGTTTTTTTTTATTAAAACTCTGTTGGTTTTTGGGTTTGTGCAATTATCATTAACACTGATGTCAACTGTTTAAAAGAGTCAAACCTTAATGTCAAAAACTAGGGGCTTAATTAATTAGTTTTTAAGTCTCTACATGAAAACCACCTCCTTTTAATAGGCTAATTTTGACAAAGCTAGTAGGAGTGGACTTGATTGTTGACATATCAGTTTTAAAATAAAAACCTATAATGATTATTCTATTGTTATTCAATGCGTGTGACAGGAATGAATGATTTCTGGCTGCAGCGCTGATGTTATTCGATATGTGCAGACATGCAAGCGACCGCAACAAGCGCAACGAGCAGAAATTTTGCGTTTCGAACAATTTATTTCCAATTATTTTGACCGCATTACCGAGCAATTAGTTTTGGCGGAAAATTGTTCGTTATTATTAATACGAATTCGATTCATATATTCCGATGGCTGGCCCGCCCTTTTCGCAACGCGCAACCATTTTAAAAACAATTAAACGCGTCGATATTATACAACACTACACACTCTAATAAATCGACGGCGATAAATTGAAAATTCGTTTAATTTAATTGATGCATTTTGATAGGCTGATTGCCGGACAATAGCTAAAAGTACAAAACAAAAGAATTGTTATTGTCTGACCGAAATAGTTAACCAAAAGCTGATTTAAGTACCTGATGATTGTTGATTTAAGTACAGCAAAAGTTTACAATAGTTCATAATATAAAATACACGTGTCTATATAGCTTGTGGTACGGGAGAACATTTTTATCTAGGCTATTCGTGTATACAGTCATTACAAGACCTGCAGTATATTTGATGGCATCGTTGTAAGGGGCCCTAGGGACCGTCGAAGCCATTGTGGTGAAATAGGCGTTGAATTTGCTGCGTGAAAAATTGCACCCAGGAGGATTAAATGATCAAGAAGCGGGACGGCGTTTCGTCATTTGTTTTATCGTATACTTTTATCGAACCCTTCTGTCTGTATGTATGCAACTACAAGTTGCAAAACTGAATACTTTATAATATTAAGTAACTTTAAAAACTTTTCCATGCTTTAAATCTTTTGAAAATGACGTAAAGGACGTAAAGGATAGCTAGAAACACTTTTGATACTTTTGCACTTTTGCATTATCATTTCTTTAGTGGTAAAAAGAGCGGAAAGCAATCGACGGTAGCCACTCGGGAATTATAAACCAAAAGTCAGATCATATCTTTAGCGGACGCAATATTCGGCGAAAATTCTCTCCGATTACTTTCACCTTTTTAGTAATAATAGACCTGGGATAAAACTTTCACTGAAACCCTCATTTTTTGCTTCAGGCTAGGTATTGTCCCTTAATGTAACGTCAAATCTAAACTAACATCTCCACATTTTTGATAGATCCTAGTATCATCGGCCATCGACCATTGGGTCGAAAATATACTATAGGGCGTCGAATACAAAGGCCGTATAGTTCGCTCCGGGACCGACAGCAGCATTTATGGCTTGTCCGCCGTAATAGAAGTGGAGGTTAACATTGCGAAACGTACTAGCACGGTCGTAGAGCGCGGCCAGCGCCGGTCGAGCCGCGCTGCTCCCGCTGGTAGGACAATTTACCATAACGATAACATCGGGGCTGGCGTGTCTGTTGTCAATTATAATAGATGTCCGAGGCGAGCCGCCGGGACTCTATTTCACCGTTGCTTCTGCAGGACATCATGTTATTTCCCATAGGATTAGTGTGCTGGTTGCGCCCAGCACACACACACTAACCTTGTTGGCCGGACGATCGTTGTAGGATATTGAAAAATAATAAGGGTTATATAAGATTTTTCAGCTCTTTTTGGTCGATGATATACAGGGTGTCTCGACAGTGCGATCTCGGAAGATTGTGCCTGTGTTAATGAAGATATTTTAAAACTGATTTAGCTCATATATACAGAACGCCGAGGCGCAAATCCTCCTGTATGTTAAATCAAAATATTAACAAAGGGTTTAGACTTTTTAGGACATCCAAAACACTTTATAAAAAATAACTTTTTCTCGAGAAATTAATTATTATACCATGTATATTAACCAATATACCATTATAGGTATAGTTAGGTCCATCGGGGGACACACTGTGTATAGCATGAATCTCACGCAAAGCATTCCCATTAATAATGACGAACATTGGTATCTCAGGTTTAAATTTATCACTATTAAGGTTATGTGGAACAAAAATTGAAATGCGGCCGTTTTGTGATAACCAAAAAAGCTTTTGGGGATTTTCAAATCTGTCAGAGTACGTTTTCTGTATATGTTAAATTGAAGTTTTTTGTTTTCAATGTCTTTACTTACAATGAGGGCAAAAAATTGCAGGAAACTGTCCCTTTATTTATCGGAAACTCAGTATTCAATTAGCTTTGAAGAAGCAAGCAACTTGGTTCGCGAAACGTCAGTATTTACAAATCTTGACACACGGCATAACCCGGAAGCAGTTTATTTTCTAAATGATTCTGGCCGTGAAAACCTACGTACTTACTTAATAGGAAACCTAATTGGTCGGGTTTGAAAATTTGATACTGGCCAGTGTCACTGGCCTCGGTAGCGTAATGGTAGAGCAATGCCCCGGCAAGGCAGAAGACCACGGTTCGAATCCGGGCTGAGACCATAAATTTTTAATTGATTTTTTAATTTACCTCTCTCATGGCTTCTCTTTCGCAAAAAAACATTCCATTTACTTTTATTTACCGACAGTAAATTGTAGATTTTCGATATTGCTTAAAACACTGTGAAATAAAGTGAAAAAATGACATTTTGTTTTATGATTTATAACTTTGGAATTTGAAAATCTGAATGAAGTGTTTGGAAGAAAGATCTACCGCCCAACTTTGAGGAAGACATCATGCCTATTGGCCACGTGATCACCTCTACCTTTCAGCTATAACACAAAGTTGAATACTTTCCAGTCAAACCTCGTGAAGTGTACATGCTTAAATTACATAAATGAACCCCACACCTGACACCAGGCAGCATCACACTATCATCAGACCATCAACCTAAACCAAAAATCTACATACTCATATACCCATATCTCCACCGCTCAAAGCAACACGATATATCTCCATCATACATGCAAAGTAGACCACACATTTTTCCATAACCCCACTTGACTGCAAACCTCATATCCTCCAACTAATACCAACTTCGTTAACTATTTAAATTTACCCAGCAGCTCGCACAAAGCCACGAGAGACGTCTACATTTCTTTTCAGAGGCCAGAAATAGATTAACGGTCGAGGCTGCGAGCGTTTTACTCTTTCCTTCTCGCCTTACCCGCATGATGGCGCGTCGGCATCACACGCGGCCAACGTCGCTTTGTAGCATCGTAAAAATAAACAAAAACGTCCCAAACCCGCATTATATTAGCCCTGTTTATTCGCTTAATTCCTCGTAATGGAGGCGAGCTGTGACGAGCGCCCGTAGGTCGTCTGGATGCTGAAAGGTCGTAGGGTCAACTGCTAACGACTCCCTCACTCAGTTAATGAAAGTGAAAGTTACTTTTTTTTGCCGTAATAAAGGCGGCGTGTTGTTTTTTTTTTTTCGTGTTCGATTTGGTATGAGTGGAGAATGTCGATTTGATGGATTGTATCTTGACTGGCATTTGACGTGTGTGTGTATGAGCTGTAATTGTGTAATTTGCTTGCAAATTGGCGGTTGTCGAAGGCTTGTTGCCGATCGGAGATATAATGGTAATAATAGCGGGTGTTGTTATTTCCGAAAGGATTACATAATGGTATTCGTTCGTCGTTTTTTAGGTATGTTATTCTGGATGTCTTATCATAGAGTTTCTATTGTAATACTTTTGTTGCGACATTAATGTCACGACTGAAAAATGGTCATTTTCATTTCTGATATATAGATGGCATCCTGTTACTTCTGGGATTTCCAATTTCCAATTTTAGTTTAGCAGGCATTTCGCATCACAGTATCCTGTTTTTGAATTCTTTCTTTAACTTTATCCAATAATTCAAAACACACATGTTTGTTTAACCGAAAGAAATTTTACAAACTTTGTGGATCTTCCAAAGCGGTCTCCCTGATAAGAGTATTAGATACACCCAATTCATTTCGTCTTTGGATCCACTTTCGAACCCAAAGTTTTTTACTCCCTCTGCTTTTTTTTATACAATTATTTCGCAGACTACACGTATGCATGCGCGAATAACTTCACTTAACGGCATATTAGTATATATTTACTATTATTAAAGCTATTCTTTTGATGATTACCAACGGTTTTAAAACTACATATCAGTCTTGTTACCACGAACAGAGTTATGTAGATAACATTTTGGATTAATCACTAAATTTCATACTCACTATCTCTCCAGAAAGTTCACTCTGAATGGACTCTTACCTGAAAAACAAAGAAAACGTATTGTTAATACAAACTAAATACACATTGTTTATATCTAATTTAATTCTAACCATACAGGTGCTTCATACACTGCTCAAAAATTTAGGCGAACACATTTTTCGAAACCTGTAACATTCTAAATAATAGTTTTAGGCAAATCAAATTTGATACACTTTAAGGGCATATATTTAACTAAAGAAAATTACAAAAGCAATGTTACGACTCTCAGTTACTTCTAATTTACACTTAAAAAGGTAAATCAACAACGTTAAACAAATTGGATGCTTACTAAACATGACAAATGAATTCAGGTGTCAATTTTCGTTGATTAGAAGCGTCATTAGAAGTAAAATGATGCATCTTTATGAAGCGCAAGTTGCTAGTGCTGTCGCCCTTATTCAGCATGGCCACACAAGAGCTGGACAAGGTCGAAATCCAAAAACTACTTTAAATCAAGACCGATTTCTTGTCCTTTCCTCTCTACGTCAGCGTACTGCCACAGAACGAGACCTCCTAAACGACCTAAGACGACCACATGGAATTGAAATTACTGTTCAAACTGGATAATGCAAAGCCACATACCGCGGGCATCACCAGAAACTTTTCACAAGAAAGTGGAACTCAGGCCATGAAAATCCTGAAGTCCTGATAGAATTCAGCTATTGAACACGTGTGGGATCAGCTTGCCCGACGTATTCGCAAGCGCTCTAATCCACCACTAGCCATACAGGAACTGCCCCAAGCCCTGATTGAGGATTTTTCAAAGAATCAAAACACATGATATTTGCCGGTTGCATGTTTTGATTTTACGGTATGTGTCATTGCGCGCAAAGTTGATGAGATAAAAATTATTTCTTAACACGTTTATCTTACAGATACGGGATGCTGCGAGATGATGCGAGATGATGCGAGATGTTGCGGGATGCTGCGAGTTGATACAAGGAGCTGCGAGATGATGCGAGATGATACGAGATGATACGAGATGCTGCGAGAAGCTGCGAGATGATGCGAGATGATGCGAGATGTTGCGGGATGCTGCGAGATGATGCGAGATGATACGAGATGATACGAGATGCTGCGAGAAGCTGCGAGATGATGCGAGATGTTGCGAGATGGTGCGAGATGATGCAAGATGATGGGGTATGCTGCGAGATTATACGAGATGATACGAGATGATGCGAGATGCTGCGGGATGCTGCGAAATGATACGGGATGCTGCGAAATGATACGGGATGCTGCGAGATGATACGAGATGTTGCGAAATGCTGCGAGATGATACAAGGAGCTGTGAGATGATGCGAGATGATACGAGATGCTGCGAGATGGTGCGAGATAATACGAGATGATACGAGATGCTGCGAGATGTTGCGGGATGCTGCGAGATGATACAAGGAGCTGTGAGATGACGCGAAATGATACGAGATGATATGAGATTCTGTGAGATGTTGCGGGATGCTGCGAGATGATACAAGGAGCTGTGAGATGATGCGAGATGATACGAGATGATGCGAGATGATACGAGATGCTGCGAGATGTAGCGGGATGCTGCGAGATGATACGAGATGATACGAGATGCTGCGAGATGTTGCGGGATGCTGCGAGATGATACAAGGAGCTGTGAGATGATGCGAGATGATGCGAGATGATACGAGATGATACGAGATGGTGCGAGATGTTGCGGGATGCTGCGAGATGATACAAAGAGCTGTGAGATGTTGCGAGATGATACGAGATGATACGAGATGCTGCGAGATGATGCGAGATGATGCGAGATGATACGAGATGCTGCGAGATGTTGCGGGATGCTGCGAGATGATACAAGGAGCTGTGAGATGATGCGAGATGATACGAGATGATACGAGATGCTGCGAGATGATGCGAGATGATGCGAGATGATACGAGATGATACGAGATGCTGCGAGATGTTGCGGGATGCTGCGAGTTCATACGTGTTGCTGCGAGATGTTACGAGATGATACGAAATGCTGCGAGATGCTGCGAGATGTTGCGGGATGCTGCGAGATCATACGAGATGCTGCGAGATGTTGCGGGATGCTGCGAGATGATACAAGGAGCTGTGAGATGATGCGAGATGATACGAGATGATACGAGATTCTGTGAGATGTTGCGGGATGCTGCGAGATGATACAAGGAGCTGTGAGATGATGCGAGATGATACGAGATGATGCGAGATGATACGAGATGCTGCGAGATGTACCGGGATGCTGCGAGATGATACGAGATGATACGAGATGCTGCGAGATGTTGCGGGATGCTGCGAGATGATACAAGGAGCTGTGAGATGATGCGAGATGATGCGAGATGATACGAGATGATACGAGATGCTGCGAGATGTTGCGGGATGCTGCGAGATGATACAAGGAGCTGTGAGATGATGCGAGATGATACGAGATGATACGAGATGCTGCGAGATGATGCGAGATGATGCGAGATGATACGAGATGATACGAGATGCTGCGAGATGTTGCGGGATGCTGCGAGATGATACAAGGAGCTGTGAGATGATGCGAGATGATACGAGATGCTGCGAGATGATGCGAGATAATACGAGATGATACGAGATGCTGCGAGATGTTGCGGGATGCTGCGAGATGATACAAGGAGCTGTGAGATGACGCGAAATGATACGAGATGATACGAGATTCTGTGAGATGTTGCGGGATGCTGCGAGATGATACGAGATGATGCGAGATGATACGAGATGCTGCGAGATGTAGCGGGATGCTGCGAGATGATACGAGATGATACGAGATGCTGCGAGATGTTGCGGGATGCTGCGAGATGATACAAGGAGCTGTGAGATGATGCGAGATGATGCGAGATGATACGAGATGATACGAGATGCTGCGAGATGTTGCGGGATGCTGCGAGATGATACAAGGAGCTGTGAGATGTTGCGAGATGACACGAGATGATACGAGATGCTGCGAGATGATGCGAGATGATACGAGATGATACGAGATGCTGCGAGATGTTGCGGGATGCTGCGAGATGATACAAGGAGCTGTGAGATGATGCGAGATGATACGAGATGATACGAGATGCTGCGAGATGATGCGAGATGATGCGAGATGATACGAGATGATACGAGATGCTGCGAGATGTTGCGGGATGCTGCGAGATGATACAAGGAGCTGTGAGATGATGCGAGATGATACGAGATGATACGAGATGATACGAGATGATACGAGATGATACGAGATGCTGCGAGATGATACGAGATGATACGAGATGCTGCGGGATACTACGAGATGATACAAGGAGCTGTGAGATGATGCGAGATGATACGAGATGCTGTGAGATGATGCGAGATGATGCGAGATGATATGATATGATACGAGATGATACGAGATGATACGAGATGCTGCGAGATGATGCGAGATGATACGAGATGCTGCGAGATGTTGCGGGATGCTGCGAGATGATACAAGGAGCTGTGAGATGATGCGAGATGATACGAGAAGATAGGAGATGATACGAGATGATGCGAGATGATGCGAGATGATGCGAGATGATGCGAGATGATACGAGAAGATAGGAGATGATACGAGATGATGCGAGATGATGCGAGATGATGCGAGATGATACGAGATGATACGAGATGCTGCGAGATGTTGCGGGATGCTGCGAGATAATACAAGGAGCTGTGAGATGATGCGAGATGATACGAGATGATACGAGATGCTGCGAGATGTTGCGGGATGCTGCGAGATGATACAAGGAGCTGTGAGATGATGCGAGATGATACGAGATGCTGCGAGATGATGCGAGATGATACGAGATGATACGAGATGATGCGAGATGCTGCGGGATGCTGCGAAATGATACGGGATGCTGCGAAATGATACGGGATGCTGCGAGATGTTACGAGATGTTGCGAAATGCTGCGAGATGATACAAGGAGCTGTGAGATGATGCGAGATGATACGAGATGCTGCGAGATGATGCGAGATAATACGAGATGATACGAGATGCTGCGAGATGTTGCGGGATGCTGCGAGATGATACAAGGAGCTGTGAGATGACGCGAAATGATACGAGATGATACGAGATTCTGTGAGATGTTGCGGGATGCTGCGAGATGATACAAGGAGCTGTGAGATGATGCGAGATGATACGAGGTGATGCGAGATGATACGAGATGCTGCGAGATGTAGCGGGATGCTGCGAGATGATACGAGATGATACGAGATGCTGCGAGATGTTGCGGGATGCTGCGAGATGATACAAGGAGCTGTGAGATGATGCGAGATGATACGAGATGATACGAGATGCTGCGAGATGTTGCGGGATGCTACGAGATGATACAAGGAGCTGTGAGATGTTGCGAGATGATACGAGATGATACGAGATGCTGCGAGATGATGCGAGATGATGCGAGATGATACGAGATGATACGAAATGCTGCGAGATGTTGCGGGATGCTGCGAGATGATACAAGGAGCTGTGAGATGATGCGAGATGATACGAGATGATACGAGATGCTGCGAGATGATGCGAGATGATGCGAGATGATACGAGATGATACGAAATGCTGCGAGATGTTGCGGGATGCTGCGAGATGATACAAGGAGCTGTGAGATGATGCGAGATGATACGAGATGATACGAGATGCTGCGAGATGTTGCGGGATGCTGCGAGATGATACAAGGAGCTGTGAGATGATGCGAGATGATACGACATGATACGAGATGATACGAGATGATACGAGATGCTGCGAGATGATACGAGATGATACGAGATGCTGCGGGATGCTGCGAGATGATACAAGGAGCTGTGAGATGATGCGAGATGATACGAGATGCTGTGAGATGATGCGAGATGATGCGAGATGATACGAGATGATACGAGATGATACGAGATGATACGAGATGCTGCGAGATGATGCGAGATGATACGAGATGCTGCGAGATGTTGCGGGATGCTGCGAGATGATACAAGGAGCTGTGAGATGATGCGAGATGATACGAGATGATACGAGATTCTGTGAGATGTTGCGGGATGCTGCGAGATGATACAAGGAGCTGTGAGATGATGCGAGATGATACGAGATGATGCGAGATGATACGAGATGCTGCGAGATGTACCGGGATGCTGCGAGATGATACGAGATGATACGAGATGCTGCGAGATGTTGCGGGATGCTGCGAGATGATACAAGGAGCTGTGAGATGATGCGAGATGATGCGAGATGATACGAGATGATACGAGATGCTGCGAGATGTTGCGGGATGCTGCGAGATGATACAAGGAGCTGTGAGATGATGCGAGATGATACGAGATGATACGAGATGCTGCGAGATGATGCGAGATGATGCGAGATGATACGAGATGATACGAGATGCTGCGAGATGTTGCGGGATGCTGCGAGATGATACAAGGAGCTGTGAGATGATGCGAGATGATACGAGATGCTGCGAGATGATGCGAGATAATACGAGATGATACGAGATGCTGCGAGATGTTGCGGGATGCTGCGAGATGATACAAGGAGCTGTGAGATGACGCGAAATGATACGAGATGATACGAGATTCTGTGAGATGTTGCGGGATGCTGCGAGATGATACAAGGAGCTGTGAGATGATGCGAGATGATACGAGATGATGCGAGATGATACGAGATGCTGCGAGATGTAGCGGGATGCTGCGAGATGATACGAGATGATACGAGATGCTGCGAGATGTTGCGGGATGCTGCGAGATGATACAAGGAGCTGTGAGATGATGCGAGATGATGCGAGATGATACGAGATGATACGAGATGCTGCGAGATGTTGCGGGATGCTGCGAGATGATACAAGGAGCTGTGAGATGTTGCGAGATGATACGAGATGATACGAGATGCTGCGAGATGATGCGAGATGATGCGAGATGATACGAGATGCTGCGAGATGTTGCGGGATGCTGCGAGATGATACAAGGAGCTGTGAGATGATGCGAGATGATACGAGATGATACGAGATGCTGCGAGATGATGCGAGATGATGCGAGATGATACGAGATGATACGAGATGCTGCGAGATGTTGCGGGATGCTGCGAGATGATACAAGGAGCTGTGAGATGATGCGAGATGATACGAGATGATACGAGATGATACGAGATGATACGAGATGATACGAGATGCTGCGAGATGATACGAGATGATACGAGATGCTGCGGGATACTACGAGATGATACAAGGAGCTGTGAGATGATGCGAGATGATACGAGATGCTGTGAGATGATGCGAGATGATGCGAGATGATACGATATGATACGAGATGATACGAGATGATACGAGATGCTGCGAGATGATGCGAGATGATACGAGATGATACAAGGAGCTGTGAGATGATGCGAGATGATACGAGAAGATAGGAGATGATACGAGATGATGCGAGATGATGCGAGATGATGCGAGATGATGCGAGATGATACGAGAAGATATGAGATGATACGAGATGATGCGAGATGATGCGAGATGATGCGAGATGATACGAGATGATACGAGATGCTGCGAGATGTTGCGGGATGCTGCGAGATAATACAAGGAGCTGTGAGATGATGCGAGATGATACGAGATGATACGAGATGCTGCGAGATGTTGCGGGATGCTGCGAGATGATACAAGGAGCTGTGAGATGATGCGAGATGATACGAGATGATACGAGATGCTGCGAGATGATGCGAGATGATACGAGATGATACGAGATGATGCGAGATGCTGCGGGATGCTGCGAAATGATACGGGATGCTGCGAAATGATACGGGATGCTGCGAGATGATACGAGATGTTGCGAAATGCTGCGAGATGATACAAGGAGCTGTGAGATGATGCGAGATGATACGAGATGCTGCGAGATGATGCGAGATAATACGAGATGATACGAGATGCTGCGAGATGTTGCGGGATGCTGCGAGATGATACAAGGAGCTGTGAGATGACGCGAAATGATACGAGATGATACGAGATTCTGTGAGATGTTGCGGGATGCTGCGAGATGATACAAGGAGCTCTGAGATGATGCGAGATGATACGAGGTGATGCGAGATGATACGAGATGCTGCGAGATGTAGCGGGATGCTGCGAGATGATACGAGATGATACGAGATGCTGCGAGATGTTGCGGGATGCTGCGAGATGATACAAGGAGCTGTGAGATGATGCGAGATGATACGAGATGATACGAGATGCTGCGAGATGTTGCGGGATGCTACGAGATGATACAAGGAGCTGTGAGATGTTGCGAGATGATACGAGATGATACGAGATGCTGCGAGATGATGCGAGATGATGCGAGATGATACGAGATGATACGAGATGCTGCGAGATGTTGCGGGATGCTGCGAGATGATACAAGGAGCTGTGAGATGATGCGAGATGATACGAGATGATACGAGATGCTGCGAGATGATGCGAGATGATGCGAGATGATACGAGATGATACGAGATGCTGCGAGATGTTGCGGGATGCTGCGAGATGATACAAGGAGCTGTGAGATGATGCGAGATGATACGACATGATACGAGATGATACGAGATGATACGAGATGCTGCGAGATGATACGAGATGATACGAGATGCTGCGGGATGCTGCGAGATGATACAAGGAGCTGTGAGATGATGCGAGATGATACGAGATGCTGTGAGATGATGCGATATGATACGAGAAGATAGGAGATGATACGAGATGATGCGAGATGATGCGAGATGATGCGAGATGATACGAGAAGATAGGAGATGATACGAGATGATGCGAGATGATGCGAGATGATACGAGATGATACGAGATGCTGCGAGATGTTGCGGGATGCTGCGAGATAATACAAGGAGCTGTGAGATGATGCGAGATGATACGAGATGCTGCGAGATGTTGCGGGATGCTGCGAGATGATACAAGGAGCTGTGAGATGATGCGAGATGATACGAGATGATACGAGATGCTGCGAGATGTTGCGGGATGCTGCGAGATGATACAAGGAGCTGTGAGATGTTGCGAGATGATACGAGATGATACGAGATGCTGCGAGATGTTGCGGGATGCTGCGAGATAATACAAGGAGCTGTGAGATGATGCGAGATGATACGAGATGATACGAGATGCTGCGAGATGTTGCGGGATGCTGCGAGATGATACAAGGAGCTGTGAGATGATGCGAGATGATACGAGATGATACGAGATGCTGCGAGATGATGCGAGATGATACGAGATGATACGAGATGCTGCGAGATGTTGCGGGATGCTGCGAGATGATACAAGGAGCTGTGAGATGATGCGAGATGATACGAGATGATACGAGATGCTGCGAGATGTTGCGGGATGCTGCGAGATGATACAAGGAGCTGTGAGATGTTGCGAGATGATACGCGATGCTGCGAGATGTTGCGGGATGCTGCGAGATGATACAAGGAGCTGTGAGATGATGCGAGATGATACGAGATGATACGAGATGCTGCGAGATGATGCGAGATGATACGAGATGATACGAGATGCTGCGAGATGTTGCGGGATGCTGCGAGATGATACAAGGAGCTGTGAGATGATGCGAGATGATACGAGATGATACGGGATGCTGCGAGATGATGCGACATGATGTGAGATGATACGAGATGCTGCGAGATGTTGCGGGATGCTGCCAGATGATACAAGGAGGTGTGAGATGATGCGAGATGATACGAGATGATACGAGATGGTGCGAGATGTTGCGGGATGCTGCGAGTTCATACGTGTTGCTGCGAGATGTTACGAGATGATACGAAATGCTGCGAGATGCTGCGAGATGTTGCGGGATGCTGCGAGATCATACGAGATGCTGCGAGATGTTACGGGATGCTGCAAGATGATACAAGGAGCTGTGAGATGATGCTAGATGATACGAGATGATACGAGATGCTGCGAGATGTTGCGGGATGCTGCGAGATGATACAAGGAGCTGTAGATGATGCGAGATGATACGAGATGATACGAGATGATACGAGATTCTGTGAGATGTTGCGGGATGCTGCGAGATGATACAAGGAGCTGTGAGATGCTGCGAGATGATACAAGGAGCTGTGAGATGATGCGAGATGATACGAGATGATGCGAGATGATACGAGATGCTGCGAGATGTAGCGGGATGCTGCGAGATGATACGAGATGATACGAGATGCTGCGAGATGTTGCGGGATGCTGCGAGATGATACAAGGAGCTGTGAGATGATGCGAGATGATGCGAGATGATACGAGATGATACGAGATGCTGCGAGATGTTGCGGGATGCTGCGAGATGATACAAGGAGCTGTGAGATGTTGCGAGATGATACGAGATGATACGAGATGCTGCGAGATGATACGAGATGATGCGAGATGATACGAGATGATACGAGATGCTGCGAGATGTTGCGGGATGCTGCGAGATGATACAAGGAGCTGTGAGATGATGCGAGATGATACGAGATGATACGAGATGCTGCCAGATGATGCGAGATGATGCGAGATGATACAAGGAGCTGTGAGATGATGCGAGATGATACGAGAAGATAGGAGATGATACGAGATGATGCGAGATGATGCGAGATGATGCGAGATGATACGAGAAGATAGGAGATGATACGAGATGATGCGAGATGATGCGAGATGATACGAGATGATACGAGATGCTGCGAGATGTTGCGGGATGCTGCGAGATAATACAAGGAGCTGTGAGATGATGCGAGATGATACGAGATGCTGCGAGATGTTGCGGGATGCTGCGAGATGATACAAGGAGCTGTGAGATGATGCGAGATGATACGAGATGATACGAGATGCTGCGAGATGTTGCGGGATGCTGCGAGATGATACAAGGAGCAGTGAGATGTTGCGAGATGATACGAGATGATACGAGATGCTGCGAGATGTTGCGGGATGCTGCGAGATAATACAAGGAGCTGTGAGATGATGCGAGATGATACGAGATGATACGAGATGCTGCGAGATGTTGCGGGATGCTGCGAGATGATACAAGGAGCTGTGAGATGATGCGAGATGATACGAGATGATACGAGATGCTGCGAGATGATGCGAGATGATACGAGATGATACGAGATGCTGCGAGATGTTGCGGGATGCTGCGAGATGATACAAGGAGCTGTGAGATGATGCGAGATGATACGAGATGATACGAGATGCTGCGAGATGTTGCGGGATGCTGCGAGATGATACAAGGAGCTGTGAGATGTTGCGAGATGATACGCGATGCTGCGAGATGTTGCGGGATGCTGCGAGATGATACAAGGAGCTGTGAGATGATGCGAGATGATACGAGATGATACGAGATGCTGCGAGATGATGCGAGATGATACGAGATGATACGAGATGCTGCGAGATGTTGCGGGATGCTGCGAGATGATACAAGGAGCTGTGAGATGATGCGAGATGATACGAGATGATACGGGATGCTGCGAGATGATGCGACATGATGTGAGATGATACGAGATGCTGCGAGATGTTGCGGGATGCTGCCAGATGATACAAGGAGCTGTGAGATGATGCGAGATGATACGAGATGATACGAGATGATACGAGATGGTGCGAGATGTTGCGGGATGCTGCGAGTTCATACGTGTTGCTGCGAGATGTTACGAGATGATACGAAATGCTGCGAGATGCTGCGAGATGTTGCGGGATGCTGCGAGATCATACGAGATGCTGCGAGATGTTACGGGATGCTGCAAGATGATACAAGGAGCTGTGAGATGATGCTAGATGATACGAGATGATACGAGATGCTGCGAGATGTTGCGGGATGCTGCGAGATGATACAAGGAGCTGTAGATGATGCGAGATGATACGAGATGATACGAGATGATGCGAGATGATACGAGATGCTGCGAGATGTAGCGGGATGCTGCGAGATGATACGAGATGATACGAGATGCTGCGAGATGTTGCGGGATGCTGCGAGATGATACAAGGAGCTGTGAGATGATGCGAGATGATGCGAGATGATGCGAGATGATACGAGATGATACGAGATGCTGCGAGATGTTGCGGGATGCTGCGAGATGATACAAGGAGCTGTGAGATGTTGCGAGATGATACGAGATGATACGAGATGCTGCGAGATGATGCGAGATGATGCGAGATGATACGAGATGATACGAGATGCTGCGAGATGTTGCGGGATGCTGCGAGATGATACAAGGAGCTGTGAGATGATGCGAGATGATACGAGATGATACGAGATGCTGCGAGATGATGCGAGATGATGCGAGATGATACGAGATGCTGCGAGATGTTGCGGGATGCTGCGAGATGATACAAGGAGCTGTGAGATGATGCGAGATGATACGAGATGATACGAGATGATACGAGTTGATACGAGATGCTGCGAGATGATACGAGATGATACGAGATGCTGCGGGATGCTGCGAGATGATACAAGGAGCTGTGAGATGATGCGAGATGATACGAGATGCTGTGAGATGATGCGAGATGATGCGAGATGATACGAGATGATACGAGATGATACGAGATGCTGCGAGATGTTGCGGGATGCTGCGAGATGATACAAGGAGCTGTGAGATGATGCGAGATGATACGAGATGACACGAGATGATACGAGATGCTGCGAGATGATGCGAGATGATACGAGATGATACGAGATGCTGCGAGATGTTGCGGGATGCTGCGAGATGATACAAGGAGCTGTGAGATGATGCGAGATGATACGAGATGATACGAGATGCTGCGAGCTGTTGCGGGATGCTGCGAGATGATACAAGGAGCTGTGAGATGTTGCGAGATGATACGAGATGATACGAGATGCTGCGAGATGATGCGAGATGACACGAGATGATACGAGATGCTGCGAGATGTTGCGGGATGCTGCGAGCTGATACAAGGAGCTGTGAGATGATGCGAGATGATACGAGATGCTGCGAGATGATGCGAGATGATACGAGTTGATACGAGGTGCTGCGAGATGTTGCGGGATGCTGCGAGATGATACAAGGAGCTGTAGATGATGCGAGATGATACGAGATGATACGAGATGATACGAGATTCTGTGAGATGTTGCGGGATGCTGCGAGATGATACAAGGAGCTGTGAGATGATGCGAGATGATACGAGATGATGCGAGATGATACGAGATGCTGCGAGATGTAGCGGGATGCTGCGAGATGATACGAGATGATACGAGATGCTGCGAGATGTTGCGGGATGCTGCGAGATGATACAAGGAGCTGTGAGATGATGCGAGATGATGCGAGATGATACGAGATGATACGAGATGCTGCGAGATGTTGTGGGATGCTGCGAGATGATACAAGGAGCTGTGAGATGTTGCGAGATGATACGAGATGATACGAGATGCTGCGAGATGATGCGAGATGATGCGAGATGATACGAGATGATACGAGATGCTGCGAGATGTTGCGGGATGCTGCGAGATGATACAAGGAGCTGTGAGATGATGCGAGATGATACGAGATGATACGAGATGATACGAGATGCTGCGAGATGATGCGAGATGATGCGAGATGATGCGAGATGATACGAGATGATACGAGATGCTGCGAGATGTTGCGGGATGCTGCGAGATGATACAAGGAGCTGTGAGATGATGCGAGATGATACGAGATGATACGAGATGATACGAGATGATACGAGATGCTGCGAGATGATACGAGATGATACGAGATGCTGCGGGATGCTGCGAGATGATACAAGGAGCTGTGAGATGATGCGAGATGATGCGAGATGCTGTGAGATGATGCGAGATGATGCGAGATGATACGAGATGATACGAGATGATACGAGATGATACGAGATGCTGCGAGATGTTGCGGGATGCTGCGAGATGATACAAGGAGCTGTGAGATGATGCGAGATGATACGAGATGACACGAGATGATACGAGATGCTGCGAGATGATGCGAGATGATACGAGATGATACGAGATGCTGCGAGATGTTGCGGGATGCTGCGAGATGATACGAGATGATACGAGATGCTGCGAGATGTTGCGGGATGCTGCGAGATGATACAAGGAGCTGTGAGATGATGCGAGATGATACGAGATGATACGAGATGCTGCGAGATGTTGCGGGATGCTGCGAGATGATACAAGGAGCTGTGAGATGTTGCGAGATGATACGAGATGATACGAGATGCTGCGAGATGATGCGAGATGACACGAGATGATACGAGATGCTGCGAGATGTTGCGGGATGCTGCGAGATGATACAAGGAGCTGTAGATGATGCGAGATGATACGAGATGATACGAGATGATACGAGATTCTGTGAGATGTTGCGGGATGCTGCGAGATGATACAAGGAGCTGTGAGATGATGCGAGATGATACGAGATGATGCGAGATGATACGAGATGCTGCGAGATGTAGCGGGATGCTGCGAGATGATACGAGATGATACGAGATGCTGCGAGATGTTGCGGGATGCTGCGAGATGATACAAGGAGCTGTGAGATGATGCGAGATGATGCGAGATGATACGAGATGATACGAGATGCTGCGAGATGTTGTGGGATGCTGCGAGATGATACAAGGAGCTGTGAGATGTTGCGAGATGATACGAGATGATACGAGATGCTGCGAGATGATGCGAGATGATGCGAGATGATACGAGATGATACGAGATGCTGCGAGATGTTGCGGGATGCTGCGAGATGATACAAGGAGCTGTGAGATGATGCGAGATGATACGAGATGATACGAGATGATACGAGATGCTGCGAGATGATGCGAGATGATGCGAGATGATGCGAGATGATACGAGATGATACGAGATGCTGCGAGATGTTGCGGGATGCTGCGAGATGATACAAGGAGCTGTGAGATGATGCGAGATGATACGAGATGATACGAGATGATACGAGATGATACGAGATGCTGCGAGATGATACGAGATGATACGAGATGCTGCGGGATGCTGCGAGATGATACAAGGAGCTGTGAGATGATGCGAGATGATGCGAGATGCTGTGAGATGATGCGAGATGATGCGAGATGATACGAGATGATACGAGATGATACGAGATGATACGAGATGCTGCGAGATGTTGCGGGATGCTGCGAGATGATACAAGGAGCTGTGAGATGATGCGAGATGATACGAGATGACACGAGATGATACGAGATGCTGCGAGATGATGCGAGATGATACGAGATGATACGAGATGCTGCGAGATGTTGCGGGATGCTGCGAGATGATACGAGATGATACGAGATGCTGCGAGATGTTGCGGGATGCTGCGAGATGATACAAGGAGCTGTGAGATGATGCGAGATGATACGAGATGATACGAGATGCTGCGAGATGTTGCGGGATGCTGCGAGATGATACAAGGAGCTGTGAGATGTTGCGAGATGATACGAGATGATACGAGATGCTGCGAGATGATGCGAGATGACACGAGATGATACGAGATGCTGCGAGATGTTGCGGGATGCTGCGAGATGATACAAGGAGCTGTGAGATAATGCGAGATGATACGAGATGCTGCGAGATGTTGCGGGATGCTGCGAGATGATACAAGGAGCTGTGAGATGATGCGAGATGATACGAGATGATACGAGATGCTGCGAGATGATGCGACATGATGCGAGATGATACGAGATGCTGCGAGATGTTGCGGGATGCTGCGAGTTCATACGTGTTGCTGCGAGATGTTACGAGCTGATACGAAATGCTGCGAGATGCTGCGAGATGTTGCGGGATGCTGCGAGATCATACGAGATGCTGCGAGATGGTGCGAGATGGTGCGAGATGGTGCGAGATGATACAAGGAGCTGTGAGATGATGCGAGATGATACGAGATGATACGAGATGCTGCGAGATGTTGCGGGATGCTGCGAGATGATACAAGGAGCTGTGAGATGATGCTAGATGATACGAGATGATACGAGATGCTGCGAGATGTTGCGGGATGATGCGAGATGATACGAGATGATACGAGATGCTGCGAGATAATGCGAGATGATGCGAGATGATACGAGATGATACGAGATGCTGCGAGATGTTGCGGGATGCTGCGAGTTCATACGAGTTGCTGCGAGATGTTACGAGATGATACGAGATGCTGCGAGATGTTGCGGGATGCTGCGAGCTGATACAAGGAGCTGTGAAATGATGCGAGATGATACGAGATGCTGCGAGATGATGCGAGATGCTGTGAGATGATGCGAGATGATGCGAGATGATACGAGATGATACGAGATGATACGAGATGATACGAGATGCTGCGAGATGTTGCGGGATGCTGCGAGATGATACAAGGAGCTGTGAGATGATGCGAGATGATACGAGATGACACGAGATGATACGAGATGCTGCGAGATGATGCGAGATGATACGAGATGATACGAGATGCTGCGAGATGTTGCGGGATGCTGCGAGATGATACGAGATGATACGAGATGCTGCGAGATGTTGCGGGATGCTGCGAGATGATACAAGGAGCTGTGAGATGATGCGAGATGATACGAGATGATACGAGATGCTGCGAGATGTTGCGGGATGCTGCGAGATGATACAAGGAGCTGTGAGATGTTGCGAGATGATACGAGATGATACGAGATGCTGCGAGATGATGCGAGATGACACGAGATGATACGAGATGCTGCGAGATGTTGCGGGATGCTGCGAGATGATACAAGGAGCTGTGAGATAATGCGAGATGATACGAGATGCTGCGAGATGTTGCGGGATGCTGCGAGATGATACAAGGAGCTGTGAGATGATGCGAGATGATACGAGATGATACGAGATGCTGCGAGATGATGCGACATGATGCGAGATGATACGAGATGCTGCGAGATGTTGCGGGATGCTGCGAGTTCATACGTGTTGCTGCGAGATGTTACGAGCTGATACGAAATGCTGCGAGATGCTGCGAGATGTTGCGGGATGCTGCGAGATCATACGAGATGCTGCGAGATGGTGCGAGATGGTGCGAGATGGTGCGAGATGATACAAGGAGCTGTGAGATGATGCGAGATGATACGAGATGATACGAGATGCTGCGAGATGTTGCGGGATGCTGCGAGATGATACAAGGAGCTGTGAGATGATGCTAGATGATACGAGATGATACGAGATGCTGCGAGATGTTGCGGGATGATGCGAGATGATACGAGATGATACGAGATGCTGCGAGATAATGCGAGATGATGCGAGATGATACGAGATGATACGAGATGCTGCGAGATGTTGCGGGATGCTGCGAGTTCATACGAGTTGCTGCGAGATGTTACGAGATGATACGAGATGCTGCGAGATGTTGCGGGATGCTGCGAGCTGATACAAGGAGCTGTGAAATGATGCGAGATGATACGAGATGCTGCGAGATGATGCGAGATGATGCGAGATGATACGAGATGATACGAGGTGCTGCGAGATGTTGCGGGATGCTGCGAGATGATACAAGGAGCTGTGAGATGATGCGAGATGATACGAGATGATACGAGATGCTGCGAGATGTTGCGGGATGCTGCGAGATGATACAAGGAGCTGTGAGATGATGCGAGATGATACGAGATGATACGAGATGCTGCGAGATGATGCGACATGATGCGAGATGATACGAGATGATACGAGATGCTGCGAGATGTTGCGGGATGCTGCGAGATGATACAAGGAGCTGTGAGATGATGCGAGATGATACGAGATGATACGAGATGATACGAGATGCTGCGAGATAATGCGAGATGATGCGAGATGATACGAGATGATACGAGATGCTGCGAGATGTTGCGGGATGCTGCGAGTTCATACGAGTTGCTGCGAGATGTTACGAGATGATACGAAATGCTGCGAGATGCTGCGAGATGTTGCGGGATGCTGCGAGATCATACGAGATGCTGCGAGATGGTGCGAGATGGTGCGAGATGATACAAGGAGCTGTGAGATGATGCGAGATGATACGAGATGCTGCGAGATGTTGCGGGATGCTGCGAGATGATACAAGGAGCTGTGAGATGATGCTAGATGATATACGAGATGATACGAGATGCTGCGAGATGTTGCGGGATGCTGCGAGATGATACATGGAGCTGTGAGATGATGCGAGATGATACGAGATGATACGAGATGCTGCGAGATAATGCGAGATGATGCGAGATGATACGAGATGATACGAGATGCTGCGAGATGCTGCGAGATGTTGCGGGATGCTGCGAGTTCATACGAGTTGCTGCGAGATGCTGCGAGATGTTGCGGGATGCTGCGAGATCATACGAGATGCTGTGAGATGGTGCGAGATGGTGCGAGATGATACAAGGAGCTGTGTGATGATGCGAGATGATACGAGATGATACGAGATGCTGCGAGATGTTGCGGGATGCTGCGAGATGATACAAGGAGCTGTGAGATGATGCGAGATGATACGAGATGATACGAGATGCTGCGAGATGATGCGACATGATGCGAGATGATACGAGATGATACGAGATGCTGCGAGATGTTGCGGGATGCTGCGAGATGATACAAGGAGCTGTGAGATGATGTGAGATGATGCGAGATGATACGAGATGATACGAGATGCTGCGAGATAATGCGAGATGATGCGAGATGATACGAGATGCTGCGAGATGTTGCAGGATGCTGCGAGTTCATACGAGTTGCTGCGATATGTTACGAGATGATACGAAATGCTGCGAGATGCTGCGAGACGTTGCGGGATGCTGCGAGATCATACGAGATGCTGCGAGATGGTGCGAGATGATGGGGTATGCTGCGAGATTATACGAGATGATTCGAGATGATGCGAGATGCTGCGGGATGCTGCGAGGAATAGGAAAGCATACCCCAAGAATCTCTTCGAAGACTAGTGCAAAGCAGTAATTTAAATAACGTTATTTCTTTATTTAGTGGCAGGATTGACTCACGTGTATGCCATTTCAGGCTTACTTCGATTACAGTCATTTATAAAGACCCTGTACTATTTCACGATTGTTGGTGGAAAATTTAATTGTTCCTCGATTATCGTTGAATTTTTATCTTTTTCTTCGGGATCGTTCATACGAAACTGTGTTTCTTGTTTCTTGTCCAACCCGCCTCGCGCCGGCCCTGGCAGTGGCGACGTCAGCCGATGTTATAACAATTTTCCATTATTTTTGTTTAGTAGTGGCGCGCGTCCTGCGCTATCTGGCAGTCGACAGGCGATGCAACAGGAATTTGACCTAACCCGAGGATGGCCGGACCGGCTAGCGCTTGATTAAAAATTTTTAATACCGCCCGGCGACAGCGGCGCACGTTTCCATTCGTTCTATCCGCTGGTCCACTATCCCGACCGACCGACCGCCCCCGACCGTTTTTAGCGCAAATTGTGAAATTCCGACGTGTTTTGGTCAATTTATAAAGGCCACCGCGGCCGGCCGAACCCGGCAGTTTATTATTATTTTGCTCGGAAATTCTAATTCCGCGACCCTTTTTGCCCTCGTCGCCAAAACTTATTTGAATAACTATTTCGTCGAATCGATACTTTTCTCAAATTTATAATTATTCCATTTTGAAGTCCACATTCATTTTAGTATATACGTCGTAGGCAAATAGTTATTTTAGGCAAAAGGCTTTTGCCTAGGCAAAAGCTGTACCTGGGCAAATAGATATAGAGCCTTTATTTATATTTGTAAAGGTGTTTGCCTAGGCAAATGTATTTGCCAAGACCGTGTCAAATAGCATTTAGTTTTCAATTGCTAATCATCATGATTCTAATGAAGTTACGCCTGATTTATTGTGACAAGCGTCAATACTCATGAGTGCGGAGATACGATTTCATATGGACTTTATTCCACTAAAACAAGACTTTTAGGTTAGGAATGTTTAGTTTCCCATTTACCAGGAAAAAGTTATACTAGACTGGAAAACACTAAATTTCTGAATTCTTATCGACTGGACGATTTTACGCATCGATGCAGATGATGATATCACCTAACTTCTAATTTGCATACGGAAATCATGCGAAAGAAATGTACAACTCAGTGAATATTTGGTGTGTTGAAACGTTTTGCATGTCTTCATAATGGTTCTCCGATATGCTGCGGAGGTTACTGTGATGTTCCAAACACAGCAGGTGAACCAAGTGCCCATTGTTGTGATAAGAAACGGAGATGAAAAGGAGAACACTGTCAACAATCACATAACCTCACATAATTTGAAAATCCAACAGTATGCTGACGATGTGCACTGTCATTTTTTCTCAGTATGAATCAAATCGGCACAGAGAAATAAAAAGTTATTGCTGCAATAACCGATCAATGTCTATACAAAATGCTATTTACCTAACCACGGCTTGAGCAAATACATTTGCCTAGGCAAATAGGTTTAAACATATAAATGCAGACTCAATATCTATTTGCCATGGCAAATAGCTTTTGTCTAGGTTAACGCCATTTGCCAGAAATAATCATTTGCCTACGACATATAGACAGGTCACGTCACAATGTTGAATAAATCGGGATGACAATTATGAAAAATAACACGTTTTCGGCCCTTTCCGATTTATTTACACAAAAATAATGTATGAAAATCAAATTTGGGCACAAATCAGTTAATCGTTAATTAACGGAGTTAAATTTGTCGTTAAAGAATTAACTTTTAAGTTTAATTTAAAAACTATTAACGGACTTATTATATTCCGTTACATTCGTCATCCGTTAATTCAAGTTCTCTAAATCGAAAATACTATATTTAAACAACTTAAATTGCTATTCTGTGCGAGTTTGAACCTAGTTTTGATTACATGTGCAACGTACTACTTTGTGCGACGCGGCGTCCGTATATAAAGCAGGCGGCACTCAACATAATCAATCTATTTTTAAGCCACAGTAAATATATTACTTTAAAGTAAATAAATCTCTTCTTGTATAGAAATTTAGTTGTATTTCATTGTTTAATGTGACATGTTCAAAACCTTCGGGTATTCTCTGGAATTAATAAAGTGTTGTTTGAATCAAAATTAGATTTCTTTGTTATAAAGAAAATATTTTTATCATTTTGTTTTTGTTTGAACCAGTGCAAGAAATATTGTTTGCAGCATCCATAATTTCCTTGATTCTCCATACGCTTCGTAACATGGCTGTGCCTACAGACACATTTATCTGACAGCAGATGTCGTGCGTGTCGCCCAGTAATGCCGCAGACTGGAATTGACCCGGAGGAGTGGTGAACGGTCTTCTGGCATCCGTTTAATACTGGGAAGTATGCGGCGTGCCGACGGAAACATCGTAATTCAAGACCCGTTTCTTTCATTGATTGATCGCGTCATATTCCCAGACCGATGAGAATACGTGTCGGCACGCATCGGACCATTACTGACCATAGTCCGCAGAGGGTCCTCTCTCCGTTTATTGCATTGCGAATTCTTCCCACCTCAATACGTTTGCAATATGGTCCGATGAATGGATATCTATCCGAAATACTGAAAGGACTCGAGCTCTTATTGCCTCGGTATATCTACGAACAGTAATTTTGATAAGACTTGAATGTAGGGTATGGTGGAGCTAATAATATCGTCTGGTTATTCGTCCTTGTTTACTTCGTGCGATCTGTTTCATTGGTGTCTTCAAGAAGTTTTTGTTTAATTTTTTCGTTTGGCGTACAAGAGTAACTTTTACATACTTACTTTTTAAAAAATCGCCCTTATTCAGCATGGACACTCTATTCGAAAGACTGGCCAATACGGAATTCGAGATGAGATGCTGGACTGGTTTAGTCACTACCTCTCCGGTCGAAACTTTAGAACAAAGGTCGACGGTGTCGGTTGCTGGAGATTGGTCAACGTGAGTTCTGGTGTTCCACAGGGATCAGTGCGCGGTCCCCTTCTGTTCACTGTCGTCACGTCTGAGAGAAACTATCAAATTGCGCCTGCCATATGTACGCGAATTCTCAATTGATCCAGCAGCAACTCACTTCAATTACACCCAGTCAAGTGCCAGGTTAACGTCAACATATGCCTGAGGTCTTTCGAAGAGCTGGATGGCTGAGAATGGAGGAGCGTCGTTTCTTACATTATGTTGGTGTGGTCAGATCAGCAGTTGTCGATGGACAACCCTCTTACTTGGCGCAGAAGATTCAGTTTCGAGCGGGGGCTCACGGAAGAAGCCTTCGACATGTTTCAACCACCGCCTCTGTCCCGCAACATAGAACGGCATTGTTCAGAAAATCCTTCAGCTATCTTGCTTCCCATATAATAAACACTGTACTAAACTATGTTGGTTTCAAAAGCAAGCTGACCTTTTGTCATTTGTATTTATTACAATAAAAAATATTATTATTATTATTATTGATATTATATCAGTTGGACAAGGTCGAAATCGAAAAACCACTCAAAATCAACACCGATTTCTTGTCCTTTCGTCTCTACGTCAGCGTACTACCACAGCACGAGACCTCCTAAACGACCTAAGACGAGCACTTGGAATAGAAATTACTGTTCAAACTGTTAGAAAGAAACAGATAAAAAAAGCGAAGAACACCAAGAAGACCTGTCCGCGCACCACGCCTTCGCAGCATCACAAAGCAGTGCGAATGAGGTTTGTTCTGGATCAGAGAGATTGGCAACTTCGTCACTGGACGCCTGTACTGTTCACAGACGAGTCCAGATTTCGTTTAACTCGTTGCGACGGTCGAGTGCGTGTATATAGACGTCCTGGTGAACGCTACGCAGCCGCTACTATACAGGAAGTGGATAAATTTGGTCGTGGATCTGCGATGGATTGGGCTGGAATCAGTACAGACAACAGAACTGATCTTGTTGTGGTTCCTGGCAGACTAAATACCATGAATTACATGGAAAACATGTTGCAGGACCATGTGGCGCCTGCTGCAAAGCCACACACCACCGGCATCACCAGAAACACAAGACGTGGAATGCAGGTCATGAAATTCATGAAAAAATATCGACAGGCATCATAGGAGATGATAAAGTAAGACAGAATGATGCAACACTTGCAGCAGAGAGTAGACTTTTGGTATTAATACGCCACCTTTGGAGATAACAGTTGACCTCATGCCATCACGGAGGGAAATGTTTAGTTGATGTCACCTTCGCAAGGGTCAGAGTTACTAAACAGAATAGTAGAAAATGGACGGACGATCCAGACGGTAAGATTTACTAAACGCATCTTTAGTCGCGCTTACAACTCAGTATATCTGAACCAACATGCAGTTTATGTGACCCAACCAGTAGTTATTATTACGATATCAAGCAAAAGCGTATAGTTCCATATACTACAACATTTCTCTCCGTGATCTCCATTAAAAAGGTCCTTATTCTGGCCTGAAACACCCAAATAAAGTAAAAAGAAACAAACTGTTCTTACACTATCGCTGATGCTTGGAGAGAATATCTGTTAATAAGAATGAAGGAAGCAAATATTTATCTAACATCTATATTTTTGCTGGTACAGGACTGATATGGATTTCTGAGATACTGTTTATGCATAAAAAAACAAAGGAGTTTTGATGTTTGGTAAGTGATAAAATCATTTTTGTTAGATATAATATTTTGTTTCTCATTCTTTCAGAACCCAAACAAAATTTTAGAAATATTAGTCGTTTGCAACTCTGCAACTACATAAAGCAGTGTCCTAAACATTCATTGAAGGATAAGTTCAATTATATGGACAAAAACTTAACAATAACTGAAACAAAAAACTTATTATCAACATTTCAAATGTACTAATTTACAATAGAACATTTAAGAAGACTTATCAACTCAGTTTAGGTCAATTCGAACAAAGACATAATTTTGGCCAGCTTTTTACTCGAAATATTTCCACAATATTTCAACATTTCGACAATTCGATCTTTTGATCTACCCAGAAGTAAGATAGCTAACTAAAAACCCAACATAATAAAACTTAAACTCAGGAATTTTGCATAACAAATCAATCAAAATCATCGGAGAGCCACGCATTTTGAATACACCGCTATAATATTTATTGACTACACGGAGAAGGGACCATAAATCGAATTTAACATATCGCCAAATCGGTGAAAACATGTATAATAATGATATTTATTTAGTTAAAAGAAACTAATAATCACAATAAATTTGGTTTCCTAAGTAATAAACTTAACAACTACTTAAAATTAGCCAATACATGAACCCGACATGATGTTTTAAAAAGACTTAGCGAACTACTGTTTTTTATATCACTTGGCAGGGTATTAAAAATCTTCAGTGCTTTATAATAAAATGAATTTTGTGTGCTGCTTTTTGTATATTTTGGTAATCTGAAGTGGTCCTTTTGCCGAGTATTGTATTCATGCTGCTGACTATTGTATGTTAAATAATTAGTCATATAATTTGGGAGTTTATTATTTATGCATTTATATACCAACGTGAGTGCCTGATATACCGTTCCTTGTTTAACATTCAAAAAATTTAATTTACTCAGCATGGACTCGACACTGGGTAACCTGGAGCTTTGTAATAAAATTCTGAGTGCTCGATTTTGTTGTACTTGAATCTTTTTAATGTCTTTGTCTGTACACAAAAATATTATACTGCTGCAATAGTAAAAATATGGTTCTATAATCGTATGGTACAAAGATTTTCTAGCTTTTAATGTCAGTTTACTAGATATTCTTCCTAAGTAGCTAATCTTTCGACTCACCTTTTTAACTATATATTCCATATTACTCGTAAATTTCAAACTATTATCTAAAATGACACCTAGATATTTAAATTCGACCACTATCTCAACAACTGTGTTATCGATAACTATGTCTGGTGTAGGGTTTACCGAATTTCTATTTCCCAATACCATAGCTTTTGTTTTCAATACATTCAAACATAATTTATTTTCTTTATACCAATTTGATATCGATACTAGTTCGGAGTTTAATGTCGCGATTACATCAGGTAAGTTATCTCCTGCAATTGATATTAGTGTATCGTCTGCAAATAGGTGCATATCACAAGCTTTAACTTGTGAAGCAACATCGTTTATGTACAAATTAAATAAAACCGGTCCAAGAACAGAACCTTGTGGTACCCCTAAGCTGTTTATTAATTCACTTGACTCATTTTCTCGAATCCTAACCTTCTGTCTCCTGTTTGTTAAATAGTTTTCAAACCATTTCAATTCTTTTCCTCTGATTCCGTAAGTTTCCAATTTTTGTAGTAACTTTTGACGACAAATTGTCTCGAAAGCTCTTTTCAAGTCTACAAAAACAGCAACTATCGTTTTACCGTCTTCTAATTCTCCTTTCCAATTTGCCAATACCAAATTTAGGGCCGTCTAGCAATAAATGCTGAGCACGAAAACCTGACTGTTGGTCAGTAATAAATTGATTTTCATCCAAGTACTCACTGAGCTGTTGTTTAACAATAATTTCCAGTATTTGTTCTAGTTTTGGTAACATGTTAATAGGCCGAAACTCTTCGCATTTGGTGGTGTTTTAATGTATTCGCCATTAAACAGGTTTTTTATTGACACAAATTCAAGTCCTGACCTGAATCCTATTGAACACGTGTGGGATCAGCTTGACATCGAATGGGATAATGCAACAGCACAATTATTAGAAAGTGGTTTTAGGCCCAGAAATAGTTAACGCCGGTCCTGGCCGCTTCCAACTACACTCCGAACAAAAGATGTCGAAATTACACACACACATAACATTCTTCGAGGGAGAAATTGAGACTTTTATGTTTAGAGTTTATGGCGGGGCGGCTGCGGTTTGCGTCGGCTGTACAACCCTTGCGGTCGACCCACCCCGTCTAATAACAATTTTCAACGGTACACCGACGTCGCGTTACTCCGAAGATAAACACGACGAAATGGTGGCAGCGCCAACTTTCCACACGGCTTTCATTTATTTTGATAATTGCGGCGGTTCGCCCGTGTTTGACTTTAATAGTGTTTACGTTTTGCCACGATATCAACCCGTAGTACGTGACTGGCAGACAACTGATATCAACGCTAATGTTAACCTGCGGGGGTTTGTGATGTCTCATCGTACAAACTGAGTAAATCCTTTATTAAAACTGGGAATAAAATGATAAAAGAAGAGCACACTGCACAATATCTACTATGTACACGGTAGGTAGAAAACGTAGGTAGGTTTCTTATCGGATTTATTTCATTAGAATTAAATTCTCGTAAGGAATAGAAATTCAATTGAACTAAATATATCAGAATCAGAATTACAGAAGAAATTTTAGGATCACGGTTTAATGAGCAAACACAAAAAAACAGAAACAAGTCAAATAATCAAAAAAACAGTACGATTTGAAAACCCCCCGTTCTGAATTAATATTTAATTTTAATTGTATTATGAAATAAAGTAAAACCAATATACATATATTCACAAAGAAAAAAATCAGTCAGTTGGCAAATGACACCTGTATGTCATCTAGACTCACGTCATCTACGTCATCACCTAGCTTCCTATTTATGGTTCATACAAAGAAAAATTAAAAGTTAAGATATACAGAGTGCCTGATTTTTACCATCATTTAGCGTATGGTAATAAGCAACAAATTTTTTTTTCAGTTTTGATGATTTGTGCTGAATTGTATGACACTATAGTATGATACTCAACTTGTTCTACTGAAGACTTGTAATCTTAAAAACATGTTTGTTATGCCTCTTTAAGATTAACCACAACTTGATTTAAAATAACTTAAAATTCATCATAAAATAACTTAAAATAACTTAAAATTCATGTCTTCTCAAAATATTTAGACTTCTTGGTTTTAATACTTTACGAAACTACAAAAAAATAACAAAAATACTAATGTTTTGATTTGGTGTACCTTGGTCTAAAATGTACAGGAGACCCAAAAGGACATATTTTCGGTAAAATTTAAAAATATTTTTTCGGCACGATTACAAATCCTTGTCATACTAAGTACGTATGATGAAGTAAAGAGTATAAAATATTCTGTCAACAATTACTTCATATGGTTCTAATGTATACAAAACAAATAGATACAAATTTCTAAATCGATTTGGTTTTTGCGTTCACATTTTTATATATTAATCTAGTATCTAAAACCGTTATGTTTATTTAAAAACAGTTTTCAAACGAAGAAAAACACTACTTTTAAAACAACAAAGAGTAAAGAATAGTCCAGTACAATATACAAAGCTTAACCCTAAATTAAAATAATCTTGTCCGAACCTTTTTTCTGTAAAATCGCCACAAATTCTTTCAGCTCCAATGTATTACTCAATTCATATTCAATTGCTAACATTGCTAACCCATTAAGACGATTTAGAGTAGACATGGTTCTCAAGTAATTAAGAAAACGGTACTTCCCGCGCCGATATCAACAGTTATGGGCAAGGTTAGCTAAGTTAGCTAAATGCAATGCTTAAATTTGACCCAATGTTAAGATAATGAATTTAAAAACGTCAATTGGACCTTCTGGAAACAAAGTCTATAATAGTCTACTACTTTTAGGCGCAAAATCATTGAATATATAATTAATTCGCCCGCTTATGAAAATAACATGTGTAATGCCATCATATCTAAATGAAAAAAAAATTCAAAAAAAATTCACTGAATCTTTGATAATATTATTATCGAAATTAATTAAAAACTATCAGTTGTGAAATGCTAGCATCAATATCTCCGGCAGTATTAACAAATAAATTATAAACCATATTAAACACGAAAAATGTGGGTACATGATAAACAATGATAAACAAAGACATACTAAAAAATATTGAAAATTGAAAATATTGGGAAAAGGTTAAAAAACGAGTTTTCAGAACCGAAATGTCATTCATCTTTACTGTCAAGTCATCTGTCGTCACCAAACTTCTGAATTTTTTGACAGAATGGATCCCAGATCTACATCGTTCAATATTTTAAAGTAGTTCACGGTTTATCATGTACTGCAATCTTCATTAAAATTTCATGTTTAATATGGTGTGTAATTTATTTTTTCTACAAAGCAATTTTACGAAGATTTTGATGCAAGCATTTTTTTAATCACTGTTAGTTTTTAAGTACTTTCAATAATAATATTACCAAATTCAGCATACAATTCTAAAGTGAATCGGCGTTTCGATAGATTTTCTTTTGCTAAATACGAATCAGCACCTCAAAGGGTTAAATTTTATCAGAGTTTTGCGTTTTTGTTGGAAGAAATGCATCAACATCATCAAAACCTTTTTTTAACACTTAATCTCGCCATATTGGAAAACTTTACGAGAAAACCTTACTAGTCTTCAAAAAAATCCTCGTTCCCCAGAAGTACTAATATTTTAGGATTTCCAAATCTATTTTCTCGAACTAATTCTTTTAAATTAAAAAAAAAAAAAACCTAGAAAGTTAAAACATCGTAGAACACTTGGACATTGTGTATGTCCCAACATAGACACAATGCATCTTATTAACATCGTTTATATTCACAACCCAGAATAAATCCGCATTTAAAATCACGTCACGTAGGTGTGCAATGATATCCCGAATCGAGCAGGACAATTGTTTACTCAACACTCTATACTCCATATCTGTAAAAGCGTACTTTTGACGTACACGCTCTTCCCTCGTATATCACTCGCACGGGAGCGGTTTGATGAATTCCGTCATTAGTCTGTAGAGCCCATTGTTGTTTGTTATCATTCTATTCAAAATTTCCATTGTATTCACTCGACCAGTCACCGCAATCGGTTTCCAATTACACCGCGCGTATTTTGTTACGTTCAAACAAATGCTAAATGAGGTGACAAACGCGTTGACCAACGTTACCACGATAACACTTTTTAACACTAGTAACAACCTAACAACTACATATATCTTCATAGTTTTGTTTTACATTTACACCACAACCCAATACAATGTACATGTACACCAAAATTGATCACTCAAAATCGTATTACAATGTTCAAGGTTAAATACTATCGAGACAATGTTGCCCAAAATAAACTTCTGAAACGTTAAACAAGGAATGTTACAAAAGGTACTTATTTTAGTTCATAAATGTATAAATAATATAATAGATTGCTAAATTATTAGAATTAATTGAAAATAAAAATACATAAAAATGATTGAATCCTTTTTTGCCTAAGATTTTATAACCAAACGACTGTTTCGAAAAAAATCCTACGGATTATGTATCAGAGAGACATTAAACTCCGAACTAGTATCGATATCAAATTGGTATAAACAAAATAAATTATTACTAGAAATCAATATACGAACATAGCGTATGATACGGAGGTTCCTGGTTCAAATCCAGGTTGTGGCTGTAATTTTTAATTTATTTAAAATTTACATCCCGCCTGTATATCACCATCTACTATACTTTGATTAAAATAAATTATGTTTGAATGTATTGAAAACAAAAGCTATGGTATTGGGAAATAGAAATTCGGTTAACCCTACACCAGACATAGTTATCGATAACACAGTTGTTGAGATAGTGGTCGAATTTAAATATCTAGGTGTTATTTTAGATAATAGTTTGAAATTTACGAGTAATATGGAATATATAGTTAAAAAGGTGAGTCGAAAGATTAGCTACTTAGGAAGAATATCTAATAAACTTACATTAAAAACTAGAATATCTTTGTACCATACGATTATAGAACCATATTTTTACTATTGCAGTAGTATAATATTTTTGTGTACAGACAAAGACATTAAAAAGATTCAAGTACAACAAAATCGAGCACTCAGAATTTTATTACAAAGCTCCAGGTTAACCAGTGTCGAGTCCATGCTGAGTAAATTAAATTTTTTGAATGTTAAACAAGGAACGGTATATCAGGCACTCACGTTGGTATATAAATGCATAAATAATAAACTCCCAAATTATATGAGTAATTATTTAACATACAATAGTCAGCAGCATGAATACAATACTCGGCAAAATGACCACTTCAGATTACCAAAATATACAAAAAGCAGCACACAAAATTCATTTTATTATAAAGCACTGAAGATGTTTAATACCCTGCCAAGTGATATAAAAAACAGTAGTTCGCTAAGTCTTTTTAAAACATCATGTCGGGTTCATGTATTGGCTAATTTTAAGAACTTGATAAGTTTATTACTTAGGAAACCAAATTTATTGTGATTATTAGTTTCTTTTAACTAAATAAATATCATTATTATTAGAGATTTCAAATATTGTTGAAAAGATCAAGAAGACTCGAGGAAACCTATCCATGGCCTGGATTGATTATAAGAAGGCGTACGATAGTATCCCGCATGAATGGATTGTAAAAGCCTTGAAGATATATAGGGTAAACCAAAAAATTATTTTTTTGGTAAACTCATGTATGTCTTTATGGTCTACTAAACTATGCTTGCGGGGAGAAGACTCGTGTGTTTTCTCAGAGCCGATTAATATTAATTGTGGTATATTTCAAGGTGATAGTTTATCTCCATTGCTGTTTTGGATAGGCCTGTTTGCGCTGTCTAGGGAATTGAACGAGGATAAAGTTGGTGTTCAGTTATTACCTGGCGAAAAGTTAATTGGTCAATCATTTTATATGGATGACTTGCAACTTTATGCCAACAATGATGAGCAGTTGAAGAGGAGCCTCAGTATTGTTACACAATTCTCTGACGATATTGGGATGCAATTTGGCCTAGAGAAGTGTGCCAAAATTAGTATCGTCAGAGGCAAAACTGAGAAAACCGCTGACATTAGCCTGAATGATCATACTAGTATTAATGAACTAACAGATAATACTAGATATAAGTATCTGGGAATGGATTAAGCCTTTGGTATTGATGATGAAGGCGTGAAGGCATTAAATGGAAACTATAAAATGCAAGCGATAAATGCATATGCTATTCCCATATTTCGATACAGTGTTGGAGTTTTAAACTGGACGAAGAAGGAAATACGCGATTTGGACATTAAAACTAGAAAAGAGTTCACATTAAATTTTATGTTTCATCCTAGGTATGATGTCTGCAGGCTATACCTGCATCGTTTAGATTTAGGTCGTGGCTTGAAGCAATAGGAAAATATTTATGATTTGGAAATGTTAAATTTAGGAAATTTTATAAAGGCCAAACCAGCAGGATAAAGTTATTAAACAATTAATTAGGGATACTTCTGGTAAGTCAATAATTAGTAAACATAAACTAATTTTAGAAAAAAATCAGGTGGAAGAACTAGATAATTATGGAAATAACACTTCGGTGGAGAGTTTAAAGCGAGAGATTAAGTTAAGAATGAATCGGAAAATAAGAGAGGATTCTGTTAGTAAGCCAATGCATGGTCAATTTTTGAGAATTGTGTAGGGTGATGGTATTTCAAAGTCTGCATCTTTATCTTGGCTTTGTCATGGGAACATTAAGGCTGAAACGGAATCCTCTATCATAGCGGCGCAAGATCAGGCAATACGTACCAGATATCGTGAACAGAAGATTATGAAAGTTGCTCATGATGGGAGCTGTAGACTGTATCATCAGGCTCCGGAACATGTTTACCACTTATTGGCGGCTTGTCCAGTCTTAGCTGAGTCGCATTACATTGCTAGGCATGATAGGGTGGGAACATATATACATTATAATTTATGTTCCCAACTAGGTTTAGCAATGGATGTGTCTCGGTGGTATGACCACATCCCATCTCCTGTTGTGAGCAACGATCATATTACCATATTATGGAACATGCCTGTTGTCACTGATAGAATGCTTGATGCTAATAAGCCAGATATCGTGGTAAAGAATTTCCAGAGGAAGGTGTGCACGTTCATAGAAATCTCGGTACCTGCTGATGCGAATGTTGTAAGGAAGGAGCTTGAAAAACAATAGAAGTTGGACGTATGTGGGGAATGAAAGTGAACATTGTTCCGGTGATTGTAGGTGCATTGGGAGCAGTTAGTCTAAATTATAGTAAACATGTTAAAGAGTTGCCGTGCAAAATTTCGCCCTGGGAAATTCAAGAAATTGCGGTTTTGGGAAGCGCAAATATTTTGAGGAGAGTTTTATCATAAAGAACCCTAAATTTGCTGCTTAATATTTCATCTTTACCTTCTTTGAATGTATATTGTCTATTAATAAATGTGTGTCTGTGTGTGTGTATGTGAGTGTGTGTGTGTGTGTTTTTAATGACCTTTGCACAAGGCTGCAAGGGTTTTCTGCAGTTTTCCTTTGCTTTGCAAAGAAAAATGAAATTTTTCTTTGCAAAGCATAAATGGCCTTGTGTTTTTCAAAATTGGGTAGAGCTGCAGTGATACCCGCAAAGGGAGTACCCTAGGCTTCAGCGAAGCTCGGTACTACCAATTTGCCCTGATCCTCTTTATTACTTTTCAAAATTATTAGTGTAAGTTTAGTATTTATATGTTATATCTAAATTATATTATCTAGGTTTCAAATATTTAATGAGATGTATCAGAGATTTTCAATAAATAATAATATTAATAATAATATTAAATAATAATATCAAAGATGACATCTCAAATGCTTGCAAAAGTTTAGCACTTTGGAAAGCTCCTGGACCAGATAATATTCCTAATTTTTGGCTTAAAAGGATAACCATTTTGCATGAACATTTGGTAAAATGTTTTAACAATATGGTTAATAAATAATCCGGAACTGATACCGTCGTGGCTGACTGAAGGTGTTACTGTTTTGATTCCCAAAACGGAAAATACAATGGAAGTATCCCAATATAGACCTATTACTTGTTTAAATTGTAGTTATAAATTATTAACTAAAATTTTAGGTACCAAGATTTATGAACATCTGAAAGAAAATAATGTATTGCCCTCTGAGCAGAAAGGTATTTTAAAGGACAGTTATGGGTCAAAGGAACTGTTAATAATCAACAAGAAGATTGTTGAAAAGATCAAGAAGACTCGAAGAAACCTATCCATGGCCAGGATTGATTATAAGAAGGCGTACGATAGTATCCCGCATGAATGGATTATAAAAGCCTTGGAGATATATAGGGTAAACAGAAAAATTATTTTTTTGGTAAACTCATGTATGTCTTTATGGTCTAATAAACTATTCTTGCGGGGAGAACACTCGTGTGTTTTCTCAGAGCCGATTGATATTAATTGTGGCATATTTCAAGGTGATAGTTTATCTCCATTGCTGTTTTGCATAGGCCTGTTTGCGCTGTCTAGGGAATTGAACGAGGATAAAGTTGGTGTTCAGTTATTACCTGGCGAAAAGTTAATTGGTCATTCATTTTATATGGATGATTTGAAACTTTATGCCAAAAATGATGAGCAGTTGAAGAGGAGCCTCAGTATTGTTAAACAATTCTCTGACGATATTGGGATGCAATTTGGCTTAGAGAAGTGTGCCAAAATTAGTATTGTCAAAGGCAAAATTGAGAAAACCGCTGACATATGCCTGAATGATCATTCTAGTATTAATGACTTAACAGATAATACTAGATATAAGTATCTGGGAATGGATGAAGCCTTTGGTATTGATGATGAAGGCATGAAGGTGAAGGTTATAGGCGAATACATTAAGCGTGTGAGGAAAATTTTAAAATCTGGTTTAAATGGAAAATATAAAATGCAAGCGATAAATGCATATGCTATTCCAATATTTCGATACAGTGTTGGAGTTTTAAACTGGACGAAGAAGGAAATACGCGATAAAACTAGAAATCAAATAACATTAAATTTTATGTTTCATCCTAGGTCTGATGTTTGCAGGCTATACCTGCATCGTTTAGATGGAGGTCGTGGTTTGCAGCAATTGGAAAATATTTATGATTTGGAAATGTTAAATTTAGGAAATTTTATAAAGGCCAACAAGGAAGATAAAGTTATTAAACAATTAATTAGGGATACTTCTGGTAAGTCAATAATTAGTAAACATAACCTAATTTTAGAAACATGTCAGGTGGAAGAACTAGATAATTACGGAAATAAAACTTCAGTGGAGAATTTAAACCGATAGATTAAGTTAAGAATGAATCGGAAAATAAGAAAGGATTATGTTAGTAAGCCAATGCATGGTCAACTTTTAAGAATTGTGGAGGGTGATGGTATTTCAAAGTCTGGATCGTTATCTTGGCTTTATCATGGGAACATTAAGGCTGAAACGGAATCCTCTATCATAGCGGCGCAAGATCAGGCAATACGTACCAGATATCGTGAACAGAAGATTATGAAAGTTGCTCATGATGGGAGTTGTAGACTGTATCATCAGGCTCCAGAACATGTTTACCATTTATTGGCGGCTTGTCCAGTCTTAGCTGAGTCACATTACATTACTAGGCATGATAGGGTGGGAACATATATACATTACAATTCATGTTCCCAACTAGGTTTGGCAATGGATGTGTCTCGGTGGTATGACCACATCCCATCTCCTGTTGTGAGCAACGATCATATTACCATATTATGGAACATGCCTGTTGTCACTGATAGAATGCTTAATGGTAATAAGCCAGATATCGTGGTAAAGGATTTCCAGAGGAAGGTGTGCACGTTCAAAGAAATCTCGGTACCTGCTGATGCGAATGTTGTAAGGAAGGAGCTTGAAAAACAACTTAAATATAATGATCTCTCAATAGAAGTTGGACGTATGTGGGGATTGAAAGTGAACATTGTTTCGGTGTTTGTAGGTTCATTGGGAGTAGTTAGTCTAAATTATAGTAAACATGTGAAGGAGTTGTGTGCAAAATTTCGCCCTGGGAAATTCAAGAAATTGCGGTTTTGGGAAGCGCGAATACTTAAGCTCGGTACTACACACAGAGAAATGTTTAAGACATTCGTTGTCTTGCCGAAATTTACTCCGAACAAATCAATAAAGTTTTCAATTTAGATGAGCTTTTTGAATCAAAACTCACAAATTTCTCCTTTGAAGCGACAACATTTTGTTTCCAAATAAAACTACATTGGATAATTTTAAAAGTTCTTATGAGTTCTTTTAAGAATATAGTGTGTTGCATTGAACAATTCAATATATTCCAATGAAAACAACTATTGCATTGAAACAAGATCATATATGTAAAATATGGTGTTCAAAACAAGTAAAATTAGTTGGTTGATGCAAGAGTCGTTTTGTGTGAACCAAGTAACCAAATGCTTAGTTTAAAATATCGGGTGGTTTCATTGTGCGGAAAACTTAAGAGTTTGCGCGGTTTGTGGCACCAGACTGACGCGACGTAGAACGGCGACAGTTTTTAGATACGCAGTATATGAGGACTACATTCTCCAGTCTAACTCACAACCCTCACAACGTTAACTCCATGCAAATATATTGGTTATAGTGGTACCTAAGCAGTGTCGCTTTGATATACGCTTGATTGTATCTGCAGTTTTACATGTGATAACGGACAGCGTGGATGATTTTTCAATTTCATCAGATCAATTTAAAACGATATTTGACAGTAAGTATATGCGTATATCTACTTTTTATGCGAATGTTAATACACTATGTGCATTCTGTGTTTGCAGACCATAAAATAACTGTGCAAAACATAACAAAACTTACAGAAGAAGAGATAAAAGAACTTATTCCGGCTATTGGAGATCGGATTGTTTTCCGGGAAGCGGTGAAGCTAAGAGGAGATTTAGAAACATCTAAGGTGAGAAACCGTATTATAATGGCCAGTTGCAGAAAGGCCCATCAAGTCTTGTTGACTGCTTAGCTCTTAACTGTACTAATTACTGTATCAGGATGACATTTTTTTGTATTTTTGATTGTATTTTAAATGTATTTTTTTTTCTTTTATAACAAGTTATTGGGTTTATATCAGTATGACACCTACTTGTTTGAAATGTATTTTAATTTTTATAATAAATTAATGTATTGGTATATATGAACTTTTTTTACCCATTGTCTTTGCTACATGACTAAAAAAAATATATGTCTTACAAAATAATTGCTTAAAGAACTTTGATGTATCACCACATTTTATGTTTTGATTAGATTTGTCAGCCAGAAGAATTATTCTTGCTAGTAAATATGATTAAGACAGTAATGTGCTATTATAATCGTGTAGTTCTTTCTGCATTTGTTTTGATAAACTTATTTTTTATGTAACCTTTGCAGCAGCGGTAGATAGTTTTAACAAAACAACAAAAACATTCACTTCAAATCAATATATTATGTTGAATGTAAATTACTATTACTTGCTTTGAATTTTTAACGCACTTTGTTTAAAATGACAGTTACTTGCTTTGAGGACAAAATACTCTATTCAGAACACTAAAGGTGTTGAACCAAAATTACAGATGTTTCTCTGAAACGTTGGTTCTTCCAAACAAAATAACCTATTACTTATTCCGATAGCTCTATTACTCTCTTTAAGACATCATATGGTTGCATTAAAACAATATTAGTTTGGTCCAAATGTTGAAAAATTTGAAATAATACTACAAAGTTTCATTCAAAACAACATTATAGTCCTTTCGAGTTGATGACTATTTGGTGCAAGTCAATAGTTTACTCGTTGCAACTAATTTTATCTCGAATGAAGCACTTAACACATTTGTACTGAGAAAATATTGTCTCGGTTGAAGTGGATAGTTATTTCGTGGATATGGAAATCAACCGTTGTTTTGATGCAAAGCAATTTTATTTGAATTGAGCATTCCTTTCTCTGTGTGTACCAATTTGCCCTGATCCTCTTCATTACTTTTCAAAATTCAACTAGTGTAATTTTAGTATTTATATGTTGTAACTAAATTATATTTTCTAGGTTTCATATATTTAATGAGATGTATCAGAGATTTCCAATAAATAATAATAAAGTCTTTATTCATACATAAAAGGAAATTGTATAAAAAGGATAAGCTACATACTGCACGAAAGTTTGTATGGAATGGCGAGGTTCAGTGCGCCTTAATGAAATTAATCACACTAAATATATAGTATAATTAGTTTTTTAATGAAACTCAATTTTGTGCTTTTAATACAACTTCAATTTATGGAATTATTTTTTGAGTAGATTAGTGGCATGCCGAAGAATACAATACACGTAAAATCATGTTTCTGGTTATACTTTCCGTCTACTCCCTCCTGATAGCTCATCAGATTTATCCCTGCTAATTCATTTGGACAGCAGTGAGAATGTCAAATGACCGTCTGCCGAAGCAATTACCGGAAGTACAAAATGGCCGACGCTGCGAGTTCTCCGGTTCTCCGGTGGCCAGTTCGGCGATGATTTTTTGCCGCCAGGGAAGGACGTGTGTGTCATATTAGTGAAATGACGTGTCGCAAAAAGAGCCAGCTGGTTCTCTACGAACGGCAAGATGTGAAACGCGGGACCGTCAGAAAATTAATCATGTACCCCTCGGTCACCCCTCACCGCATTCGCAGTGGTCGCGGCCACGATGCTCGTATGATTTTACGCCATATGTAATAGCTTAATGAATTTAATTGAAAAAATCGTAATGGATGTGATGGATTGTAATATAGTATTACGGCGTTTCTCGTTTTAGAAATTCAATGTCAAAGTTTACTTTAATTTAAGAGAATACGCCGTTTGAAAGATTACGTGAGATCGGGGCGATGTATAAACAAAATTCTCAGAGAACTGCAATGTGCAATGCTTTCAGGCAATTAGGAATTTGGCAATTTTTAAGTGTGTAAATAACAAAAATAAATAGTAATATTTAATATTAACAATTACAGTAAGGTAAACGCCCCTAATTCAGACAGGTTAAGGAACATTTGTAACTGGTATCTGTCTATTCATTTTTAAAGAAAATTAATAATAGTTATGTAAGTTATATTATGTTTTATAACACTAAATGTTTTTGATTATATTTTGATGTTTTTTTTTATATTTTGGTGATTTAAAGTTCTTCTTGGCGCAGCTTTTTATTCTGTTTCTTTTTCGCTTTCCTTCTTATATCTCTAGAATGAATCTTATTCTGTCCTAGCCTTAGATAATAATGTTACAGAACAACAGTTTCTTTTTACTTTAAACAATTTTAATGGTATATTAGAAAGTACGTACCCTATATACATAATATGTAAATAATCAAATTACAAAACACACTTTCCAAACGAAAATGAAGGCGATTAACACAAGTAATCTGACGAGAGAATTAGTTGGAGCTATGCTGTCCCTCACAACAATTTTATAAACGTATATTGCATTTAATTTCTTTTTTTATTAGAATGAATTTTATTTCGTATTATACAATGTGTCTTATGGGTGCTTTTGTTATTATTAGAGATAGAAAGTGGGTTAAATGGACACAAAGTCGTGCAGATTTGTAAGTTTTCTAATGAGAAAACAGTTTAATACTTAATTATTTCAGAGATATTTTGAATAAGCAAAGAAATAACATTTTATAAATATCTAACTTTTTTATTTGTGGTCCACTTATTTGTGCTTTTAAGGAACTTTTTATTTGTAGTCCCATCAATAGGCCTATAAGATTATAAACCGCTTTTATTTACATTTAGATTGTCACTTTAAATATTTTCTTTTTCAGCAAATGCGCTGGACCCAAACGTCTGTTCTTTCTATAGGTTCAGCATTTGTTTGCTAGTAATTTGATATGCGCAAGCCATATGTTTAATACAATCAGAATACTTGAATAGAATTTATTAAATTTGTTTCCTTTTTTTCCTGGTAGTGTTTCTGTTTTCATAGCAAATTTAATATTGCGCGGTTGTATTTTTCTGTGTGAAATTTAAGATTATTTACATGTAAGATTTTTATTACACAGAATTACATATTTAGTAATATTATTTAATAATATTTAGTATCTGAATTGAAACATAGAAAACCGTCATGGAAACATGAGAGTAAAAAAAAAAAATCTGATGTGGCCAGGCACTTGACTTTATCATACAATATATAAAATTAATAGTTTAGCGGCATGAGGATCTATTTGACTGAGATAACTCGTGTCTGCATTAAAATTAAACTAGGTAGCCAGGATTTGGCAGATATTTTGATAGTCAATAGTATCAATCGAAGGTATTGTCAAAGCATCAGCATTTGACACTACCTACTGTCATCAGAATAATAGTTGTTTATCTCACAAGTGCCGAAAGTACGGAATAGCACAACGAGCGGTGATGCGGCGCGTCACCGATGACGGAGCATCGTCGTCGCATGTGAGCGATTCGCGCTATGTAGTTTTCGGCAGGAGTGACATCAACGTTTTTTGTGTTGCTTTTTGAGAAATACGTATTTTAAAAAAAATTCAAAAATGGTTATATTTCGGTATAGAAAATGTTAGGTTGATACCACTTCTACGAAATGTCAAGTTTAAAAAGCTAATTCAAATTCTGACAGATTTATATTCGTTCATGACACTGTAGATGACGTTCCATAGCGGTTCTCCGAGTGTCACAGCGTGGTGACAGCCATAGACATTTCTGTGGTGACAGCACAAAAAACTATTTGTCAAAATCCTGGTTACTATGTAGTTTCATATCAATGCAGATGCGACCGATCTCGATCAAATAGAATTTGCTCTTGCAGCTAAACTATTAATTTTACCAAAAAATGTCATAGGCATAAATTATTCAAAATTTCCTCAGCTTTCATTTATTATTTAACTATTTTGACGAAATTAGAGAAATGGCGGCTCATCTGCAAAATTCTTGAAAAAGGCTTAGAATAAACTACCAGTTCCTTTGGATCCTTTTGAACCAAAAGCTTTTCAGCTCTAAGTTTGGTCATAAAACTTCTAAATATGAACTTTCGTCCCGATACCTTTAGCAGTTTCTCCGGAATCGTCGCCACAAAAATCGAGTACACACATACGCACACACACACACACACACATACACACACACAGACATTTTTTTGTACCTTGGTCAAAAATGTTCAGGGGACCCAAAAAGACCTATTTCCGCTAAAATCTCAATTTTTTTTTTCGGCATGATTACAATACTTTAGCATACTGCGTATGATAAAGTAATACAAACAAAACTGACATTTTCTGTCTTAAAAAGACAGAATCTTCTTATGATTTTCTTACTACAACGTACAGGCACGTAATATTTTATGGATTTTAATTATAAAAACTTATAAAATTGAATTCATTAACACAACGGCTGTTACAAAGTCAATTAATCATAAACGCGGACGTGGACCCCAAACAGACAAAAAAAACTGCACAAAACAAAACGGTAGCGGACAACACCAGGCCGTGGACCGATCAGTTTCGGTAAAACAGGGCCTGCGAAAATTGTTTTAGCCTATTTTAATTCGGGCCGCGTGCGTTGTTGGCCGGGCCCAAACTTGATTTATTCACATCAAAAACTGTGACGACGACAGAAATTGCGTACGCATGAAATATATATGTTTTTATCGAGAACGGTTGGCGGATAATTTCGAGCGCCAACCCCTTTTTTGCTACCCCCACCCCCACCCCACCCCACGCCTCGCAATATTGAAATTTACCGATGAGCGTGGCAACTAAACGGACGGAATTTTCGGTGAAAAAAAAATTGGCGATGATTTATTATTGTCCATCTGTCCCGTTGTTGTTACCCAACTCTGTTGTATTCCCGTTCATTGTCGATCGCTGAAGTTATTAACATGACGGGTACGCCGGCCGATCTGCTTTTGTTTCGTTGATACGCATTAACTAAACTAAATCTGCGCTGGTCTGCTTGTACCAGGGTGCTCTGTCACATGTATGTTGATAAAACCAAAAATGATTAACGGCTTTATGACAGAAATGTATTATTTCAAAATATTACATAATTGAGAGATTTTTTTTTCATGTATGTGCTGAGGGTAGGTACTGATATATCCAATTTTAGTCACTAATTGGGCCAATTAAATATTGTTTTGTGATCGAAATTCATTTTGTGTCTCGACTCGTGGCAGTGTTGAGCAACAGCGGACTGTTGAATCTTCCGTAGCCGGGTGTCTCTACTGTGCTCCTTGACTCGACATTCGATACTTCGTCCTTTCTGTCCTACATAGCATGTTCCACACTCACATGTTATCTTGTATACTCCTTCGTTCTTCAGGAGTGGTGTGATATCCTTTGGGCTAGGCAAAAGATCCTTTACCTTTGCTGCTACTCTGTACCGTACCGTAACACCCGATTTCTTCAGTAACCTACCATTTATTTCTGATACCCAACTTACGTACGGTAAGCAAGCGAACCCCTTTGACTATTGCCGCTCCTCTGAGACTTGCGCTTTTTTTTGTGGGACACCCCATATATCACACTAGGTGTATCCATTCTGACGTGGAGCCCACTCCAAGTGTTTCCGTTCGACGTCCAAGGTGCTGAAGTCGCACACCTTCTCGGCTCTGTTGAACAGAGTGTTAATAACACTTCTCTTCTGGTGGGGATGGTGGTGTGATTTGGCGTTCAAGTACCGATCGGTATGTGTCTTCTAACGGTAGACTGATTGGTGTGTAAAATTTTGCAAAATTATTGAATCAGTCACAAAGATACCAAGGGTAGTTTAGACAAAACCCCCATTAATAATAATAATAATAATAATAATAATAATAATAATAATAAAAGCCTTGGAGATATATAGGGTAAACCAAAAAATTATTTTTTTGGTAAACTCATGTATGTCTTTATGGTCTACTAAATTATGCTTGCGGGGAGACGACTCGTGTGTTTTCTCAGAGCCGATTAATATTAATTGTGGCATATTTCAAGGTGATAGTTTATCTCCATTGCTGTTTTGCATAGGCCTGTTTGCGCTGTCTAGGGAATTGAACGAGGATAAAGTTGGTGTTCAGTTATTACCTGGCGAAAAGTTAATTGGTCATTCATTTTATATGGATGATTTGAAACTTTATGCCAAAAATGATGAGCAGTTGAAGAGGAGCCTCAGCATTGTTAAACAATTCTCTGACGATATTGGGATGCAATTTGGCTTAGAGAAGTGTGCCAAAATTAGTATTGTCAAAGGCAAAATTGAGAAAACCGCTGACATATGCCTGAATGATCATACTAGTATTAACGAACTAACAGATAATACTAGATATAAGTATCTGGGAATGGATGAAGCCTTTGGTATTGATGATGAAGGCATGAAGGTGAAGGTTATAGGCGAATACATTAAGCGTGTGAGGAAAATTTTAAAGTCTGGTTTAAATGGAAAGTATAAAATGCAAGCGATAAATGCATATGCTATTCCTATATTTCGATACAGTGTTGGTGTTTTAAACTGGACGAAGAAGGAAATACGCGATTTGGACATTAAAACTAGAAAACAGTTAACATTAAATTTTATGTTTCACCCTAGGTCCGATGTTTCCAGGCTATACCTGCATCGTTTAGATGGAGGTCGTGGTTTGCAGCAATTGGAAAATATTTATGATTTGGAAATGTTAAATTTAGGAAATTTTACAAAGGCCAACAAGGAAGATAAAGTTATTAAACAATTAATTAGGGATACTTCTGGTAAGTCAATAATTAGTAAACATAAACTAATTTTAGAAAAATTTCAGGTCGAAGAACTAGAAAATTACGGAAATAAAACTTCGGTGGCGAGTTTAAAGCGGGAGATTAAGTTAAGAATGAATCGGAAAATGAGGGAGGATTATGTTAGTAAGCCAATGCATGGTCAATTTTTAAGAATTGTGGAGGGTGATGGTATTTCAAAATCTGGGTCTTTATCTTGGCTTTGTCATGGGAACATTAAGGCTGAAACGGAATCCTCTATTGTTGCGGCGCAAGATCAGGCAATTCGTACCAGATATCATGAACAGAAGATTATGAAAGTTGCTCATGATGGGAGCTGTAGATTGTGTCATCAGGCTCCGGAACATGTCCTACCACTTATTGGCGGCTTGTCCAGTCTTAGCTGAGTCGCATTACATTGCTAGGCATGATAGGGTGGGAACATATATACATTATAATTTATGTTCCCAACTAGGTTTAGCAATGGATGTGTCTCGGTGGTATGACCACATCCCATCTCCTGTTGTGAGTAATGATCATATTACCATATTATGGAACATGCCTGTTGTCACTGATAGAATGCTTGATGCTAATAAGCCAGATATCGTGGTAAAGGATTTCCAGAGGAAGGTGTGCACGTTTATTGAAATCTCGGTACCTGCTGATGCGAATGTTGTAAGGAAGGAGCTTGAAAAACAACTTAAATATAAGGATCTCGCAATAGAAGTTGGACGTATGTGGGGAATGAAAGTGAACATTGTTCCGGTGATTGTAGGTGCATTGGGAGCAGTTAGTCTAAATTATAGTAAACATGTTAAAGAGTTGCCGTGCAAAATTTCGCCCTGGGAAATTCAAGAAATTGCGGTTTTGGGAAGCGCAAATATTTTGAGGAGAGTTTTATCATAAAGAACCCTAAATTTGCTGCTTAATATTTCATCTTTACCTTCTTTTAATGTATATTGTCTATTAATAAATGTGTGTCTGTGTGTGTGTGTGTGTGAGTGTGTGTGTGTGTTTTTAATGACCTTTGCACGAGGCTGCAAGGGTTTTCTGCAGTTTTCCTTTGCTTTGCAAAGAAAAATGAAATTTTTCTTTGCAAAGCATAAATGGCCTTGTGTTTTTCAAAATTGGGTAGAGCTGCAGTGATACCCGCAAAGGGAGTACCCTAGGCTTCAGCGAAGCTCGGTACTACCAATTTGCCCTGATCCTCTTTATTACTTTTCAAAATTATTAGTGTAAGTTTAGTATTTATATGTTATATCTAAATTATATTATCTAGGTTTCAAATATTTAATGAGATGTATCAGAGATTTTCAATAAATAATAATAATAACAGCAACGTTCCCCCCAATCCAAGATAAACTACTTAAACATGTAAATCCTCGATACATAAATATCCATAATTTAGTCATAAATACGGCCATATCTAAGCAAACTAGTCATTTCCCCGACCATACCGGTTGTCAATGGTTAAATTACTACGTTGGGTAAACGGGGTGCAAACGGCTCCGCCACTTATCGAACCATCTGAAAAATCAACAAACCCCACGAACGATTCCATTTAAAAAATGAAAGAGTGCATCGGAGCTCGGGCAGGTAGTCAGCGTGTCGCATCCGGTAAATGACTTAGTTGGCTGCGACACGCGCGATCACGTGTCGCGCCGTCGTTAGGTGCTGCCCTCTATCGCCGTACCGTGCAACGCTCGGTTCTGGTCGCGAGAATGCTCCGAAAGTATTCACCGTTCTCCGCCTCGGTTTTAGTCTACCAGCGATTATAATTATTAATTCAATTCTGTTCGGAGGTTCTCTTTGCTATGAAACCATGCTTGGAATATGCACTTATTTTATTTATTTTTTTTTATGGAGGGAAGAGGAGGTCCGGTTTGTTGATTTGACTTTTATCAACCCACAATCGATTCTTATTCTACCGGTCAGAACATAACCTAAAAGTTTGACTTATATTAATTATTGAGTGTTATGCTTAAAGTTAATTTTTTCCTTATCAGGTAACTGCAATTCGTCTTCTTTTTACATCGCTGCAGGACAACAGTAATTAAGAAAATCTAATGATATCTGTTTAGGTTGACTAAAAATGCTTCATATTTTCATAATAATACCCTTTTAACCACTATTATTTACAAATTTAGGGGTATCGGAATTAGGTACCTGAAAATATGTCATCCTTAAATCAGACATGTGTGTCGGAATTGTGGACATGGTTAGAAGTAATACATATGGACATGGGCGTATCCATTTACCTAGCTGTATGGGGGAAGGGTGGTTCAAAAATGCATTGCAAAAATTTTTCGGATGATAGAAAGCAACATTCCCCTCCAAATTGTTTCTAAATTCAAAAAAGTAGAGACGTAGCAGTAACATTCTTCATTAAAAACTTGCTTCCTATTGTTTAAACAATCAATAATTATTCATTTACAATTTTTTTCTGATACTGGTAGAAAAGTCAGCCTTTTTGAGAAATTAACTTATAAATTTTCTATTGTTTAAACAATTGTTGTTAGCAATTCACCTATAATATATATTTTTTTAAATCGGTCTGGCCAAGTTCTATTCTCAAGTGCCATCATTTATATTTTGGAATGATTTACATTGTTTAAATAATACAATATTAATCGTTTTCAATATCAATTATTCGAAAAAATTTAAATGATATGTAATCTTTTTTTTTCGGGAAATTGGGGAGTTACATTTCTTTTTACAATATTAAATTTCCCAACGTCAACAAATTTTATTATTCTGATTTCCTACTACTATGTGTTCAGGATAATATTGATTTGTTGCTGTTTAGAATCTTTTCCCTGTACTCTATTTGATGAAATATTGAAACGTTATATTATTTTATTATTCAAACAATAGTAGGTACCTAATCACCCGAAAATATAAATGTCACTTGAGAATAACAGTTGGCAGGTCGATCTAAAAAAATCATTTTTGTCAACTGCAAAAAATGGTTTAAAGAATTGCATTTGTTTAAACAAATGTGGGTTTATCGGATAACATAGGCCGTATCTCAAACATGAAATTTATAAGTTAATTTCTTAAAAATAAAACAGCTTTTCTACTATAATTTAAAAAAAGTTGAAAATGAATTACAACGGATGTTTAAACAGTAGCAAGATTTTTTTTAATGAATAATGTCACTCTAAGGTAATAAACTGCCATTTTGAACTCAGAAAGTAGAATTCAGACGGATTTACGGGAAAAACGAATTATTTCAACAAATACAATTTGTTTAAACAAATGGAAATTAACTGACAAATGTTTATAAACATTCCACTAGACGTATAGTAACGATTTCTATGAGATAAATACCAGAAAAAGTAATTTTTCCATGATAATTTGAGGCGTCGATAGCGAAATGCGGAAGGGGTGGGGGCAGCGCCCCCCCCCCCCCCCCCCCCCGTCCCTTACAACCCCTCGGCATACGCCCATGCATATGGCTCTATTGCTGTTTTTACACAAGAAAATAACAGATTCTACATCGTTTGCTATATTACAAATTATTTGACATTAAACTTTCATTCATTATACCAATTTGATGGAACGGAATCCGTGTTTTCTATTGACGATTTTCACCGATTTTTTATACTGCTACTCCAGTACCGTGCGGAATATCTGTGCATACGCCGGAGTTTGTTTTGTTTTTTAAAAACAAAAATGTAGAACTGAATGAGACTTCAGATCATAGAAACAATAAAATTCGTATGCCTGTTGTACGGTCCATACTAGAAAAAACAAACACCGAGTATTTCAGGATAAAAACGCGAGAGACGAAAAAAAAACGCTGAAACGGAATATACGTATAATTGTTGGATATGGGCATAGCGAGAATGGCCGAATGGCGAAAAAATACAGACACCGAGTGCGTGTGCTATATTTCACGGAATTTATGTAATCGGGAAACGTATATTTTGCCGGTAAATCAAGTGGCCGTGGCATGTGTCACTGGTGACACAGCCCGCTCCGTTTATTTTGACCGGGACTGTAAGCCGGGATTAGAGCGCGTTTCCCAGAGAAATTAGTGATAAACGAATATTTCGCATTAAAAGAGATATATGGAGTGTACAGTGGGAAATGGGCGCTTCAGCCGTAGGGATAGTGGGATTTGCCGGCCTCCACTGCGACCCGACTCCACCCCATACCGCCCCAACGGGTGCGTTTAATCAAGTTTTAATACTTTTAATTATCGCCTGCCGTGTTACGACCCGACTTTGCCCTGATGAACGCTGCAAGCCGTAAAGAGTCAAACAGAACAGGGAGGGTCAATAACAGTAATTAAATTGTCATATATAATTGTTGAGCGTTCCGACTTCGGCGATTTACCTACTTCGGTGTTCAACCGACAACGGCGATCTACCGACTACGGCGATCAACACACAGAGAGAAATTTTTGTTTAATTCAAATAAATATGCATTGACTCAAAGAAATTTGTGGTTTCAATAGAGGCAAAGAGATATTTATTTGCGGATAAAAACGCATTTATTTGAAATATTTGTTTGGTAGAAAGAACGTTGATTTGTGTCAATCAACTTATGTTTCCAGTTAAAGTTTGCAATTTGTGTATTATAAGAAATGAGATTTATTTCCTTCAAATAATTATGATTGTGTTGAGTGAAAGAATTAATTTTTTTTAATAAACAAAATTGTTGGTCGGGTTAAAATGCTTAAAATTATTAATTTGTTGAAGGGATTAATAGACAAGAATTTTTCGGAAGACTCGCCATGTGTCAGCTCCTTTTTGGGATGTCGCACATCCTCGCCCAGTGGTTGGTCTTCCCAACCCAACATATAGTCACGGTTAAGTTAGTAAAGTGTACTCTGATTTGGAATCGCAACTTGAACCTGCAGGCACTGTACTTGATAAGTTCTATACTGTCGATCACGCGGCTTTATACTCTCGATATGTACGAAGTGCGAAGAGCGAGTTTATTTGAATCAAAATATGATTTTTTTAGTGGAAGTAAACCTATTTTAAAGCCAAAACAAAAATATTACTTTAAAGGAAATAAATCTCTTCTTGTGTACAAATATATTTATTTTAATCAACATATGATTTCTTTGGCGGAAGTAAACCTATTTTTAAGCCAATGACAAAATATTACTTTAAACGAAATAAATCTCTCCTTATATACAAATTTATATGTTTGAATCAAAATTATATTTCATTGGTGTAAAGAAACGTTTTTTTAAATCAAAACAAAAATATTACTTTAAAGGAAAGTAATTTTTGTTTGTATCCATATATATTTATTCCACTTAAATAAATATTTCAAATAAATTAATCTCTGCAAGCAAGTAAACTAGAGTATTCAATGAAGTAAATATTGTTGGCGTCAAAGAAATATGTTTTGACAAAAAAAAAATTCAAACTAATACATTTCTTTAAAACAAGAAATCTTTTCTATCTGTGCACGATAGTTGACCACAGGTCTCCAGACCATGATAAAAGACAAGAGAGAACCTAGGAAAACAAGCCCTCTAATAGAGCGAGATAATATTTGACTAGTATTGGAAAACCATCTTAGTGTGTTTATTCCTTCACTCTACTTTGTAAATGCATTTTTTCGTCATAATTTCCTGAATTTTTCAAAAAATAAACGTTAAAAATTGAATCAAAAAAAGTCCCGCCAAACCGGTACTTTCTGTGCTACGTAGATCACGTGATCTTTGTGACGTCACATAATAGTAAATATCCAGTCTGCACATCTGGTCTATAATCATCGGCATCATCGCTATTTGGTAATTGTGTCGTATGATGTATTATTTTCACAATTTATACATGAAAATGGGTTTTAAATGGTGTATAGTTCCACAGTACGTCGATAAAAATTTTGGATACACTAAGCTTATGTCCGTATACTTGTACATATGGGTTTTCTACTCATAGATAATCATCTGGTCGCGCGGTTTGTGCGCAATTTTAATTTGTAGTTTGTAGTCGCTCGATTACTTTATAGCAGTTCACAATTTTAATTAATAAGCTGATTGTTAGGTAAATACTAAGAAAAAAAATTTATTGTAGTGTAAGATAATAACAGTTACTTTTACAAACCATATTTTTAATACAGTCAAATACCCATTCTTTCTATAAATACGTTATTTGAAAAACGCCGTATAGCCCTCGTTAATTGTTTTTCGCAATGCAGGGAAAACAGAGAGTTAATTTGCGTCAATTAAAAAGGGAGACCGGTAAACGCGTCACTCTTGTTTATCGGCTCGAGGGAGACTGGGCAAAGTAAACAACACACCGGCCCCGAAACGTGAATTATTAACAAAAGGGATAGGCGGCATCGGGATAGACAGCGCAAAAAGCCCATTCCCATTGAGACCTTCTGTAAACACCGTACCTACATCAGCGTAGGCCTGAAAAAACCCGAAAGACATGTATCGATTTCAGCGGTACTCGTACCGCACAGTCCACCCGGTAAAAGACCATCCCTACGTCGTCCATTTGCAGCAGACTCAACTCAATATCAACTCTAGAATCACGGTAGTCAAACTTCTGCGGATAGGCAACCAAATATACAAGCATGACACAACCTGTATTGATATTCTTTTACCGTATCGACTGTACACATGTCCAGACTACGCCCGCATGGCTATAGGGAGGGAGGGGTGAATAATTTCATTAATATAACAGCGTAGAGCCAACGGGGTGAACAAATTATTAATAGGGGTAATGGCCGGGGTGTCATTTCGGAGTGAGGCAATGGCAACGTGATTAAAACTATGTGGGAAAAGTCATCCGACACCATGGGTAGTTGTTATGGTGCCAGCCATGCAAATGTAACCACCTTGGGACCGCGGCACGCATAAAATATGGCGATCATATTAATCATGGTGTATTTACCGAAACTGGATTCTAATGGCCTCGCGTGCTGAAGAAAGGCCAATAAAAAGAAGTGTTATTGCCTTTTTAATGGGTTGTAGTTATGGCTTCTCCATATTAACTTCACACCCCGCTCTAATAGAGTTTAACACACAAAAAACAGTCAGAACATAACCATAATCTACAGATTGTTGAAGAAAAAGTTTATAGATTGTAAACCCTCCGAGAATAACGGTTGATCAGTGATTGACATTCCGCCATGTTGTTCTTATATGAACTAGACGAGTGTCAATACCAATCATTAAGTGTGGGCTTACTTACAAACCAGCCGCGTGCCAATTCCAATTAGCGACGTGCCAATTCCAATTACCTTCGCGCTAATTCCAATTATTCGATTACCTATTTTAAGTTCCATCGATGTCCAATTAGCCGCGTGCCAATTCCAGTTAATCGCGTGCCAATTCCAATAGCCTCGCGTCAATTCCAATTATTTGAACTAAAGGCACTTATTCTAAGTTCTATCAATGACCAATTCAACGCGTGCCACTTCCAACTAGCCGCGTGTCAACTCCAATTAACAGCGTGCCAATTACAATTAGCCTCTTGCCAATTCCAATTATTCGAAGCTAAGATACCTATTTTAAGTTCTATCGATGACCAATTAAACTTTTGCTTCTTACAATTAGCCGCGTGTCAATTCCAATTATCGACGTGCCAATTCCAATTACCCTCGCCCCAATTCCAATTATTCGAACTTAAGGTACCTATTTTAAGTTCTATCGATGTCCAATTAGCTGCGTGCCAATTCCAATTAATCGCGTGCCAAATCCAATAGCATCGCGCCAATTCCAATTATTTGAACTGAAGGCACTTATTCTAAGTTCTATCGATGACCAATTCAACGCGTGCCACTTACAACTAGCAGCGTGTCAATTCCAATTAACAGCGTGCCAATTACAATTAGCCTCTTGCCAATTCCAATTATTCGAAGTTAAGATGCCTATTTTAAGTTCTATCGATGACCAATTAAACTTGTGCTTCTTACAATTAGCCGCGTGCCAATTCCAATTACCCTCGCGCCAATTCCAATTATTCGAACTTAAGGTACCTATTTTAAGTTCCATCGATGTCCAATTAGCCGCATGCCAATTCCAATTAATCACGTGCCAATTCCAATAGCCTCGCGTCAATTCCAATTATTCGAAGTTAAGATACCTATTTTAAGTTCTATCGATGACCAATTAAACTTGTGCTTCTTACAATTAGCCGCGTGCCAATTCCAATTACCCTCGCGCCAATTCCAATTATTCGAACTTAAGGTACCTATTTTAAGTTCCATCGATGTCCAATTAGCCGCGTGCCAATTCCAATTAATCACGTGCCAATTCCAATTATTTGAACTGAAGGCACTTATTCTAAGTTCTATCGATGACCAAATCAATGCGTGCCACTTCCAACTAGCCGCGTGCCAACTCCAATTAACAGCGTGCCAATTACAATTAGCCTCTTGCCAATTCCAATTATTCGAAGCTAAGATACCTATTTTAAGTTCTATCGATGACCAATTAAACTTGTGCTTCTTACAATTAGCCGCGTGCCAATTCCAATTACCCTCGCGCCAATTCCAATTATTCGAACTTAAGGTACCTTTCTTAAGTTCCATCGATGTCCAATTAGCTGCGTGCCAATTCCAATTAATCACGTGCCAATTCCAATAGCCTCGCGCCAATCCCAATTATTTGAACTGAAGGCACTTATTCAAAGTTCTATCGATGACCAATTCAACGCGTGCCACTTACAACTAGCAGCGTGTCAATTCCAATTAACAGCGTGCCAATTACAATTAACCTCTTGCCAATTCCAATTATTCCAAGTTAAGATACCTATTTTAAGTTCTATCGATGACCAATTAAACTTGTGCTTCTTACAATTAGCCGCGTGCCAATTCCAATTAGCGACGTGCCAATTCAAATTACGCTCGCGCCAATTCCAATTATTCGAACTTAAGGTACCTATTTTAAGTTCCATCGATGTCCAATTAGCCGCGTGCCAATTCCAATTAATCGCGTACCAATTCCAATTAACCGCGTGCCAATTTCCAATAGCATCGCGCCAATTCCAATTATTGGAACTTAAGGAACCTATTTTGCGTCCTCGATTACTTTATAGCAGTTCACAATTTTAATTAATAAGCTGATTGTTAGGTAAATACTAAGAAAAAAAATTTATTGTAGTGTAAGATAATAACAGTTACTTTTACAAACCATATTTTTAATACAGTCAAATACCCATTCTTTCTATAAATACGTTATTTGAAAAACGCCGTATAGCCCTCGTTAATTGTTTTTCGCAATGCAGGGAAAACAGAGAGTTAATTTGCGTCAATTAAAAAGGGAGACCGGTAAACGCGTCACTCTTGTTTATCGGCTCGAGGGAGACTGGGCAAAGTAAACAACACACCGGCCCCGAAACGTGAATTATTAACAAAAGGGATAGGCGGCATCGGGATAGACAGCGCAAAAAGCCCATTCCCATTGAGACCTTCTGTAAACACCGTACCTACATCAGCGTAGGCCTGAAAAAACCCGAAAGACATGTATCGATTTCAGCGGTACTCGTACCGCACAGTCCACCCGGTAAAAGACCATCCCTACGTCGTCCATTTGCAGCAGACTCAACTCAATATCAACTCTAGAATCACGGTAGTCAAACTTCTGCGGATAGGCAACCAAATATACAAGCATGACACAACCTGTATTGATATTCTTTTACCGTATCGACTGTACACATGTCCAGACTACGCCCGCATGGCTATAGGGAGGGAGGGGTGAATAATTTCATTAATATAACAGCGTAGAGCCAACGGGGTGAACAAATTATTAATAGGGGTAATGGCCGGGGTGTCATTTCGGAGTGAGGCAATGGCAACGTGATTAAAACTATGTGGGAAAAGTCATCCGACACCATGGGTAGTTGTTATGGTGCCAGCCATGCAAATGTAACCACCTTGGGACCGCGGCACGCATAAAATATGGCGATCATATTAATCATGGTGTATTTACCGAAACTGGATTCTAATGGCCTCGCGTGCTGAAGAAAGGCCAATAAAAAGAAGTGTTATTGCCTTTTTAATGGGTTGTAGTTATGGCTTCTCCATATTAACTTCACACCCCGCTCTAATAGAGTTTAACACACAAAAAACAGTCAGAACATAACCATAATCTACAGATTGTTGAAGAAAAAGTTTATAGATTGTAAACCCTCCGAGAATAACGGTTGATCAGTGATTGACATTCCGCCATGTTGTTCTTATATGAACTAGACGAGTGTCAATACCAATCATTAAGTGTGGGCTTACTTACAAACCAGCCGCGTGCCAATTCCAATTAGCGACGTGCCAATTCCAATTACCTTCGCGCTAATTCCAATTATTCGATTACCTATTTTAAGTTCCATCGATGTCCAATTAGCCGCGTGCCAATTCCAGTTAATCGCGTGCCAATTCCAATAGCCTCGCGTCAATTCCAATTATTTGAACTAAAGGCACTTATTCTAAGTTCTATCAATGACCAATTCAACGCGTGCCACTTCCAACTAGCCGCGTGTCAACTCCAATTAACAGCGTGCCAATTACAATTAGCCTCTTGCCAATTCCAATTATTCGAAGCTAAGATACCTATTTTAAGTTCTATCGATGACCAATTAAACTTTTGCTTCTTACAATTAGCCGCGTGTCAATTCCAATTATCGACGTGCCAATTCCAATTACCCTCGCCCCAATTCCAATTATTCGAACTTAAGGTACCTATTTTAAGTTCTATCGATGTCCAATTAGCTGCGTGCCAATTCCAATTAATCGCGTGCCAAATCCAATAGCATCGCGCCAATTCCAATTATTTGAACTGAAGGCACTTATTCTAAGTTCTATCGATGACCAATTCAACGCGTGCCACTTACAACTAGCAGCGTGTCAATTCCAATTAACAGCGTGCCAATTACAATTAGCCTCTTGCCAATTCCAATTATTCGAAGTTAAGATGCCTATTTTAAGTTCTATCGATGACCAATTAAACTTGTGCTTCTTACAATTAGCCGCGTGCCAATTCCAATTACCCTCGCGCCAATTCCAATTATTCGAACTTAAGGTACCTATTTTAAGTTCCATCGATGTCCAATTAGCCGCATGCCAATTCCAATTAATCACGTGCCAATTCCAATAGCCTCGCGTCAATTCCAATTATTCGAAGTTAAGATACCTATTTTAAGTTCTATCGATGACCAATTAAACTTGTGCTTCTTACAATTAGCCGCGTGCCAATTCCAATTACCCTCGCGCCAATTCCAATTATTCGAACTTAAGGTACCTATTTTAAGTTCCATCGATGTCCAATTAGCCGCGTGCCAATTCCAATTAATCACGTGCCAATTCCAATTATTTGAACTGAAGGCACTTATTCTAAGTTCTATCGATGACCAAATCAATGCGTGCCACTTCCAACTAGCCGCGTGCCAACTCCAATTAACAGCGTGCCAATTACAATTAGCCTCTTGCCAATTCCAATTATTCGAAGCTAAGATACCTATTTTAAGTTCTATCGATGACCAATTAAACTTGTGCTTCTTACAATTAGCCGCGTGCCAATTCCAATTACCCTCGCGCCAATTCCAATTATTCGAACTTAAGGTACCTTTCTTAAGTTCCATCGATGTCCAATTAGCTGCGTGCCAATTCCAATTAATCACGTGCCAATTCCAATAGCCTCGCGCCAATCCCAATTATTTGAACTGAAGGCACTTATTCAAAGTTCTATCGATGACCAATTCAACGCGTGCCACTTACAACTAGCAGCGTGTCAATTCCAATTAACAGCGTGCCAATTACAATTAACCTCTTGCCAATTCCAATTATTCCAAGTTAAGATACCTATTTTAAGTTCTATCGATGACCAATTAAACTTGTGCTTCTTACAATTAGCCGCGTGCCAATTCCAATTAGCGACGTGCCAATTCAAATTACGCTCGCGCCAATTCCAATTATTCGAACTTAAGGTACCTATTTTAAGTTCCATCGATGTCCAATTAGCCGCGTGCCAATTCCAATTAATCGCGTACCAATTCCAATTAACCGCGTGCCAATTTCCAATAGCATCGCGCCAATTCCAATTATTGGAACTTAAGGAACCTATTTTGCGTCCTATTCATGATCAATTAAACGCGCGCCACTTCCAATTAGTCGCGTGCCAATTCCAATTAGCGTCGTACCAATTCCAATTTACCTCGCGCCATTTCCAATTCATCAAACATACGATATTTTAAGTTTAATCGATGACCCTAAAGATCTAACCATTCTTGTGAAGCGGTTATAACTCACAATAGTGACGAATGGCGTCGATCTGTTGATGGAGGTGAAATGTTGTGTGCTGTTTTCTTGGATTTGCGTAGGGCATTTGAAACTGTTAACAGATCTCTTCTTTTAAAAAGGTTGGAAAAAATTGGGTTTTCAGAGATAGTTTTCGGATGGTTTGAATCCTGTTTAAGTCACAGAGTTCAATGCGTAAAATATGGTAGTTATGTGTCTGTTCTTCTATGTTGCGATTGCGGTGTACCGCAGGGAACCGTTTTGGGTCCGTTATTATTTCTTTTGTATGTTAATGACATTGTTACGTGTATAAAAAATTTTATATCTGCAGTGAGTATGAATGTAAAGGTAATGGTGAATGATGTAGTATTGGAACGTGTTATAGAAATTAAATATTTAGGTGTTATTTTGGATCAGCATTTGGATTTTAAGCAGCATTTTTCTCATATTAACAACAAAATTTTTAGAAAGACATATTTTTTTAGTAGAATAAGTGATTATGTTAGTGCATATACAAAATGTCTCTTATATAAGTCTTTACTATTGCCAGATATTAATTATTGTTGTACTGTGTTGTGTAATATGACTTCGTGTGAGCAACATAAATTGCAAAAACTTCAAAATCGAAGTATGAGGATAATTTTGAAATGTAGTAGATATACGCCTGTTTGTATTATGTTAGAGACTATGAGTTTTATGAGTGTTAAGCAACTAATTGCTTACAGAACATTGGATTTTGTTTATAAAATTAAGTATGGATAGGTTCCTACCTATTTAGCGGGTGCGGCACTGTTCATAAGCGGAGTGCATACCTATGCCACACGAAGTCGCCATGAAAATAGTTTCTATGTACAAAAATGTAGTACTTCTAAATGTTATAATAGCGTTTGTAGAAAAGGACATATTTTGTTTAATAGTTTTTAAGCTTCGAAATCAAAGCATGCAGAAATTATAAAATGTTTAGAAGGATGCTAAATGACTATGTTTTGAGGAGTTTCTAATACTGTTTTGGTTTATTCTTTTGGTTTCTCTTTGGCTTAGGAGAATAGTGAGATTTTTAGGGTTTAGTTTGTTGCTATGGTTTCCCTTTTATTCTTTATTATTTGCAGTTGTAATTTTTGTATATGGTTTGTTAAGACAGTTGTATCTTTTTACTTTATCATACGCAGTATGATGAAGTATTGTAATCGTGCGGAAAAAAAATTGATATTTTTGCGGAAATAGGTCTTTATGGGTCCCCTGAACATTTTTGACCAAGGTACAAAAAAATGTCTGTGTGTGTGTGTGTGTGTCTGTGTGTATGTATGTCTGTGTGTGTGTAAACGATTTTTGTGGCGACGATTGCGGTGAAACTAGTAAAGGTATCGGGACGAAAGTTCACATTTAGAAGTTTTATGACCAAACTTAGAGCTGAAAAGCTTTTGGTTCAAAAGGGTCCAAAGGAACTGGTAGTTTATACTAAGTCTTTTTCAAAGATTTTGCAAATGAGCCGCCATTTCTGTAATTTCTACAAAATAGTTAAATAACAAATCAAAGTAGAGGAAATTTTGAATAATTTATGCCTATGAAATTTTTTTGTAAAATTAATAGTTTAGCTTCAAGAGCAAATTCTATTAGATCGAGATCGGTAGCATTCGCATTGATATGAAAGTACATAGTAGCCAGGATTTTGACAAATATTTTTTAGTGCTGTCACACTCAAAACTAGCTGGTTTCATCAGAGGTTGGAGAACCGCTATGGAACGTTGCCGCTCTAGTGCGGCAAAGTACTAAATACAAATTTCAAATAAAATAAGATCACCAATTTGATGGTCTGTTGATAAGAAATATCAACCCATTGTTATATCTAATTCTAAAAACGATAAATTGAGAAAATTGTAAATAAAGTATGCGATGAGTGTAGTTTTATTTTAGTATGTTGGTACGGATGTGACATCTACAGTGTCATGAACATATATAAATCTGTCAGAATTTAAATTAGCTTTTTAAACATTACGTTTCGTAGAAGTGGTATCAACCTAACATTTCCTATACAGAAATAAAACCATTTTTTAATTATTTTTTTGTAAGTACATATTTCTCAAAAAGCAACACAAAAACGTTGATGTCACTCCTGCCGAAAACTACATAGCGCGACTCGCTCACATGCGACGGCGATGCTCCGACTTCGCTGACGCGCCGCATCACCGCTCGTCGCGCTATTCCGTTCTTTCGGCACTTGTGACATAAATAACTCTTATTCTAATGACAGTAGGTAGTGTCAAATGCTGATGCTTTGACAATACCTACTGTCAATAGTTTCAAAATATCCGTCAAATACTGGCTAACTAGTTTAATTTTAATGCAAACACGATTTATCTTAATCAAATAGGCTCTCATGCAGTTAAACTATTAATTTTATATATCGTATGATAAAGTCATGTGCCTGGCCAAATTAGATTTTTTTTCAGTATACTTACTTAATGAACTTCAAGAGGTAGATACTAGTAACAGTTTTAAGTTACCTACTTATATAATATTGCAATATCGGTATGTTGAGAAGAGATTATTCTTCTGCAGCATTGAAATTATGTCATATATTATGGCCTTGGAGCACTAGCAATGTTTCCTGGGTACTGCTGTGCGCGTTTGCACAAACAGGGCCAGTTTGAGACCGGATAAAATAAAAACTATCAAATAAGTACGCTTCATATATCTGATAGTCACTTAGAAGCGCCCTGAACAAGGAAATATCTCTTGATATGAAATCTGTAGTTTCTGTGAGCGCTTACTTAAAAGTTCAGCTATTAAGATTAATTATCGGACCTCTTTAAGTCTGGATTATATTGAACATGACATGTTGGATTTACGTAAACACCTTAGGACTTATTGGGTTGTATTTCTAAATAATCCCCTGAAAATTGTTATTATTGTCTTATTTTGTTTCTGCACTGGGAAATAATCCTTAGAATAATGCGAGAAATTTTCTGGTATTATGGAAGTTTTGTGTTGGAAACGTCTCAAATTTCTTTTTAGTTTTATATAATTAATTGAATAATAAACATTTCTGCTTTAAACTATATATTATTCCTGAATTTGTATTTTACTGTTACCCAAAGTTTTGTAAGAAGGTACTACGAGTATATGCCATATAGATACAAGTGTCTGTATTGTAGTAAGGCAAACGTCCTAAATCCCGACATATTTCTGTTTAGTTAAATAAAATAAGAAATCTACAACATTGAACTAAATTTTAGGACATCCGGCTTGTGGATTTGTCATTAAACTTATCAATCCACAATAGTTTCATATTCTACCAATGTTATAACGGTCAGAATATAACCTAAAAGTATGACTGATCTTGACAATTGAGTGTTATGCTAAAAGTAGATTTTTTTACTTTATCATACGCAGTATGCTAAAGTATTGTAATCATGCCGAAAAAAAAAATCTGATGTGGCCAGGCACATGACTTTATCATACAATATATAAAATTAATAGTTTAGCTGCATGAGGATCTATTTTATTGAGATAAATCGTAGGTATTGTCAAAGCATCAGCATTTGACACTACCTACACTACGTCATTAGAATAATAGTTATTTATGTCACAACTGCCGAAAGTACGGAATAGCGCGACGAGCGGTGATGCGGCGCGTCACCGAAAGCGGAGTGTCGCCGTCGCATGTGAGCGAGTCGCGCTATCTAGTTTTTGGCAGGAGTGACATCAACGTTTATTGTGTAGCTTTTTGAGAAATACGTACTTAAAAAAAATGATTTCTGTATAGTAAATGCTAGGTTGGTACCACTTTGACGAAACGTCAAGTTTAAACGTGCGTTCCGATTGGTAGGTAATGGTAGCTAATGGCGGTGGTACAATACGAAATTATAGTATTTCTTACATATCGTGATAATGACACATATTAGTTTGCATGTACATAAACATGAGTCACTATCAATTTTCTATTGGAAATACTATAACGGCGTCGGCTACCACTGCTATTATCACTAATGAAAACGCACCTTAAAAAGGTAATTCAAATTCTGACAGATTTATATTTGTTCATGACACATCCCTACCAACATACTAAAATAAAACTACACTCATCGCTATACTTTATTTATAATTTTCTCGTATCGTTTTTAGAATTAGATATAATGACGGGTTGATATTTCTTATCAACAAACAATCAAATTGGTGATCCTACTTTATTTGAAATTAGTATTTTATAATTTGCCGCACTACAGCGGCCACATTCCATAGTGGTTCTCCAACCTCTGATGAGATCAGCTGTTTTCGAATGTGACAACACAAAAAAATATTTGTCAAAATCCTGGCTACTATGTAATTTCATATCAACGCAGATGCGACCGATCTCGATCAAATAGAATTTGCTCTTGAAGCTAAACTATTAATTTTACCAAAAAATTTCATAGGCATAAATTATTCAAAATTTCCTCTACTTTAATTTATTAATTAACTATTTTTTCGAAATTACAGTAATGGCAGCTTATTTCCAAAATCCTTCAAAAAGGCTTAGAATAAACTAAAAAGCTAAACTATTAATTTTACCAAAAAATGTCATAGGCATAAATTATTCAGAATTTCCTCTACTTTAATTTATTATTTAACTATTTTCACGAAATTAGAGAAATGGCGGCTCATTTGCAAAATCCTTGAAAAAGGCTTAGAATAAACTACCAGTTCCTTTGGACCCTTTTTAACCAAAAGCTTTTCAGCTCTAAGTTAGGTCATGAAACTTCTAATTATGAACTTTCGTCCCGATACCTTTAGTAGTTTTTCCGGAATCATCGCCACAAAAATCGTTTACACACACACGCACGCACGCACACACACACACACACACACACACACACAGACATTTTTTTGTACCTTGGTCAAAAATGTTCAGGGGACCCAAAAAGACCTATTTCCGCTAAAATCTCAATTTTTTTTTCGGCATGATTACAATACTTTACCATACTGCGTATGATAAAGTAAACATTGAGATTTTAGCGGAAATAGGTCTTTTTGGGTCCCCTGAACATTTTTGACCAAGGTACAAAAAATGTCTGTGTGTGTGTATGTGTGTGTGTGCGTGTGTGTGTGTGTGTGTGTGTGCGTATGTGTGTACTCGATTTTTGTGGCGACGGTTCCGGAGAAACTACTAACGGTATCGGGACGAAAGTTCATATTTAGAAGTTTTATGACCAAACTTAGAGCTGAAAAGCTTTTGGTTCAAAAGGGTCCAAAGGAACTGGTAGTTTATTCTAAGCCTTTTTCAAGGATTTTGCAGATGAGCCGCCATTTCTGTAATTTCGTCAAAATAGTTAAATAATAAATTAAAGCAGAGGAAATTTTGAATAATTAATGCCTATGACACTTTTTGGTAAAATTAATAGTTTAGCTGCAAGAGCAAATTCTATTTGATCGAGATCGGTCGCATCTGCATTGATAGGAAACTACATAGTAGCCAGGATTTTGACAAATATTTTTTTGTGCTATCACCACAGAAATGTCTATGGCTGTCACCACGCTGTCACACTCGGAGAACCGCTATGGAACGTCATCTACAGTGTCATGAACGAATATATATCTGTCAGAATTTGAATTAGCTTTTTAAACTTGACATTTTATACATAACATTTTATATACCGAAATATAACCATTTTTAAATTTTTTTTAAAGTACGTATTTCTCAAAAAGCAACACAAAAAACGTTGATGTCACTCCTGCCGAAAACAACATAGCGCGACTCGCTCACATGCGACGACGACGCTCCGCCATCGGTGCCGCGCCGCATCACCGCTCGTTGTGCTATTCCGTACTTTCGGCACTTGTGAGATAAACAACTATTATTCTGATGACAGTAGGTAGTGTCAAATGCTGATGCTTTGACAATACCTTCGATTGATACTATTGGCTATCAAAATATCTGTCAAATCCTGGCTAACTAGTTTAATTTTAATGCAGACACGATTTATCTCAGTCAAATAGATTCTCATGCAGCTAAACTATTAATTTTATATATTGTATGATAAAGTCATGTGCCTGGCCACATCAGATTTTTTTTATTTTTTATTAATAGCGGTTCTGCTAAATAAAGTTCATTATTAGTATTGCTTCGGATGTAAATATAGGTTAACACCAGTGAATGCGGTTATGGTTGTGGGGCGTTTCTTAGACGGTTGCATCTGCTCGGGATATTATTGGAGCTGATTTACGATTTATCCGGGAATGCGGGACGACAAGGAGTTCGATATGGCAGTGCCGTGGGCTCTTTATTTATCGTACCTGCGGAATGCGGATGACGCGCCCAGGCGCCATAAATATCCGCGGGCGGGGCGGGGGCAGGCTGCCGCCTCTTCTTCTTAGAGATCCACTCGACTTCGGCCATAACTCAATACCGGCGTCGTCGTGGAAAATTTTGTACCTCAAGCGTCGGAATAATGGAACCGTGTACTCGCCAGAGTTTTGGAAACAGGAGAAGCATAGTGGATGCGAACAGGGACTTGACCTATATCCTTCCAGAGGAAAATCCATCACCCAAGCACTAGGTGTTTATTTATATAGAGCGTTCTAAAGAATCCTATCTTTCTGCTTTAGATACCGTCAACCCTAGAAGAAAATAGCCTATAGTATGGTATGGATAAACTTTGACCTAAAATAAAATTATAAACCCCTAACCACAACAAGTATTTTAGAACCTAAATACGTATTTCAGCAACTATGTTGTCATCTTCAGTAGAACCTAAAAAGAGAAAAAAAGAGAGATTAGCACTTCATAGTATCTTTACTGGATATTGTCCAAGGAAATCACTAGTGGAAGTGACGTCCATGTTAAAAATTACGCTATATATACCCATTTGTTGTTCACACCTCAGTGAATTTTGATCATTGAAGCGTAAAAACAAGTTTTAATTAAAGCAGGTCAAACAATGGCGAACTAGGTATAGGACCCCTGTCTGAATTTATTAATGTATCTCTATTCAAGTGAATAAAGATACTTTCCAAGCTGTTTAGTTCCCTATTATTTGACACAGCTCTTACAAGTTTTAAGTCATCTACAACTACTTTATGACCTGTGTCTAAAATATGTTGAGCCACACTAGATTTTTCAAAACGATTATATTTAAAATGAGCTACATGTTCTTTGAACCTAGTTAAAATTGTTCTTCTAGTCTGGCCTACGTATTCTTTTTCACAGTCATGACATTTGATACAATATATACCAGATTTATCAAGTACATCTACCTTATCCTTTGGGTTTCCAAGAAGGTTTTTTATGCTATTATGAGTCGAATATGCTATACAGAGATTTTGTGATGTAAAAATACTTCTCAAACCCCTTGTATATGCACAATCGAACGGTATTTTAACATATTTCTTCTTTTCTACACACAAAGTATTTAAAGTAGATATTTGATTTACATACATTTTTTGATTCTGCTTCTTAATCATTCTATCAACTATTTTCTCAGGGTACCCATTATGTATGACAACATTCTTAATAAACAATAATTCTTGCTAATATCTATCTGCGGACAATGGAAATTTCAATAACCTATTTACTAAACAACTAATAAAAGACAATTTTTGTTGAAAAGGATGCTGCGAATCATTAGGGATAAACCTGATTGTGTTAGTATCTTTCCGATACACGTCAATTTCTATTATATTTTTGCTATTCCTGACTACCAGAGTATCTAAAAATGGAAGTTGGCCGTTAACTTCTTGTTCTACAGTAAAGTTAATAGTGTTGAATTTAGAATTCAAAACGAGAAGAAAATCTTGAATGCTGCACTTCTTGGTGTCAAAAATGGCAAAAATATCGTCGACATACCTAACCCAAGTCTTAGGGAAAGTCTTAGGGAGTCTTAGGGACGTCACTTCCACTAGTGATTTGCTTGGACAATATCCAGTAAAGATACTATGAAGTGCTAATCTCTCTTTTTTTCTCTTTTTAGGTTCTACTGAAGATGGCAACATAGTTGCTGAAATACGTATTTAGGTTCTAAAATACTTGTTGTGGTTAGGGGTTTATAATTTTATTATTAAGTTCGCCACAGTCTCCAAAATATTGTCATCTTTGACCTAAAAGATGTTTAATTTGTGTAAGCTCTGCTGGTTCAATGATGGCAGCTCCCAAGTGGGTTTGTCTTGTGTACATTACGGCGTCAAGTTTCCACAATAGGTGTACCGGTGTCTCTGGGGACCCCCGAATCTACAGTCTGCGTTGTTTGCGCATCCAATCTTTGTGAGATGATATCTCAGTGGACAATGTGCTGTAAGGAGACCTATAATCAGTCGAAAGTCTGTTTCTTTTAACTGGAGATACTGTCTGGCCTTGGAGGCAAAGAAGGTTATGGTAGCCTTAGCTTGTCTCAAGCTATATGATGTTTCCCAGTAAGTCGTTTAGCTTTATCTTCCCAGTTTTGTACCATCTTCCTGATGTGGCTTTTTGTGATACCACAACAGGGTTCAGGTCCGTAGAAGAAGTATTAGAGCCTTCTCTGGGGCTAGGATGTCCGCTTATTCGTTGACTTCGATCCCTGAATGTCCTGGAACCCACATCAGTGAAACCTTGTTCTCGTTTGCTAGTTTTACCAGGGATAGTTTGCAGTCCCAGACAGTTTTGTAAGTTCCTGGGCTCATAAGGCGATTGCGTGAACTTCCGCCTGGAAGATGGCTGGAGAATGGCCCATAGTTTTGCATAGGGAGAAATGTGATTCGGAAGTCTCTGATCTGTCTGAACCTCTGGAAGCAAATAGCGTAAAGAAACAAGATGATTTATGGATTAAACCTCGTACATCCATCAAGGATATCGCATATTATCCTTTGAAAACTCCTCTGGTGGTAGGATACCTGCACCGTCATCAGAATAACGTCGTTCTCCCTTTACACGATAACCAAATTATATCCAGATAAACCTAATGGCGCAATAAAAATATCGATTAGACTGTGCAAACGATAGCCCGCAGCCCTTGAAGCGTTGTGGAGCCGGCGCCATCCGAGGCCGTTCACATTTTCACATTTTCCCCGATAACGCACCGGCTCCGGGAGTGCGGGGGTGAGGCACATCAGGCACCGGAATCGGAACAGACCCGAATAAATACGCGCGGAACGCTGGAGATATCATTTTTTTCTACTTCGGCGCCAAAAGGGAAAGGGAAAAAGGATAGGTAAATGTTTGCGCGGTTAGACCCGACCCAAAGGTCGGCCCTTTCACCGGAAACATGCAAAACATACAGTTTTTGCTGATATATTGACGGTGGAGCGCCGCGCAGGCCGAGCGTATCTCGCGCGTCGTTAAAATGTCCACTTACTTCCGTTCGCTTTTCGGTGTAATAAAAGAAAAGAGATGTAGGCAGAATCTGTTAAAACGTTGAGAACCTCTGAGAGGTTATAATATGAGATTTTGAGGCTAGTGGCTAGTGGTCGGTAGTCACTTCGGAGTGTACGTCGAGGAAAGTTCACAACAGGGCGTTGCAACCGAAGTTGAGTAATTGTAATCTCACAGCTCATGAGCTGCCATTAAAAAAGTGAAGCCAGTAGGTCTTGTAATGGACTATATATATATAGAACTAGCTAATTTATAAATTATTATATTTAAGTCACTGGTGTTTTCGAGATATTTAGCTTCAACAATATTTTGCAGTTTAACTTAATAACCAGAAAGGATGCATTTTGTATAGCATGAATGTATCATTACAATTTTTTATATTATTATTTTGTATTTACTTTACAGCAATATTTTTCAAATATCTGACAACTGAAAATAATGACAATTTATGTATATCTCTAATTTACAAAAATTGATAATTGCTTGTAGAAGCAAGCTCTAAATTTTCGACGAATTTTGATGGAATGTAAATATGAAATAATTAGTATTAAAAAATAAATAAACCAAAATATACGACCATCTAAAAAAACATTTAGATGACATTATTGTTAAAATTAGATCCCTCTTATGTCCAAAACTACTACAGATTTGAGATTTGAAAAAAGATTTGACATTAATCATTATTGACATAATAACCTAATTTTCAGTATTCTTAAGTAATTAGTTATTAATTATAAGTAAAATTTTAATAATTCGAATTATAAATGAACAAAAGATGAAACTAGAATGTTTTTTTTTTTCTAGAAAGTAGAAAGTAATAAGTTTCATATGGTTTTATTGGTTTTCTCTGTTCCTTCAGAAGTTGGAGCCGTTTAAAATAAGATATTGTTAATAATTCAAACGGCTGTAACTTTTTAATGAATTGAAAAAGTAATTTGCTTACTAAAAAAATGTTTTGCAGAAGAAACGTGGGACAGCCTGCATATATTATTGCTATAATTTTATATTATTTTGGTTGTCAAGCATATATTAGATCTCATGAAAGATAATTGAAACATGAACTGCTATAAAGTAAATACAGATATATTTCTATTGTCCTTTCATACAAAATACATGCTCCGTCCTAAATATAAATTTAAATTAAATTTAGAGAATTTATTTACATTTAGTGAATATATTTTAATATTACCTACAATTCTGAAATAGTCTATATTCAGTGATAATCCTTGGCAACAAGATGATTTGTGCATTTACTTAGGTACTTACTTACTTAAGCCCGTCATCCCACTGCTGGGCAAAGGCATTTACTTACGTAATTAATATGTGTATTAGATAAAATAAATTTAAATAATGTGTCGTGATATTACGCAATATCTTAATATCAGATTTTCGTATCATATTATAAATTTCATGTTTATTAATATTATTATAAAAGTAATTTTATATTTAATTAAATGCACTACTCGTAAACTTAAATGTTGTGGTCATATTACATTTATTACATCGCAATGAAGGTATCACATTCGGGAAAATATCGGACACGCTCAAAATAAACTAAATTTCGTTACATTACAACCATCGAAAAACCACCTCGTGACGGAAAACTTTTTGCGAAGCGGCCGGGCCGAGGGAATATATAACCGAATATATAACCGACATACTATTTTCAAATCCTGCGATAGCGATACGAACATACTTTTTTCCATGACTGTACAATAGATACGCATTTCTGTACATATATTATTTTACTGTTAGTCTTAAGATGTTCCTAGCTAAATAAACATGTAAAATCACTAGGAGTGTTTTATTGGAAGAACCTGGCACTGTACAAAGACCAAGTACATTACATGGCGATCCTGCCAGTTCTTCACATAAGAAGCAGTGTAACAACAACAACATGTTAGTGTTCAAGTAAAATGGGCCACTCCAAACAAGAGATAATCGTACCTTAGGCTGAAAATTCTAAGAAACAGTGAAAACCAACGCATGTGCTATGGTGAAATATTGGGCAATTAATGGGCAAAATAATGCATAATCCGTGCATAGCATCTTTTCGTATCTACAAATCCAGAACGTGATCCAACGGAGCAACAATGAATTGGCGAGTTGTGAAAAGAAAGGCCTTTAAGTGCAGTGTTGTGCGCAACCTACCAAGATAATGTTGATGCGGAAAAATTGTAACGCATTGTAAGTTAGAAATTACGACAAATGACAAATAGCCAATTGGAACGTTTTAATATTATTAGTGAAGAACTTAAGAGTTATAAATAGAAATTTATTAAAAGATAATCAAGCCCGTAGATTAAGTTTAGAGGTAACGAATAAAAAGTTATCAAAGTTAACCGAAATAGAAGAAGAATTTTCAAACGGTTAGAATACGGTTAGAAGTACGGTTAGAATTTAACAAAGGTATCGGAAAAGTAGAACCAGACGTATTTAAGCAAGCTAAGCTATACGTAGCGGAAATAGAAACAGTTATTAGGGAAATTCGTGTTAGTTTAGAAAATAGAATAATTAGTATTAATCAAGAAGGAATTTTAGATAGCACCGTAGTAACAATGGCAGAAAAATCGATTTAAAAACGGCGGCAAGCCTTTTGCCAACTATGGATAATCCAGAGGATAAAACGAAGCAATTAATTGATTCCATAGAATTATACGATTCTTTATTAGATGAAGCTGGGAAAAAACTTTTAACTAATGTAGTATTGAAAACAAAATTATCGCAAAGTGCTAAATTACGGTTAAAGACGACCTACGAAAATAATTTAGAATTGATTAACGATATGAAACTTCATTTGTTGTCAAAGAAATCCGCGGCGGCCCTATCAGTTGAATTGCATAGCTCGATGCAGAGGGATAAATCCGTTGATGAGTTTGGAAAATCTATCGAATGTTTAATGGTAAATCTAACGCTAACTCAGTCAGAAGGTAATAACGAAACTTCTAAAGTATTGCGACCGGCAAACGAGAAGTTGGCTATAAATATTTTTGCAAACGGTTTACGTAATCACGAATTACGAACATGTCAAAGCAAGAAATTATTCCACATTAAAAGACGCTATTTCTGCTGCAATAGACGAAGAGAATGCACAAAAAGGCTCTGCATATGCAAAGGTATTCAACCTGCGCGGTAAAAATGATAGAGGTTCGAATAAAAATGATAGAAATAATTATTTTAGAGGACAAACTCAGTTCAGATGTCAAAATAATTTTAGAGGACAAAATCAAATCAGAGGACAAAACTATTATAGAGGACAAAATTATTCTAGAGGGCAAAATAACGGTAGATTCCAAAATAATAATTATAATGGACGACGAGGTCGAGTAAATTTTAACGGTTCATCAGACAGAAGACTCTATATGACTTCCGATTCAACACCCAAAAACGCTAATACCTCAAAAGAACGAGAAGACCAGTTTTTTGGCGTTCCTAATGCAAAATCTTATCCAAAAACACTCACTACTAACAGGTAGTCACTCAACTCATCCTGACCAAAGCATGCATTTGCGACGTATTCCACACTCTGTTTCTTCTCACACATGACACCCCGTCGCTGGAGAGCATAGACACCAATCTAATCCAATCCCGGAAATGCATTTATGTGAAAGCGACTTCTCTCAACGCGGTCGTTCGATCGGTACAAGCGTCATCGGGGGCGAGCAGATAGATGAAGAAACACATCTCATCATATTAATCACGTTGGTAACAGAGGCTGCAGAGGCACCGCAGCAGCAGCAGCAGCGCTGGACGGACGGCTGGTTTTTTCGACGGGTTTTCAAGCGTTCAATGCACTCGGCGCGCGTTCGAGCGGTAGTTTTGAAGCCGGGGCCGTTTCTCTCACTCCACACGGTTCAATTGCGATGATAGATGGACTGAGTCGGTGTGCAGGCATTGATCCTCTCGCCACTGCTGAACGTTCGACCGAGAGAGAGAGAGAGAGAGAGAGCGGTCGCAAACTCTCCGCCGAATGTATGTATTGCAGCGCTTCTAGTCTTTCTGATACGTATGTACGTCCATTTTTCCAGCCGAGTTTGACTGATGATGTTTAGGGTCGATTTGGGCTCAATTGAGTTGGAACTGTTCGATAACAATGCTTGATTTATGCAGACGAATGTATTATTTGCACTACATCTGTTTGTTTTAACAGTTTCTATTGATTTGCACAAAAAAAAACAGTCACTTCTGTTACCACCACATGAAACAACGTCTTATAGACCCATCTCTCTACTGCCCATCATGTCAAAAATCTTCGAAAAATTACTACTCAATAGATTGAAGCTAATAATAGAGAGCAAAAGGCTTGTTCCAGACCATCAGTTCGGATTTCGGGATAAGCACTCTACTATTGATCAGATACATCGAATAACCAACATAATTGAAAAATCGTTAGAGGAAAAAAAGGTTTGTTCTGCAGTCTTCCTAGATGTGGCACAGGCTTTTGATAAAGTCTGGCATGAAGGACTGAACAATAAATTAGGAAGTATTCTCCCAAAACAGTTTGCACAACTATTAAAATCTTACCTGACTGAGAGATACTTTAGAGTCAAACAAGGTGATGCATGCTCTGTCCTTAAGGAAATAAAAGCAGGAGTGCCGCAAGGTAGTGTTTTAGGGCCCGTCCTTTACCTACTCTACACCAGCGACCTCCCAGCACTAGAAAATAATACTGTCGCAACATTTGCTGACGACACGGCTATCCTAGCTGTTGGGAACAGCAATGAAGAAACGACGAGAAAACTCCCAACAGCTCTTGGTCATTTTTAGGTCTGGACAAAGAAAAAAGAATTAAACTGAACGTCGTGTCTGCATCAAAACTTAGTTAGCGAGGATTTCACAATCATTTTCATTCTGACAGTAGGTAGTGTCAAAAACTGTTTTTTTACAATACCTACTGACAATATTATCCATATACCTATTAGGGATTATACGAAACTTGTCCTGTAGCGCCAATGTGTAGTCTCGGTTCCAACAATGTGAGACGGAGATATATATTTTGTCTATCGATGTGGTGCCCGGGATCAAACTGCGCATGCGTGGGCAGTAGTTATTAGGACCGTCGACAGATGGTGGTTATGTAGCTTAAAGTGCGTGGTCGGTATTACCGCGGCCGTTAGCCGGTAATATTCGGCATCACTAACGCCAAACTAGTGACAGCCCACAGCTAGCCTTATACATGTGGCAGCTCACTAACGTTTGTTTTATTTTAATGCAGACTCGATCGATCTCGCTCAAATAGAACCTGATGCAGCTAAACTATTAATTTTATATATTGTATGATAAAGTCATGTGCCTGGCCATATACAATTTCAGCTAATTGCCCCGTATTTTCTTTACATTTCCACGTCTACATACCTCTTATTCTTTGGCTAATTAAAAGCCGTTTTCACACATAATTAAGCTACCCACTCACGCACGCATGGAAGAGAACCGGCAGTAATTCCTGAAAGAGATTTGCATGCCGAACGGGATATCGCTTCCAGAAGCAATTACGGTCGGAGGAATGTATAATTGCGTATTTTTCCGCGCCAAGAATTAATCACCAGATGTCGCGACGGTCGCGTGCCGTCCGCAATTACAGAAGTCACCGCGATTACTTTCAAACGATGATAAACGCAGCAACCCGTGGTGTTCCTTTTCACTAATATTATTCAGATCGTTACGGTTTATCATGGTTATTGTAGATTAGTTTACTGCGTTTATACATTATTCCCTATATATGGTAGGTTTAACCTCATTTTGGCAATTCTGTTGTGGATATTACTGTGAAAAGAGGTCTTTGGCTTTTTATAGATATCGAAATATTGAAAAAGTAGGGTGAGCGGGTTCTAGGACTAAAAATAGGAACAAAGTGGTACATATTTCCTTTCACGTCCTACCAGGAAAACCAAGGTTTTGCTGCAAATCTCCTAAATAACGAAATAAGCAAAGATAGATATTGTAATGCGGGCGCGTCCCTTCTTGATTATTATTGCTTAATGACTCTACTGAAGGGGACGCTTACCCGCCATTTTGAATGTACTCGAAATCGAACCTGACTTAGTTCTTTCTCTGGACTTTGTCAGAGAAAGATGAAACCCTAGCTTTATCAATTTAAATCATTTGGAAGCCAAAATGCTTCTCCACAAAAGGACAGGTTTATATTACTGTATAATGAAAACGCAGATCCAAAAACAACACTAATTATCTATTTAACAATTAAACTAACAATTGCAGAACCGCTTACAAAAGAGATGAACGTTAATTCCAGAAGAATAATATGTAATATTCTTCGGGCAGAGATGGTCGACAATATAAATCAATAAACTCTAACAAACAACTTACGCGTTAAAATGGTTGAGAACAAGAAAACAATACAGCACAATTATTATAACTTACCCGAAGAGAACCAATGGTTGTGTGTTTTCTTCCACCCCTAAATTCTCGCGCCAAAGCCCCAGGCGCTTGCGCTCTAATTTCACACGCTAATCCTCGTGGCTAGTCCCAACCTCGAGTCCGTCTTAAAACAAAATACGCCAGCGTGCAAATTGAAATCCCATTTTCAAACTCAGGCGCAAAATCCCAACTTTTTACAATATTACTTGTTTGTGCTGAATTCGTTCGATATGTGATGATCTGTTTTCTGGAGAAATGTAGTGGTTGAAGTATTGAAATAAATCAGGTTTCTGGTAAATGTGCTTAATCTCCCAGTAGACCGACAAGAGAAGGGAGAAAGAGCATGCGAAATAGGGGTAGGAGGGGGGAGTATTATAAATGTTTACGTCGATTTTTCACTGAATCAGATCGGACGTAATGTTTGGATACTGAAAGAGGGGTGCTTTTAGCGCCGTCTATAGAAAAACCCGGGCGCGTATCGGTTCTGTGACGTCCCATTTGACCCGTTGAAAATTTCCATTGATAAATACCGTGCGATCGACGGACAAATCTATCCAATATCTTACTTTCAGCGGGAACCTTTGTGGCCGGAGCTCGGGCGTAATCAGGGGGCCGAAGTCCGGGCGATATATCAGGCCGAGCTTCGGCCGTATTTCTTCGTTGCGGCGTTTCATTAGGATCGAAGGCCGCCGGGACCACCGGACCTCGTCCAGTAATAAATTTAATAAATAGTTAAGAACAAATAAATAAATCGCGCGCGACAACGGAAAATTCGGTTTTCCGCAAACTTGAGCACTCGCTCGCTCGCCACACGCTCGCCCGCACGGCTGGTCACCGTTGATCCTTTTACTCAATTTTTCGTCGGACGTGATCGGAAAATTTGACCGGAATCCGGAATATGTTTCAAGGTACACGAAAACTTACGAAAAGTATTCGTACACGTTGTCGAACTACATCCGTATTGCGTTTTTACTCCAATCGCCTTTTTTTTAGAGAAGAGAAAACATCTTTGAGTTAAGAGTAATGTCAGTCACCGGCCTCGAAAGTTAGACGAAACTGAGGCGCGAGAGGAGGGAACAAGCCGCGCCCATTGTACACTCCGCAGAAAATGCAGAAACACTTATTAGGGGAACGTCGGCTTCATTCTTTGAACAACGTCTGCGGCAAAGATCAAAGGAGCCGGCGGTGTTGACTGGCGCCGAGCCGATCTACACCGCACTGTCCCTTTTATTCCGTTTACTAATAATTTTGTATATATTTGTAATTCTATGGCATATAGGCTTGATATTCACACTGACATAATATACTTATGTTCTGAAATGCTTTTCTTGTAGATTTTAAATGCAAATACAATTCCACAAAATAATACAATGATACAAATTAATTAATTGCTTTATTATAAAATTCCTATTTTATTACTATGGTTGAACATTTTACGTTTAGTATGTTGAAAAAATGTAGTTTTTCTAAAAGACAGTTTTACTTACATAAAAAAATTATTATTTACATTTATTATTAGACAATAAACATTAATTATTAACTAATATTCTGTTAGCTCCGAAGAAACGAACAGCATGATTCGCGAAGACAGAAATTATGAATTTTGACTCACGGCCATAACCCGGTAACTATTTATCTTCTCAATGATTCTGAACGTGAAAGCATTCGTCCTAATTTACTTATTTAAATCCATTTAACGCTTTCTTTGTGCATCAATAATCTCGAATGTCTCGTTCATACTTAGCAGAGATCGAAGCTTTCAGGTAAAACACACCTCATATACAAAATTCCAATTTTTTCTCTTTATTCACTAACCAAAAGTTATCTCTTTTGAATTTTTATTCGTTCCACTTTTAATTTTTTCTCGGGTGACGCAAGTAGGTGTTAGTAAATATAATATTCCTATTTTATTACTAGCTACAGTTGGATGTTTCATTTTGAAATTTTACTCAAACTTATTATTGCTATGTATAGACTAGGTAGTATAGGTACTTCAATTTTGATTGTATGAGAAAAAATAGCGATTTCGATCAAACAGGCAGCTTTATTTATATGCATAACTAAGTCATTTATTATATATTATATACATACATGTGCAAATATTTTACAATAGAAATAACAAATGTCATCTACGTCTGCAATGGCAACTGAAAATAAATATAAATAAAATAGAATAACCAGTTATTTACATATTTAGAAATTAAGTAGTTTCAGCTTCTTGCAAGCGTCTGTTATTATAAAGACAACAAGTCGAACTAAAGTCAACCTGCGTACATAGACTGCGATTTCCCTAAAGTAATTGTCAGGGGACAAGTGTTTGGTATTAATATTATTTTCTAAATCTAAATACCAATATATTTGAAATTCTATGACGGGAAATAAATGACTAATTACAAATTAAATGACTTTTATTTCTTTATTAATAGTTTATTTAACTCTTATTAATTATTTAGTAGTATTTAGTAGTAACATTATAGGTATTGCGGTTGTTGATTATTCTTCGTTCCACGTGTCGTACGGTGACTGCACTACAAACCTTCACGGAAATATGCCCTCCTAATTTATGAGCTGCTCTCTTCTGTCTTCCTAGCATCAGGACGGCAAAAATGTCTTGTATACGGTTTCTGGACCTATTTTTCTTATGCCGAAATTCACTTGCGGAAAAACATGCTGTCCTAATTTCTAAGCCGGTCGTTGCAGTCAATTTACGTAGACGCCACCAGCACGGTAAAATTTATTTTGCTTGGGACTGTACTAGTTGAATTTGATTGGTCGAAGCGTAGTAAAATATGTTATTCTCGCCTCATACACGTGTTCAAAAAAGCAAGGGTGAAATCATTACAACATTCATATTTTGTTGTGATTTTTTTTACATAAGTTCACGAAGTTTCAATACAAAATGCTGTAATATTGCTTTTTTGATATTTAGCTCTGATTTGGAATAAAAAAATAACAAAAATTACCAATTATTGGCTTCTTTAGCAAGGTTTTAAAAACAAACTATAACAAAAATGAAAAAAGTGGCATTAGTAGCCTCTGTACTACACCTTTGTCTATAGTTTAATGTATTACACGTGAATATTAACACACAATTAAGCTCAGTATGTTTGCTTTTATGTAGTGTTGTTTTGTAGTACGCTACTACCTCTAGTGATTCCTCTTAAGTGTTTAAATTGTAACGAAATAGCATGCGATTCGTTATAGATAAAGGTAAATATTGGGTCGCGCGCGCCTACGGGTATATAGAGCGCTATAATCCCGCCGAGAAATCAGTTTCTTACCAAGAGCGCAATCGACTAGTTGGCCCAGTGTTGACGGTTGCTCGACTAGTTGGCCCAGTGTTGACGGTTGCCCCCGGATTCATCTCGGACTAGTTGGCCAGGGGATAGCCGCAACTATGATTAGTAGTAAATCATAAAATGGAGTACTTTTTTAGTGTGAAAAAAATAGCTAATTTGATATAAAACTTGTTATACAAAAAATTCCCCTTGATTTTCAAATAGGCTGTGATTATATCCTAGTTATATAAAGTTTGCAAACGAACAGTTTGGCTTCTGCTTCTTTTTAGATCATACAACTTGACCCACAAAAATCGAATGAATAGGAACAAATTACAATAAAAAACCTTGGTGGAAAACATCTTAATTGAAAGCTGATGTAAAGGACTGCAAACCTTCGCTAAAGAAGAACGACAAAACCTGGCAACAAAACCGCTTTCCAAATTTTCTTAATAATGAAAAGAATCGTCGCCAATTCACTGAGTGGGGAACGGAATTAGGCTAAAAGCTCTCTCCTCTATCTTTCTCCCTCTCTCTCTCTTCTTCCGCCCATAAAAACTACAATTTTCATCAGGAACGACCACGAGAAAAACGGTTTTCCTATGTCCACGTCCAAAATTAAGGTTATTACTCTGGTGTCTCCGCTTTTCCTCAACTAAAATAATGGGGTTTAATTACTTCTTACGGCTCGCTCAGCAGTCAGCTGATCTCCACCACTTCTCGGCACAGGATCTCGCGGAGTAGGTCAAGGTAGTACTAGCCTTCCTAAAAATGTCAAATTCTGAGGCATAAAATTCTGCATTTGCATTAATTACTTACTGAAAACTGACCTGTCACCATAATCAGTTATTAAAGTTTGTATTTATGAATAGATCGTGTTAAACCGACCGAGTGGCTTTTGATGACACTTCACAGAAGACTCTCGTAGATCAGAAGCCCGTAACGAAAGTAATGTCGATTTGAACGTACCCTTTCAGCGGGCACCTGAAAAACCACTCGCTTCCGAAGTACGGCGACGCCGAAAGAAATCAATGGAAACAATTAAGCGTGCGGAATCCAGATTTACAACGAGCGAACGGTTCTCTGGTAGTTTAGGTATCCGCAAGCGGTGCCGCAACAGAAAAGAGCCCATTAAAAGCAATCTCCGCGCCTGGATCTGCACTCTCCACATTGGTGCAGGTACACGTCGTCGTCCACCAGCAACACATGGGGGCTCTAGCGGAGCCCTCTACAACGGCGCGTTGCAGCGACCCGCGGAGATGCAATCGCGTTTGAAAAAGCATGCCATTATCGAACGCAAATAACTTGTATTCGAACGCTTTTCCCCGTGTTTGAGAGCGAGAACGCTGAAAACGAATGAGATTGTAAAACACGTACGCTACGAGGAGTGGATAGGTACTTACTCGGTTTTTTATCAATCTATGCGGATCTGTTGAATATTTTTGGTTTGTTTTGTGGATGTCGTAATGCAAAGGGTATGATAGATTTTCTCTAAAAGATTACCCATCAATATTAACCTGAATTCTTAAAACGAGATACTTGTCCATTTACTGATGCCCTATATTTACTTTGTCTTAAACAAGAAGAACTACCACTTCATTAACTGTGCTCTACTTTTTACACATTTCACTTATTCACTATATAGTTCGAAGTTCGAAGGGTTTAGTTCTTGTTAGTCTTCTCAAGAGATTCTGGTTGTCCAGGGCCTATGCAGGACCTCCCTCGTTTATACGTCGTGCCGGTGCTAGGTTGGGTTCGGCAGGTGCAATATAGATTCAAGGTCGTCCCAGCTGTCCCAGTACCTACTGGCGGCTTAGGCGAGATCCATGTGATTGTGTCTGTACTAACAACTGAGAGTTCCTTCCCACATGCCAGTCCATTCTGTGTATTTGAGGCCAAGCTGTATTATTTTCTTCTTAAAATGTCCTTTCCACCTTAGTTAGCTTTGTGTCCAGAGTCCAGACATGGGAGACGTATTATATCATAGTATATCCAATATATCCAGGTGCTTTCTTTGGATTCAGGTTTGTTTTGATTTCTTTGGCAACTTCCTTTAGAGAAACTAGCTGTATGGCTTCTTCTTCCTAGGTTCTACGTGACTGGCTATGATTCGATGTTATGGGGCTGGAAGATATTTTAGACGTTCTGCAAAAGTTTCAGCTTTCTGTTTATTGTCTCTTCCTCACGTGCAATCTCTTCACCTTATGGGTGCGACATGGCCCACTGGCCTCTTGTACTCCCTTACTGTCCCCAGCAGGTAGTATGGTTCTTCGTCGGAAATAAATTTTGTTAAGAAGGATTCCAATGATGCTTCCTTATATTTTGAATTTCGCGTTTAAATTGTTGGGATTTGTTAAGGTACAGTCTTGAACAGGACTTACTGTCTTTTTCGTTCCATATGCCTTCTTGGTTTCAAATTCGCATCTTTTAATCTATTTTGTAACATTTTGATCAGAAATTTCCATTCCATGTGCTCGCCTTAGGTCGTTTAGGAGGTCTATAGGAGGCATTATACAGGACGGTAGTAGGCTACATTAATTCAAAACAAATTATCCCTTATTAAGTCGGCCGACCCCCATTATTGGATTACCCGTCGGAACCGGAATTTGCATATGAAAGGATTGGTCAGGCGGCGATCTTCTTTTGTCGCGCGTTCGTCTATGCATGCGTGTATAGTAAGTGAATTGGTCCAAATAGTCGCTCTAACAACGAACGAAAACAATGGACCCAATGTGCATGTCTGCGCGCGCGCGTGTGTGTGTGTGTGTATATATGGACGTCGGTACGTGGGGGTACTAAAACGGTCATTACAGGAGGCACTGTGTGTTGTTTCCGCTAAAAGCAACGGACTGCACTACAGAATACATCAAAGTAACTGTTTGCGGTTGTTCAACTGGAAGGTACGTAGGTAATCGTTGTTAATGGATCCTAGGTAGAGACAAAGAGCAGTAATCAACAACATATTTTGGTATATAAAACTTAACTATGCATCTTCTAGGTCATACAATGAACAAAATTGTGGAAAATTTTCTCTGGAATGCATGGCAATCAAATCTATAACAGAAGTTTTTTTTTTTTTTTTAATTCAATAAGAGCATTACAATCTAGTCATAATTGACTAATGAGTAACTTAATTCTAACTTATTTTACTAGTGTAACTTAACCCAACAGGCACCCATCGATGTCTCTCAGTTAGTCCTGGTATACTGGGCACGTTTTTCTTGCGCACTACGTAGCACTGACTCTGCTTTTGGAACTAACACCTACAACCAGCACTTACTCTGCTTTTATGACTATCTCACATTCACACTAACTCAAAAGGCTTCTTTCTCTTGAGTCTTCTGACTAATGCGGTGTTGTCGAGGAGCTGGATGGCCTCAACGTTCACGTGATGGTGAAGCCTTTCCTCGTGACTTCTTGCTAATTTTTGGATTTCTTTGCAAACAAACTCCATTTTAAGGTCCTTGTGGAGATCATCATTCCTAATGTACCAAGGCGCATTGACAATGCATCTCAATACTTTATTTTGGAAGGTCTGGACAATTTTAATGTTGCTTTTTTTTTTTTGGTGCAACCCCAGAGTTGAGCACCAGACGTCCACACGGGTTTTAGAATTTGCTGGTACAAGAGAAGCTTATTATGTACAGACAGCGTAGAGTTTCTTCCTAGCAGCCAGTACATCTCTCTATAACGGATTCGTAGTTCCTCTCTTTTCTTTTTGACATGGGCTTTCCAGCGGAGCCTGGCGTCTAATGTCATGCCGAGATATTTGGCTGTGTTTGCGTACGGTACTATTTGGTTATTAATAGTAACCGGGATGTGTTGTATTTTCTTGTTCGTAAAGTCAACATGTACTGACTTGAGTTCAAAAAGAATTTGCTCATACCGCTAAACTATTAATTTTTAAAATAACTGAAAATGGGGTAATAAAATTTAGTTCATAAAATTTTAGTTAATTAACTAGACTGGAGGGATACTTAAAAAGTGGTTGGTGGGGGAAACAAACTTGATCATTAAGCAAGCTGTGGTTTTTATCAATCTTATGTTTTTCAATTTGATATTGTTCAAAAAGGTCCAGCTTGTAGCCTTTGTTGCAGGTGGGAAGAAGTGTCACGTCTTAGTAATTAATGACGTAACCAGTTTCCATTTCATGTTTGTACAGATTAGAGGTTTGGTGGGATTGATGTTCGAAGAAACGTTTCGATAATTTTCTTCCAGTCTGGCCAATATAAAGGGAGGGACAATGAGAGCAGCTGACCTTGTAGACTCCCGACCTTTCGGCAAGGAGTTGGGGTTTTGAAACTTCTAAGTTACACTTAAAAATGTCAATTAATAATGCAAAGCAAAATGGAAATGACTGTCATAGTATCGATGACAGTCGGATTTTCTGTGGATTGGTGAAGTTTAATACAGTGTATGCCCTCCTCGAGCACCAATCACTTCCTCACACCTCATTGCCCTTTTCGTCCTTAGCTTCAAAACCATTGCATGTAGTTTTTACATTCCTTTTACCTTCTCTATGAACATCAGATCATAATTTATCATAAATCGTCTTCACAATTTAATAAACTTGAGCAATTACTTCTACTATAGCATGAGAATTACAACCAAAAATCGTATAATCTTGCTAGTCGGACACGACGGGGTGCCACCGTCAGAATATCGATAAAATAATTTAGGGGTAGGCCGGGGTAATGAATTGTACAAGGCCGCAGAGTGCCGCTGTCAATACAAATTAGTCCCCGACGAATTCACTTTATATTTACATAACAAAATCGATACCCGAACCCCCGAACTACCCTACCTACCTTCCCCTGGACGCGCGCTATTACTTCGCGGGGAGTACGGCAGTCACCCTCCGAACCAATCGCTTCTTATTGAGTTGCCGACTGATTAGTTAAATTAGACTGTTGCAGGAACGGTTCCCCAAATATATACGGTACTCACTCGACCGCACAACCCTTTTACCATAACGGTTTTCTAGCATAACGTTTTTCCTAATAGCGGTACGGTTGGTAGATCGCCGTATTAGGTATACATCAACGAAATAGGTAGATCGCTGCTCGCTACTTCCTACAAAGTTGAAAAGAGTTTTATAATAAAGTACATAGATAGATTGAAGTTTGATTTGCCCAAACGTTTCATTATTTGTAGCTCTTGTTGTTCTTCTACACAGCTGCAAAAGTTGACCCTTTCGGTTGGTACTTGTGCAACAAAATTGGTGCTTTACTTGATCCTTATACAACATATTAACAATTTTATATGCAATTTTGTAAGTATATTTTGCCCTCTATCGTATGGCAACCGAACACGCGATTTAAAAATTTCAAATTACTGCTAAAGCAAACCCTAAACCCTGTACTTTTAGGTTAACTATCGTGAAAATTTGTTGACTTCTGAGTGTTGACAATCAGATTTTCTTTGAGGTGTATTATGTTCTCACACACAAAAACCAAATATGCAACAAAAACAAACTGATACGCATCTTTAAACTCAGATTTTCATTCATAGCAACAAAAAATCTATTAAAAACACTTCCAAATAACCAAGTTTCCATTCGCATTATCAATATTACTCATGCTATCATTCACATTATCCCAATTATGAATTGTCTCTCCAGAAACCTATCCTAACCGATTTTAAACTAATTGACAAGAGTAAGCAGAGATTGTTGGTTGTTTTTTGTACTGAATACAAATTCGTTCTCAAACGTAGCTCATCAAGACAGGTTGTAACGCGGCGAATTGTTCGGCGTGATTTGTTTGATATTCCGTATGGGTAGCGCCATCTATCGCTGTCTAGGGCAACTTGGTGGAGCTCGGCAGGAACTCGGCAGGGTGTGAAACGCTGCTAGCATCGGGTTTCCGCGCGCAAAATTGCCGAGGCCACGCCCCCGTCATTTACATTTAATTAGATCCCACGGTTTTTACTGTTTGGATTCACGGAATTTTGTCTTGCAAAATCGTTGTTCACTTTGTACTATAGTTCGCCGCTGTTACTTGGTTTAACTTTCCCTTGGTTTCCCTATTCCGACAGAAATTCTAGGTTTCCGTTTTTTCTGCGTTTCCGGCCGTTATTTTTCGTGGCCGTAGTGCGGCTTGCAGCGTGCTTTTCCGGCGTCTTGTCTTGTCAATCATCTTGGAGTGTACACGTGTGATAGATTTTTGGAAGCCCGTTGAGAATTATAGGAGAGGATTTTGGTAGTTTGGAGGTCCCCCTTATCGCCTTAGTGCGGATTTATCTCGACCAGGCTTCAACAGGTGTCCAGGTTGTTGATTTAGTGGAAATCTGGCCACCACGCCATTGTGCGGATTTAAACGAAATTCTATCACGTTCACGTAGGCCCAGTGTCCATCTATTTTTGGGTAAGCTCTCTTTAGATTCGATGAGATTGTCTGGTGGCAATTGGTGGGTCGATTCTACGACTAATTCCTCTTTTTAGGCACCTAATACGAGGCAGGAGACCCCTCGAAGGTTCGTAGTCACCTAATACGAGGCCGGAGACCCCTCGAACGTTCGTAGTCACCTAGCACGAAGCGAGAGACCCTTCGTAAGTCAGTAGTCACCTGGTACGAGGCAAGAGACCCTGCGTAGGTCCTTCGACATCTAGTACGAGACCTTTTCGAAGTATATCGAGTCGGAGTTGGTGGCACCGTGACGGGACCGGCACGTGCGGTGATTATTATCCGTCGTGGAGGATCCAACGCTAGCATCGGAGCGTCTGTAGGTGGCAAACAGTGTCTCGAAGCTCCGGATAAAGGTCAGAGGGCATATATTTTTCCGATCAGCTGTGGCGAACGCTCGTTGTCCCTCGAAGGAGCAGGCAGCTCGTATATCTTTTTTTTGGTTGTGCCTTTTGTTGATTAGTAGTTAGTATCGCTACGATTGTGTAATCGTTACCCGTCAAGGAGCCTTCCGCTCGCACACCGGTTTATGGTGGCGCATTTGATTAATATTAGATTAGTGTGGCTACGATTTAGTAATCGTTGTCCATTCCGGAGCCTTCAGCTCAGTGTTATTAATTGTTAAGTGTTTAATTATCCGAAGATATCGCTCGGACCATCGGTGCTCAACCCGTATGTGTTATTAATTACCTTTTTCTTTAATTTCGAGTTTGGTTTACGTACTCGTAATTTTGATTACCCGTTACAGTATTTATTTTTGTGGATTCTGAATTTAATTCGGATAACTGTTATCCACAGGTATAATTTCCTTTGATCGTTCAAGATTTTTAACGGAAGCCGTTAGTGGCTTCGGAGTTTATTTTATTTTCTCATTTGGGCGTAGCCAAGTTGAGTGCCGATGGGAATTTAATTTTCTTTTGGGACGGATTGCCCCCATATACGCTTGCCGAGTTTAGTTTTATTCTTGTTATCAACTTTTCAACATCGACGTCGGGTGCAGTAATTTTCTGGGGATTTTACCCAAATCTACAGCGAGTCGCGGCGCGGTTTGGCCAAGCTTCGTGTCGGTCGCTATTATTTCTTTTTTTTTTGGTACGATTTGCGGTTTGGGCTCGAAGCCCTTGAGCGAGTTGAATTGTTTGACATTTATTCCTTTCTTTTGTTATTTTGCTTTGTGTGCATACTAACGTGTATGCAAGGCGGGGGCGTATCCTCGGAGTGGTACTTTTGGCTGTACCAAGATTTATTGTGTACCTGTATACCGATGCAAATTATATTGGTGATTTCCTCGTTGCCGTTTGGAGGCTAATAAATTGGTTGAAGATACATTTGCTTTGCTTGTTCCCTGTGTTGCCTTTATTTCAGCTGCACTTTCGTAGTCGAGTGCTGTTTCTCCAACGGATTAAGACTGACGTGGCGCCCTAGAACATCGTATCAAGGAACCGTTTGGTTACTGTCCCACGACCACCTCCCTGGTTGGCCGGAGCATCCGGGAGAAACGCATGAGCAGCACAGGTTTAGTAGAAGTCGAGGTATTTTGGTGTTTCTTCGGCGACTTTAGGTCTTTGGTATTTTTGCGAAAAAAAAGGCGTTACATTGGCGCCCAACGTGGGGCCATTAATCATTGATTAGGAGGAGCTAATTGGGTGGTGACCTATGCTGGTTGGGTTGTATATTTTTTTTTTTCCTCTCCTTTTTTTTTCCTCCCGCCTTGTTTTCAATCTTGGCCTTGTTTCACGGGTTGGGGACCTGGTCTCATTGGTTCGGGACTTGGTTTCATTTAGCTGGCCAGTGTGTGGTTTGAGTCCGTCACTATGTCCGCTCCCACCATGAAGTTACACCATCTGAAGAAGGATGAATTAGAATATGAGCTTCGTTCCCGCGGGATGGACCCCACCGAGATGACGGTGGTCGATATGCGGGCAAGTCTGAGGTCGCTGACCAGGTTGGAGCAGGCTCGACGCGCGGTTCGATACTCGGATTACGAGTTTGATGCCAAGAAGGACTTGGATGCCATTGCTGCGAAGTTTGAGGAATTGGATACCTTGGTGACGGGGTTGGGCGATGATCGGGTTAGTCCTGCGCATCAGCGATGTTGTTCGAGAGTGTTGCATTTGCTGGGCCGAGTGGGTGGAATTTCCACGGCGACCGGGGATGCTGAGGTCATCCGGGAGCGTAGTGCGTGGCTGGCGAAGGTGTCCGCGTTGCTGACTCGCTTGCGGAGGAGCCGACATCGTTCTCGGGATCTGGATGTGAGTGAGGGCTTGTTGGATACGGCGCTGGATGGCGAGGAGTCTGGTTCTAGTAGCGGCTCTGAGGTTGTGGAACCCGAGACCGCGGCGCGTGTCACCGGTGCGTCCCAATCGCCATTCCGGTCGAGGGATTACGTTGTCCCTGTCTATAAGTGGAATGTGCATTTCTCGGGTGACCCAAGGTCGATGTCCGTGATGGATTTTTTGGATCGAGTGACCGAGTTGCGGAGAGCGCGAGGATGTACCGAGGCAGATTTGTTTCGATCGTCGTTGGATTTGTTTCAGGGCAAGGCACTATTGTGGTATCGGTCGGCGATACGTAAGTGTAGCACGTGGCGGGAGTTATCAGATCTTCTGATGAAGCACTATTTGCCTCCGGACTATAAGAGTCGTCTGTTCCAGGAGATTATGGGTAGAACCCAGGGACTTCAGGAACCTATCGTCGAGTATCTCGCGTGCATGCAGGCTTTGTTTGACCGCTATGGGCGAATGTCTCGGGAGGTCCAACTGGACATACTAAAGAAGAATCTGGCACCCTTTTACCTTATGCAGTTGCCGTCAGTCCGTACCGTCGAGGAGTTGGAGACCGAATGCTTGCAGCTGGAGACAAAAAAGTATCGAGCCGATCATTACCATGCACCTCCTAGGAAGAGTCGGGAATGTGTGGAGCCCGAGTTGGCCTGTCTTTATTCCTGTTCGGAGACTGCCGCCGTGTCGTCGCCTGCCGTTCGACCCCCACCGGGGGCGCGACAACTGGAGTGTTTCCGTTGCCGCAAGGTTGGTCATTTCGCCCGGGATTGTCGACTGAAGCAGGGTGGCATTTGGTGTTATCGCTGTGGGCAGCCGGATGTTACGACAAATACTTGCCCTAAGTGTTCGCCGCGGTCGGAAAACCCCGATCGGAGGGCCTGAGTGGTCGTCAGCCACCCTCCCAGTATTCTTCCCGGACCAAGGACCCTGCCCATAAAATACTTATAGACTATATAATTTCCCACGCTTCCGGTGATTGCCGACCGTACTTGAACGTTTCCATTTTGGGGCAGAATATGCTCGGCCTCTTGGATTCTGGAGCAACCCATACGATTGTTGGGGACTCCGGATATCGACTGTTGCTGGCTCTGGGACTGACTTTGGACTGTGCTTCGCGACGGAGTTGCGCTGTGGCGAACGGGGAGGTTTGCTCCTCATTGGGCACCGTGGCCGTCCCTTTCACTCTGCTGAATAAAACTCGCCTGTTGAATGTTATGGTGGTTCCTTCCCTTCCCCATAGGCTGATCCTAGGTATGGATTTCTGGCGGGAGATGGGTATTGTCCCGGATCTTCGGCAGGACGTCTGGCGATTCGGCGAGGAGTTGGCCGATCTTTGCGACGTGCAGGCTGGTGACGAGCTAACGCGGGCGCAGCGTACCGCCTTGGATGAGTTGGTCGGTCGGACCTTTCCGTCGGTGGGATCTTGCCCGCTGGGTACGGTTACGTCCGTAGAGCATGAGATTGTCACGGATTCCCCTCCCATAAAGCTTAGATACTATCCTGTTTCGCCCGCCAAGCAGAGGATCATTGATGAGGAGCTGACAAAGTTGCTGGAGCAGGGAGTGGTAGAGCCTTCCAGGAGCGCGTGGTCGTCCCCTGTTCTTCTCGTCCCGAAGAAGGACCGAAGTTACCGTTTCTGCATTGACTTTCGGCGCCTCAATCAGGTTACTAAGAAGGACGCGTATCCTTTGCCCTACATTTCTTCTATTTTAGACCGTCTCCGAAACGCCCGGTACCTGAGCTCATTGGATATTAAGTCGGCCTACTGGCAGGTGCCTGTCGCAGCCTCCTCAAGAGAGTTTACGGCTTTCACGGTTCCCGGACGCGGCCTGTTCCAGTTTCGGCGGATGCCGATGGGGTTGACCAACGCCCCGGCCACTTGGCAGCGGTTGATTGACGGTATTTTGGGAGCAGATTTGGAGCCCCATGTGTTGGTTTACCTGGACGATATTGTGGTGATCTCCCCGGACTTCGACACCCATCTCACGATACTGGAGAAGGTTTTGGATCGGCTACGGACTGCCGGCTTGACAGTTAGCCGGGAGAAGTGCCAATTCTGCCGACCACAACTTAAGTACTTGGGATACATCGTGGACCGGCATGGACTCCGCGTAGATCCGGAGAAGGTAGAGGCCATCTTAAATATTCCCGCCCCGCGAACGGTGTCGGAGGTTCGTCGCTTCGCCGGGATGGCTAGTTGGTACCGACGCTTTGTACCCGATTTCGCTTCCGTAATGGCACCTCTTACCCAGCTTACCCGGAAGGGCGTAAAATTTGACTGGACTCCGGAATGTGATCGGGCTCTGACCTCCGTGAAGCAGTATTTGGTGACGGCGCCTATTTTAACGTGTCCTGATTTCGAGCGGCCTTTTACTTTGCAGACAGACGCCTCCGCATATGGTCTCGGTGCCGTCCTCACACAACGCCTTGAGGGTGAGGAAAAAGTGATTGCCTTTCTGTCACGCTCTCTGACTTCCCAGGAGAGGAATTACTCTACCACTGAACGTGAGTGCCTAGGCGTGATTTGGGCCGTGGAGAAGCTGCGCCACTACCTGGAGGGAACGAGATTCACGGTGGTTACCGACCATGCTTCGCTCGTTTGGCTGAATCGTCTGAAGGACCCGACTGGTCGTCTGGCAAGATGGGCCGTGAGGCTACAGCCTTTCGACTTTGACATTGTGCATCGTAAGGGACGTGATTTGGTTGTCCCGGACTGTTTGTCTCGAGCGGTGCCCGTGTTGACGGATGCCGTGCACCTCGTCCCCGCTGGATTCGACTTTTCCTCGACAAAGGACCCTTGGTATCTTGGCATGATTGCCCGCGTCGAGAGAGCTTTGCACCGGTATCCGCAGTGGCGAGTCGAGGGGGGCTTGCTGTACAAGCATGTTCGGTCGGCGCATTTGGGTGTGTCGGACGTGGGCGAGGAGTGGAAGTTGGTGGTTCCGGGGGATTGTAGGGCTGCACTGTTGGGTCGGTACCATGATGACCCTCGAGCAGGTCATGTTGGTGGATATAAGGTGTATTGGCGACTTCGAGAGCGCTACACGTGGCCTAAGATGTATGTAGACGTTGCCAGGTATGTCCGGCGTTGTGGAGTATGTGCGGCGCAGAAGCCGGAGCAGCGAGCCCCGGCGGGATTGATGGGTACACGCCCGGACGTGTCCCGGCCCTGGCAGATGGTGAGCCTCGATTTTGTGGGCCCATTGCCCCGATCCTCGCGAGGAAATACCTCGATCCTGGTGGTCAGCGACTACTTTAGTAAGTATGTATTACTGTTTGCGCTTCGGTCCGCTACGGCTAAGAGTTTGACCCGACTTCTGGAGGACCATGTTTTTTTGGTTTACGGAGCCCCCCAGTTTTTGATATGCGACAACGGCGTCCAGATGAGGAGTAAAGAATTTCGATCTTTGTGTGCATCGTATGGCACCAGGATATCCTACACTCCGCTGTATTACCCTCGGGCCGACCCTGTTGAGCGAGTCAATCGTGTAGTCAAGACTATGTTGGGTTGTTATGTCAAAGACAACCAGCGACGATGGGATGACTATTTGGGTCCGATTGGCTGCGCTATTCGAGCCTCGCGAAGTGAGACCACGGGGTACTCGCCCTTTTATGTTAACTTCGGCCGTCATTATGTGGGTTGTGGTCGCACTTTTGAGCAGGTTCTCACTCCAGATGCTGCGCCTCCGGATGTTCCTGCGCGCATCGAAGGATTTCAGCAGTTGTTTCAGCGAGTTCGCAAGCAGCTTGCGTCGGCGCAGGAGCGACATCGACGGGTTTACAATTTACGCAGGCGCCCCGTCCAGTACGTCGTTGGCCAATCGGTTTGGCGTCGCAATAAGGTCCTGTCCAGTGCGGCAAATTTTGTTAATGCTAAGTTGGCAGCTAAATTCGTTGGACCTTTTCGCGTAAGGAAAAAGTTGGGTTCCTGGACGTATGAGTTGGAGAGTGAGGATGGTGCTTCGAAAGGCGTATGGCATGTCCAAGATCTTAAGCCGGCCTATGAGTTGGATGAGGCTCGGTAAAACACCAGCGCTCTGTGTTCCGGGGCTTACAGAATACGGACACGGCGAACCTGCCACCAGTAAGAGTCTGGTAAAAGGCCACGGAAGACTTCCACCTACCTTCATCTCTTGTAGGGATCGGGAAAGGGAGCGTCTCACAATGCGTGAGGACTCCTCATCGTTGCAAAACGATTTCGGCTAGGTTGTTAGCTTTGTCGTCATTTTGACGTTATACTTCGGTTGGCGGTATTTCGGTTGATTGGCCGTCTTCCTTAGTTTTGGGATTTCTCTGTTTGTTAGTACCACCACCCCAGAGGTTTGTTCTGGTGTTCCCTGGGTTTTTGTCTTGCTTATCGTAGTTTCTTTTTGTTGTTGGGTGGTACCCTTTTTGTTGAGAGCTGTGGTCAGCTCTATTTTTTGTTTTCGGGGCGCGAGTCGTCGGTGCCTGGTGTTGGGGTTGTGCGGTGGCAGCAGTGGTGAGTTCCTTGGTTCCTATCCCTATGTGTTATTGCTGGTTTCCAGTGCTGTCGATGGGTACGAACGAGGTTTGATGCACTTTTCCGCATCTTACGCAACTGCCCGTCCCTTCCTTCTTTTGTGTTGTCCTCTCCCCATACCTTTTCCCCTCCCTACTGTTGTCGTTGCACCGCCTTGGCATCTGGTGCTGGCCCCTCAAGCTTTTTTATTGCTTGGTAGTTGAGTTGTTGGTGTGGAGGCATCGTTGGACACACGGGTTTGCAGTTTGATGCGTTCGGTTCGCTCCTTTGGATCTGGGTCGGAAACTTTCGTGGAAATTTTCCTCTGTGAGAGGAGAGGGGGAGTGTAACGCGGCGAATTGTTCGGCGTGATTTGTTTGATATTCCGTATGGGTAGCGCCATCTATCGCTGTCTAGGGCAACTTGGTGGAGCTCGGCAGGAACTCGGCAGGGTGTGAAACGCTGCTAGCATCGGGTTTCCGCGCGCAAAATTGCCGAGGCCACGCCCCCGTCATTTACATTTAATTAGATCCCACGGTTTTTACTGTTTGGATTCACGGAATTTTGTCTTGCAAAATCGTTGTTCACTTTGTACTATAGTTCGCCGCTGTTACTTGGTTTAACTTTCCCTTGGTTTCCCTATTCCGACAGAAATTCTAGGTTTCCGTTTTTTCTGCGTTTCCGGCCGTTATTTTTCGTGGCCGTAGTGCGGCTTGCAGCGTGCTTTTCCGGCGTCTTGTCTTGTCAATCATCTTGGAGTGTACACGTGTGATAGATTTTTGGAAGCCCGTTGAGAATTATAGGAGAGGATTTTGGTAGTTTGGAGGTCCCCCTTATCGCCTTAGTGCGGATTTATCTCGACCAGGCTTCAACAGGTGTCCAGGTTGTTGATTTAGTGGAAATCTGGCCACCACGCCATTGTGCGGATTTAAACGAAATTCTATCACGTTCACGTAGGCCCAGTGTCCATCTATTTTTGGGTAAGCTCTCTTTAGATTCGATGAGATTGTCTGGTGGCAATTGGTGGGTCGATTCTACGACTAATTCCTCTTTTTAGGCACCTAATACGAGGCAGGAGACCCCTCGAAGGTTCGTAGTCACCTAATACGAGGCCGGAGACCCCTCGAACGTTCGTAGTCACCTAGCACGAAGCGAGAGACCCTTCGTAAGTCAGTAGTCACCTGGTACGAGGCAAGAGACCCTGCGTAGGTCCTTCGACATCTAGTACGAGACCTTTTCGAAGTATATCGAGTCGGAGTTGGTGGCACCGTGACGGGACCGGCACGTGCGGTGATTATTATCCGTCGTGGAGGATCCAACGCTAGCATCGGAGCGTCTGTAGGTGGCAAACAGTGTCTCGAAGCTCCGGATAAAGGTCAGAGGGCATATATTTTTCCGATCAGCTGTGGCGAACGCTCGTTGTCCCTCGAAGGAGCAGGCAGCTCGTATATCTTTTTTTTGGTTGTGCCTTTTGTTGATTAGTAGTTAGTATCGCTACGATTGTGTAATCGTTACCCGTCAAGGAGCCTTCCGCTCGCACACCGGTTTATGGTGGCGCATTTGATTAATATTAGATTAGTGTGGCTACGATTTAGTAATCGTTGTCCATTCCGGAGCCTTCAGCTCAGTGTTATTAATTGTTAAGTGTTTAATTATCCGAAGATATCGCTCGGACCATCGGTGCTCAACCCGTATGTGTTATTAATTACCTTTTTCTTTAATTTCGAGTTTGGTTTACGTACTCGTAATTTTGATTACCCGTTACAGTATTTATTTTTGTGGATTCTGAATTTAATTCGGATAACTGTTATCCACAGGTATAATTTCCTTTGATCGTTCAAGATTTTTAACGGAAGCCGTTAGTGGCTTCGGAGTTTATTTTATTTTCTCATTTGGGCGTAGCCAAGTTGAGTGCCGATGGGAATTTAATTTTCTTTTGGGACGGATTGCCCCCATATACGCTTGCCGAGTTTAGTTTTATTCTTGTTATCAACTTTTCAACATCGACGTCGGGTGCAGTAATTTTCTGGGGATTTTACCCAAATCTACAGCGAGTCGCGGCGCGGTTTGGCCAAGCTTCGTGTCGGTCGCTATTATTTCTTTTTTTTTTGGTACGATTTGCGGTTTGGGCTCGAAGCCCTTGAGCGAGTTGAATTGTTTGACATTTATTCCTTTCTTTTGTTATTTTGCTTTGTGTGCATACTAACGTGTATGCAAGGCGGGGGCGTATCCTCGGAGTGGTACTTTTGGCTGTACCAAGATTTATTGTGTACCTGTATACCGATGCAAATTATATTGGTGATTTCCTCGTTGCCGTTTGGAGGCTAATAAATTGGTTGAAGATACATTTGCTTTGCTTGTTCCCTGTGTTGCCTTTATTTCAGCTGCACTTTCGTAGTCGAGTGCTGTTTCTCCAACGGATTAAGACTGACGTGGCGCCCTAGAACATCGTATCAAGGAACCGTTTGGTTACTGTCCCACGACCACCTCCCTGGTTGGCCGGAGCATCCGGGAGAAACGCATGAGCAGCACAGGTTTAGTAGAAGTCGAGGTATTTTGGTGTTTCTTCGGCGACTTTAGGTCTTTGGTATTTTTGCGAAAAAAAAGGCGTTACAAGGTTTTAGCGTTTGTGAGTGAACAATTTTTCACGATAGTCCCCCTAAAATTACCCTGTTTCTGGTTTACTTCGGAGCCCAACTGAAGTTACTAGGTCTTCAAGTTCGCTCGCTGTACGTCTGTAAAAATTGCGAAACCAACTTATAAAATTTTGTAATACTTTTAATAATTACGTAATACTTTTTATCTGAATAAATCTAGATAAATAGGTACTAAATGGCTTCTTCTATAACCCTTTAAATATTTTACATCATACTACCCAGCACACTGTATACAGAGCAATATTAAGATACTAAATAGCCTTCTACTCTTTAAATTGCAAATATCACAAAAACTAGTAAAAATAGATATACGATATAGTGAATATAAATTAAAAATAACTTAAGGGATATTTCAATTAGCAAATAATATACAGGGGTTCAATTTAAAAATCTTAAGAAAAGGCCATTTATAAATGTTTAAAAGTAGTGCATGCTACGATCACCCTGTAGAGCGCATCTAATTTTTCATGACAATATTTGCAAAAATAGTGTTCAACAAGCAATTGTATATCTCAGAAACTATTTACTTTAGACAGTTACAACTTACACAGTTGGAAAGACAGCTTCCTTAGTAATTCATAATATGGTATGATATACAGAGCGTTCCATTTTAAAAATAAATTAGTTACTTTCGGTCGCGTCTAAATGTAACACGCTGTATAAACGAAAATAATTTTACGTTGTAGAAATAACTGAAACAACTCTTCAAGATTTTCTTCTCGTTTTGAATTCTAAATTCAACACCATTAACTTTACTGTAGAACAAGAAGTTAACGGCCAACTTCCATTTTTAGATACTCTGGTAGTCAGGAATAGCAAAAATATAATAGAAATTGACGTGTATCGGAAAGATACTAACACAATCAGGTTTATCCCTAATGATTCGCAGCATCCTTTTCAACAAAAATTGTCTTCTATTAGTTGTTTAGTAAATAGGTTATGGAAATTTCCATTGTCCGCAGATAGATATCAGCAAGAATTATTGTTTATTAAGAATGTTGTCATACATAATGGGTACCCTGAGAAAATAGTTGATAGAATGATTAAGAAGCAGAATCAAAAAATGTATGTAAATCAAATATCTACTTTAAATACTTTGTCTGTAGAAAAGAATAAATATGTTAAAATACCGTTCGATTGTGCATATACAAGGGGTTTGAGAAGTATTTTTACACCACAAAATCTCTGTATAGCATATTCGACTCATAATAACATAAAAAACCTTCTTGGAAACCCAAAGGATAAGTTAGATGTACTTGATAAATCTGGTATATATTGTATCAAATGTCATGACTGTGAAAAAGAATACGTAGGCCAGACTAGAAGAACAATTTTAACTAGGTTCAAAGAACTTGTAGCTCATTTTAAATATAATCGTTTTGAAAAATCTAGTGTGGCTCAACATATTTTAGACAGGTCATAAAGTAGTTGTAGATGACTTAAAACTTGTAAAAGCTGTGTCAAATAATAGGGAACTAAACAGCTTGGAAAGTATCTTTATTCACTTGAATAGAGAAAAATTAATAAATTCAGACAGGGGTCCTATACCTAATTCGCCATTGTTTGACCTGCTTTAATTAAAACATGTTTTTTACGCTTCAATGATCAAAATTCACTGAGGTGTGACCAACAAATGGGTATATATAGGGTAATTTTTAACATGGACGTCACTTCCACTAGCGATTTGCTTGGACAATATCCAGCAAAGATACTATGAAGTGCTAATCTCTCTTTTCTTTTTTTTAGTTTCTACTGAAGATGGCAACATAGTTGCTGAAATACGTATTTAGGCTTCTACAATACTTGTTGTGGTTAGGGGTTTATAATTTTATTATTAAGTTCGCCACAGTCTCCAAAATATTGTCATTCTCAAACGATTTGATGACTATCGACCGTGCGATACTAATATCTCACCCTGTATATGACCATGCAAAAGAAGCTAGAAATAAAGATTATAAACAATTTAGACTTCATCATTTTGTTCTAGATCAGCGACGAATGAAGATGTTTTTCGTCATTTGCTGTGCACATCAGATCTATTTATAATGAGTTTTAGATTTACTAGAGTATTTATTCCAAAAGTATTTTGCAGTAGTTTTTATCATGTTTCAAGTTTCTTAAAGAATCTTATAAGATTCTTGTTAAAAATTCATATAAGATTCTTGTTTATTATTTTAGGTCCTACATGATCATAAACTGACATTTTACTTCTTAGATACCGGGGCAAAAACTGCTTCTTAACACCCGCGCGGGCATTAAGGGTTGCCATGGTTATATATCAAATATATCAAATATTTATCATTCAAATTGTAAATTTTAAATCGTCAATGTCAATTATTGGCGATTAAGGTGTTTTTTTTGAGGAACAAAACCATTGTAGGGCATAAAATATTGTATGTACCACGGGCATTACTTGATGTTTATACCCTCGGGCGACTTGGTCACCCTCGGGGCATAAACCGCAGTTTAATGCCCTTGGTACATAAATAACTATTATAATAAATACATTAATAGCATTTTAATGTTTTTTTTTTTTTAAGTCAGATTCAACCTTAGTTTCTTGTTATGCACTCACATTCATTCAATTCACCAGAATGAAGCAATTGCCATATTGTACGCGAATGTATGCCAAAGATAACAAAGATATTATTGCGTTGATGTAACCTACTTTCTAGAATATCCAATAATAGTCGACATTATATATGAGTACATTGTATACAAATTGTCAATGAATCACATACCTTTTAAGAAAATCATCTTTCTAAATTTATAATCGTTGATGAAACAGATACACATCTCCATACACAGATAGAAAAGATTTCTTGTTTTAAAGAAATGTATTTGTTTGAATTTATTCTTTTGGGTCAAAACATATTTCTTTGACGCTAACAATATTTACTTCATTGAATACTCTAGTTTAGTTGCTTGCAGGGATTAATTTATTTGAAATATTTATTTAAGTGGAATAAATATATATATGGATACAAACAAAAATTACTTTCCTTTAAAGTAATATTTTTGTTTTGATTTAAAAAAACGTTTCTTTACACCAATGAAATATAATTTTGATTCAAACATATAAATTTGTATATAAGGAGAGATTTATTTCGTTCAAAGTAATATTTTGTCATTGGCTTAAAAATAGGCTTACTTCCGGCAAAGAAATCATATTTTGATTAAAATAAATATATTTGTACACAAGAAGAGATTAATTTCCTTTAAAGTAATATTTTTGTCTTGCCTTTAAAATAGGTTTACTTCCACCAAAGAAATCATATTTTGATTCAAATAAATATATTTTTAATGTCATCCAACTGTATTGTTAGATGGCGCTGTAAACTCGCTCCTCGCACTTCGTACATATCGAGAGTATAAAGCCGCGTGATCGACAGTATAGAACTTATAGAGTACAGTGCCTGCAGGTTCAAGTTGCGATTCCAAATCAGAGTACACTTTACTAACTTAACCTTGACTATATGTTGGGTTGGGAAGACCAAGCACTGGTCGAGGATGTGCGACATCCCAAAAAGGAGATGACACATGGCGAGTCTTCCGAAAAATTCTTGTCTATTAATTCGTTCAACAAATTAATAATTTTAAGCATTTTAACTCGACCAACAATTTTGTTAATTTAAAAAAATGTAATTCTTTCACTCAACACAATCATAATTATTTGAAGTAAATAAATCTCATTTCTTATAATACACAAATTGCAAACTTTAACTGGAAACATAAGTTGTTTGACGCAAATCAACGTTCTTTCTACCAAACAAATATTTCAAATAAATGCGTTTTTATCCGCAAATAAATATTTCTTTGCCTCTATTGAAACAATAAATTTCTTTGAGTCAACGCATATTTATTTGAATTAAACAAAAATTTCTCTCTGTGATAGTATTAATAATCGATACCCTTTCGTAAACTTTTCCGCTGGCATTCTTCATCATCTAAAAGGAGGATGACTTGCGGAACAAAAATTTGCAAACCGGAAAAAGGCGCTATGAGTTATTGTGTCTGGGAAGGCCCAACTTCCTCGTCATCGAAGGGCCATCGGAAAGTCATAAAACGAAACAGCAGGCCTGGAGGGGACAAGCGGGAGAGGCAGTGGGATGCATTTGTCGGACATTAACGTTAAACGTAATCAATCGCGAAGAATGAAAGCGGACGTTTTCCGGTGCTGGGGTCGGGGGAGGGGGGGGGGGCGGTCGGAAGGGGGGCGGCATTAAATCATTTGGTGGAATCGCGGACCGCTTGAAGGAAGGGCCGTCATCAATCAATCAACACTCGGGCGCGACTACCGAAGCAGAGAACGATCCCCGGACAAGATAGATTTCGATTTCACTGTTTCATTTCGGGCTGGGCTTAAAGCGTTCGCCGAGTGGTAGTAAAACGATCCGTTTGCGACGGGAAAAAAAAGCTTTCATCGGATATTTATACTTAAGATTGACAAAAAGAAAAGATTGCTTCCATTAGTATTATGAATAAATCAATCAAGGATAATGCGGAACATTGTCCAAGTCGCTGTGAATTTATGTTCTTGGCGTAAGTTGTCATTTCTCGGTACTTCTACGGGGTTTTGGTAATCATTTTATCAATAATTCTATACGTTTCGTATATAGAGATATTCATGAGAGCGAGATATTTATGCTTTTAGGGCAACTGGCTTGCCGTCTACACGATTCATTTAACTTGTCGTGTGGTCCTTTTTCTCCTAATATGAAGTTAAGGAGGGGGAAGTTTTAATAAATAGGTGAAGCGTAGATTCGTTGGCATCCAGAAGAAACGGAGAGTGGTGCGAGATGTAAAACAAACCAGTTGCCAGCATTCCGCTTGCTTCACACAGAGAAAGGAATGCTCAATTCAAATAAAATTGCTTTGCATCAAAACAACGGTTGATTTCCATATCCACGAAATAACTATCCACTTCAACCAAGACAATATTTTCTCAGTACAAATGTGTTAAGTGCTTCGTTCGAGATAAAATTACTTGCAACGAGTAAACTATTGACTTGCACCAAATAGTCATCAACTCGAAAGGACTATAATGTTGTTTTGAATGAAACTTTGTAGTATTATTTCAAATATTTTAACATTTGGACCAAACTAATATTGTTTTAATGCAACCATATGATGTCTTAAAGAGAGCAATAGAGCTATCGGAATAAGTAATAGGTTATTTTGCTTGGAAGAACCAATGTTTCAGAGAAACATTTGTAATTTTGGTTCAACACCTTTAGTGTTCTGAATAGAGTATTTTGTTCTCAAAGCAAGTAACTGTTATTTTAAACGAAGTGCGTTAAAAATTCAATGCAAGTAATAGTAATTTACATTCAACATAATATATTGATTTGAAGTGAATGTTTTTGTTGTTTTGTTAAAACTATCTACCGCTGCTGCAAAGGTTACATAAAAAAATAAGTCTATCAAAACAAATGCAGAAAGAACTACACGATTATAATAGCACATTACTTTCTTAATCATATTTACTAGCAAGAATAATTCTTCTGGCTGACAAATCTAATCAAAACATAATATGTGCTATTACATCAAAGTTCGTTAAGCAATTATTTTGTAAGACATATATTTTTTAGTCATGTAGCAAAGACAATGGGAAAAAAAGTTCATATATACCAATACATTAATTTATTATAAAAATAAAAATACATTTCAAACAAGTAGGTGTCATACTGATATAAACCCAATAACTTGTTATAAAAGAAAAAAATACATTTAAAATACAATCAAAAATGTCATCCTGATACAGTAATTAGTACATTTAAGAGCTAAGCAGTCAACAAGACTTGATGGGCCTTTCTGCAACTGGCCATTATAATACGGTTTCTCACCTTAGATGTTTCTAAATCTCCTCTTAGCTTCACCGCTTCCCGGAAAACAATCCGATCTCCAATAGCCGGAATAAGTTCTTTTATCTCTTCTTATGTAAGTTTTGTTATGTTTTGCACAGTTATTTTATGGTCTGCAAACATAGAATGCACATAGTGTATTAACATTCGCATAAGTATACGCATATACTTACTGTCAAATATCGTTTTAAGATGATCTGATGAAATTGATCACATGTAAAACGGCAGATACAATCAAGCGTATATCAAAGCGACACTGCTTACCACTATAACCAATATATTTGCATGGAGTTAACGTTGTGAGGGTTGTGAGTGAGACTGGAGAATGTAGTCCTCATATACTGCGGATCTAAAAACTGTCGCCGTTCTACGTCGCGTCAGTCTGGTGCCACAAACAGCGCAAACTCTTAAGTTTTTCGCACAATGAAACCAACCGATATTTTAAACTAAGCATTTGGTTACTTGGTTCACACAAAACGTCTCTTGCATCAACCAACTAATTTTACTTGTTTTGAACACCATATTTTACATATATGATCTTGTTTCAATGCAATAGTTGTTTTCATTGGAATATATTGAATTGTTCAATGCAACACACTATATTCTTAAAAGAACTCATAAGAACTTTTAAAATTATCCAATGTAGTTTTACTTGGAAACAAAATGTTGTCGCTTCAAAGGAGAAATTTGTGAGTTTTGATTCAAAAAGCTCATCTAAATTGAAAACTTTATTGATTTGTTCGGAGTAAATTTCGGCAAGACAACGAATGTCTTAAACATTTCTCTGTGTGTTGATATTAAAATGTAGTTTTTTAGTGTGTGCTTTTGTAATTGGTAAGCCGATCATTACTTCCTTCCTTTGTATTTAATTTTAATTTAACGTGTTTTGTATAATCTGACAACTCCTCAAAAAGATTTGGTAGATTTAGAGTTTCAGTTCATTGTTTTAATTCCTTTGTCTCAATTGTAAATAAATATTTGTTATTCTTTTATTGAGGTTTGAGTTTTACTTATGAGTAAGTTTCTTTTAGTATTTAAAGTGAGCAAACCAGCTACAATTTAATGGTAGAGATTTTGATTACACTTTTATTGAGTTCAAATAGTGATTATCATGACAATAAATTTACATCAAGGTTATTAAATTAATAAAAAAATAATCATTAAACTTTGGTGTATAGATATCAGATCACTTCACATACCAAATTACCAAGTAGTTAAATTGTCAAAAATACGATAATCTATATTGTTACTTGTCCGTAAAATCTGAATTTGAAAGCTAACCTTCTGAATTGTGTCTAGTTTGTGTGCTAGCGACGCAAAGGTCCCTGTCGTCTTTAATAAGATCAGAAAGAAAATAGAAGTAATCTCCTAACAAATATTTTGTGATAATAATAATAATGATGTTTATTTAGTTAAAAGAAACTAATAATCACAATAAATTTCGTTTCCTAACTACTAAACTTATCAACTACTTAAAATTAGCCAATACATGCACCCGACATGATGTTTTAAAAAGACTTAGCGAACTACTGTTTTTTATATTACTTGGTACGCTGTTAAACATCTTCAGTGCTTTATAATAAAATGAATTTTGTGTGCCGCTTTTTGTATATTTTGGTAATCTGAAGTGGTCCTTTTGCCGAGTATTGTATTCATGCTGCTGACTATTCTATGTTAAATAATTACTCATATAATTTGGGAGTTTATTATTTATGCCATTTATATACCAACGTGAGTGCCTGATATACCGTTCCTTGTTTAACATTCAAAAAATTGAATTTAAAACCTGACTGTTGGTCAGTAATAAATTGATTTTCATCCAAGTACTCACTGAGCTGTTGTTTAACAATAATTTCCAGTATTTGTTCTAGTTTTGGTAACATGTTAATAGGCCGAAACTCTTCGCATTTGGTGGTGTTCACAATTTTTTGTATTGGTATAATGGTAATATGATCACAACGAAAATAGAAATAACAAATATTTTCTGATTAATAAATACACTTACGATAACCGCATAGGAATGCCATCTGTGATATTAAAAGCGTCAATTCTCAACGGACGCAAGCTGGCTGGTAGCGACCGTCAACGTATTGTTTTATAGAGACTAAATTGAAATATCCTTCGGCAAATATTAACATTGTGAGTGTGCGCGATGAACGGAAGCGGAAGCAGAATAACACGATTCCGCGGAATTTGGTTTGCTTTTCTCCGGACGTCCCCCCCCCTCCCTCTTCCCCCGTTGCCACCGCAGCCGTTCCCCTAACCGCGGTGACTTTAATTGAATTTCACTCTTCGCTAGGTCTTATTGCTAAGATCAGGAAGTATCCAAGAGGCTCGAATCTCGAACTATACAAAAGACACCATCTCAAACCACGCCAAGAATAACAATTTTCCTAGGCGTACCGAATCGAAAAGGCCGCGAGAATAATATGGATTGTATATTGGTTCTGGTTGTAAACACTTCACGCTTCTTGTTTTCTTGATTTGTTTGTTTCAGTTGTTTAACTACGTTTAGCTGTTAGATTAGAAGTATGTACAAACTATAGCAATATTTGGGTTATTATCTTTAAGTAAGTAAAGATAATCTTAGTTTAATCTACCAAATTTACTTTAAGACCAGGTTTTCCAATGCCAGTTTAAGCAATAAACTGAATTTAGATATACACAGGCAATCCTTAAGACATAAACTGGGTTTATAGTTTAAACTGCCATTAAAAATACCGACCTAGGTGTTTTATCTTTTTTTCTTAAACTGTACGTTCGGTTAAAATTTTGGTTTAAACCCAACCCTTGTAAAGGGTTGATTCAACTTTTTTTTCAACACGGTTTAAACCCAACGTGGTTTAAACTGTCATCTAAGCATCGGCCGAAGAGTTAATCCACGATTAAGCGGCAATCGCCGATTAAGAGTTAATCTAATTTTTGGTAAACTCTTAAGACGATACGCTATTGGCTATAAACCCTAGAAATCTAGAAGTCTAGATCGACAGAGTCAGAACAAGTTTTTCTGAAATAATCGGCGATTAAGAGTTCATCTGCGACTTAATCGGAGATTTAGGGTACGGGTTTTTCAATGCTAGTTTAAATTATAAACTGAGCTTAAATATACAAACTCTTCGACACCTAAACTCGGTTTCAACCCAACGTGGTTTAAACTGTCATCTAAGAACCGGCCGAAGAGTTAATCCACGATTAAGCGGCAATGGGCGATTAAAAGTTAATCTAATTTTTAGTAAACTCTTAAGACGATACGCCATTGGCTATAACGCCTAGAAATCTAGAAGTCTAGATCGAAAGAGTCAGAACAAGTTTTTCTGAAATAATAGGCGATTACGAGTTCATCTGCGATTTAATCGGAGATTTGGGGTACGGGTTTTTCAATGCTAGTTTAAATTATAAACTGAGCTTAAGTAAACAAACTCTTTGACACCTAAACTCGGGTTAAACCCAACGTGGTGTTAACTGTCATCTAAGAATCGGCCAAAGAGATAATCCACGATTAAGCGGCAATGGGCGATTAAGAGTTAATCTAATTTCTGGTAAACTCTTAAGACGATACGCCATTGGCTATAAAGCCTAGAAATCTAGAAGTCTAGATCGACAGAGTCAGAACAAGTTTTTCTGAAATAATCGGCGATTAAGAGTTAATCTGCGACTTAATCGGAGATTTAGGGTACGGGTTTTCAATGCTAGTTTAAATTATAAACCGAGCTTAAATATACACACTCTTTGACACCTAAACTGGGTTTAAACTCAACGTGGCTTAAACTGTGATCTAAGAATCGGCCTAAGAGTTAATCCATGATTAAGCGGCAATGGGCGATTAAGAGTTAATCTACGAATAAGGGTTTTTTCAATGCTAGTTTAAACCATGAATTGACAAGAGATACACATCCATGTAGACTCAAACTCAGTTTAGACCTAAACGTGGTTTAAACAAGCTTTAAAAAACTCGGTTTAATAGTTTTTCAGTAATTTAGCGGTGGCCAGCTTCTCAATTATAAAACAACAAAACAAATCGTCTGTCCACCTAGGTTTCGCATATTGATCAGTCAGTGGTGTCGCGTCGCAACGACCCGGTGGCGTCCTCTGCGTGCATATAGAGCTTCCGGTCTCTTCCCGGAAACTTAACCAATCTAAACTACATACGAACAAACGTTACATCAATTTGCGGCGCCGCGTAAGTTTTGGCGCCCAGAGAAATTCCCAATGCATGCACGCGCGCCCGACAAACAACGCGCAAACTAAATAAGGTGCCGATGCAATAAAACTTTCTACGAGATAGCAATCGACGCCGTCCCGACGCCCCCCCCCCCCCCCCTCCCCCGTCGCAAAACTCAACCCTCCTCGAAAACCCTTAGCGATCTGTACGCAGAAAAGTCTATACTACATCCGCATATATCCAGCGAGGTTTTATAGTACGCCCGAATGAATTCGGTTGTTTTTTTACCTATAAAAACTCGGGATAGAAGTATAAAATCCGCGGGGGTGCGGTAACAATTGAATATCGTTTACGACGCGAGCTATGCCCTTAATAAATTGTTCAATCGATACATGAGGAGGTTTGAGATGAACTTGAGTGTATTGTGTGGTGGTGAATGTAGTTTTATTTGTCTGAATTATGTGCGGAAAGGTGGTGATTTATCGGGGGGGAGTTCTGGATTTTTATCGAGAGAAATATATATTGGTTGATTATTTGATCGGTTTAAATATAAGGTATATATGGATGAATGACGAAAGAGAATCCAGGTGAGAAGTAACGGCATTGCTCTACCGTTGAGCTACCGAGCCCTGTGAGAAGGAATAGATAAATTCGTCATTTCAAAGGCTAGTAAAAGTAAGGATTGCTGTCAGGTGTTGCCATTACTAGGCAAATCTTTTCTGTCGTAAATAAGATAAAAAAATCCAACAGCACAGATTCTATATCAATTAAGATAATAAAAGATGCATTGCGATGCACCTGTTGTGGGACAATTTATAACAGATTTAATTAATGAGTCACTAAATACACGAATAGTACCTGACTCTTGGAAAGTAAGTACCATTATACCAATACAAAAAATTGTGAACACCACCAAATGCGAAGAGTTTCGGCCTATTAACATGTTACCAAAACTAGAACAAATACTGGAAATTATTGTTAAACAACAGCTCAGTGAGTACTTGGATGAAAATCAATTTACTACTGACCAACAGTCAGGTTTTCGTGCTCAGCATTCATGCGAGACGGCCCTAAATTTGGTATTGGCAAATTGGAAAGGAGAATTAGAAGACGGTAAAACGATAGTTGCTGTTTTTGTAGACTTGAAAAGAGCTTTCGAGACAATTTGTCTTCAAAAGTTACTACAAAAATTGGAAACTTATGGAATCAGAGGAAAAGAATTGAAATGGTTTCAAAACTATTTAACAAACAGGAGACAGAAGGTTAGGATTGGAGAAAATGAGTCAAGTGAATTAATAAACAGCTTAGGAGTACCACAAGGTTCTGTTCTTGGACCAGTTTTATTTAATTTGTACATAAACGATGTTGCTTCACAAGTTAAAGCTTGTGATATGCACCTACTTGCAGACGATACACTAATATCAATTGCAGGAGATAACTTACCTGATGTAATCGCGACATTAAACTCCGAACTAGTATCGATATCAAATTGGTATAAAGAAAATAAATTATGTTTGAATGTATTGAAAACAAAAGCTATGGTATTGGGAAATAGAAATTCGGTAAACCCTACACCAGACATAGTTATCGATAACACAGTTGTTGAGATAGTGGACAAATTTAAATATCTAGGTGTCATTTTAGATAATAGTTTGAAATTTACGAGTAATATGGAATATATAGTTAAAAAGGTGAGTCGGAAGATTAGCTACTTAAGAAGAATATCTAATAAACTTACATTAAAAGCTAGAATATCTTTGTACCATACGATTATAGAACCATATTTTTACTATTGCAGCAGTATATTATTTTTGTGTACAGACAAAGACATTAAAAAGATTCAAGTACAACAAAATCGAGCACTCAGAATTTTATTACAAAGCTCCAGGTTAACCAGTATCGAGTCCATGTTGAGTAAATAAAATTTTTTGAATGTTAAACAAGGAACGGTATATCAGGCACGCACGTTGGTATATAAATGCATAAATAATAAACTCCCAAATTATATGAGTAATTATTTAACATACAATAGTCAGCAGCATGAATACAATACTCGGCAAAAGGACCACTTCAGATTACCAAACTATACAAACTATACAAAAAGCAGCACACAAAACTCATTTTATTATAAAGCACTGAAGATGTTTAACACCCTACCAAGTGATATAAAAAACAGTAGTTCGCTAAGTCTTTTTAAAACATCATGTCGGGTTCATGTATTGGCTAATTTTAAGTAGTTGATAATTTTATTACTTAGGAAACCAAATTTATTGTGATTATTAGGTTCTTTTAACTACATAAATATCATTATTATTAATTAATAAACCCGACATCGTTAATTTCAAAAGAAGACATCATCTACCATACGTGTCTATTTATTGCCCTGATCTCTAAAAAAATACGTAAAGCACCCAACAGCTTATGACTAAATTACACAGCAAGACTAACCACTACTATCTACAAAAACACACAGATAAAGACCACACAGAATCAGATAGCACTAACCAGTTGAACTATCATACATATTAGACCCACTCCACCAACCGGTTAATTGCTTCAGTCCACCAATAACTACAAACTACAGGTTGGCTCTCGCGACGGTAAGTTAAGCAAAACGTTCCCTAATTGCCTAGAGGAAAGTTAAAGTAATTATTACGTTTGCATGTAGCCGGTAGAACATTCAGCGCTCTTTATGACCGCCACCCCCCCCCCCCCACCGAAAACTGCGGGCCCATTCGCCCTGCAGAACTTGCCGCACACCATAGCAGGCCATCGATTGTAACAGCGCCCCTGCGGTGTTGTTTCGTTTGAATTTCAGACAAATATTTCAAGGTATAATGTGTGCAATTATACGGGATGCTGTATTATATCTACTGAATTAAGCGGTTGCAGGCCGAATTACTCCCGCCGACTGCGCCATGCTTTCCCCCACATCTCGCGAATAAGTAGTTAAATGTGGAGGTAATCCACGAGATATAGACTCGTTAGTAAGGTCGGCCATGCATACACAATTCTGCGCGTATTTCGAGCGAAAATGGTATTTTCTAGAGACGGGATCAGCCATATATAGCAGCGTTTTGAATAGTTATCATGGGGGTACGGATAATTAGGGGAGGATAACTGGACTAAATTGGCCGCGAGAATAAATTGAAATTAGTTGCTTTGGAACTAGTATAGTAATGCAGGTTGTGGATCCTCCACTACAGTGGGTTCAGAACACGCGTTACTATACTACTTCCGCAAACAGAGTAATGGGATAGTGAAGTAACTTTACTATCATGGGATTTGTTATTACTTGTTATTATTTGTTATTATTTGTTATTATTTGTTATTATTTGTTATTATTTGTTATTATTTGTTATTATTTGTTATTATTTGTTACTATTTGTTATTATTTGTTATTATCTGTTATTATCTGTTATTATTTGTTATTATTCGTTATTATTTGTTATTATTGTTATAATTTGTTATTAATAGTTACAATTTGGTATTATTTGTTATTATTTGTTATTAATTGTTATTATTTGTTATTATTTGTTATTATTTGTTATTATTTGTTATTATTTGTACATATTTGTTATTATTTGTTATTATTTGTGATAGTAAAGTTAAGTACAGCGTCAGCACGGTGCTTTAAGTGAAGCATTTATTTACTTAAAAGGACTATTAAAGCTCTGTGCTTTAAGTGAAGCATTTATTTAGTTAAAAGAACCACTTCCACTAGTGATTTGCTTGGACAATATCCAGTAAAGATACTATGAAGTGCTAATCTCTCTTTTCCTCTTTTTAGGTTCTACTGAAGATGGCAACATAGTTGCTGAAATACGTATTTAGGTTTTTAAAATACTTGTTGTGGTTAGGGGTTTATAATTTTATTTTTAAAAGAACTATTAACAATAAAATTATAAACCCCTAACCATAACAAGTATTTTAGAACCTAAATACGTATTTCAGCAACTATTTTGCCATCTTCAGTAGAACCTAAAAAGAGACAAAAAGAGAGATTAGCACTTCATAGTATCTTTACTGGATATTGTCCAAGCAAATCACTAGTGGAAGTGACGTCCATGTTAAAAATTACGCTATATATACCCATTTGTTGTTCACACCGCAGTGAATTTTGATCATTGAAGCGTAAAAACAAGTTTTAATTAAAGCAGGTCAAACAATGGCGAACTAGGTGTAGGACCCCTGTCTGAATTTATTAATTTATCTCTATTCAAGTGAATAAAGATACTTTCCAAGCTGTTTAGTTCCCTATTATTTGACACAGCTTTTACAAGTTTTAAGTCATCTACAACTACTTTATGACCTGTGTCTAAAATATGTTGAGCCACACTAGATTTTTCAAAACGATTATATTTAAAATGAGCTACATGTTCTTTGAACCTAGTTAAAATTTTTCTTCTAGTCTGGCCTACGTATTCTTTTTCACAGTCATGACATTTGATACAATATATACCAGATTTATCAAGTACATCTACCTTATCCTTTGGGTTTCCAAGAAGGTTTTTTATGCTATTATGAGTCGAATATGCTATACAGAGATTTTGTGATGTAAAAATACTTCTCAAACCCCTTGTATATGCACAATCGAACGGTATTTTAACATATTTCTTCTTTTCTACACACAAAGTATTTAAAGTAGATATTTGATTTACATACATTTTTTGATTCTGCTTCTTAATCATTCTATCAACTATTTTCTCAGGGTACCCATTATGTATGACAACATTCTTAATAAACAATAATTCTTGCTGATATCTATCTGCGGACAATGGAAATTTCAATAACCTATTTACTAAACAACTAATAAAAGGCAACTTTTGTTGAAAAGGATGCTGCGAATCATTAGGGATAAACCTGAATGTGTTAGTATCTTTCCGATACAGTGTGGCTCAACATATTTTAGACACAGGTCATAAAGTAGTTGTAGATGACTTAAAACTTGTAAAAGCTGTGTCAAATAATAGGGAACTAAACAGCTTGGAAAGTATCTTTATTCACTTGAATAGAGATAAATTAATAAATTCAGACAGGGGTCCTATACCTAGTTCGCCATTGTTTGACCTGCTTTAATTAAAACTTGTTTTTTACGCTTCAATGATTAAAATTCACTGAGGCGTGAACAACAAATGGGTATATATAGGGTAATTTTTAACATGGACGTCACTTCCACTAGTGATTTGCTTGGACAATATCCAGTAAAGATACTATGAAGTGCTAATCTCTCTTTTTTTCTCTTATTAGGTTCTACTGAAGATGGCAACATAGTTGCTGAAATACGTATTTAGGTTTTAAAATACTTGTTGTGGTTAGGGGTTTATAATTGTATTATTAAGTTCGCCACAGTCTCCAAAATATTGTCAACTATTAACAAGTAATTTTTTTGTCCTGATTAGGTTTTTGGGGGGTGAGTGACTAAAGGTATACACGAGCGTGCCCGACTGTATCCGAATCGGTGTAACAGTGAGCGAGCGTGGGGAAGGGTCGCGGGGGGCCAGAGGAGAGGAGGTGCGGATCAATAAACCAAGAGGGAGGCCTACGGGCCGGGTTATGTGATACTTTTAATGGGATTAGCAAAATTACGACGCTCCTAAGCGCGGACGTTTAATTTCGTAAATTAGTCGTTGGTGGTCACCCGCAGATAGGTGACAGTGGAGGCGATGACAGCGCCGTGACGTCACACGTGTGAAGAAAGTAGCGCTTGAGAGGTCACTTGAAATAATTGTGTAGCACCGCATGTTTTGCGGCCCTATAACTCAAAAATATTCAATAAATTCGATTGGACTATTTATTCTTGATTGTTTCCTAAAATACTAGTACTAGTACTTCTGGGTGAAAGTACGATCAAAATACGTTTGGTAGTTGCAACAAAACTAAAAATGTTGGACGTAAACATAATTTTTTCCGCAAGTGTACCACGATTTTGTGTGTTTTCTTCTCTAGTTTGTTGATTGTTGACTGAGCAAATACAAGTTGTCAAAGAGGCACACACGTTAAGAGCGTATTGGTATACCGGATTGTTTATGGTAATGAAGAATAAGTGTTTGCGTTTGGTAACCGTAACATTATATCGTAGAAGTTCTTGAAAGTAAGTTTACGAATCAATAATAAATGTACGAACTGATTTCCACTTCACACATAGTAGGTTATGGAAGTTTTGGACCAAGAAAGTTGTGACGTTGATTGACCGACATGTCTCCTAGCAAATTTACCTAATTTATAACTTTTAACGGGACAATTACACGTTCAAACTTTGGTATATCCTGAAGTGGGTGGTCGCTATTTTTTAACTTTTTTATTGTTTTTGCAGTACAGTCTCAATTTGTTCCCTTATTCCATAATAATTACTGTGAAATAGGCTTATTCTGGTACAAAAAAGGGACCGATGGTGGCTTATTGCGACAGTACAGAAAATATAATATACCGGACGTCCCACTTAAAATGGACTCAACTCGATACTGTTGTTATCTTTTATGATTTTATTATACATCTATGATTTTATATTTTTATATTTTTAGATCAATTACAAAATTATGGCAGTTATCATGTACACAGACAGAGGCAAAGTCAATATACCCTCACCACAGTAAATATGGGGGGTATAATAAGTAATAATAAATAACCGAAAATGTATACTCCTCAAATATACCATTTTTTGATAATTGTTGTTACTACTGACAGTTGTAAAATTAATAAACTTAAAATACAACTTGGAAATAATCAAATGATATGCTAAACTCAGTTAAATACTTGTAAATACATTTTTTATGTTTACGTTTTTTTTTTTACGGAAAACGAAAGTAGGTAGTTTTTCTCTTCTTTTCTTTATTCCTTTCCCCACTGTAGGCCAATATTGCGATATAATTATGATGAACAAATACTTACAATATAGTTTCAAGAATTGAGGACGTGGCTTACCTGTAACAAAAAAAATAAATATAGTAAAATGTATATAGTGGAAAACTATGAAAAAGAATACATGTAATAATTAATTGCCTATCTAAATTTGTACTTTTCATAAGAATCTTGTTTACGCAATTAAACGTCGCAAATACGACTAATTTACCTCAAATTTACTTATTTCTCGCAACACCCTGAACGTTATATGACTAACAATAAAAAATCTGATGTGGCCAGGCACATGACTTTATCATACAATATATAAAATTAATAGTTTAGCTGCATGAGAATCTACCATCCGTACAAACATACTACTTGGTAGGTAATGGTAGCTAATGGCGGTGGTAGAATACGAAATTAGAGTATGTCTTACATATCGTGATAATGACACATATTAGTTTGCATGTACATAAACATGAGTCACTAGCATTTTTCTATTGGAAATACTATAATGGCGTCTGCTACCACTGCCATTATCACTAATGAAAACGCACCTTAAAAAGCTAATTCAAATTCTGACAGATTTATATTTGTTCATAACAGATCCCTACCAACATACTAAAATAAAACTACACTCATCGCTATACTTTATTTATAATTTTCTCAACTTATTGTTTTTAGAATTAGATATAAAGACGGGTTGATATTTCTTATTAACAAACAATCAAATTGGTGACCTTATTTTATTTGAAATTTGTATTGTGTACTTTGCTGCACTAGAGCGACACCGTTCCATAGCGGTTCTCCAACCTCTGATGAAATCAGCTGTTTTCGAGTGTGACAGCACAAAAAATATTTGTCAAAATCCTGGCTACTATTTAGTTTCATATCAATGCAGATGCGACCGATCTCGATCAAATAGAATTTGCTCTTGTAGCTAAACTATTAATTTTACAAAAAAAAGTCATAGGCATAAATTATTCAAAATTTCCTCTACTTTAATTTATTATTTAACTATTTTGACGAAATTACAGAAATGGCGGCTCTTTTGCAAAATCCTTGAAAAGGGCTTAGAATAAACTACCAGTTCCTCTGGACCCTTTTGAACCAAAAGCTTTTCAGCTCTAAGTTTGGTCATAAAACTTCTAAATATGAACTTTCGTCCCGATACCTTTAGTAGTTTCTCCGGAATCGTCGCCACAAAAATCGTTTACACACATACACACAGACACACACACACACACACACACACACACAGACATTTTTTTGTACATTGGTCAAAAATGTTCAGGGGACCCATAAAGACGTATTTCCGCTAAAATCTCAATTTTTTTTTTTCGGCACGATTACAATACTTTACATACTGCGTATGATAAAGTAAAAAGTGTAACGACATATACTTCCTAATAATATAAGAAGTTGATTCACAATAGACATCATAAGTCTAATAGGTAAATCATCATTCTAATTCGTATTTGCGGATAAAAAAATACACCCTGTATATTACCGCAAAATTGTCGATAAAATTAAAAATTCTTTGTATAAAACAGGGCTTAAGTAAAATATTTAAAAAAATATATATATTAAAAAATCTTGCCTCCGGCTGGCATTGAACCAGGCCCCAGTAACTTCACATATTTCAATAATCCGTACGGCTGTGAATTTCCCACTAAACCACAAAGTCGCTTATAGTTATATACGACTATTAGAATGAAATGTCAAATCTCGCTTAAATATTAGTTGAAAATTGCTAAAAGACCTTCTGCACTGATTTTCCTACAACTAATGCGACAAACTAACCTGGCATTTCTAGAATCGTCGCCTAAATTGCTGTTAAAAGCAATCTTAAGCCATTTTGAACACGGAATAGACAAAAAAATGTATAAAGATTACCGATTACTTCTAATATAAGCAAAATTCACTTTTCGGGTCCGGTGAAACAAATAGTTTACAGTGAACCATTGCAAGTAAATGCAGAACTATTGAAACGAAGAATAATCAATGCGATAGAATTTTTTTTTTTTTTTTTTGAAAAAAATATAATAGAAATTGACGTGTATCGGAAAGATACTAACACAATCAGGTTTATCCCTAATGATTCGCAGCATCCTTTTCAACAAAAATTGTCTTTTATTAGTTGTTTAGTAAATAGGTTATTGAAATTTCCATTGTCCGCAGATAGATATCAGCAAGAATTATTGTTTATTAAGAATGTTGTCATACATAATGGGTACCCTGAGAAAATAGTTGATAGAATGATTAAGAAGCAGAATCAAAAAATGTATGTAAATCAAATATCTACTTTAAATACTTTGTCTGTAGAAAAGAAGAAATATGTTAAAATACCGTTCGATTGTGCATATACAAGGGGTTTGAGAAGTATTATTACATCACAAAATCTCTGTATAGCATATTCGACTCATAATAGCATAAAAAACCTTCTTGGAAACCCAAAGGATAAGGTAGATGTACTTGATAAATCTGGTATATATTGTATCAAATGTCATGACTGTGAAAAAGAATAAGTAGGCCAGACTAGAAGAACAATTTTAACTAGGTTCAAAGAACATGTAGCTCATTTTAAATATAATCGTTTTGAAAAATCTAGTGTGGCTCAACATATTTTAAACACAGGTCATAAAGTAGTTGTAGATGACTTAATACTTGTAAAAACTGTGTCAAATAATAGGGAACTAAACAGCTTGGAAAGTATCTTTATTCACTTGAATAGAGATAAATTAATAAATTCAGACAGGGGTCCTATACCTAGTTCGCCATTGTTTGACCTGCTTTAATTAAAACTTGTTTTTTACGCTTCAATGATCAAAATTCACTGAGGTGTGAACAACAAATGGGTATATATAGGGTAATGTTTAACATGGACGTCACTTCCACTAGTGACTTGCTTGGACAATATCCAGTAAAGATACTATGAAGTGCTAATCTCTCTTTTCCTCTTTTTAGGTTCTACTGAAGATGGCAACATAGTTGCTGAAATACGTATTTAGGTTTTTAAAATACTTGTTGTGGTTAGGGGTTTATAAATTTATTATCTTTGTAATTCATCAAACACTATATCTACTTCTTTCAGTAACACGAAAACTTGCTCACCCTACAGAACATAAAATTGAGGAGTATTAAGTATAAGACATATTAAAATCGCCACAAATTCCACAATACAGCACCGGACGAAAAAACCGCGAACAAATCCAATAAAGGGATCCCTCGTTCGAAAGAAATCGAGTACTTCGAGATTAATTTTTCTCGAGTGTTTCGCCATATCGAAATAATAAGTCCCGAAGTTCTTCTAATTCCCCTTCCGCAAACCCTCCCGGTTATGTATCCAAGCCGGATTCAGATGTTTTTCCATTAAGGAAGAAAAACAATGACACAGACGACACGCGTGTGCGTCCATTTCGCAGTAGATCGAGGAGAGAAAGAAGCTTAGTTATTTCTTCGTCCCGCTCGCATGACTCCTGGATAAACAACGGCGGCTGGCTGGTTTCCTCTCTCCCTCTCTCTCTCTCTTTCTCCGGTAACGGTCCGGTCCTGGGACCCCGGATTTATTTATTTTCGAATTGTGTTTATCGAGAGAAGATTCGAGTTCGGTCGCCTTGCGTTTGCTGTACTCATTTTGCCATAGGTCAGATGTTATTTTTGCCCCAGCTCTGTTGTCCAGATGGTCGGTTGTTTGTTTACTTTGACCACTTCGCTGGTTTTCAGGATACCGCATAAATCCGACAAAAGGGAACCGAAAGATTGTTTGCTATAGCTGGATACACTAATTGGATGATATCTGTTTTAATATACTTCTTATTTATCTTTAAATACTTTGTCTGTAGAAAAGAAGAAATATGTTAAAATACCGTTCGATTGTGCATATACGAGGGGTTTGAGAAGTATTTTTACATCACAAAATCTCTGTATAGCATATTCGACTCATAATAGCATAAAAAAACCTTCTTGGAAACCCAAAGGATAAGGTAGATGTACTTGATTAATCTGGTATATATTGTATCAAATGTCATGACTGTGAAAATGAATACGTAGGCCAGACTAGAAGAACAATTTTAACTAGGTTCAAAGAACATGTAGCTCATTTTAAATATAATCGTTTTGAAAAATCTAGTGTGGCTCAACATATTTTAGACACAGGTCATAAAGTAGTTGTAGATGACTTAAAACTTGTAAAAGCTGTGTCAAATAATAGGGAACTAAACAACTTGGAAAGTATCTTTATTCACTTGAATAGAGATAAATTAATAAATTCAGACAGGGGTCCTATACCTAGTTCGCCATTGTTTGACCTACTTTAATTAAAACTTGTTTTTTACGCTTCAATGATCAAAATTCACTGAGGTGTGAACAACAAATGGGTATATATAGGGTAATTTTTAACATGGACGTCACTTCCACTAGTGATTTGCTTGGACAATATCCAGTAAAGATACTATAAAGTGATAATCTCTCTTTTCCTCTTTTTAGGTTCTACTGAAGATGGCCACATAGTTGCTGAAATACGTATTTAGGTTTCTAAAATACTTGTTGTGGTTAGGGGTTTATAATTTTATTATACTTCTTATAAATAATAAGAATGAATAACATTTAATAGATATTCAGTGCTACGATGTAACTAAAACACTATTCGTTACGTTATTCTGAGACTATCTAAAATTCAATTCAATTTGCCAATGGTAGAATTTTGGAAATCTAAAAAGGCCTCAATTCATACGTTTTTTGCCAAGAAATGGGTTTTTATTTTACTACTTTTCGATACTTATTGAGAGATAAACAAAATAATGATGATTTAGGGGTAACAACTCCGTTGCTAACAGGCAACAGAGCGACTAGCCGATTAGTATTGTAACAATATTAAGTATCGACAGCCAACCAAACACAAAGTTGATTGCTGAAAATTGTTTATAACGTTTTGAAAATTACTGAACGACGATATTCCATACGTCAAAACGTAGACTACCTATCTCACCTATCTCAAAATTAGTTAGTCACTATTTCCCGTTATGTAGCAAACAACCTTTAAATCACAATAATTTGCATATACTTTCTATGCAAGCTTTCAGATATACTACGAAAAACACTACAGAACAATTATTATAACTTTTACAAAAATTAAATGTATAGGAGATTGAAATAAAATTGTTACATATCTTTGCTTCATATGACAAATTTTGCTGAGATATTTTCTTTGTGGCATACAACCCCTAAATCACAGTAATTTTATCTATTAGTTATTTGAATATTGCGGTACAAATTACATATCTTTACAACCAGGCCAAATTGTAGGTAATTGATTGGAATTATTCTTTAAACGATTACATTAAAAGCTGAAAAGCCTCCACATTACGATATTATGTATGACATCACGTGGAGCGAGTTGATATTTTGGTTGGCTGTGATAACAACATGTTTATAACTTTTTCAAAAATAATTATATAACTTTCCACCATATACTAAATTATAGGTAATTAGATGCGGTAGTCCTATTCATGAATGCAAAATGTTTTTGCTCTGAGGTGAAGAACCCCTAAATAACGATATTGTACTTATGTTCTGTGGCTTCAACTAAACATTACTTTGTTCTGCTTTAGCAAAATGTTATAACTTTTCTAAATGTTGTTCTATAATTTTCTGTCATGCGTCAAATTAAAGATCATTGATGGGGGTTAAATCCTTTGGTAGTCGATTTCGGAGCATTTTGTAAATACATGCTATGATTGTTACAATACACAATTTAATAATCTAACAAATGTGAATATTTATAAAAAACAAACGTCAATTTTTTAGGTGTAAAGGTTCCAGTGCTTTAAATTTACAACGTTTTCAAAAACTAATTATTAAGATATGAGTATTTCAATGAATAGTTACACTTATTCCAGTTTTTCTTTTGTCACAAAATGTTATATGGACATTTCAAAGCGCTTTTTTTGTAGATGACGAACCGGGAACGTCTCCGTCACGTCTTAGATTTGCGTTACGCAGACTTATTAGTTTGGAATCTATGAAACCAAAATTGAAACGATATCTGACATCTCTTGTGACAAAATCAGTGTCACCATCACGTCTTATCTGTGCACAGTAATTTTTGCTGTTTTGTGTTGAAATATATGCATTATTTGGTATTCAAATTTACTTTTGTGGGAACGTCCCATTTGTTGACAATTTTGGTATATCTGATGGTCGGATTATATAAAATAAGAAATACATAAGAAAACAGAAAAAGAAGCAGAAAAAAAAGACAAAAAATTAAGACTATAAAAAGCCACCACAGGGCACGGATGGGGTGTTGACTTCTTTTCAAAAGTAAGTAATTCTTGTCCAGGTTTGAAAGATCATAATTATGGTAAGCCTACCTAATGGGAATCATTTTTACCTGGGTTGGAGGAATGTAACCGCCTAAAAAAGTTGGTGACCCTACTTTAGCCCGAACAATTGAAGAGGTCTGCACGAACCGACATACTTACTGTACTCGACAGAGTCCATTCACAGATCTCGCCGGCACACATTGTATACCGTAATAAATCGACGATTGCGCCAATTAGAACTTGTTAGTCTCGCAGAGTTCCGGCTTAGATGAATCGAAAAGGACGATAAAATTTAATTGGCGCATGAAAACCGATGACACAATGTATGGTACGACGAGCAATGAACGGCGGGCACTGTTATGTCTTTTCATTGCAGCAAAAATTCCCACATTTATACATTTTATTAACAATAATCTAGTATAATATGTATTGACCATACCGTGAAGTTTTAAACTTGAAATAAATTAATACAAGTATGTAGTATGTAGTATGTAAGTATGTAGTAGTATAACAGGCGGGATCCTGGGACACGACCTTGAAATGACCTTGCCACCAGAACCCCGCCTGAGCCTCTCTGACGTCACACTGACCTTGATAGCCTTATCTGACCTTTGATCTCTTATCTTGTTGACGTCTGTGTGTTCGACCTTTGAGCTTGTTGTTGACATGTGTGTGCTGTTGCTATGCGCGCCTTATCTTATGTGTGGCTGTAATCGCGAACAAGTCTGGGCTTGCAACCTTGGTGCCGACTTGCTGGCGCCGCAGATGACATCATCACACACACGCCGAGTTTAGCGGGAGATTTGAAATAATGTTAAAAAACAGGCGTGCGGTTGGATTCGAACCGGAGACCGCGCTAGACCTATAGTTTACAATGCAATCGACTGACCGCACTCGACCACTCGCCCATTTACGTGAAGAAGCGCTTGTTTGTGATTAGTAGAGCGCCGTCAAGGTTAAATAAGGAAAAGTTAAAAATGTACGATCAAACTCCACAAGCCTAGACTAGACTAGACTAAACCTGTAATATCTCACTCTCTCTCAGCGATAAATAAAACGCATAATATTCTTTTAAAACATATATTTGTGTGTGTTTCTTAATTGATATGACAACGAGATTTCTGCATAATAATATTCTTTCTAAAACATGTATTTTAATGTTTCTTAATTGACATAAGCTATTTATTGGTAATATTATTGAGGTTGAGTAATACTTTTATTTCTACTTAATCTGTGCTTTCTATTTGATTTTCGACAAATGCTTAGATTAAGTAAATATCTATTCTTCTTCTCTTGACATTGTTCCTCCCTTTCCACACAGTCGTTTATATTTTGTATTAATTTTCGTTCTTTTTGAAGAATGTCACTCATACATTTTGTTAACTTAACATCACAGTTATCATAATCAAATTTTAACATATGTGCATCTAATACAATTTTATCATACAGCTCACGTAATTCCGTTATATTTTGTTTATACTCATTAATGAGGCCGTACGAAAAACTCAGTTTTTTATTGGAGTCATTTAGGGACTTTCTCAATTCTTGTATGGTAGATTCTAGTTGAATACTTTGTTTTATTAAATTTTCACGTTCGATGAGAGCCGTAGATACAGTTAAATTTTCAATTCGTTTTTCGAATCCTGTGATTTTCTTGAAACATTCGTCAGTCAAATCCATTTCGCTCATATGGTCTTCAGTACATTGGTCCAGTTCATCTGTACATTCTTGATGAATAGATAGACTGACATTATAAAGGGATTCATAGTCATTTCGCCACTTTTCAGATTCACTCTTGTAATAATCACACTGCTCTTCTTGTACTGAATTACCTCTCGTCAGAGGTAAGAGGAATAGTAAAACCATTAACATCTTGATATAGCTGAAATCATACTAACTATAGATGTGTATTTTATTTTAGTTTAAGCTATCTAACCTGTATTTCCCCCTCTCTAGATCTGCTTAGACATTTATACTTGAAGACATATACAAGATAATTAAAACTACGTATAACCCCATGGTTTGGTGTCTGTATATAAATAGTTAACAATTCTTTTGTCATCATGTGCACTTAACGCTAATTTTTTTTGTTTTATTGTATAAACTACATGTTTTTCAGATCTGATTAAATACTGATCAGTCCTATAGCTTTGATTATTAAATAAACAATTAAAATAATGATCAAAGGTTATATGTTTTAGAGAAGATGATTTTACACCTTTAGCTTTCTTTACAGTACCTATGTTCGATACCAATTGTTCAATATGCTTATTATCCTCACCGATAACATTGAGTTTTCTTTGAAGTTGATTTACCTCATCTTCAGTTGTTTGCACTTTGATGGCATACATTTTTGCTTTAAGACCAATGAATTCAGTCATGATACGCCCACAATTCTCATCTTTCATTAAACCGATTACCTTTTTGTTTTCTCTAGGCATGTTATATATGTTCTTTTCAGGGAAATCTGAGGTATCAAACCTGTGAATGTCCTCCTTAATATTTTGATAAATATCATCAACGAATAAATGGTAAATTAATGAATCAGTGTCGCAGTATAATAATTTCGCTTGATTTGGAAATTTTTCAAGCATATAATTATAATGAAAATCATACAGATACGTTTTAGAGATGTCTAATATTGTCATTCCAACGTATGTGGGTTTTGAAAAAAACATTTTTAACCGGTTCATTTGAATTAATATCATATTATTATCAATGATTGTACTACTGTGAAAATTTGGTTGAGAAATATAATAGTTTGCACCGTAACGTCCGCGCCATCTCGTAACTAATTTTATATCTCTATATTTGCGTACGTTTTCCATGGTCTTACCGAACACTGCATTGTTCATTAACTTAAAGAAATTTTTCTCAAAGTCGTTGTTACTTTTTTTTCTCATTTCAGTATTTAACTCGATATATTTTCGTAACCAATCTGACTGCCTAAACTTTAACACTTTATGAATTTTATGAACTTTTATACCTAATTTAAGAGCTTGTTGTAACGTTTTGTAATGAATAACATAATTTTTTTTTTCATAAAATGTTGTTAATAATTTTGGAATTTTTGTTTGTGAGCAAGGTGGTACCAAATGTTCAGGACACAAAGGTAAATCTTTATGTCTTCCAAATAGTTCCACTGGATATGAAATATCTACTTCATAAATGTAACCAATGGGACTATTATCAGGAACAGATTCAACACTAGGCAACGAATATATATCACGGTCGGTAATGAGTTCAAATTCTCCACTCGGTAAATGTTGGCTCATTGCTAACCCATATAAATTGTTAATGTCAAAGTACATTAAATAGGATTGTTCATGATTATCATTATAATCTTTCATATACTTATTATTGGCTTTTCCATAACGATTAGAACACTGAGAAATGCCACCTCTGATTCCCCGTTCAATAAACATTAACATATCGACGTCAGTGAGTAATTCTAAGTTAACATTGGTAATTTTTAACATGGCATCGAATGCTAAGCCAGGCGCTGTACAATAGTGCAGCGGGTCTAAACCATAGGTAGATTTACAAATTTTTCTAAAATTTTCAAAAACATCACTTAAAATTAAAACATCAGTTTTCAAGTATAACTCTGCATACTGTTGAATATTTTCAACTTTGAATTGATTCCACACATCACAAGCGTGTTTATAATCAGACTCTGATATGCCTTTATTATTTAACTTACTATAAAAATGCTCTCTAGATGGTAAAGATGTTTCCTCAAGCTTATCCCAGTTATCTAAATATTCATAAGGAAATATACCTTTCCGTTGAAGTAGTTTAAATTCCTGATCACTATTACACATTTTTCTTGTTATTATCTTTTGATTGTCATTTAAATAAGACCCCAGTTTGTCTAGACTGCTTGCCATAAAGCGAAAAGAATCTATAAATTTGATGTTTACCTTTGTATTGCTAACATACTTTGTGAAAGAAATGTATTTTTCCTTATTCAGTGGTAATAGATTAGTTTTACCTGGAATATTAACTGTGATAGCTTTTATAATGAAATGAGAATCGTAGCCTGAGAGATTATGAAAAACCACTGGTATAGCATGTGAATCTTTCAATTTCAAGTTGCATAAGTTGTGGCTACTTCCCCTAAATTTTCCTGTAAAATGATTGTGCTCCCTGACCTTGTAATTTGCTGTGGTAAATGGTTTTGAACAAAGATAGCATTTTTTTGCACATTTATGTTGCTCTTTTTCCATCATTGATAAATTCATTGGTACTATATTACAAAATTTTGTATTTAATTCTAATGCAATCTGTTCTAATTTTTTTGCAAACCAGATACTACAGTCTTTACCTGTATACAATTCAAATTTGGAAAGTGAATCATCAAAAGAACATTTTAAATAGTAAGCAATACTAAATGCTTCATGTTTCTGTACCCTATTCAATGTTGTAGTAGCCTTACTATCTTGATGTTTTAATAGAATGCTTTCGATATCGGCATAGATGACAAAAGGAACATCTAAAACATTTTTATAATTATTAAACGACATTATGTTGTCTGGTTCTTGAGGTAAAACAATTTTAGCCTTATTTACTTTTCTACACATGATGCGATGTTTGTTCAATGTTTCTTCTGTTTTAAAATGATTTAGACAACGATTACAGATCCAACTTTTATTTTTAGAATCGGGAAGTTGCTTCTTCAATAAACCAGATAAATTTGTAATTAATGCAAAATGATTGTGTTGTGTATCGTAATCATCATCTTCATCATCATCATCATCATCTTCACAATCAACACCAATTTTTTCAGTTTTGAGCATTAATAAATTAATTTCATCTTTAAAATCATAGCTACTTACATGTGTAGGTAGAATTTCCATATTCCTACCTCTACTAACTATAAACACATTAATTGACATGTTATTCATTTTTTCAAATTTAGGTATATCTTTAACGCGCATGGGAAACTGAATACCATCATATTTTAGTTCAGTAAACTTTGGATACGATGTGTATCTACTAACGTTTTTCGTTTTCTTATCACATGGATACTTCCAGGCCATAATTGACCATAAAAAGCAATACGGATCATCATTTTTTATATTAATTACTGATTTCGTGTTCTTAATAAATTGTGGCATTTCCACATACGTAGATATACCACAGCTTATTGGTGAATAGTTATTAATATTAACTTTTAATTGTAAAATCTCATAGAGGGCCCATCCTGAGTCACGCTCTTCAAAAGTTTGTAATTTCGTTAAAATTTTATTTTTAACATGTTCCCTATACCATTCCTTTAAGTTTACACCATTATCAATAACCTCGGTTTTGGTGGGAAAATGTTTAATATCAGTATCACTGTTCTGTGGTTTAACAAAATTCGCATAGAATACCGTATTAACTTTTAACAAAGACGTTTTTAATGCTTTTTTTATTTTCAATGAAAAACTCTTAAATGCTTTATCTAAAAAAAATTCCGGGTCCAAAATTTTATAATTAATAATAACACCGCTTTGAATTCTACAATCAAAGCAAGATTCAACTTGTTCCCATTGTAGGTTTCGTTTTTTGTATAGGTTTTTTCTTTTATTTGCCAACCACTTAAATCGTTCTTTGAAACATTTAAGTAACCCTAAATTAGATTCTAATTTTGAAAAGTTTCCGCTATTATCAGATTTATTTTTTATTGCTTTCCGAACAGTTAGAATTAAGGTATTTATTGATTTCACCAAACGCAATAATTGAGGACGAGTTTTAATTATTCTGCTTACCTCTTCAAGTTTCTTGATAGCAACACTAGATAAATCGGCAACTGTTTCTGGTGATGACATTATTGTAAATATGTTGTCCACGTAAATGTTTTATATAATATATATAGGCGTCATGTTCATTTTTTTGTGTTGAACACTGGGTATTTTAACCATAAATACGTTTCCTGAAATAAACTATTTTGAGTTCGGTCTCGAGACGGATATAGAATCTTATCACAAGGGTCATGACCTCTTTCTTTAGATATGAACATACATAAAATTTACTTACAATGTATGTGAAAAACATATTTATCACTTACCCCGGAAATAATTATTATGCTAGTCAGGCAGCTAAAGTCTACAGTCGAAATATATTTCTTATCATAATGGAAAATCACCGTTTCTAGCGCGTGATCGTACATTTTCAATAAAAATTACTATCGTTACCAAAATTTGGGTATACATTTTGCGAATGCAGTCCCAGCTGTACTGTACATCATTCAGCAGACTAGGTAGTTTCTCCGGAACCATCGCCACAAAAATCGAGCACACATATACGCAGATATTTTTTTTTTGTACCTTAGTCAAAAAATGTTCAGGGGACCTAAAAAGACCTATTTCCGCAAAAAATCTAATTTTTTCGACACGATAACACTACTTTACATACTGCGTACGATAAAATTAAAAAAAAAAAAAAAAAAAAAAAAAAAAAAAAAAATTTCTTACATTAAAATAATAAACGCAGATAAACTCTACGTTTTCGTAAACTTTAATAACGTAGCCCTTCCAAATTTATTCAAACAGCAGCGAGCTCTGTTCCGATAAGTTGTTACATTTAAAGCTCATGATATCTCTAAAAAAATTAAAATAAAACATATTTATAAATAACACAAAAGAAATCTCTTACGTTAAAATAATAAACGCAGATATACTCTTCGTTTTCGTAAACTTTAATGACGTAGCCCTTCCAAATTTCTTCAAACAGCAGTGAGCTCTGTTCCGGTAAGTTTTCGTAATGGTCCAGAAATGTTATCGGCTTTTCCAAAGGTAACAGGTCCCCATGATCATCAACCAAATGTTCGAATATTCTTTGTTCGTCCATTTTTCTTCTTTTTAAGCAGCACGGACGAAAGCATTCGGATAAGTGTGCAACTTCCAGAGCCAACGGTAGTTTTAATAGTATGCGAAAAACGCGCGCGTTGGTAACCAATCTATCGAGGTCATAAAAAGCAAAAATCCAGTATTGCGGTACTATGTGGAACAAAACATAAACATCGAGGCACGCTTGGTATGCAAAAAACGCAGACGCGCGTTCATAACCAATATATTGAGGTTATGAAAAAAACAAAATTTCAGTATTGCGGTATTATGTAGAACAAAACATCGAGGCACGCTTGATATGCAAAAACACAGACGCGCGTTCGTAACCAATCTATTGAGACCATGAAAAAAAAAACAAAATTCCAGTATTGCCGTATTATGTGAAACAAAACATCGAGGCACGCTTGATATGCAAAAACGCAAACACTTATTTAGCACGCATTACAAAACGTTATCATCGTCTCGTAGGAAATAGCGCAAAACGAAGGATATTATGAACAAACTTAAAAATTTCACAATATTACAATATTTTTTTAATTAGTTAGAATAACATCGTATCGTACAAATAAACTTGATTTGTTCGGCAAATATGAATCAACCACAAACTTTAGAATATTTGGCAATAACGGTAATTTGCATAAATATAATCCAACGAGAGAATATTTTTTATCTAGTAGCACAACGATTTCTAAAAGGACTACCTATCAAAATTATAAAGCAACTATTGCATCACTGGTCTAGCGTTAGATGGGGAGGCTCTGAAACGAAACGATGACCCATATTTATACTTAACGTGCGGCGAAGAGCTAATCTTTACCAAAATTCCAAAAGAATCACGCCAAAACTGCTGAAATATTTATTGGTTATGGGAGAGGATACTACATTAAGAGCGCGAAACGCATTTAGATTGAGTATACTTCTACAAAATCTATACGAAATACCGCCTAGAATGGGTAGTTACGCATGCTTGCTAAATTATTGTATATCCACCCCTATTGGAAACATGTGTTATATGTGCTTTCTTATGATAAATTTGACTAGAAAATTTCGAGACTTAAAGGAATACGTAGAATGTTGGCAACATTCACATCATAGAATAATATTCGATGGAAACGAACATAATACATTATTCGAAATTTTTTTACTAAAACAATCGTTTTGGTGCTGCAACTGTTTCAAGCCGCTATTTAAAATCTTTCGAAAAAATCGCTGTTTTCAACTTTTTCACACGGGCAGAGTGAAGCATTTTAACGAACTAGATTTCGTTCAGGATGAACAGTTCGAACATAATAACATAGATTAATAATTTTTTACGTATTCGCGAGACCCACCCCCACTCCATCGATTCGATAATGATATAAAAGACCAGCAAAGAATAGGCTAGAACAGTTAGCTTTTTTCAACATCAGCAATTTTCTCTATCTCTTTCATCAAGCCTGCAAGCCGCCAACAACCCATAAAACGAAGATGTCTCAGTACGAGTTAGAACCGGTCGAAGAAAAAAATGTTCAAGTTATTGAACCGAAACCCTTAAAGAAAAAACAATTTCCGAAAGCGATAAGTGCAGAATCACCGGCCAGCCCGGATCAAGATGAAGATAACGAAGTCAGCTCACCACAACCGTCTAAAGGCCAACAACAAAAACGTAAAAGAAAGCAAGATTTGGAGCCAATTAAGAAAGCAAAAAAAAAAAAAAAAATGTATCTGCTCAAAACTACGCTGACCACGCAGATGACACTTTGGATGAGATAAACAAAGCAGGTATGTGTTTGTCAGCGGACGTAAGACAAATTAAAACGTTAAAAAAATAAATGTCATGATTGAATTACAAGATGAAGTTGATGATCAACATGATGAAGGGCTAGACGAGGTAGATTCCTTTTGCATATTTTTACCACGTCGAATGGCTGAAAAAATTAACGCTAAATTCATCGAAGAAGTAAACTCGCACAAAAACAGCTACTTTCTAGCATACATGGGGCAGTTGGACACTGGGAAACCGAATTCCGCAAATTTATTAGAATTTAGGAGAAAATAAATTATAGATATTATATATAAATTATCAATATATTATTTTATGGTATAAATGGTGGTAGAGATATGCTATTATCTATAGGGTAATTTAAAAGAAAATATTATATTAGTGTTAAGTTTAAAAAATATATTATTGTATGGTGTTAGGAATATTGAATAAAAATTGTTAAAAGACGCATTTTTTTTTATTATAAAAATGAATCCTTTTTATTTTATAAGAATATCATCTAAAAAATATGCACTCTGTATATTTCGCTAAAACGATACAAACAGAATGCGAGGGTTGCGCGTTTATCGCGAAGCTGATATTCAACCGAGGCAAGGAAAACACTTTCTTGATAATAATATACTATATATATATACCGCTCGAAAAGCAAATGTATTATTATTGTAACAGTATAATTTCGACAAACAACAAATAAAATGGATATGGAAGCACGTAAGTTTTTTCACAATTTTAACTAAATAATTTTTTAATAAGTTTTTTTCTGCTGCAGTGAGAATTATTTTGTCGGTACTGGTACCACAGCACCTGAGAGTAAGTACCCCATTTGCTTTTTTCCTTAATTTATGTCATTTTAAAAACGTTTTATATTGTATAGCACATGTATACTGAAGTATTAGTGTTTTACACAAGTCCTCCGACCCCTTTCCCGCCGCCGGGGATGACTCAACTGTTACACTCTATCTGCTATGAAGTGGTCGATGGGGACCGCTTAATAATTTATGTATACACGGAAAATGAAAATGGCTTATTTGAGTTTTCTTAAATATTAATTATATATATATATATATATATATATATATATATATATATATATATATATATATATATATATATATATTAACTATTGTTATATTAAAATAAAAATTAATTTTAAAAATTCTGTTTTGCGTTTTATTATAATATACATTACGCAGGATTTTTTTTTATTGTAATAATAAATTTTTTGAGCAAATTCCCCCCTCAAGGAGAAAAAAATCATCGTTGACTACATATTCAGCATCAGCCCCGACACCATTAACACAAGATGGAGTAGGAGGAGAAGGATATTGCATATATTAGTTTTATTTTAAACAACCCACCCATTAAATAAAACACAGGTTTCATAATAAAAAACTATGTGCTTTTTTTATTTAATAAACGTAGATAAAATATGGGCTCTCGTACAAAACCTTTATTACCCAGAAAAATTATCATCTACCTGTGTACTGAGGGTCCAATAAGTATACGACCACCTCTATTCCTGTACTCTGAAATGTTTCTAGAAGCAACTTCTTAACTTTACTCCAGAGCAGCCCATCAAGGCCACAACCAATACGAGGTATCGCCAACTTCTTATATCCATCTGTCAGCATCTCTGCTCTTAAAGCGTGTAGCGACTGCTATTGATTTCACCAAACGCAATAATTGAGGACGAGTTTTAATTATTCTGCTTACCTCTTCAAGTTTCTTGATAGCAACACTAGATAAATCGGCAACTGTTTCTGGTGATGACATTATTGTAAATATGTTGTCCACGTAAATGTTTTATAATATATATATATATATATATATATATATATATATAGGCGTCATGTTCATTTTTTTGTGTTGAACACTGGGTATTTTAACCATAAATACGTTTCCTGAAATAAACTATTTTGAGTTCGGTCTCGAGACGGATATAGAATCTTATCACAAGGTTCATGACCTCTTTCTTTAGATATGAACATACATAAAATTTACTTACAATGTATGTGAAAAACATATTTATCACTTACCCCGGAAATAATTATGCTAGTCAGGCAGCTAAAGTCTACAGTCGAACGGCGCTATCTCCTCAACAGCCGATCTTTTTTTTAAAGTAGTAGTTAGTAATTAACTGTTTTTCGAAATTTACATGGACATTTCCCATCAAAAGCAAAACAGGAAAAGATGTTACTAAGGCTCTAGAAAACGTTTTCAAAGAGCAAATTCCGATAAATTTACAAACCGATCAAGGAAAGGAATTTTTTAACAAAGAGTTCCAACAACTAATGAAAAAATACCATATAAATCATTATAGTACCTTTAGTGAGAAAAAAGCGTCAATTGTAGAACGTGTTAATAGAACATTAAAAAATATAATGTGGAAAGAATTTAGTTACAGAGGACACTATAAATGGATTGATATTTTACAAAGTATTACAAACAAATATAACAATTCTAAACATCGGACCATAAAAATGAAACCAATTGAAGTTTCTAAAGCACATGAACAACTGTTATTGAATACAGTATATAGTAATATAAAAAGAGGACAACTAAAAAATAAATTTCAAGTAGGTGATCGGGTACGAATATCGAAAATACGAGGAGTATTCGATAAAAAATACACTCCCAATTGGTCGACTGAAATATTCACAATTAAACGTGTGCAAATAACTAACCCAACTACGTACCTATTAGAGGATATGGAAAACAAAGACATTCATGGAGGATTCTATGATTATCAATTGCAAAGAGTAAAATATTCAGATGTATATTTAGTTGAGAAAGTGCTGAAACGACAAAAGGACAAAGTTTTCGTAAAGTGGTTAGGTTTGGATAAGAGGCATAACAGTTGGATAAACAAAGATAATATTCTATACTCCGATAAATTTACAAACCGATCAAGGAAAGGAATTTTTTAACAAAGAGTTCCAACAACTAATGAAAAAATACCATATAAATCATTATAGTACCTTTAGTGAGAAAAAAGCGTCAATTGTAGAACGTGTTAATAGAACATTAAAAAATATAATGTGGAAAGAATTTAGTTACAGAGGACACTATAAATGGATTGATATTTTACAAAGTATTACAAACAAATATAACAATTCTAAACATCGGACCATAAAAATGAAACCAATTGAAGTTTCTAAAGCACATGAACAACTGTTATTGAATACAGTATATAGTAATATAAAAAGAGGACAACTAAAAAATAAATTTCAAGTAGGTGATCGGGTACGAATATCGAAAATACGAGGAGTATTCGATAAAAAATACACTCCCAATTGGTCGACTGAAATATTTACAATTAAACGTGTGCAAATAACTAACCCAACTACGTACCTATTAGAGGATATGGAAAACAAAGACATTCATGGAGGATTCTATGATTATCAATTGCAAAGAGTAAAATATTCAGATGTATATTTAGTTGAGAAAGTGCTGAAACGACAAAAGGACAAAGTTTTCGTAAAGTGGTTAGGTTTGGATAAGAGGCATAACAGTTGGATAAACAAAGATAATATTCTATAAATAGTTGGATAGAGAGGGGTGGTAACTCATATAAATTAAGACTGATTTCTAATCCTCAACCAGAGAGCCGCTAAATGCCTACACAATTCTGCAACGATTGCTATGAGTACTTTTGTTTTTGTCAAAACTCAGTCAATTTGCATTATCCAAAAACGACCTTAGATTTACAGTGCTACGAAACATTAGGTGATAGCCCGCTAAATTGTCATTGTAAAAGGCAACAGAAAAAGGTATGTAATTAGTTTCTGTTATATATAAGTAGTTTAGCTGATGTTATGCTTGCTCTAGAAGGAACAAAAAATGGATTCAGAAACAACCACCACCACAACGTTAGCAGATTTAGATTCCTTTCTAATAAGTGAAAATATAATCTCTCCACCACCACCACCACCATCGCCAGCAGCATTATCAGCTTCATCAACCATCACCACCATAACGGCAGCCGATTTGGAGGATTTTTCAATAAGTGAAAATGTAATCACTCCACCATTACCACCATCACCACCATCACCACCACCACCATTACCACCATCACCAGCATCAGTACCAGCTTCATCGGGAGCAATAACAGCAGCAGCAAAAGCTGTAGAAGTCCTAGTACTTTTAGAAGATCTAGCAGTAGGTGAAATTTATTGTGGTTGTACACTGGGAAAAACCATGTCTGGAATAGTTATTATGCAACATGAAATGTTAAATATTATACTGCCGAGAAAGATAGGAGGCGCTGTGTATGATGACTACATGCTCAGATCTAAAGATGGACAATCCCAGATGAGTTTTATGTATAATGGTGTTGATAAACCAAATGTAATAACATTTATGAATTTTTAATAATGTACTATTTTATAAAAATAAATTAATTCAACTGTTATATTATTGTTTCATTTTCACGCATCCTATACACGAACATACAAGTATAACTTTATTCTTCTGAAACAAAATGAAATTAAAACAAATGTCTCAAATACTTAAATCAAAAACATTGGAACTACAGAAAAGGTATGTAATCATTTTTATTATACAAAAAAATTAACAGTTGAAAACTTGTTCTAGAAGGAAAATCCATAAGCTAAAGATAGAGAAGCTACTAAAAGACATTAAGCACAAAATATTATTAACTAATTGTATTTTAACTATAAAACATTTAAACTTAAATTAAAATATTAACAATAACATTATGCGTTTTATTTATCTCAGAGAGAAAAATAAAAGTATTACTCAACCTCAATAATATTACCAATAAATAGCTTATGTCAATTAAGAAACATTAAAATACATGTTTTAGAAAGAATATTATTATGCAGAAATCTCGTTGTCATATCAATTAAGAAACACACACAAATATATGTTTTAAAAGAATATTATGCGTTTTATTTATCGCTGAGAGAGAGTGAGATATTACAGGTTTAGTCTAGTCTAGTCTAGGCTTGTGGAGTTTGATCGTACATTTTTAACTTTTCCTTATTTAACCTTGACGGCGCTCTACTAATCACAAACAAGCGCTTCTTCACGTAAATGGGCGAGTGGTCGAGTGCGGTCAGTCGATTGCATTGTAAACTATAGGTCTAGCGCGGTCTCCGGTTCGAATCCAACCGCACGCCTGTTTTTTAACATTATTTCAAATCTCCCGCTAAACTCGGCGTGTGTGTGATGATGTCATCTGCGGCGCCAGCAAGTCGGCACCAAGGTTGCAAGTCCAGACTTGTTCGCGATTACAGCCACACACATAAGATAAGGCGCGCATAGCAACAGCACACACATGTCAACAACAAGCTCAAAGGTCGAACACACAGACGTCAACAAGATAAGAGATCAAAGGTCAGATAAGGCTATCAAGGTCAGTGTGACGTCAGAGAGGCTCAGGCGGGGTTCTGGTGGCAAGGTCATTTCAAGGTCGTGTCCCAGGATCCCGCCTGTTATACTACTTACAAGTATAAAAAAAAACTTATTATTGCCAGTGTTAACTGAGAGCAGAACCTGTGTCTTCAGTAAAAAGATAAACGTTAAAATCATCAAATTCACTGCAATTTTTTTATATCTTTAATGTCCATCGAGTTACGGGACATACTGTATAAGCTTCAGGTCATGGAATCAATCATTTCACGCCTTGCGGTTGCCCTCTTATCCCATAACCTAATAAACCACTCAATGGAATAATCATATATAATCATAATGCTGAAATAACGAACTTCCAATTTGTAACTCTAAAGGAGTTTTGCATTCAGGACAACCACAGTTATTGCAAACTGGGGAATATGCGGATATGCGCTGCAATTTCGACTTGATAACTACCTATGTATGTAGGGTATGCAGCAATCCCGTTAGGGTTTGTATAATAAAAATATTAATTGCAAGATTAAACTGATAGTATCGACAACGTGTGGTAGGTGGATACTTACGGTTTGGTTACACAGATAGAAAATTTTGTTTAATTCAGGGTCAATCAATCTGAAATGATCCAGAAACAGATAAGTTGGTCGGTTGACCAATTTAGAAAAAAAAACATTTTGAAATTTAAAAATTTCTTTTTTTACGATGTTTAATGTCAAATATCTCTGATGGGACCAGGAAAAAAAATCTGAAACTTTCAAAATTAATTCATCTTTTCATAAGGTTTAATAATAAATAAAAACATTCTTGTGTATTGCATTGTGTTTGGAATAACAGCCCTTTAAAATGAGAGCAAAATGACGTGACGGTAAAACAAATTGAATTAAAAATTCTCAGTAAATACAAAACAAAGCATACTATTGAAAACAAATATGTCATTTTTTACTAAAGAGACTTAGAGACTTAGAAAACTAAGTGATCTTCATACGTTTCTGAAGTTGACATGATGTAACATCTTATACACCTGTTGGTTGAGGAGAGAATTTGTGAAAACTTCTAGTTCCTTTTATCTGTTTGGATCTCTGAACTCTATCATAAAGGTTGGTTTTGTGTTCTGAAACCTCTTCTTCTGCCACTAAGATGTAAATTACCCCTGGTAGGTGTCCATTACAAAAGGAGAACATATCTTCTACATTAAAAATTTGGCTATTACGTGGTCTTTGAAGACTGGCTTTAGCCACTAGTCGCTTCGTTGTCCCCCCCATACCGTCGCATGCATTTTTTCCATGTGCACATCCAAAAAAATGCCATTCTGCATCTAACCCAAAATCTTTTTTATGATACGATAAGTTTGCAAAGTTCTTTTTGTTCTTGTATTGACTTGCTGCACCGCCAGAGGAATATATAAGTTTTGATATGCTTGACAAATTTTGTTTTATATAATTAGTTAAATGTTTCTGAAAACAGTCACATATAACTGGCTTCTAGCTCAGCTTAGCCTATTAGAACAGGCTCACAACTAAGGGAGCGGTGGGGACAGTCCAGTAGTGGCCAACATTAACATATTGAAAACATCTAAGCCTACTGGAACTGTTTATTTATTTACATTATATTTTTATAAAAGCAGTAATATAACATATTCTTACTGATATTATATGTATATTATTATTTAGAAATACGTGTGTTGTACAATTAAGTAATTATTCTATTATAATTATTTTAAGCTGAACAAAGTTAATAACATTGTAATAAAATGTAAGAAATTTAAATAATTGTGCTTTTCCAACTTCAGGACGGAATTATCGTATTTGATAGTAAGTGCTGATGAACGCTTTTCCGCATGTTTGAGGGCATGTTACTCCAAATACGGTGCAATACACAAGAAAGTTTTTATTTATTATTAAACCTTATAAAAAGGTGAATTAATTATATTATTATTATTAAGTTTAGGGTTTTTTGTGCTGGTCCCATCAGAGATATTTTACATTAAATTTCGCAAAAATGAGATATTTTCAAATTTCAATAGGTTGTTATCAATAGGGGGAAGGAGAAAGAAAGCTATTTTTTTCTGAAATGGCCAAGCGACCACCTCTGGACCACTTCAGATGGATTGACCCTTCAAATAAATATGTACTGATTCAAACAGACCAGTTGTTTCAATAGAGATATAGTTCTCTTTTTAAAAGCAGTTTTAATTGATTGAAGGAATTAAAGTACACTTCTTATTGACAAGAACTATTTTGTAAGTTACACCATTTCTTTGACTGAAGTCTACAATATCGAAAAGTCCGTCCAAATCTCCAAATCATTCATTATGCAAGCTTCACTCTCAGTGGGGCAAACTCTTCAATTCCTAACGGAAAAACTGGAAAACGTACTGAAAAACTAAATGTATCTACGTACTGAAATGGTAGGGGTTGGAGTGGTCTAATAACGTGAGTCATTAAAAATGTACCACCGGTACTCGAGACGACGTTACTCGTCGTCGTCCATGTTGAAAAATATTCGGATTTTTCAGCGGCTTCCCGCCGCCAAATTACGAGAAATATTTAATTCGCGTTGCATGCTTTTACTCTCTGCTTTCTGTCAGTTCCTGTCGAGCGTTGGCGGACTTAATTGGGGCGTAGAAGTAAAAAAAAGGTCAAGAATTCGCTTTTTGATCGCTTTTCGTCACTACATATTAAATCATTTTAAGGGGATATTAACGACTTGATATTTCTAATTTGAACTCAGTTTGTTGTGAGGATTTGCTTTATATAAAACATTTAAAAATGTGGATAGCTAAACGATTTGGTTGTCTGTGCACATTTAGTTACTTTCAGATTTCGAAATTATAAAGTCACAGGAAAAAAATTTTCATCAAACATAGTGCTGTTTCTTAATTCTTTTGTCGACATATTCTTTTTGCACCTTCAATTTTGAGCATCTGATATGAGATTAAATTCACAATTTCACCTAAAATTTGGAATCATTAAAATCTATAAACAATTGGTGTATAATTTATCGTATATAAACTAAACAAAATCATAAAATAGGACCGGAAACGGCAATAAACCATAAAGCACGCTCAAAAAATGAATTTTGCTCATATTGGAAGTAATCGAATGTATAAAGGTTTAGTTTGAGGACAGTGTTAGGTGCACCTAACAGTTTAACCTGAGCTGAGCGAATCAGATCAGATCAACTCACTTTGTTTGCAAAAGGAAAGCAACTATTATGTACCTATACATACTTACTGCGATATGAAAATGTTATGGAAACAAAGGTAAAAGTAAGGTAAGATAGAAACGAAATCCGTGGATAAATAAAGAATTAAAAGACAAAACTACTGAAAGAAATGTCTGTAATAAGTAAAAGAATGAACAACTTAAGATACACACAAAGATATAAAGATCTGAAAGCCCTTTATAAGGACTCAATAAGAAATAGCAAGAAAATTTATAACAATAAACGTATAAATGAAAGTAAAGATATAAATAAAGAATGTTGGCAAATTATAAATGTATCAAAAGGAAGACAAAAACAAGAACAAGAAATACTATTAATGAAAGACGATGGTATTATAGAAGACGAAACAGAAGTAGCAAATTTTCTACATGACTTTTATGCTGATCTTGCGGACAACTCTCCAAAGGCAAGTAAAAACTACCGAAAAATAATAACAGAACACAGCATACACCAGTCTCCCGTCACAACACAAGAAGTACAAACATCTATTGATCATTGTTGCAAAAAACATCAACAGGGTGCGACGAAATACCAGATACAATATTGAAACTAATCAAGGACAATATCAGCGGTCCTTTAACATTTTTAATAAATAAATCTTTTCAAGAAGGAACATATCCACAGAAACTGAAAAACTCGAAAGTAATCCCGATGTTCAAACACAAAGGTAGCCGAGAAAACGCTGAAAATTATAAACCGTTATCACTGCAACCTCAAATATCAAAAATATTTGAAAAATGCTTCCACACACGTATATACAAATTACTGGAACAACATCAACTACTATCAGAAACCCAGCACGGTTATCGTAAGGGAAGAAGCACAACCACAGTAATGTGCAATGCACTGAAAACAATATTAACTGGACTAAAACTGGAAAAATGAAGTATTGGGAATATTCTTTGACATGAGCAGGGCGTTTGACACTATATAAATCATGAAAGGTTATTGGAAAAATTGGATGGAATAGGTATAAGAGGCATCACGATTAAATGGATCCAATCATATTTGGAGATCGTACACAGCAGGTACATATAAATGGGAAAATATCAAACAAACGTAACATAAACGTAGGAGTACCCCAAGGAACCCTGCTTGGCCCACTACCTTTTTGCATTATGACAACAATGATAATCACGGACAATGCTATAACAATAAATAACAAAAAAACGCAAATGATTGAATTCAGCCCAAAAAATCGGCAAATCAACAAGTGTTTATTATTGAGACACAACAGCATCAGCATAGAACAAAAACAAAACGCAAAATTTCTAGGAATTATCTTTGATCAAAAACTTACATGGACTGAACACGTATGTACAACAAAAAATGTATCTTTAACATACTTATTCAGAACTATCAGAAACACTGTATCCAAACAAACACTTATATCTATGTACTATGGACTTATACAACCAATATTTAGTTGTGGACTAATTTTCTGGGAAACTGGGAGCAAAATTCAAAAAAATTTCATAGCCCAAAAAAAGACTTACTTAGAATAATAGAAGGGGTGAACCCTAAAACCTCATGCAAAGGAATATTTAAAACAAATAAAATAATGACAATCCGCTGTATATATATATATATATATTTGCTATTACTGCATACAAAAAACAACCTACCGGATTTTGAAACCGACATACACGGACATAACACCGGAAACAAAAAACTACTAAAACCAGCTTTCAAACGACTAACAATTGCACAAAATGGCCCAGAGTAGGTATGCGGGAATCAAATATTACAACAGGCTCGGAGAAGGTACAAAGCAACTGACGGGAAAACAGTTTAAGTCTTCGATTAAAGCCATACTAATGGACACACCTTTGTGTCATCGAGACGAATTCCAACATCGATGATTACCAAACTTTTATTTTTTGACAAATCCTATAATGTGTAGATTGGGAAAAGAATAAGATATGTACGTGTATAACTTTTTTGTACACAGAGAGAAATTTTTGTTTCATTCAAATAAATATGCATTGACTCAAAGAAATTTGTTGTTTCAATAGAGGCAAAGAAATATTTATTTGCGGATAAAAACGCATTTATTTGAAATTTTGTTTGGTAGAAAGAATGTTGATTTGTGTCAAACAACTTATGTTTCCAGTTAAAGTTTGCAATTTGTGTATTATAAGAAATGAGATTTATTTACTTCAAATAATTATGAATGTGTTGCGTGAAAGAATTAAATTTTTTTAAATTAACAAAATTGTTGGTCGAGTTGAAATGCTTAAAATTATTAATTTGTTGAAGGAATTAATAGACAAGAATTTTTCGGAAGACTCGCCATGTGTCACCTCCTTTTTGGGATGTCGCACATCCTCGACCAGTGCTTGGTCTTCCCAACCCAACATATAGTCAAGGTTAAGTTAGTAAAGTGTACTCTGATTTGGAATCGCAACTTGAACCTGCAGGCACTGTACTCTATAAGTTCTATACTGTCGATCACGCGGCTTTATACTCTCGATATGTACGAAGTGCGAGGAGCGAGTTTACAGCGCCATCTAACAATACAGTTGGATGACATTAAAAATATATTTATTTGAATCAAAATATGATTTCTTTGGTGGAAGTAAACATATTTTAAAGCCAAAACAAAAATATTACTTTAAAGGAAATAAATCTCTTCTTGTGTACAAATATATTTATATTAATCAAAATATGATTTCTTTGGCGGAAGTAAACCTATTTTTAAGCCAATGACTAAATATTACTTTAAACGAAATAAATCTCTCCTTATATACAAATTTATATGTTTGAATCAAAATTATATTTCATTGGTGTAAAGAAACGTTTTTTTTTTTTTTTAAATCAAAACAAAAATATTACTTTAAAGGAAAGTCATTTTTGTTTGTATCCATATATATTTATTCCACTTAAATAAATATTTCAAATAAATTAATCTCTCCAAGCAAATAAACTAGAGTATTCAATGGAGTAAATATTGTTGGCGTCAAATAAATATGTTTTGACCCAAAAGAATAAATTCAAACAAATACATTTCTTTAAAACCAGAAATCTTTTCTATCTGTGTAGATATTATGCATATGGATAAATAAATTATTATTATAATTATTATGGCCGCGTTTTTTACGTTTATAACCGGTAGCCAATGGCGAAACGAATCAAACAGCACTCGAATATTGAGGCGCGTTCACAAAACTCGCTCGCGTTTTGGAAAATTTTGAAGCAAAAACTCCCGAGGGGCCGTTTTGCGTCGATATCGAAACCTCACGCAACGCAAAATGGTTCATATACTGCTACTTTTTCGCACGTGAATAGGTGAGAAAAAATCGTCAAACTCAGTTTACTTTAATATAGTCAAGAGTATAATATAGGCAAAGCTGGGAGAGCTGAAGATTACTCATAGATTTCAGCTGTTATTTTAGACATACGTTACAGAATATTTCTAGATATTGACGCGTGTTAAAACGAAATAGCATACTTTTCATACGTCTGCTGTATAATTTAAATGGGCAAGACAAAAAAGTACGTCTGTTCTTAGAACCATAAGAACGAATGACAGCGGTAGCAACCTAACCTCCAATTCGAGCGCGAACGTGTGATGTGAACAAGATGTTTTCGTTGGTATGTTTTCACTTGCTTCTGTTAAACATGCTAATGATGGATATATAAATTAGATAGGACAATTATCACAATTAAATGACAGTATTTTTAATAATTAATCTTGAACGAACTACCTAGTAGGCAACTTAATATACACAGCTAATAACCAATTCACGCGGTACGTTCATATCTTGGTTCATACGATTTTAAGCGATGAATCACCTTCAGCTCTCCCAGTTTTGCCTATATACGAGTAGGATTATTATCATCGCTCAACTGGCAATCTCTCGGATATCGACGACGGTAAAATACGTAGTTTTGACAATTCGTTTCTTGCGACCGACCGGTCGCTCCGTCAAATTTATTCCGGCGACGTGCAGGTAACCTCCTGACTGGAATATGAGGTAGTCTCGCGGCCGGCAATAAACATTGGTTTGCATACATTTGTGGATCGGCTGATTGTGAACTATGGGCGAATCGTGCCAAACGTTCGTTCTTCGGTATCTTCGACGCCGCCAAGGCCGCTCGCAGAGTCTGGCTTCTCCGATCGGCAGTTTTTATTATGCCGGGGCGTAAGCCATGATTTAGAGATTCAGGCTCATTGTCGACTGTTACAATGGTAGACGATTCGAATTTTCCAAGATCGGTATGAATAGGTTCGACGTGAAGATGGTGTTTGGTATGTACCAGAGAGAGAGACTGCCTCTCAAGGCTATTATCTTGAAAAAAAAAGGCTATTTTACAGAGGAAGGTCGACGATTACGTGTCGGATAAGGTGTACTTGCCAACAGTGTAATGCGAGGAGCGAATTTTATGATGTAATTGTGATGCCATGTACAGTGTTGTTTCCATTTTTAGTCTGAGAGGTCTTAAGTTTTGTTTTGTGGTTGGTAGTTGGTGTTTTTTATATGCGTTGGTTGGATATAGAGCCTAGATTCCAAATATGATGATCGATTTTCAAAGTTTAAAATGTCGGAACCACTATGGCAACCAAAAATGTAATGAATAGTTGGATTGGTATCAAGCTTATTACCCGTGATATTTGTAGATTGCACAAAGCATATTCTAAATATCATGACAGAGTCAATAACACAAAACAAAACGGAAAAATGTATGATGATCAATGAATTCAGTTGTCAATTTTCGGTGATTAGAAGCGTCATTTGAGGTTAATGCAGGACAATGCAAAGCCACATACCGCCGGCATTACCAAAAACTTTTTACAAGAACGTGGTCTTCAGGTCATGGAATGGCAGGCATAAAGTCCTGACCTGAATCCTATTGAACACGTATGGGATCAGCTTGGCCGACGTGTTTGTAAGCGCTCTAATCCACCACAAACCAGAGAGACTGACACAGAGACTGACACAAGCTCTGATTGAGGATTGGGAAAGCATACCCCAAGAAGCTCTTCGCAGACTAGTAGGAAGCATGCCACGCAAGTGTGACGTTACTATGACAGTCATTTCCACTTTGTTTTACGATATTAATTTACATTTTTAAGTGTAACTTAGAAATAACTAAGAGTTGTTACATTGTTATTATACCTGTAGTTAAATGTGTGCGTGGATGAGAAAAGGGACCAGTTGTCCGTTTCTAGTTAGCAGATAATCGCAAATAAAGTTAAACTGGTTCAACACATTTTTGCTTTATTTGCTAATTAGTCTCTTTATTGTGGTTTTTATCACATGTGTTCGTCTGAAACCCGTCTGCCGTTAGAAACGCATGAAAAAATGCGTTTTTGTTCCGAAAGAAAAAGGGACCACTTGTCGATATTTTATATTTTACCATATTTTAGCTACTACCCAGAGTGCAATCGAGTTGAAAATTAGCATATGGAGAGATTTTTGATGACAATGCATGAATAAATTAAAAACACTGGAAACTTTTCCAACATTTGCAAAAATTTTGAATATTTGTCTATCGTGTTGAAATTTTACATGTGGATAGATTTCCGATGAAAATGCATGAATCAATAAAAGAAAATTGAAAACTTACCCATAATTTGCAAAAAGTTTAAAAATTAGTCCAATCGTTACCTAGGTTAGACTATTGTATAGCCCCCAGGCCGATAACGCTATAGATTAAAAAATCTGATGTGGCCAGGCACATGACTTTATCATACAATATATAAAATTAATAGTTTAGCTGCATGAGAATCTATTCTATTGAGATAAATCGTAGGTATTGTCAAAGCATCAGCATTTGACACTACCTACACTACGTCATCAGAATAATAGTTATTTATGTCACAAATGCCGAAAGTACGGAATAGCGCGACGAGCGGTGATGCGGCGCGTCACCGAAGGCGGAGTGTCGCCGTCGCATATGAGCGAGTCGGCTATCTAGTTTTTGGCAGGAGCGACATCAACGTCTATAGTGTTGCTTTTTAAGAAATACGTATTTAAAAAAAATAAATGATGTCTGTATAGTAAATGCTAGGTTGGTACCACTTAGACAAAACGTCAAGTTTAAAGGTGCGTTCCGATTGGTAGGTAATGGTAGCTAATGGCGGTGGTAGAATACGAAATTATAGTATTTCTTACATATCGTGATAATGACACATATTAGTTTGCATGTACATAAACATGAGTCACTATCAATTTTCTATTGGAAATACTATAACGCCGTCGGTTACCACTGCCATCGTCACTAATGAAAACGCACCTTAAAAAGGTAATTCAAATTGTGACAGATTTATATTTGTTCATGACACATCCCTACCAACATACTAAAATAAAACTACACTCATCGCTATATGTACTTTATTTATAATTTTCTCAATGTATCGTTTTTAGAATTAGATATAAAGACGGGTTGATATTTCTTATCAACAAACAGTCAAATTGGTGATCTTACTTTATTTGAAATTTGTATTTTATAATTTGCCGCACTACAGCGGCAACTAGTGGTTTTCCAACCTCTGATGAGATCAGCTGTTTTCGAATGTGACAACACAAAAAAATATTTGTCAAAATCCTGGCTACTATGTAATTTCATATCAATGCAGATGCGACCGATCTCGATCAAATAGAATTTGCTCTTGGAGCTAAACTATTAATTTTACCAAAAAATTTCATAGGCATAAATTATTCAAAATTTCCTGTGCTTTAATTTATTAATTAACTAATTTGTCCAAATTACAGAAATGGCGGCTCATTTCCAAAATCCTTCAAAAAGGCTTAGAATAAACTGAAAGGCTAAACTATTAATTTTACCAAAAAATGTGATAGGCATAAATTATTCAAAATTTACTCTACTTTAATTTATTTATTAACTATTTTGTCGAAATTACAGAAATGGCGGCTCATTTGCAAAATCCTTCAAAAAGGCTTAGAATAAACTACCAGTTCCTTTGGACCCTTTTCAACCAAAAGCTTTTCAGCTCTAAGTTAGGTCATGAAACTTCTAAATATGAACTTTCGTCCCGATACCTTTAGTAGTTTCTCCGGAATCGTCGCCACAAAAATCGTTTACACACATACACACACACACACACACACACAGACATTTTTTTGTACCTTGGTCAAAAATGTTCAGGGGACCCATAAAGACGTATTTCCACTAAAATCTCAATTTTTTTTTTCGGCATGATTACAATACTTTAGCATACTGCGTATGATAAAGTAAAAACCTATAAAACCTAAACAGAATAATGAAATAATAAATTCTACTAAAAATCTTCAAACTAATATAGAAATTGCTACAAAAATGTTGGAGAGGGCGTAACTTGCAAATATGCGCAAAGTTATTAAGTTTTAAACTTTGCAAAAGTTTAAAGCGTCATAGTGCAAAAGTTTACTTTTTGCATTAGCAACTTATTTATTATCAATTTCCCTTTATGGTAATGGGTTTAAAATGATGGAGTACCATTGCCATAACTTATTCTATCCAAAAACACTTATAACTCAATTTCGGACAACTGGTCCCTTTTCATACCCAGGCACACAAATACGCCTTTGAGTATACTAAATTTGATTGGCCTAGAACTATTATTTAAAAACTTGCAGGTCAATAAAAAGTAGACAATTAAGTTTTGTGTCTAGATAAAGAATTTTGTCAAAATTTAAATATCTAATTATGACTGTCCAAGACAACAATTAATAAAATCGAACAAGTGAAAACTGTTTCCAGATGTGTTTAACAGTTGTAATATCCAGAACCTAGGTCGTGTGTGGTATCATCGGATAGATATTTTAATAAGAAACAACTTAAGTTTGAAAATATTGTGTCTAAATCACGAACGAATCCATAATCAGTTATGCTGTATGTGAAGAGAAGGCACCTGATATATCGATAGTTAAGGATTTTATCTGATGACGTAGATTATAACCCGTTTTAAGTCAACTTCTGATAGTGAACTGTCAAAAAAAAAAAACGAGCTTTCCAATAATCCATTACCATAGGGTTCGTTTCGTAAATCATATGTTTGAAAAGGATTGTTTCCAAAAAATAAGTATTTTAAAATACATATCCAATGAAAACACACACGACCTAGGTAACCAAGAAATACGAGATAATCCTGGCACTTGGACGCTAGGATTCATGTTTGTTCGACATCCCCTATCATAAGCGTTTAGAATCAACAAAAGAGTTTTAAAACGCACGTTTGTATTGCAAATGGGAAACTATTGATTCACAATGAAGGGTAGTCTGTAAGCGTAAGCTCGAAACGAAAGTTAAATAAAGTTTAAGACTCATTCGGGACGCACCCTCTGCGGTACAGTACGCATCCCTCGTTACGACCACTAAATCTCATCAGCAAGCTCTTGATTTTGTCTTTAATTTTGCCAAACCGGCCCAACCCCTAAAATCTGGTTATCTCCTTAACTGCACCCGTAAATCATCCCCGGTCGAGATGTCTCCCACGAGCGCGCCCATGCCAACAACCCTCTTCACCGCCGTTCGAAGCCGCCAACCGCGACAGAGAGCGCGCACAAAGATAAGAAACTCTAACCGAAAGATAAGATTCAATTAATTCGGCGGTTTTGAGGATTTCGCCCCGAAGGCTTAGATCCCACCCCCGGATAACCGATGGGGGTGACTTCAAAGTTCCAAGAATCGTTTTGCAGGAGACGTGTCCTTTAATTAAACCTTCTCTCCTTATCTTTAACATTTTCCATGAAGAAAAAAAAGAAAACTTTTTAATATGTGGGACCAAGGGTTGGTCTCACACAAAGGGGGTAAAGATTTATATACACGAGCAGGGAAAAACCCCTTTTTTTCATCGATTTTCACATTAGGCTCATTTGCGTTCAAATCGGTTTTCCACAACCCTCGACGGATGCCCCCCCCCCCTTTCCAACCACCCCTCACCCCCGCGTAACGGTTGTGCACGTTTAAAGAAAAATGAATGACGATTCGATGCCGCCGCGAGTGACGGGACGCAGGGCGACATAAAAATTGATGGTTCGTGCTGTGGCGCTGATTTGATCTGAAATGTGTATTGGTGTGGAGGGGAACTGTAAATTACATCGCATCACCGCGGAGATCGCGGCCATGAATCTGATGAAACAACAAGCAGGTCGCTTTAAAACATGGAATAATTTGCGAGGTAAAAGTTTTGTTTCTATAATTTTGCTAGATTCTGGGTCAAGTAATCCCCCCAACGCAGAATCCAATCGACTGCGCCATTTATAAATTTCGAAAAAATTATTTAAAAGTTGGCTTTTTCTAGGAGCTTTTTTAAAATTTGTGACAAAATGATATAAGTAGAAATTGTATTAAAATGCCATGCAAATAAATGAGTAAAAGTATATATCATTCGAAAGAGGTTACCTTTAAAAATATTTCAAAGAGCTCTCTTATAGATATATTAGTTAGAACTATTGGCGAATATTTCAATAAATACAATAAACAAATATGTATACTAGGGTGGTCCAAAAAACAGACTTTTTGCTGGAGGGCAACGATCGCCCCCAACCTGTTCGTTTTCCGGAAAAAAAATTCTCCCCAAATTTGAGAAAAATCGGTTAATGTTAACACGTGCCACCGAGCACCTCAAATTTCCCATTTAAAATACATTGCAAAAATGCATATTTCTTCCCTTTTTTTTTCTTATTTCGGATTTAGAAAAAAAGTTGCGGGAGATTACCAGAAATTGTTCAGAAGTCCCCAAGGAATAAAAACCATAAATATGAGGCAAAATTTTCTCCTAATTTACAATTTGACAATGTTACGTGTTTTTTATTTAATTTTTTCATAAAGTATTATTAATTAATGGATTACTGACATGTCTTTTTGTGATTTATGGACTAACTTCAATTTGTTTAAACAATTACAAATTATTTAACAAATACCATTTGTTTAAACAAAAATATACAATGACATATTTTTCTATTTTCTCGCAGAAATTACTATTAGATTATTTGTATATTTTTATTATATATCAACTAATTTGCACTTGTTTAAACATACCATTTGTTTAAACAATGATATACAAAGTTACGTACATATTTTTCTATTCATTTTACGACAATTCCATATAGAAAAAAAGCTCTCGACTTTGATATCGAGACTCGAATAAATGCCAGACAACTCTAATAATCGTGTTTGGTTTGGTTCCGAAAGAAACTAGCTGTACTCGACTTGAAATTCGAGACTTGAATTTTTTGATAACTCGAACAGCCCTAATCTTATATTGCTTAGCTTGTACTGCTTACGGTATTTTGATTTCGTTGTAAGCTGTTTCGACTTGTGTGTTTGCACATTGCATCATTGAGAATGTTAGGTTCTAAAGAATTGCGTAAAACCATATATTTGATTAATCATTATGATCACCAAATTATCGGGAATTTTGTTTATTATTAATAGAGTTATTATTTACTTATTCATTATTATTAGTAGGAAGCAAATAATTTCGCAAACAAATACAAAAATGTGTCCATGACATTGTATATTTTTGTTTAACCAAATTGTATTTCTTTAAACAATTGCAAATTAGTTAATAAATGACAAAAAAAAATCCATTAATTAAATAATAATTTCAGCAAAAAATAGTAAAAATTTGTCCGTAACATTGTATATTTTTTGTTTACAGTTGCAAATTAGTTAATAAATGACAAAAATGCCAATATTACAATAATTTCTGCAAAAAATTTGTAATTGTTTAAGCTATTTGAAATTAGTTCATAAATGACAAAGGGACATGTCAGTAATCTATTAATAATAATTTATGCAAACAAAAATAAAAAACACGTAACATTGTAAAATTGTAAATTTGGAGAATATTTTGCCTCACATTTATGGTACTGCAGGGGAGGGTGGGGGATGGTGAAAAAAATAGCGGTTGTGGATTTGTTTCTTAGGGAGTTGTAAACAATTTGTGATTATCTCCCGCAACTTTTTTCTAAATACGAAACGTGAAAAAAAAAAGGAAAAAATATGCATTTTTGCAATGTATTTTAAATGGGAAATTTGAGGTACTCGGTGGCACGTGTTAACGTTAACCGATTTTTCTCAAATTTCGATCACGTTGTATACGTGCATACTGTATGGGTACAACAAACGTTTCTGCGCGTGCGCTATCTGTCAAACACGTACACGCCATAGGTATTATTAATACAATGGAGCTGCTGGCTTGCCTAAGAGGAATTAATTAAATTAATAATGCAGAAACCGTTATGAAATCGAGCCAAGCAGATATCGGACGTCCATATCTCTCTCACTCGCCATAGCGTTCCGTGAATACCGCGCCCGAATGTGATATATGGTCGCTCCCCGCACCCCAAATAGCCCCTCTCCAACCCCCCTTTCCGCGCGCATCTTTGTTCGACCAATTAAATTCATCCGAGACCGTGCGCCCATGTTAATTAACCGAGTATTATTATTGCGCGTTGCCTGTCGAAACAACCAACTGTTTGAATTTGGATACCGCGCAGCGCCGCGCCACTAATGTAATTTGTAAATAGATGGGAGCCGACACACGGGATACCATTAGAGCACGCATTCCGAATGTTATACACACCTCGGCAAACGTGGTATTACTCCTAAAGGCATATTCTTCCCACGTCATCAGATTGCTAGCACTGGTTCCATTAGTTCATGTGTACCGTTTGAATTTGGTGAAATTTAATTAAAAATGAACTAAAACAACTTAGCAATAGTATTGACAATATTTTGGAGACTGTGGCGAATTTTTTTTTTTTTTTTTTTTTTTTTTATTTTGTGCAAACACAGAGTGTTTGTGGCATAACACCTAGTCAATGACTAACAAGTTATTTTCATTTAACCTAAACTGATAAAATAATGAGTATTTTTACAATTTTGCCCATTGGCCCAAGTTGTTTTAGTCTGACAGTTTTTACCACTCAAGTAGACGGCGGTTGTTTTCACTTACACTTGTTTTCACTTTTCACATACTGTGAATACACTACGGGTGCTCTGCTTTTAATCACTCCCGCACTAGTTCGAATGGTTTAGTTCTTTTCAGCCGACGCACTAGCGCACTGTTGTCTAGCAGCTGGATGGCTTCAAAGTTGTCGTGGTGGAGTAGACGATCCTCGTGCTTCTTAGCAAATTTTGATATTTCGCTAGTTACCATCTCCATGCAAAGGTCCCGATGAAGACTGGTGTTTTTGATGTACCATGGTGCACCAACAATGGCCCTTAGAACTTTATTTTGGAACCTCTGAATGAGGTTGATATTGGACTGCTTAGTGCATCCCCATAACTGTATTCCATACACCCATACTGGCTTTAATAATTGCTTGTATAGTAGGAGCTTATTTTGCACTGACAGGGCTGACCTCCGTCCCATTAGCCAATACATTTTGCGGAATTTTAGGTCGAGTTCGTTCCGCTTTTTCTTGACATGTACTTTCCATCTAAGCTTGGCATCCAGTGTCATGCCAAGGTATTTCGCTGTATCCGCGTATGGAATATCGTTCCCATTAATGGTTACTGGAATATAGTTAACTCTCTTATTGGTGTAGTTTACATGCGTGGATTTTCCTTCATTTAGTTTGATGCGCCATTTCTTTGTCCAAAGGTTGATTTTGTTTGCAGCTATCTGTAATTTTTCAGTTGCTTCTTCGACACTGTCACTAATCGCCAAAATAGCCGTGTCGTCTGCAAATGTTGCCACTGTGGTTTCTCCCGGAACAGGAATATCATAAGTATACAGTAGGTACAAAAGTGGTCCCAATACACTTCCTTGTGGTACTCCGGCATTGATATTGCGTAGCGAGGAGTATTCGTCATCCTGTTTCACCCTGAAGTGGCGATCTTTCAGATATGATTTTAACACTTCTGTATATTCACTAGGAAGCTGCTGTTCCAGTTTCTCGAATAGTCCATCATGCCACACCTTATCGAAAGCCTGAGCCACGTCTAAAAATATTGCTGAGCAAATTTTCTTTTCTTCAAGAGCCTTTTCTATAACATCGGTAATTCGGTGTACCTGATCGATTGTTGAATGTCGAGCTCGAAAGCCGAATTGATGTGATGGAATAGTTTGATTTTTCTCAAGAATTGGGTATATTCTCTTGATAAGTAATTTTTCAAACAGTTTTGAAATGGTTGGTAACAGAGATATAGGTCTGTAGGAGGCTACATCATTTGGCGGTTTACCGGGTTTGGGTATCATGATGACCTCAGCGACTTTCCAGAATGAGGGCACATATCTTAACCTAAGTGCAGCGTTGAACAAATTTAACATCTTTATCACGGCTTTTCTCGGTAGCTGCTTCAGCAGGGCTCCTGATATCAGGTCAAATCCCGGTGCTTTTTTCGAACTGAGGTTGGTTTTGATTTCGGTCATTAGTTCTTTTGGTGAAATATGGGGTATAGGGTTTGACTCCAGTGCTGTCCAGGTGTTAGACTCGGGAAGTTCAGGGGTATGAGTTTCATTCGGTGTAAATGTCTTTTCCAAGTGATCGGCAAAGATATCGGCCTTATCCTTGTTACTTCTGGCCCAAGATCGATCTTCCTTTCTTATCGGGGGAATTTGCATTATCGGTCGCTTTATGTTTTTGGTGGTTTTCCATAGAGAGTAGTCCGTAGCAGAGTCATTGCTTAGCCCCTCCAAATGCCGACCAATAGTTTGTTGTTTGATTTCTTCGGTAAGGTTGCGAAGTTTCCATACCATATTATTTAGTTCTGTCTTAACTATGGGGTCTCTTGTAGTTTGCCAGCGTTTGCGAACTTTTCTCTTTTTTGCTATCTCTGACTTCTAAAGGATAGATGTTGCTATTCTTGATATGGTAACTTATTTGGGGTGTAGCTAACCACGCAGCTTCCTGTATATCGCCGTGGAAACTCTGCACTGCGTCTTCCAATTCTTCGGGAGTTTTGAGTGAAACCGACAAGTTGATGTTCTGCTCTAGGCTTGTTTTGAATGCTTCCCAGTTTGTAGCTTTAGTTGTCAGAGTTGGTCTTCTTTCTTTTCTAATTACCGATTGACTTAGAGTTAAGATAATTGGTGTATGGTCAGAGTCAAGGTCTAGTTCCTCGGTGATATCAATGAAGCTAGATGACAGATTTTTAATTACAAAAAAGTCTATTAGATCTGGAATCTTGTTTCTGTCAGTAGGCCAATAAGTTGGCTTACCTGTTGAGTGGACTTCGCATCTGTAGCTTTGGATTGCATGTAGTAATTCTCTTCCCTTTGTTGTAGTTAGCCGTGAACCCCAATATGTATTCTTGGAATTAAAGTCTCCCCCAAGTATGAACTTCCCAGAGAAAGTCTGCAAAAGGTCCAGATACTGTGTTCTCTTAATGTTGTGCCTCGGAGGTGAATAAAGAGCTCCAATCGATATTATTCCACATTTTGTTTTGACTCTAACAGACGTAACTTGAAATTCTTCTTTTTCGATTTTCTCGTCCTCATAATGAGATATATTATTTTTAATTAATACTGCGCTTCCTCCTCTTGCACAATTGCTGGGGTGAATAGCGTGATAGATTGTGAAGTCTCGAAGTTTTAGGTAGGATTCTTTTGTGAAATGAGTTTCTGATATTAAGCAAATATCAATTTTATGTTCAGTTAAAAATGTGTGTAAGGTATTTCTATGTTGTAATAGCCCGTTAGCGTTCCAGGAAAGTATGCGGATACAATCAGCCATTTTTATGGAATTTTTCAAGCTTGTCGAGTCTGGCAACAATGGATTTAGTAACATTTTCTTGTTTATTCAGTTTTTCCAGTATTAATTGCAGTGTTTTGCTGATTTCTGGAAGATTGTTTACGGTTTGGTCCATTTTTACCTCAATGCTTTTTATTTCTACTGGCTTAGAACTAGAGGCCGACTTACCATTTACCATGTTGGCATAGGATTGTTCACCAGATACCTCTTTTGCCTTGATAACTTTTCTGTTTACATGCTTTGTTTTCTGCTGTTCCGGGGGAGAGATTTTCTTAAAATTGGCGTTTTTAATCTTTTGAAGTTCAATCGGAACTACACAACCCCTGTAGTTTGCAGGATGACCTTTACCGCAATTATAGCATTTTGCGGGTTCCTCTTTTGACTTTGTGCAGTTCTGGGTATCGTGCTCCCCAGCACATTTTACGCATCTGGGGTCTTTGTGGCAGTATCCACGAGTGTGACCCCACGCTTGGCAATTCTTACATTGTGGCAACAATTTAGGTTTTTTTAGTGGAGATATTTCGACTCTCATTCCCATTATATCAGTTATTCCAAAGATTTTGTTGATATCTTCGGTCTTGTCGAAAGACAGCATGAAGATCGGTAAAGGATCTTTTGTTTTTCGTTTTAAAATATTAGTTACATCTAAAATTTTATATTTTTTTCGCTTCAGATCTTCAATTATCTTTTCCTTACTGCAGGTTTTATGCAGTTTTTTTACTACCACTTTAATTGGTCTATCTTGCTTATTTTCGTAAGATGACCAGTTTAGTTTTCCTTCCTCGAGAAGGTTGGTGATCATCTTGTAATTGTCGATTGCATCAACATTAACTTTTAGTACGCCACTGTTTAGTAACGAATTTAATAATAAAATTATAAACCCCTAACCACAACAAGTATTTTAGAAACCTAAATACGTATTTCAGCAACTATGTTGCCATCTTCAGTAGAACCTAAAAAGAGGAAAAGAGAGATTAGCACTTCATAGTATCTTTACTGGATATTGTCCAAGCAAATCACTAGTGGAACTGACGTCCGTGTTAAAAATTACCCATTTGTTGTTCACACCTCAGTGAATTTTGATCATTGAAGCGTAAAAAACAAGTTTTAATTAAAGCAGGTCAAACAATGGCGAACTAGGTATAGGACCCCTGTCTGAATTTATTAATTTATCTCTATTCAAGTGAATAAAGATACTTTCCAAGCTGTTTAGTTCCCTATTATTTGACACAGCTTTTATAAGTTTTAAGTCATCTATAACTACTTTATGACCTGTGTCTAAAATATGTTGAACCACACTAGATTTTTCAAAACGATTATATTTAAAATGAGCTACATGTTCTTTGAACCTAGTTAAAATTGTTCTTCTAGTCTGGCCTACGTATTCTTTTTCACAGTCATGACATTTGATACCATATATACCAGATTTATCAAGTACATCTACCTTATCCTTTGGGTTTCCAAGAAGGTTCTTTATGCTATTATGAGTCGAATATGCTATACAGAGATTTTGTGGTGTAAAAATACTTCTCAAACCCCTTGTATATGCACAATCGAACGGTATTTTAACATATTTCTTCTTTTCTACAGACAAAGTATTTAAAGTAGATATTTGATTTACATACATTTTTTTGATTCTGCTTCTTAATCATTCTATCAACTATTTTCTCAGGGTACCCATTATGTATTGACAACATTCTTAATAAACAATAATTCTTGCTGATATCTATCTGCGGACAATGGAAATTTCAATAACCTATTTACTAAACAACTAATAAAAGACAATTTTTGTTGAAAAGGATGCTGCGAATCATTAGGGATAAACCTGATTGTGTTAGTATCTTTCCGATACACGTAAATTTCTATTATATTTTTGCTATTCCTGACTACCAGAGTATCTAAAAATGGAAGTTGGCCGTTAACTTCTTGTTCTACAGTAAAGTTAATGGTGTTGAATTTAGAATTCAAAACGAGAAGAAAATCTTGAATACTGCACTTCTTGGTGTCAAAAATGGCAAAAATATCGTCGACATACCTAACCCAAGTCTTAGGGAAATATGGTGCTATAGACTTTACATTGGTTTCAAATCTGCTCATAAACAAGTTGACAATAAAAGGTGAGAGACAGTTACCCATTGCAGTTCCCTCAAGTTGTTCTAAAAAACTAAAAATGGAAGTTGGCCGGAAAGACGACGAAAAGCCGAAAGGGGCTTTTACTTGACTTATTTTCGCTGAATACAAATCCGAGCTCGAAAGTTGCATTTGACGTGAGATTATTGTGTTTCTTCTTGTTTCCTTTATGCGCCCGCAAACACTTAAAGAATCGCTGTAAATGCTTAAATACTGCTTTCAAATTAATCTACAGTCATGATTTCAGGTAAACATACAAAGATTATTATGGTTTACTCTGAGCCACTTTTGAGGTTTCTAGGAAAATTGGTTCAGCTGGAATAAATGTGCAAATCATAGCATATGTTACACATTATGACCTAACTTCTTTTTTAGAACTCTTTACTCAATAGAAAGTCTTTAAGCCCTAAATCGACTTCATATTCAATTCATAAAATCCTTGTTCTCTTGAGTTATTGGCATTGAGTTTTCTCTCTTGAGTTTCTAGAGATATTGGCAACCTTGTTCTTAAAACCATATTAAAATGCACCTGATATTCCACTAGGGGGCTGATATATTTTGATAGATTGAATAAATTATAATCGAAGACGTTTTTTGGCATTTATAAATCCAGTGGTAAAAACACAATCATCAATAATTGGTATATCCTGATTTAAGGTATATACTCACAAACATGAAACTAAAAACATGAAACTACAATAACAACAAAGATATTCACACTGTCCAAATATTCTTGGTTCATAGTGTCGACGAAGAATTGGCCCATTTCAATCCAACATGGCCGAAATTCTCACGTGACGCGAAGTAGGTTCGTTTCGTCATAATATATCCAGCTGAGGAATATACGCCACGTGACAGGGGAATAAAATTCATCCAGTTGTCACCCTAATTCAAACGTAGCGCCTTGTTAGGGTAAGTGCAGCAGATATACGAGTTCAATTTAACACGCTGCGCTCCGCGTATGTTCTTACCGTCCCTTCACCCTTCTCCCTTTTCACCAGAGTACCTCACCTACCATACAGAGACGCCAATATACGACGAAGAATTCTAGTCCAATTACAGACTACCTCACCCACCCCATCTTACCTGGTTATTCACTGACTCATATAACAACTTTAACTGTGTCACCCCCATAAGAGACGGTAAATTAGAATGCATTATTCCGTGAAAAATTAACCTGGTGCAAATAATAGTATATTATTTGACGAGCACATAATTAAGGATATAAATCGCGAGCATGAAGTTTACACGCGAGCCGTAGGCGAGCGTGTAATCATGCGAGCGATTTATATCCGTTATGTGCGAGTCAAATACGACGTTTTATCTACGACTCATAAATTCCATTTTATGTAAAATATTCTAATTGTACTTGTCAATGATGATGAGGCGAACTGTCAAATAACTGTCATCCACGTAGGTTTTGACAGACTTTGACACTAGCATCGTATAATAATGACAGTTCGTTCAAATAATGACGTCATTATTTGAACGAACTGTCATTATTATACAACGCTAGTGTCATTATAATCATTGGTGTGTATAATGATGGGGATTATATAGTCCTAGATACGTATGCAATGAACTTATTATATGTGAGTCGTAGATAAATAAGTTTGTAGATTATATGAAAGGCTTGAAGCGATAAAAACTTATTGATTAGAGTCCAGGAAAATGACTGGTTTTAATTCGTCGGTGTTGGTTTTTATAACGGTCGTATAATGGTCGTAACCGGTTTAGAGAATGATTCTTTTAAATGAGGTGTATCTCGTACGTATAAAATTAAGCCGAGAGGTTTTTGTATACAAAGTTTAGTTTAATTCGAAGCGGTTTTTATGGGTTGTTTTATGGCCAAGCGTCGATATAAAGTTTCCAAGTTATACTAAATACGACCTATTTTATTTCTCTCCGAAGCATTTTACTACTGAAATAAATAGTAATATGCAATAAGATTTATCTGTTATGTGAATAGCCTAAATTAATGGGCTTTTCGTTTTCTCCTTTTGTCAATCGTCAGTTGTGGATATTTGATTATTGTGGTTATTTTTGGTTTTCATTGTAAATGTTAATTTGTAAGTTTCTATTGAAATGCAGGGCTTTAAGTGAATAATTTTTTTTTTGCCATTCGCCTAAAATAATTTTTTTTAGAAAGCTAACTGTTATTCTCAAGTGACTGTTTTCAATATTTCGTCAAATTAGAGTAGGTAGGGATCAGTTTCCAGACAAATTACAACAAATTAACATTATCTTGAAATACAGTGATAGGAAATCAGAATAAGAAATGGAGAACGAAATATGATTAGCAAAATTGGTTGACTTTAGGAAAATTAATATTTTTAAATGAATTGTAACTCCCCAATTTCCCTAAAAAAAGGATTTTAATCAATTAAATTTGTTCGAATAAATGATTTTGAAAACGAATAATATTTTATTATTTAATCAATGGAAATCATCCCAAAATATATATGATATCACTTAGTATATCTCGAACTTGGAATTAATAAGTTATTTTAGCAAAAATGCTGATTTTCTACCAGATTTAGAAAAAAGGTTAAAAATGAATAATAATTGATTATTTAAACAATAGGAAGACTTTTTTAACGAATAATGTCACTCTCAGAAAATAATTTGCTATTTCGAACTAAGAAAACAGAATCCAGACGGTTTTTGAGAAAAACGAGTTATTTAAACAATTAGAATTTGTTTAAACAAACCGAAATTAACTGATAAATGTTTAAAAACATTCCACTAGGCTTATAGTAACGATTTCTATGAGAAAAAAAGAGACTGAAATGATTAGAAAGTTAAATTTTCTGAAGATTGTAAATTTTTTCATTAAGGGTAGTTTTCAGGGCACAGTGGGGTGGGTTAGGGACGTCAAATCGATATGTATAATAGGTCAAATTCTTCATTCGAAAGTCCTCTACAAGTCCGTAAGTAATCTTAAATTTTCCAAAACCCCGAACAGTTATTCGAAAAATAATAATAAGTCTTGTTGCCATGCATTTTCCCCTGAAAATTTAAGGCCTAGGCAGGCAGTACTAAAAATGAAAATTTCAACAAGAAAAAATTACGTTTCCACTTTTTTTATTTGGAAAAGATTTGGGGGGGGATCGTTGCTTTCTATCATCACAAAAAAAGTTGTTTTTCAAGCTGTCCTTTTTTTAATTCGAGGTTCTTTCAAGTGAATGTAGCTACAAGAGCAAAATATAGTTAATGAGAATAATACTTTATTTAAAAATGAGCATGCTCAATGTTCATACTAATTCCCTGCTGACAGAGTATATTGTTATTCATATTCCCATTGGTTTTCACTTCACGTACACAATTATAATAATAATATTTATTTAGTTAAAAGAAACTAATAATCACAATAAATTTGGTTTCCTAAGTAATAAACTTATCAACTACTTAAAATTAGCCAATACATGAACCCGACATGATGTTTTAAAAAGACTTAGCGAACTACTGTTTTTTATATCACTTGGTAGGGTGTTAAACATCTTCAGTGCTTTATAATAAAATGAATTTTGTGTGCTGCTTTTTGTATATTTTGGTAATCTGAAGTGGTCCTTTTGCCGAGTATTGTATTCATGCTGCTGACTATTGTATGTTAATTAATTACTCATATAATTTGGGAGTTTATTATTTATGCATTTATATATCAACGTGGGTGCCTGATATACCGTTCCTTGTTTAACATTCAAAAAATTTAATTTACTCAACATGGACTCGATACTGGTTAACCTGGAGCTTTGTAATAAAATTCTGAGTGCTCGATTTTGTTGTACTTGAATCTTTTTAATGTCTTTGTCTGTACACAAAAATAATATACTGCTGCAATAGTAAAAATATGGTTCTATAATCGCATGGTACAAAGATATTCTAGCTTTTAATGTAAGTTTATTAGATATTCTTCCTAAGTAGCTAATCTTTCGACTCACCTTTTTAACTATATATTCCATATTACTCGTACATTTCAAACTATTATCTAAAATGACACCTAGATATTTAAATTTGTCCACTATCTCAACAACTGTGTTATCGATAACTATGTCTGGTGTAGGGTTTACCGAAGTTCTATTTCCCAATACGTCGCGATTACATCAGGTAAGTTATCTCCTGCAATTGATATTAGTGTATCGTCTGCAAATAGGTGCATATCACAAGCTTTAATTTGTGAAGCAACATCGTTTATGTACAAATTAAATAAAACTGGTCCAAGAACAGAACCTTGTGGTACCTCTAAGCTGTTTATTAATTCACTTGACTCATTTTCTCCAATCCTAACCTTCTGTCTTCTGTTTGTTAAATAGTTTTCAAACCATTTCAAATCTTTTCCTCTGATTCCGTAAGTTTCCAATTTTTGTAGTAACTTTTGACGGCAAATTGTCTCGAAGGCTCTTTTCAAGTCTACAAAAACAGCAACTATCGTTTTACCGTCTTCTAATTCTCCTTTCCAATTTGCCAATACCAAATTTAGGGCCGTCTCGCATGAATGCTGAGCACGAAAACCTGACTGTTGGTCAGTAATAAATTGATTTTCATCCAAGTACTCACTGAGCTGTTGTTTAACAATAATTTCCAGTATTTGTTCTAGTTTTGGTAACATGTTAATAGGCCGAAACTCTTCGCAATTCACACATTGTTTGAATGATATTATTAGAATTTTCTTAATTACTCTTATCCTTTAGCGACATAAAAAGACGTCGAATTATAGTTGCAGTTACAGCTAACTATTTGGGCAGAATTTTGGTGGCACTTATCATAAAACTCGTCGCTGCGCTCCTCATGCACCAAACAACTCATCGCCAATTTGACGTATCAAAAACTCGTATAATAACAGTAATATACTTATTATAGACACCAATTGTAATTTTCTCTATTCTAGTTTGTATAAATCGACGAATTTTGTAATCGGGTTCGACCCAATGACCCCCGCCTGGTACCCGGGCACGCAAGCACTCATATTATACCTTATCCGTTTGTATCCAGGTGTAGTCATTAGCCTATGAGGCTTATTCACATCCACATTTGTGTTTTCCGTTGCTCGTTAAATTAACGATGTATCTATCTACCTACTATCGGTATCGACAAACTGCGGTCGAGCAGTCTAGCGGTCAGATAGTACATCAGCGACCGCGCGTTGTATATATATATATATATATATGTGCAAATCGCGAGTTGGTTCAACAACACCGGCATTGCGGTAGGTCAACGATTTATAAATAGCAGATATGCACCTATATGTGTATATGTATGACTCGATAGGATAGAGAAGGAAATACTATTATTATCTCGCGTTCTGGTTACTGAGTTTTTCGCTCCACTTGACCTGGTATCGCACAGTAGTCGGTTTTGCACATTTAGCTGATCAAAATGATTATTTTGTTTGTGAAATGAACTTAAATACCTCGTCTTATCTTTGGTTCGAAGAAATTCCTACGCAATCATACTGGTTTACGAAATAAACGATATATGATATCGGATTTTGAAGAAAACTTAAATATAAATTCATGGTATAAAAATACACATTGCTAGATGAACAAAAATGCTAAGTAAAAATAAAATAGGTATAAGAACAATACTAAAACCTACTAAATATATTTTCTATTCAACGGCTTCCATACAGGTCTATCCGAAATACTCTTTGTAAATGGAGTAAAAAATCCAATATAATTATTGGATATTCTGGCGAGTGATTTGCCTTTTGTAGGTTGAAAATTAGGTATTCTAATTGAACAAACTTGAACAATGTTGTCAACAAAAGAAATATACCCTCCAGATATTTTTAGCTCATCATTATTAAAATATGGACAACAATTTAATTTTCAACTGCAAAATACCTTTTGTTTCTCAATTTGAGTGAGTAACATTTTGCTTTTAAATTAATGCCCTTATTTCAATTATCATGGAGCCGAATAAATCACATAATTTGTTGCTCGACATATTTCTGTTTAGTTGGATAAAATTAGAAACTACAGCATTTACCTTTATTTTACGACATCCGATTTGACATTACACTTATCAACCCACAAAGCTGGGATAAGTTAATCAGAAAGTTAAGAGCCGTTAATTGATAATCCGTTAACGAAAAAGTTAACTTCGTTAACCGATAGTCCGTTAATTTGCTATAAATGTAACGGAAGTTAACGTTAACCGTTAATCGTTAACTTTTTATACAAAAATAGGTTATGTTGAGTATAACCTAATAACAACAGATATTTTGGTTGCATAAGTTAAAATTGCCTTAGGAATTTTTCAAACTAGCCATAGTGGTAACTGAAGTAATTACATTGCGAGACGTAATATTTATAAACGACATTGAAAAGACCTCAAGATCATTGAATTGTCTAAATGGTATGGCTAAAATTTAATGGCCTCGAAAATGTTTGAGAAAAATTCAATTGAAAATTTTGAAATATTGATTACTTTAGAGACAATGGCTTTTGTGAATTGAATAGGATATTGCGTTTTGGGTAAAATTGTCCTGAAAAGTATTCTGGGTTCAAAAGTTCTCTCTCGCGCAACGTTTCGAAAAAAAAAATGGTTAAAGAGCAAAAAAATTACAATTTTTCAATTTTTACATTTTTATATGATCCCAGTATCCTCAAAATGGTCTCACAGTAACCCACAATCTTTGAACTTTTACCTGAAATTCAAAAAGTTTGTTCCCATATGTTTTGAACGCATTTACAGCGATTCTCTAAGTGAGGTGCTAACGGGTCCATAAAAGTAACCTCAAAAAACGCAATAACCTGACGTGATATGCAACTTTAGAGCTCAGATTCGCATTCAGCGCAAATAAAGCAATCGAAAACACATATTCGCTTTCCATATACAAACAAAAATTATCAATATTACCCTAATTAAAACTCACCTTTTTTCGAAAATTTTCTTGCGTAAGGCGACAGTACCATGATATCAAAAATTATCTTGGTCATGGGTTGCCATGCAATGTAAAAAGGTGGTCTTAGCTTAAATCATCCTTTGGCATAATGCTATCATTGTCAAGCATCATCAACGACTTACAAATGTACTTCAGCACAATGACTTGACCAAAGCTGGGCAAAGTTAATCAGAAAGTTAACTTCGATAGTCCATTAATTTGCTATAAATGTAACGGAAGTTAACGTTAACCGTTCATCGTTAACTTTTTATAAAAAAATAGGTTATGTTGAGTATAACCTAATAACAACAGATCTTTCGGTTGCATAAGTTAAAATTGCCTTAAGACTTTTTCAAACTAGCCACAGTGGTAACTAAAGTAACTACATTGCGAGATGCAATATTTATAAACGACATTGAAAAGACCAACTAAGGTGGCTGCAGTTAGAAGAAAAGCATTTTCAGAATGTTTCTTTTCAAGTTTAGATTTTTCCTTTGAAACAATTGGTATTTATTAAAAAGTAACAACATTAAAAAATAGTTAATTATTTACTATTACATAATAAATAGGTATAATGGCGGAAAATAGTACGTATACATCATAAAATTTCTGGATGAAAGTCGGATCAAATTTCGTTTCGTAGTTACATGGAAACAAGAAATTTAGGATGTGAACATATTTTTTCCGCAACTGTACATACAAAAAGTAACTAAAAACTAAACAATTCACAAATAAACAATTCAGATTTTTCCTTTGAAACAATTGGTATATATTAAAAAGTAACAATATTAAAAAATAGTTAATTATTTACTATTACATAATAAATAGGTATAATGGCGAAAAATAGTACCTATACATCATAAAATTTCTGGATGAAAGTCGGATCAATTTCGTTTGGTAGTTACATGGAAACAAGAAATTTAGGATGTGAACATATTTTTCCCGCGACTGTACATACAATAAGTAACTAAAAACTAAACAATTCACGCACATGTTTTATGTACGGACCCCGTGTCGCACAAAGTAGTACGTCATACAAAACCAAGTCGGAACTTGACAAATGTAGCGGAAATTAATGAGTCCGTTAATGGTTTTAAAAGTTAACTTAAAAGTTAATTTGAAACTGAAAATTTTTACTTTGTTAATTAACGGATTAACGCTTCTGTGTCCAGCTTTGATCGTTTCTTATTCTACCAATGTTCTAACGGTCTTGATCTTGATAATTTAGTGTTATCAAACTAGCCGCAGAGAGTAGCGATTTCTGTAATGCTGAATGAAAAACTGAAGAAGGAACAAAAGAAAATTATTCTAGAATAATTAATAGAAATAACAAAGGAAGCGAAAAAGGAACAGAATAAACAGCTTCCAGATGCACGAAACTTATTTTATACTGTATAATTAAAAATGATATCACATAATGTTTATTATTCACTTCTTAATAATAAATCTTATTTAACAATATTTTTCGATCACAGCGCTATAATAATTTTGAACGGCTAGATTCACATCATCGGACCACTGTGCGTCGCGTAAACAACGCGTTTGCTTATTTTATCGCTTTTCCTATTTCCCACGGGTGTAGCAAATTGATCGGCAGTGTTTTGTTTAGCGACAGAATATTCCGCCGTGTCCCTTTCGAACTCTGTCGTCGAAAATTTTCGCAACCGCGCGGTGCAAGTTTTAATTTGCTGCCGGGCCGGGGTCGTTGCCTGCCCATCGGTAAACAAACAAAACGCGCCCGGTCAGCGACTATCCCGTGCGCCGGCTGCATATTTTCTGTTTTTTTTTTGCCCGCTCTCGAAATGATTGGTTTTTGTTAGTGTTGAAAATGGGCGCCTGAAAACGCCACAACTTTATTTCAGTATTTCGACGGCAGCCCGCAGCTAGCATCCTGGAATGTTTATCTGTTCTATAAATCATTAATACCGATACCTTCAACAAATATTTGCTTTTCGAGTCATCAAATCGAATGCGCCGCTGCGATGTGGACAAACTATGCGTATTATTATTTGGAGAGAATAAAAGCCGAAATGCACAAACGAATGTTTAAAAAAAAAACAGAAAAAAAGTTTGATAAATAAGGAAAATAAGTAACAAACGATAACTATTTTTGCAACAGGCCACAATTTTTTACGAATATGTATTTATCGTTTCTTTTCTGCAAATTGCTTACGCCATCTTTCGTCAAATAGTACAGTAATCAATTGGGTTGAGATCTGGGGAACGCAGCATAAAAAAAATCGAAATGGCATGCAAATACGCTCTATAGGAAGATTTCTAGTTCTTTATATAATAATAGTATTATAATTAGTTATAATTAGTATTAGAGTATTATAATTAATTGTAGCAATGAACAATAAAAAATGTTAAAAAAAATATTTGCTAATACTGTGTTTCAGACCAAAATAATGATTTTATAATGGAGATGGCATGAGTTGAACTGTTATAATAATGATATTTATTTAGTTAAAAGAAACTAATAATCACAATAAATTTGGTTTCCTAAGTAATAAACTTATCAACTACTTAAAATTAGCCAATACGTGAACCCGACATGATGTTTTAAAAAGACTTAGCGAACTACTATTTTTTATATCACTTGGCAGGGTATTAAATATCTTCAGTGCTTTATAATAAAATGAATTTTGTGTGCTGCTTTTTGTATATTTTGGTAATCTGAAGTGGTCCTTTTGCCGAGTATTGTATTCATGCTGCTGACTATTGTATGTTAAATAATTACTCATATAATTTGGGAGTTTATTATTTATGCATTTATATACCAACGTGAGTGCCTGATATACCGTTTCTTGTTTAACATTCAAAAAATTTAATTTACTCAGCATGGACTCAACACTGGTTAACCTGGAGCTTTGTAATAAAATTCTGAGTGCTCGATTTTGTTGTACTTGAATCTTTTTATTGTCTTTGTCTGTACACAAAAATATTATACTGCTGCAATAGTAAAAATATGGTTCTATAATCGTATGGTGCAAAGATATTCTAGCTTTTAATGTAAGTTTATTAGATATTCTTCCTAAGTAGCTAATCTTTCGACTCACCTTTTTAACTATATATTCCATATTACTCGTAAATTTCAAACTATTATCTAAAATGACACCTAGATATTTAAATTCGACCACTATCTCAACAACTGTGTTATCGATAACTATGTCTGGTGTAGGGTTTACCGAATTTCTATTTCCCAATACCATAGCTTTTGTTTTCAATACATTCAAACATAATTTATTTTCTTTATACCAATTTGATATCGATACTAGTTCGGTGTTTAATATCAGATTACATCAGGTAAGTTACTCCTGCAATTATTGATATTAGTGTATCGTCTGCAAATAGGTGCATATCACAAGCTTTAACTTGTGAAGCAACATCGTTTATGTACAAATTAAATAAAACTGGTCCAAGAACAGAACCTTGTGGTACCCCTAAGCTGTTTATTAATTCGCTTGACTCATTTTCTCCAATCCTAACCTTCTGTCTCCTGTTTGTTAAATAGTTTTCAAACCATTTCAATTCTTTTCCTCTGATTCCGTAAGTTTCCAATTTTTGTAGTAACTTTTGACGACAAATTGTCTCGAACGCTCTTTTCAAGTCTACAAAAACAGCAACTATCGTTTTACCGTCTTCTAATTCTCCTTTCCAATTTGCCAATACCAAATTTAGGGCCGTCTCGCATGAATGCTGAGCACGAAAACCTGACTGTTGGTCAGTAATAAATTGATTTTCATCCAAGTACTCACTGAGCTGTTGTTTAACAATAATTTCCAGTATTTGTTCTAGTTTTGGTAACATGTTAATAGGCCGAAACTCTTCGCATTTGGTGGTGTTCACAATTTTTTGTATTGGTATAATGGTACTTACTTTCCAAGAGTGAGGTACTATTCCTGCATTTAGTGACTCATTAATTAAATCTGTTATAAATTGTCCCACAACAGGTAATGCATCTTTTATTATCTTAATTGATATAGAATCTGTGCTGTTGGATTTTTTTATCTTATTTACGACAGAAAAGAAGTGTTGAACACTAATTGTCTTAAAGTGGAATTTTAGTGTAGTGCGCTTTATTTCGGATTTGGTTGCCGGGGGTGTTAAAATTGATCTATTTATTTTATTGATGCTGTCAATGAAATATGTATTGAACTTGTCTACCATGTCGCATTCTTCTGTAATTGCAACGTTATTAAAAACCACTTTCTTAATCTTTTTGGGTTTGTTGTTACCTATTATTGTTTTTAGAATTTTCCATGTTTTCTCTGGATTGTTTTCATTCTCTTGTAAAATGTTTTCTAAATATTCGCTTTTAGCTGTTTTAATTAATTTTGAATATTCATTTCTAGCTATTTTGTATATATCCCAATCCGCGCCCAACTTCGTTAATTTCGATCTTTTATACATATTATCTCGATAATGTTATCTGCAAAGGTGGTGTACTAATCCCAAAATACTCTCTGCTGCTAGAGTAATAACTAGGGATTATTGATGTCCGTTATTCCGACACTCGTATCGGAATTTGGACAAAATGCGTACAATTAATTGTAATATAGCAAATGATGTAAAATATGTTATTTTCTTGTGACAGCAAAATTGCGTGCTGAGCCCGCTATTATTATACTCAATTATTATTATACTCAATAGTATGAGAGTAGGATCATGGAGAATGAGAACGATAACAGTAGAGGAACTCATGTTTGCAGTTGACGTGGCACTTATAGCAGAGTCCAAAGAAAAACTACAACAAAACACTGAAAAGACAATGATAATCGTAACGAAAGAAAGATATCATGAAACTGAAATAGACGGCAAAATGCTAGAGCACGTTAACACATACAATTACCTGGGGACAGTGATAGCAGATAATGGTAGGGTGAATCAGGGGATAACTGAAAGAATAGGGAAAGCGGTCAGAATGTTTAACATCCTAAGAACTACATTCCTGGGCAAAAGGGAAATATCAAAACATATAAAATCACAAGTGTGCCAGAAGGTGGTGAGACCCACACTTATATATTGCAGTGAATCATGGACAGTAAGCAACTGAAACAAAAGCAGACCGACAGCTATAGAAATGAGATTTTTTAGGAAAATATAAATAAAAAATTTGATGTGGCCAGGCACATGACTTTATCATACAATATATAAAATTAATAGTTTAGCTGCATGAGAAGCTATTCTATTGAGATAAATCGTAGGTATTGTCAAAGCATCAGCATTTGACACTACCAACACTACGTCATTAGAATAATAGTTATTTATGTCACAAATGCCGAAAGTACGGAATAGCGCGACGAGCGGTGATGCGGCGCGTCACCGAAGGCGGAGTGTCGCCGTCGCATGTGAGCGAGTTGCGCTATCTAGTTTTTGGCAGGAGCGACATCAACGTTTATTGTGTTGCTTTTTAAGAAATACATTAAAAAAGAGATTATTCTGTATAGTAAATGCTAGGTTGGTACCACTTTGACGAAACGTCAACTTTAAAGGTGCGTTCCGATTGGTAGGTAATGCTAGCTAATGGCGGTGGTAGAATACGAAATTATAGTATTTCATACATATCGTGATAATGACACATATTAGTTTGCATGTACATAAACATGAGTCCCTAGCAATTTTCTATTGGAAATACTATAACGGCGTCTGCTACCATTGTCATTATCACTAATGAAAACGCACCTTAAAAAGGTAATTCAAATTCTGACAGATTTATATTTGTTCATGACACATCCCTACCAACATACTAAAATAAAACTACACTCATCGCTATACTTTATTTATAATTTTCGCAATTTATCGTTTTTAGAATTAGATATAAAGACGGGTTGATATTTCTTATCAACAAACAATCAAATTGGTGATCTTATTTTGTTTGAAATTTGTATTTTATAATTTTGCGCACTACAGCGGCACGTTCCATAGTGGTTCTCCAACCTCTGATGAGATCAGCTGTTTTCGAATGTGACAACACAAAAAAATATTTGTCAAAATCCGGGCTACTATGTAATTTCATATCAATGCAGATGAGACCGATCTCGATCAAATAGAATTTGCTCTTGAAGCTAAACTATTAATTTTACCAAAAAATGTCATAGGTATAAATTATTCCAAATTTCCTCTACTTTAATTTATTAATTAACTATTTTGTCGAAATTACAGAAATGACCAAAATCGTTGAAAAATGCTAAGAGTAAATAGCCAGTTCCTTTGGACCCTTTTGAACCAAAAGCTTTTCAGCTCTAAGTTTAATCATGAAACTTCTAAATATGAACCTTCGTCCCGATACCTTTAGTAGTTTCTCCGGAACCGTCGTCACAAAAATCGGGTACACACATACACACACACACACACACACACACACACACACAGACATTTTTTTGGACCTTGGTCAAAAATGTTCAGGGGACCCAAAAAGACCTATTTCCGGTAAAATCCCAATTTTTTTTTTCGGCACTATTACAATACTTTACCATACTGCGTATGATAAAGTAAAAAATCATCTCTATTACATGGTCTACTTTTAACCATGTACACAATTACGACACACCTGTCTGATTTAAGGACGTGCTATATTTACATGTACCTACCTCGTAGCTCAAACTTATTATGTTGAGTCGAAAGCAATAAAACTAATACTGTCCAATACCAATACCATCTGAACCACATAGATACTGCTACATATATATACGTAAATACATCAAACGGTTTTATGTAAGCTGCATTGAAATTGGAAGCATATTGCTATTCCAAAGGTTATGCCCTCTATATATCTTAGAAATACTACAGCCATCGAGCAGTCACCTTTATACTACCCATAAAACAGTAACATAACATAAAATTAACGGTCTATACAACTATAAAAATAAATTCATTGCATTAAACGCGCTCTTCAGCAATAATTTATGTCAACTCTAACAGCAACTATCAACTCGCGCTTCTCTGAACTTGCATGCTCTGCGTCATAAAGATACACATCAATCACATTGTTGACAAACTATCATTAATGTGTCGTATCCTACCGACTGCGCCACGTAGCATCCTATCCTACCGACTGCGCCATGTATCAAATATTCTTTCATACGCAAACTGTTTTGACGTCGATAATCGCTATGGTAAGCGCGCTATGTATATTCGACTTTTTGGTCTTCCGCTATTGTGATGTTAATTTAGTCTTTTCGAAGTTTTTGGATTAATCAACGGCCGGTAGCGCGGTACAAAGGCGAGAGCGTTTATTGCAAACAGTCGCGCCATAAAAATGTAAATACGGAGGCGTTTTACATATTTATCAACGTATATAAATTCGAGTAATGAGAGTTCGCTTCCGGCCGACTGGCTTCAGATCTCGAAATAATTACGCAATAATTCATACTTTACGACGACGCGGACCTGTAAACGGTTAACTAGAAGTGGAGGCCGGCAGGATAGCCTTTTCGGACTACGAATAGAAGAAGAAGTTCGATCAAGACTGAATTGAGGATTTATGCTACCAGCAGTTACGAAGCATATTGATTAATGGCGAGATTAACTTAACCTTGTGCATGGAAGAAATGGGTGGATAACTGGCAGACTAGTAAAGAGATTGAGGAAGGTTGCTGAGCCATTCATGAATTACAAATTCTATCGCATTGATTATTCTTAGTTTTAACAGTTCTGCATCGTCTTGTAATGGTTCACTGTATACTGTGCTTCTCCCGCTCACGGCGGTCTCATAACTCCGCTCCGCGGCTATATTATGGTTATTGAAACTATATTTGAAATCTGTTGGTCACAAAATAAATTGCAGAAGTAAAAGACGACTTCTACAAGGTTAACATCCTAAGCGTCCAGTCTGTATTGTTTGTGAGTGGCTATCTTATTGTGTACCAAAACAGCTGCTTTCACCAGATCTCAACCCAATTGAGAACTGCTTGTACTGTTTTACAAGGAAAATGGCGACAGAGGCAAACCTTTCGAAAGAAGAAATTCGTGAAAAAATGAAAATCTTTCATGATTTCTCACTAAACATACATAAAATTTAGTTCACTTTTTTCTGACTTTTTTACTATCGTACATATACCGGGTGACCCACGGCATAGGAACTTCCGTTTATTTTTTTTTTGTTTATCAAGTTAAAGACAATATTTTGGAGACTGTGGCGAACTTAATAATAAAATTATAAACCCCTAACCACAACAAGTGTTTTAGAACCTAAATACGTATTTCAGCAACACCAAGAACACCAAGAAGTGCAGTATTCAAGATTTTCTTCTCGTTTTGAATTCTAAATTCAACACCATTAACTTTACTGTAGAACAAGAAGTTAACAGCTAACTTCCATTTTTAGATACTCTGGTAGTCAGGAATAAAAAATATAATAGAAATTGACGTGTATCGGAAGGATACTAACACAATCAGGTTTATCCCTAATGATTCGCAGCATCCTTTTCAACAAAAATTGTCTTTTATTAGTTGTTTAGTAAATAGGTTATTGAAATTTCCATTGTCCGCAGATAGATATCAGCAAGAATTATTGTTTATTAAGAATGTTGTCATACATAATGGATACCCTGAGAAAATAGTTGATAGAATGATTAAGAAGCAGAATCAAAAAATGTATGTAAATCAAATATCTACTTTAAATACTTTGTCTGTAGAAAAGAAGAAATATGTTAAAATACCGTTCGATTGTGCATATACAAGGGGTTTGAGAAGTATTTTTACATCACAAAATCTCTGTATAGCATATTCGACTCATAATAGCATAAAAAACCTTCTTGGAAACCCAAAGGATAAGGTAGATGTACTTGATAAATCTGGTATATATTGTATCAAATGTCATGACTGTGAAAAAGAATACGTAGGCCAGACTAGAAGAACAATTTTAACTAGGTTCAAAGAACATGTAGTTCATTTTAAATATAATCGTTTTGAAAAATCTAGTGTTGATCAACACATTTTAGACACAGGTCATAAAGTAGTTGTAGATGACTTAAAACTTGAAAAAGCTGTGTCAAATAATAGGGAACTAAACAGCTTCGAAAGTATCTTTATTCACTTGAATAGAGATAAATTAATAAATTCAGACAGGGGTCCTATACCTAGTTCGCTATTGTTTGACCTGCTTTAATTAAAACTTGTTTTTTACGCTTCAATGATCAAAATTCACTGAGGTGTGAACAACAAATGGTATATATAGGGTAATTTTTAACATGGACGTCACTTCCACTAGTGATTTGCTTGGACAATATCCAGTAAAGATACTATGAAGTGCTAATCTCTTTTTTCCTCTTTTTAGGTTCTACTGAAGATGGCAACATAGTTGCTGAAATACGTATTTAGGTTCTAAAATACTTGTTGTGGTTAGGGGTTTATAATTTTAGTATATAATTTCTAACAATAACAATAGCTGATAAAATACATACTAAATAACACACGATACTGCATAGCGTACAATGCTTACCAATGATTACATTTATATTTTCAAACAAACCAAGATTATTTTTATGGTAATTTCAATAGCAAATTGCTACTAATTATGTGATGACCTTTGTTATAATCGCTTCAACATTGCTGACTTTTGTTCCTAATTATCATCATTTATATCGCATTCAAACACTATGGCGCCTACAAGCACATTTTTTTCAAAGATAATTAAACATACAATTTCACAGAATTACATAATTCAAACTTATAGGATTGAGAAAATAATTCTTGATTGAATACACACACACAATAACAAGGATGATCAGTGTACAGCCGCGGTTACACTTAAAAATGTTAAAAACGAAAAACGACGTTAAGTCCTAACCTGAATCCTATTGAACACGTGTGGGATCAGCTTGACCGAGGTGTTCGCAAGCGCCCAAATCCACCACTAACCATACAGGAACTGACAGAAGCCCTGGTTGACGAATGGGAAAGCATAAATATTGAATAGTTTTCGTAATAATGTATGCCGCTAAGTATTAATTCAACATGAAAACAATATAATACACATTATTCCAACCACTATTGTCTCTCTGTTGGACCTTCAATCATAACAATAGCAGGGAACCCCCTAATTACAAAAAAAACAGTCACGTGAGCAGCATTAGTAATAACACTAATAACATATAGAAAGAAGTCTTTCATACGCCATTGTACTTTCGGAACAGTAATATTTATTTAAATCCCATAGGAGTGACCGGTAATATATCACCGGGATATATAACAGCAAATAAGCATTACCGTAGAGACGGGGGAGACAAAGGGAAGTGAAACGCGTATAAATTAATTATGCATAGAAGAGAGGAAAGGCCATACGTGACCGGACTTATGTATCAAAGGTGTGGGAGTCGCGGTTCAAATGCGAACCAAACTAAATATTTGTCTAGCCCGCGTGGAAATTAAATATTTTATGCTGTGGCATAGAAAGGGAGGGAGATTTTGATCCGAGAGGCCTTTGAGGAGAATTTCGGTGCGCAGGGATGAGCACTGGTGCCCTCCCTATTGAACCCAGGTAGTTTTTACAGGTCACAGGGTTTATGTGGCCCCGGGACGCCATATGTTCCGCATATCTGGGGTAAGGGATAGATTCTCTGGCCAAATGGAAAAACATTCCATAATCAATAGAGTGGAGAGATATGTGGAAGGGATTTTTGTATAATATGTAGGATTGAAAAAGTATCTAGTAGTAACCGATTTGTTTAGAGAAATTTAAGCTCCGATTTCAGCAACAACAGATTAGTATCTAATCATCGATTATATATCTTTTGAAATCGGGTTTATATGTCATCCAAAAGGCCCAAGTAAAACTATTGCCTTTTTTACCTCTCAAAATTATACCATTCTGGACTGGTTGCGGAGGTGGGGTGTTCTGTTCAGGAAACTGGTGGTGAGAGGATATCATATAGGCCAATCACTGACTTTGGCCTGTTTACGCTTTATACCAAAATGGAGAATACAAACTGGTCGTTTGCCCTCGACAATACGATTCACATTGATATTAGAGCAGCCAGATTCTTGAATATCATATCTGAAGCAATGGATTCATGTTTTCCCATTAAAACAAAGCTGTAATTTAAAAACAAACCGTTGGTGAATTGGTTCAATGACGAGCTGTATAGGATGAGAGAACAGCTGCGCTCATTTAACATTCTAAATCGTAACTATCCCGGATTCATATCAGAAAATCGACTGAAAATATTTAAAAGAAGTTATAGAAATAAAGTGCGTGAGGCGAAAAGATCGGCTTTTGATGTTTACGTTGAGTCGGGTGCCAACAAATCGTCATCATTATGGAAAATAATAAAGCATAACACTAACCGAAAGAAAACTAGTTTGGACAATGTACCCTCGGCTGAAAGTTTTAACGACTTTTTTATAAACATACCCCATGATATTGTTAAAAAACTAAGCAAACCTGATATGAATCCACTGCAATACATAAAAATATAACGTCTGACACCTTTAATTTTAACCATGTTTCATTTAATGACATGAGAGACACAATAAACTCATTGAAGAACTCAGCAAGTGCGGACTGCTATGGTATCAGTATAAGAATAATCAAAACATTAAGAAATATCATTATATATCCATAATAATAAAATTATAAACCCCTAAAAAGAAAAGAAGTTGAAGGGAACAACTTGTTTAGTGAATCTCAGTTTGGATTTAGGCATGGCAAATCTACCAGTCTAGCTATCAATGCTCTTATAAATAAAATCTTAAACAACTTTGAGCGCGGATACCATTCAGTTGCCACGTTTTATGACCTCTCAAAAGCTTTCGATTGTGTCACACATCATGTTCTATTAGAAAAACTTAAGAAATATAGCTTTTCGAAATCGAGCATTGGGTTAATGGAGTAATATCTGAGTAATCGTTACCAACACGTAAAAGTGAACAATTCAATTTCATCGAACAGACTTTGCAGTTACGGGGTACCCCAAGGATCAGTTTTGGGCCCCATTCTCTTTTTACTTTATCATACGCAGTATGTAAAGTATTGTAATCGTGCCGAAAAAAAAAATTGGGATTTTAGCGGAAATAGGTCTTTTTGGGTCCCCTGAACATTTTTGACCAAGGTACAAAAAAATGTCTGTGTGTGTGTATGTGTGTGTGTGTGTGTGTGTGTGTGTACTCAATTTTTGTGAATCCGATTCCGGAGAAACTACTAAAGGTATCGGCACGGAACTTCATATTTAGAAGTTTCATGACCAAACTTAGAGTTGAAAAGCTTTTGGTTCAAAAGGGTCCAAAGGAACTGGGTGTTTACTCCAAGCCTTTTTCAAGGATTTTAGAAATCAGCCGCCATTTCTGTAATTTCGTCAAAATAGTTAAATAATAAATTAAAGCAGAGGAAATTTTGAATAAGTTATGCCTATGACATTGTTTGGTAAAATTAATAGTTTAGCTTTTTAGATTATTCTAAGCCTTTTTCAAGGATTTTGGAAATGAGCCGCCATTTCTGTAATTTCGACAAAATAGTTAATTAATAAATTAAAGTAGAGGAAATTTTGAATAATTTATGCCTATAACATTTTTTGGAAAAATTAATAGTTTACCTTCAAGAGCAAATTCTATTTGATCGAGATCGGTCGCATCTGCATTGATATGAAATTACATAGTAGCCAGGATTTTGACAAATATTTTTTTGTGTTGTCACATTCGAAAACAGCTGATCTCATCAGAGGTTGGAGAACCACTATGGTGGTTCTTTGCGCTGTAGTGCGCAAAATTATAAAATACAAATTTCAAATAAAATAAGATCACCAATTTGATTGTTTGTTGATAAGAAATATCAACCCGTCTTTATATCTAATTATAAAAATGATACACTAAGAAAATTATAAATAAAGTATATCGATGAGTGTAGTTTTATTTTAGTATGTTGGTAGGGATGTGTCATGAACAAATATATGTAAATCTGTCAGAATTTGAATTACCTTTTTAAGGTGCGTTTTCATTAGTGATAATGGCAGTGGTAGCAGACGCCGTTATAGTATTTCCAATAGAAAATTGCTAGTGACTCATGTTTATGTACATGCAAACTAATATGTGTCATTATCACGATATGTAAGAAATACTATAATTTCGTATTCTATCACCGCCATTAGCTACCATTACCTACCAATCGGAACGCACCTTTAAACTTGACGTTTCGTCAAAGTGGTACCAACCTAGCATTTACTATACAGAAATCATTTATTTTTTTTTAATACGTATTTCTCAAAAAGCAACACAATAAACGTTGATGTCGCTCCTGCCAAAAACTAGATAGCTAACTAGATAGACACTCCGCCTTCGGTGACGCGCCGTATCCCCGCTCGTCGCGATATTCCGTACTTTCGGCATTTGTGACATAAATAACTATTATTCTAATGACGTAGTGTAGGTAGTGTCAAATGCTGATGCTTTGACAATACCTACGATTTATCTCTATAGAATAGATTCTCATGCAGCTAAACTATTAATTTTATATATTGTATGATAAAGTCATGTGCCTGGCCACATCAGATTTCTAATTTATATCAACGACATTAATTGTGCTACTGAAGCAACTGATCTTATTCTATTTGCGGATGACACAACGGTAGTTAAGGGAGGTGATGATTATGAACAGCTTCTTAATACAGTTGACCTATGTGACAGAGATATTAAAGAATGGTTTTCTTCAAATGCGCTTTGCATCAATCAGGATAAGTGCTTATCGACATTGTTTACATTGCGACATGAATTGCGTTCCAGTACGGACGATAATGAGAGTGTAAAATTCTTGGGTGTTATTCTTGACTCCAAATTAAAGTGGGAAAGTCATGTCGGACATGTTTCAGGAAAACTTGCGAGAGTGATTCATTATTTGAGAATCTTGAGAGAATCAATCTCTATAAAATGTCTTAGGGTTGCATACTTTGCCTTTTTTGCCCAATTTCATCGAACACACTTTGCAGTTACGGGGTACCCCAAGGATCAGTTTTGGGCCCCATTCTCTTTTTAATTTATATCAACGACATTAATTGTGCTACTGAAGCAACTGATCTTATTCTATTTGCGGATGACACAACGGTAATTAAGGGAGGTGATGATTATGAACAGCTTCTCAATACAGTTGACCTATGTGACAGAGATATTAAAGAATGGTTTTCTTCAAATGCGCTTTGCATCAATCAGGATAAGTGCTTATCGGTATTGTTTACATTGCGACATGAAGCGCGTTCCAGTACGGACGATAATGAGAGTGTAAAATTCTTGGGTGTTATTCTTGACTCCAAATTAAAGTGGGAAAGTCATGTCGGACATGTTTCAGGAAAACTTGCGAGAGTGATTCATTATTTGAGAATCTTGAGAGAATCAATCTCTATAAAATGTCTTAGGGTTGCATACTTTGCCTTTTTTCACTCCTTGATGACATATGCAATATTTAACTGGGGCCATTCAGGTCACAGCAATAAATTGTTTTCTCTACAACGCCGATGCATAAGAGTAGTACTCGGAGTCGGTTGGAGGGAAGATTGCCGTGAACACTTCCGAAATCTCAATGTTCTGACACTTCCATCCGCCTACATATTGGAATGTTTAATGTACGCTAAGGTCAATGCCAGTACGTTTGTGACATCGAATGCAATTCACTCGTACAACACTCGTGAGAATCAGCAGTATCGCCGACCTTTTCTGAGATTGCAGAAGTCGCGCAACGCATCAAATTACTGGGCTCTAAAATTTTTTAATGTTCTGCCGCCAGCAATTAAGTGTTACTCCAATAACAGATTTAAGACAGTAATGAAACAATTCTTGGTTGAAAAATGTATATTTAATTACGATGAATACTTTAACTGTAATTTCGTAGAAATATGTAGTGCATAGTGTTTTTCTTTTTCTGTTCTGACTTGTGTAAACAATTTTCTTTGTAATAACACCAATAAAGATTATTATTATTATTATTATTATTATTATTATTATTATATAATTTCGTAATTATTTTCATTTTAACTTGATTATAGTACAACACATACTATAACATGAACAACACTTAAAAGGCAATAGTTTCTTTTATGTGGCGGGTGCGACAATTACAGAAAATGGTCAATCGCGTAAACATCTACATTAATATCGTTCTAAAAGTAACAGAACATTACAGTTTAATGGGTGTTTTCCCGGTCGATAACACCGTATTGAAACTGTCATTACTCACTATAATTCCATTGTAATCATATGGTATTATTCAATTCAGACTTCAGATGTTCAGGCTTAATCAGATGAAATTCCATGCAACCTAATTAAAGAATGCTCACACCTTTTGATCAAACCGATAACATTTCTGATTAACGAGTCATTTAAAACTGGTTGCTTCCCAAGTATGCTGAAGGTTGCGCGTAGTATGCCTTTATTTAAAAAAGGAGATTCAAGCGAAGTGTCAAATTATCGGCCAATATCTCTCATCTCAAATTTTTCAAAGATTTTCGAATATGCCATGCTGGGCCGAATTCAGGGGTTTATTGATAAACACAATCTAATCACAGACCAGCAACATGGTTTCCGCAAGAACAGGTCGACGATTACAGCAGTGCTCGATATTTATAATCGGATCATTCAGGATCTAGAGCAGAGAAGGACGCCTGTCGGGTTTTTCTGCGACTTGAGTAAGGCATTTGACTGTGTCCAGCATGATACGCTAAAGTCTAAACTGCAATTGATGGGATTCAGGGGATTAGCACTGTCGTGGATTTCGACATATATTTCAGAGAGACAACAGTTTGTAGAGATTAAGTATAGATGTGGTGTCGGATACAGAAAGGCAAGATCATCAATTTTACCTATTAATGTTGGTGTTCCTCAGGGTTCGGTGCTTGCGCCACTTTTGTTTTCGCTATTCATTAACGACATCGTAGATTTTCTGCACGACAGCTTTGTCGTGAACTATGCAGATGACACCACCATACTTATCTCGGATAGTAAGAACAACGTACAGGAAGCTTCAAACACAGAACTGAACAGAGCCTTTTCCTGGTTTTCTGCTAACTCTCTCTCCCTAAATGTAGCAAAAACTACGAGACTTATATTTAGAACATCCGTCCATTCAGATATTCCCATGTTTGACAGTCATGTTGGTGACAGCTGCGTGCTTGCTGGAAATAGTGTCAGATTTCTGGGGTTGCAGTTGTCAGACGATTTAAAGTGGAACGGGCACTGCAGGGAGCTAGTTAGTAAACTCAACACGGCTACTTTTAAATTGCGTTATCTGAGAGAAATCGTTGATTTTCAGTGTTTGAGGAACATCTACTTCGCGGAATTTCACTCGCGAATGAGCTATGGAATTTTATTGTGGGGTTCCTCTCCATGCATGGTCGATGTTTTGATTGCACAGAAAAGAGCTTTGCGCTGTATCGCGGGGGTCAGTCAAATGACTTCTTGCCGCAACATATTTAAAGCATATGGCATTTTAACTGTGTTGTCTGTGTACGTGGTTGAGGCTTCATGTTATGTTCACAGCAACCGCACGAATTTCCAAGCAAATGATCATGGCTATCCTACCCGCGGTAACGATCTTGTTGTTGCACGTCATAGGTTACATACTACTGAATTGTCACCAAGTGTTTTGGGGGTTCGCATTTACAATCACCTGCCCGACTCGCTAAAACACCTAAGTCTTAAAATATTTAAGTCAACGCTAAGGCGTTTGTTATTACACCGAGCAATTTATACACTGGAAGAGTTTTTTAGAGTGGATTTTAGCCAATTATAATTTTGTCATTTATTTAGTTCATATTGTTGAATTATAATTAATTGCTTATTTACTATGTTATGTTACTTTGTTTTTTTTTTCTTTTTTCAACAGGTGCAAATGTACTTTTGAATTGTTCTTTATGTTTATAGGATTTTTTTCTGTTCTCATTGATCTTGTAATTTGACATGTCTCATACTTTTAGTATAAGAGATCAATAAAATTATTATTATTATTATTATTATTAATCAAAGAAAGAGATGTAACAACAATAACAATTTTCATTATAAAAAATTGGGGAATGCCAAAAGTTACCAAATCTAGTCCGTAAGAAACGCCTAAAATATACTTGATTGGACAATATTTTTACCCTGAAACTTGATCGACGTTTTCAAATTTTACCTTACAAGTAGAAAACCTAAATTATCGGTTTAAAAGGTGTCAAAGTGTGCGTATTGACATCAATAACAAACAGAATTTAAACTCCATTAAGATAATAACTTGCTCTTCCATCTTCAATTTACTCAACGTTCTTGTAGAATGTTTCAAGAATAGTCACGGCAAAAGAAATTATTTGATCGAGCCAAATGTTCCATTTTGTATATTAAGGCTTATAAATATTTTTATGATTTGCTGTTTTCTTCTTTAAGATAAAATTGGATAACTTTAGAATTCATACGTCATGGATGTTTATTATTCAAATATTGTTTACAAAATATAATGACTTGTATACCCAGTTCTAAATGCGTCTTCAAGTAAACCGTTATTTATTGTTGAAAATTGATGGAATATTCAGTGAAACTTCTTAGAATATTAAATATCTCTTCTTGTCATGAACAAAATGAATATTACTTGTACGTCTTTCGGTTATGTCAAATATAGTTCACATAGCCCAACCCAAATTATAAAATACATTTTCTACAGTGCACTTTTTGACACAACTTTTCCACTAAAAATGCAAAAAAAGCGATAATTGTGACATGAAAAAATGGCGAAAACGACCATATTACCGCTGTCACAGCTGAATACAAACTCGAGATGTTTTAACCGAGACGCAATCTATGGCGTACATGCACTTCATGATGGAAGAACATCGTACCTAAATATTTCGTTAGTTTAAAGTAAATTTCTTAAAGTGGAAGAAACTTGAAAATCGGAACAAGAAATGATATCATTCGTTCGATTGGAGTGAACCATCGAAAGATTAATAACAACGATTAATAACAAATCATTTTTGGTACAATTTGGGTTTCATTTTACACTTCTTCTTTATTTTCTACTTATTTTCAATATTTTTTTCGCTGTATTTTATACCTCGTTTCGTTTTTTCTCCTAAAATTACTAAAATAATATTGTGCTCCACATTAATTGTGGAAATGTTTTTGGATTTTAACGATAAGATTTTAATAATAAAACAATAAAACAACAAAATGCTTAGAATCCCCATATCTAGTGATATTGTCATTAGTTGTAATAATTACATACAATAATCAAAATCGTCAAAACAATATGTTCCACAGTTATTTCAGAGACTTCCTGTATATCGCGATAAAACTAAACATCACGCAAATTATACTTACTGGACAGACCATTATATAACAAGAACTGTGCCAGCGGAAAGGATGTAGTAGGCACAGCTCGTTCTCAATCCAATACCAAATTACATAGTTATAATTATCCGGGAACTTATCTCGAACTGTTGGGCCGATATCGCGCTGAGTTATGTCGGCAGTGTGGGTGGTTACCCCCTCCCGCCTCCACTAGGGATACCCCGAAATCAAGAGGGCCAAACTGCTAGGCAGCTAGCCGTTCGGTCGCCAAGCAAGACCTACTCGGGTTTTCTCTTATTTACGCTCGACACGGCAGGCATGACCCACTTTGATCTCTTCTACTATACGACGACTTTACAGAGAACGCGATCGTATATGAACTCACTTTGGCGAAATGTTTTGCAACTGCGACTGACCGAGGGGAATGAATAATTCTAAACTGCGTCTGTGTGTGTGTCGGGGCCACTTAATTGAAAATTCCAATTAATGGTAATGTTACGTTTGGTTATCTTCGTATGTGATCTTGTAGCAAGTAATTGGACTGGTTTAATTAGTCCGGTTCTAAATCCCGTATAAAATATTGGAGCGCTGCTTATTTAGTTCTCGATCTACATAACTTAGTAGGGTGTATGTTGCCATATATCAAGAGACTTGAGAAAGTAAAGATACTCAAGACCCAGTTCTATTTCTCCTAAAACGCGTTTCGAATAAAAACGTTATTTATTGTACAAAGTTTATGAAATTATCAGTGTATTTTCTTAGATAAATAATAACGTGTTGGGCTGGGATAAAAATTAATTTTACTTCTACATCTTTGTCTTTTTTCAAATATATAACATCTAGCCCAACTCATGATGCAAAAATAGATTTTTTATTTAAGTACAATTTTAACCTAAACATTATAATTGCGATAATAAAGCGTAATTGCCAGAAATATACTTATTTTCCCGTATTACTGCTGCCCGGTGGAGACAGCAGACGTCAGGAGCTTTAAACACCGCCTATAACTGGTGACTACGGATTGACATTGGTGGGGGACAGGCTGACCACTACCAGCAAAAAAAATACATTGAAACAAAATATTTCATGTCGGAGTTGCAATGTTTTTGCAACGGAGCCTTAACAGCGTCTATTGTCTAAAATAATAATAATTTAAAGGCATTAACATTTTGTGAGTCAAAATGTCTACAAACGTTGGGCCAATGTTTGGTCTGAAATTTAATTGAAGAGGAGTTTCATATGTACTCAGTTGTAAAAATCAATTTTCTTTCGCAGTTTTTTGATTCTCGCAAGTTTTACGGGTTTCTAGGCTATGGTATTCTCCGGTCAAAATTTTCTGCATTAAGGCGACGCAAAGAGATGTGTTTATTCAAATGATAATTTTCGCTAATGCTTTACACTAGGAATGTGAAATTTGGATACAATATACAGACGTAGGATACAATATACAGAGATCTAGGTGCCTATGTTGAGTAAATTATTATATTTCAATGAATTCGTATAGAAAATGTGTTTTATAAAGTGTAAAGTTTCTAAGTTCTCTTTTAGAGTTTTTTACACCGAAAAAAAACCTTAAATATCGATCTTAAAATTCAAACAGCAGCAATTTTGTCAAGTTGCAACTTTTGTCACTAAATGTTGGTTTCGCCTCCAACTAATTTCGTCTAGTTTTAGAGCGCTTTCAAAATTTCTATTTCTGTTTATTTTTACAGAAGCTATCGTGCACGTCGCTGACACAAGCCCGCAGAATATAACTTATACTTCCTACAACAGTATCCACTTCTTGCATATTTCTTTTTGCAATATCCGCACGATTTGTAAAAGAACGACACCTGTGGCCCATGTGAAACTACTAAAGGTATCGAGACGAAAGTTCATATTTAGAAATTTTATGACCATACTTAGAGCTGCAAAGCTTTTGGTTCAAAAGGGTCCAAAGGAACTCGATGTTTCCTCTAAGTATTTTTCAAGGATTTTGCAAACGAGTTTCCATTTCTGTAATTTCGACAAAATAGTTAAATAATAAATGAAAGTAGAGGAAATTTTGTATGTTATTTTTTGGTAAAATTGATAGTTTAACTGAATGAGCAAATTCTATTTGATCGAGATCGTGTCTGCATTAAACCTAATTAGCCAGGATTTGACAATTATTTTCATTATAACGACAGTAGTTAGTGTCAAACGCTGAATTTTAGACAGTACCTACAATACCTGTCAATATTATCAAAATATCTGTCAAATCCTGGCTAACTTGTTTTATATTACCGCAGACACGACCGATCTCGATCGGTCGATAGAATCTCATGCAGCTAAACTATTAATTTAATATATCGTATGATAAAGTCATGTGCCTGGCCACATCAGATTTTTAAACTTTGGGGTTGTTTGAAAATTCTGTAGTTAAAAAGGGGAACAACTGTGCAATTTCAGGTCATTCTGAGCAATGAGCTAAACCAGAATTGCCGAAAAAAAATTCTAACGAAACTGCTCAATCGAATTGTTTCTATAGACATGTCTTAAGTTTTTCATTCAATTGGATCAGATGAAGAAAACCATCAAACTTACAAAACCTTAAAAATACAACATTTGAGTTTTTTTGTTTCATTTTTAAATACTTTTCTCGAAATCTATATAGAGAATAAGAATCAACCAAATCACGAAAGGAAAGTGAATCTTGTGAATGGAGTTATCAATACTATTCCGGAAACCAGAGTCTTATCTAGTGATGATAAATCATCTACTTACACAAATACCACAACACTATCACTAATATTTGATTAGCATGGAATTCCTATCAGTTATTTAAACATACACACATAATACTTTTTATAAAACCAATAAAATACAACATAACAAACAACATTCAGACATTGACGTATCTCTTGTCATCAACAAATAAATCACATTCGCCACAAACGCGCCTCATCTCATTATTTTATTATCCAGCCCTATGACCCAGTCATGAACCTTCATTCAAACGAAGATAACACAGACGGGTGCATCACCAAACCAAATATTTATCTTTACGAGATACTACACGACCTCTCAATAAACCTATCTATCGACAGATCTAAAATAAATAACACTTTAAGCGGCGCACTAATGAACGCCGGAAGTCGCTAACATCCAAAAGGGTTCGGCACCGCCTGACATCTCTAATGAAAACCTATTATAAATCTATCCGGGGTATTAGTTGGGCCACGACCCGCTATCACTATTAAAATGAAATATAATGAAATATAAACTCAATGAGGGTATTATTTCCATTAATCATCGAAACGGAGTCAACGAAGAAGTAAGAAAATGTGAACCTCGGATGTGAAAGGTGTGCGGGGGAAGAAGGGGAACCAGTTTTACGAACACCTGGATTCTCTATCCTCCGTGGAGGTGGGCCTGGCCCAGAGTATGAATCACCTCTTGTCTGTGTCTCTCTCTCCCACGTATAAGACCCTGTATATGTTGACTCGAGAGCCAGCACGCGTCAGTTGGAGTCGTGAAAATTTACTAGGGTTATGCCATAACCACTATCGTGGAGGATAGGGATGGTATAGGTATATTCCTGCAGATGCTAGATCGTATAACATTGGAGATTTAGGAAGAATATGAACTGAAATATCTGTATGGTGCATCAAAAGACACTTTGTGGCGAGAGTGAAAAATGGATAAAAGAAATTTATCAACAGAGTTATTTTCTGTTAGCACTAGTATAGAGGTTGTGACATATCTACGTTATATTTGTACTTGCTTTATTAGGTCAAATATACTAATGGACCAAAAGATAGAAGACCTATTTCCCCATATTTAGATATTCAGAATTGTAATTAAAACGATTGCTGTTTTATAAAATGAGAATATCTTGAAGAAGATTTATTATAAAGACTATTACTACTATAGTCCAGTTATTCTAGATGTTGATGCGGAAATTCAAATGCAGTCGGTGAAACTGTTACCAGTCGATAGGAATTTTTTTAATTAACGAAAAACTATTGAAAAATTGGGAACCTATACGAGGAAATGAAGAGTTAATTTTGTATAATTTTTTGAAGTTTTTTTTTGCGGTTTCACATTGACGGCTCGGATGACATAGAAATGCCCATTGTAATGTCAAACGGTTATTTAATTGTTATTTGATTGTCGGTTGACATTCAGAATGTCTATTCTAATGTCAAACCATCGGTTGAATGCACAACAAAAAATCATCAAAATCAACAAAAAATTAGTTGAATCAATTATAATTCATTATACTAAACGAAGTGTTCATTTTCTCGTATAGGTTCCAGAATCATTTTTATAGTAAATTTTGTCTGCTACAATGTGCTATAGTATTGCGTTCAAGTGAGTGAGATTCTCCTTGAATACAGGATCAAAATCTGCATTCCTAAATACCCGTATCGTTCGATGACAAACACCAAATAAATTATTTGCTATTAATATTGTTCTATTAGTCTAAGGCATATACATAACCCCCGGCATTTTTTAAGCTGAACTTAAAAGAAAATATGTATTAACTAACATTATTAAAAAATCTGATGTGGCCAGGCCCATGACTTTATCATACAATATATAAAATTAAAAGTTTAGCTGCATGAGAATCTATTCTATTGAGATAAATCGTAGGTATTGTCAAAGCAGCAGCATTTGACACTACCTACACTACGTCATTAGAATAATAGTTATTTATGTCACAAATGCCGAAAGTACGGAATAGCGCGACTAGCGGTGATGCGGCGCGTCATCGAAGGCGGAGTGTCGCCGTTGCATGTGAGCAAGTCACGCTATCTAGTTTTTGGCAGGAGCGACATGAACGTTTATTGTGTTGCTTTTTAAGAAATACGTATTTAAAAAAAATAAATAAATGATTTCTGTATAGTAAATGCTAGGTTGGTACCACTTTGACGAAACGTCAAGTTTAAAGGTGCGTTCCGATTGGTAGGTAATGGTAGCTAATGGCGGTGGTAGAATACGAAATTATAGTATTTCTTACATATCGTGATAATGACACACATTAGTTTGCATGTACATAAACATGAGTCACTAGCAATTTTCTATTGGAAATACTATAACGGCGTCTGCTACCACTGCCATTATCACTAATGAAAACGCACCTTAAAAAGGTAATTCAAATTCTGACAGATTTATATTTGTTCATGACACATCCCTACCAACATACTAAAATAAAACTACACTCATCGCTATACTTTATTTATAATTTTCTCAATTTATCGTTTTTAGAATTAGATATAATGACGGGTTGATATTTCTTATCAACAAACAATCAAATTGGTGATCTTATTTTATTTGAAATTTGTATTTTATAATTTGCCGCACTACAGCGGCAACGTTCCATAGTGGTTCTCCAACCTCTGATGAGATCAGCTGTTTTCGAATGTGATAACACAAAAAAATATTTGTCAAAATCCTGGCTACTGTAATGTCATATCAATGCAGATGCGACCGATCTCGATCAAATAGAATTTGCTCTTGAAGCTAAACTATTAATTTTACCAAAAAATGTCATAGGCATAAATTATTCAAAATTTCCTCTACTTTAATTTATTAATTAACTATTTTGTCGAAATTATAGAAATGGCGGCTCATTTGCAAAATCCTTCAAAAAGGCTTAGTGAAAAACTACCAGTTCCTTTGGACCCTTTTCAACCAAAAGCTTTTCAGCTCTAAGTTAGGTCATAAAACTTCTAAATATGAACTTTCGTCCCGATACCTTTAGTAGTTTCTCCGGAATCGTCGCCACAAAAATCGTTTACAGACATACACACACACACACATTTTTTTGTACCTTGGTCAAAAATGTTCAGGGGACCCATAAAGACCTATTTCCGCTAAAATCTCAATTTTTTTTTCGGCATGATTACAATACTTTAGCATACTGCGTATGATAAAGTAAAAATACAACTAAAAAATTTTTAAATGTCAGGGAAACGATCCAGACTATCTTCTGACATCAGTTTTCCTTCCAAACAACATTTGCGCGAAACTTCTTTCGCTCATATCTGCGGCAGTTTTAGAAAGATTTAAATGAAAACTTCAGGGCACGTTATGTTTTAAACATGCTGATAAGGTAATCCACTATCTAAAATTAACAAACTAGATAAACGTACGTTTCATCGAATTTCGAAGTTATAATTCACATAATTTTAGTTTCTAAAAGTATTTTTCAGCGCGTTCAATGAAGAAATACCTTTCCTAAAAACAAAATCAGAGCTTTATACGCCGTGCAATTAAAAAGATTTTTTAAAAATAAAGCTACTTAATGAGAGTAGCCAATTGTTCAAAAGAAAACTTTTTGCAGTCTTCGCAACTAAAAGCTCATGCGACATCAAAATAAAGTATAAAAATCAAGAAATGCAGTTTCAATGTAAACCTTAATTCCAATAAAATTTATGGAAAATTAAAAACATGTAATTATCGTTTGTTGCAATGTAACACAACTTACCAACTTAACAACACAATCACAATTTTTTTGAAGTACCACAGTACGGACTCTATACTTAAAACCCCAAAACATAATTTCAATAATAAGATTTTCTCAACTATTGTTTATTACCTATTTATAATACGTATTTACGTACTAACAACATACATATGTTAATATTCCTTTTAACTATGTTGATCTTTTTTCTTTGTCCATTAATTACTCAGTAGGATTTTCTAAACTCAAAACCCCAAACCGATAATAATAACATTTTCTCAACTATTGTTTCAGTTTTCCATCATCTGGAAGCATATTAAGACGACCTCTTGTTAAAGTAAACGTATTTTTAAATAAAAGCAAATAATTTTACTTTCAAATAAC